>CM075941.1:10707423-11307423 GCA_038030265.1 Corythucha ciliata
GCTGAAAGAGTTTTTCTCTTACGAACTGTCACCTTTTCCAATGTCGCTATTCACTGAAGAAGGGATGAGGAAAGGGGCAAAGTCCTCTTTCTATACGGCGTTTACGCCCTCGAGTGAGAAGATCGACGAGAAAGACCCTCGATTGAAAATTATGGTGATTGTCGACGGAGGTCATTTACTACACAAAGTTGTTTGGCCTCGATGTGCCCCCTTCGGTTCGATTGCAGCCAAATATGTCAACTATTTGAAAACTCACTATGGATCAAATGTAGTAGTTGTTTTTTATGGTTATCCTACTGCCGCCATGGACAAAAAACCCAGAAACACGGAAATTTGGCATTTTTGCCTCAAGAACTGTATTTTTCACATATAGGCATAATTGATTCGTGAAATGGTATTTGTGGGGGGGGGGGTAAATCTGAACTGCTCAGTTTCTTGCTCCCCCAATGCCGGCTGACTTCCGCCGCCACTGGGTAGTTCACGGTGTATTGAATCAAACCATGCACAAACGAAACGCCTATATATTATGTATATGCACAGCACAGGTGCGAAGTCCAAGCAGGATTAGGGTATACGGCGTAAGAGCCACAAAAAAAGGTTGAAATCCAGCACTCACAAACAATTTTGTGAAGAATCGAGTATTTTGGCTCCTTCAAAGTAACATTTTGCGGGTTTGCCGTCTTTCAGAGTCTATACGTTTCGCGATTCTGGCTCTTTCAAAACTCAAATTTCTCGGGTTTACAATCAAAACCAAAATTTCGGGATGTTGGCTCCATTATAAGCCGGAGAGGCTTTGGCTAGGTAATTTAAAAATTAATTTAGCAGTTTCAAAATCCATATTTAAGAATTTAGCTCTTTCACAACTTCTTCTTCTTCGTGATTTTTGCTATTTCTTCCCAAGTTTAACAGAAGGTCTGATCCTGCAAGGTGTTTGGAACATATTCGGTGCAGTAGAGTTGCCACAGGATCAGACAATAAAAGGTAATCAACTCAAATTATATTGGCTGGTCCCATAGCAACTCTATTCTGAACACGATCCAAACTCCTTGCTGGAACAGACTTATATAGAATTTTGCTATAATTCAAAACCAAATGCCGTGGAATTGGCTCCTTCAAACCCAAATTTAACGTATTTTAGCTCATTCAGAAAGACCGTGTTGTGAGTTTGAATCTTTTAAAACCAAATTTCGCATCTTTTCGCTCTATCAGAATCCAAATTTAACGATTCTGGCGGTTTAAAACCCCGAATTTTGCAGAGTTTGCTTTTTCAAAATCCGATTACCGCAGCGGTAATGCTCTTAATAAAAATCTGTGGCTTATAGTTCTATCAAGTTCGAAAAACAAATTAAACGGACATTGCTCCTTTGAAGTCATTACAATTTCGCGGTATACGGATTTTCCGCTCTGTCATTTAAACAAATTTTCCTGGTTTTGGTTCTTTTGGTGGTGTAGGAAAAGGTTTGGATAGTTATTCTACATAGAAAAACCAACTCGGGATATCTCTCTTCTGACAGGTTAGTGAGTGAGTCTGGGGCGGTCTGCGGTATGCTGAAGCAATGTGGCAATGGCTGAAAAATAAAACAATTGCCTAAAACTGCTGTCTGGATGGCGAACTGCGGCATGTGCACACCTTATAGAACACTATTTAAACTCGGGAACAGGATATTTATCCGAGAAACCGGAAAAAGCCTAGAAACAAACCACTTGAAAACTGATTGTGGGTGGCAATTCTGCGCCTTTAGGAATGCCAATTTAAACAACAAAATGTCACACGATACTCCCAAGTCCAAGCATCCAGCACATACCTACAACTTGAAAATCGGACGGTGGAAACCGCTGCCATTCGACTTAATCCGACTTTTCAGTCACGAAACTTGCTAGAATCGTTGAATATTAACTATATGTACATATAATTACTTAGGTTTCACTCTTTCGAAACCCAAATTTCGTGGTTTGGCCTTGGCCATATACATTCAAAGCCCAATAAATCTGATTTCAACTACGCTGCAATTCACGACACTTTTTAATGCCCACATATAGTTCTTGTGGTGTATTGCAGCACGCTAGAATGAAGTCATTGTACGAAGATTCGCTCTAAATTATTTACTCTGCTTATAGCCTAGTCCCCGGTGTTAAGCACGCAACCTGACCGCGAGCTCGCCGTTCTACATATTTTAAACAGTCGGACTAATTCTATATACCCCACACTTTCTCGACATGGCCACCAATAAAAAAAATCAACCCCCCCCCCCTTCCGATGCCATTCTAAATAAAAAATTGCAGCGCATTGTGATTTTTAAACTTTTTTGGCAACTTTCTACTGTTTCAAAAAATGTTACGCTTAAAAATCACCCTCGATCATTATAGCTAAATTCAAAAGCACACACTTTGTCCTGCCAAAAGGATGAAATTTTTTCGTCAGCTAATGCGGCAATTAAAATTGTGAAGTGTGTCTCCGCGCACGTGTCCAAACATTGCTACAGTAGCGTTCATTTGTGCGTGTTTTTCGGTTATTCATGTCATACGTCAAGGCGTAATTTGATTTTTGTTTATAATGTAGATTGGACGACACTGCAATTCACATTTCAATGCGCCTTCCTGGGTATTTCAACGACAATAAGACGCTCAGAGATTAATTCTTGCTTCGATATCACGACAATTTATAAGAGCGAAATAGCACGCAATGCCAGACCGTAAGCCACTGTAAACAAGAGAAGAAAATGAAAGCCCATTGGGACCACGGAAAACCGAAAATGGCTCGTTTTTTTAGAGCCAACTGCAGATATCCAACTAAATTTTAAAGGAGAGAGTGTGCGCCAAATACTTCATGCCTTTTTAACTTTTTAAGGACCCCTGGACAGTTTTATTTCGGAAGTGTATAATTTTGATGCGCTAAATAAATAATAGACGTCGGTGAACGAGCAGTCATTCAGCTAAGGCTTTTTTATTCTTGTTTTTAAGACTTTTTTCCGATGTTATTTTTGAAAAGTGGTATACCTTTTGCCGTTTCGCCGCCTTCTTTTTGTCGCGTAGACAGTGCCAAGCTGCGAAATATGGGGAGGCGGGGGGTGTATCATGTCTGACATCCCCCCCGCTCCGCTCACGTTGAGGTAATCCAGAGCTAGGGGGGGGGGGCGATCACTTTTTTTTTTTTTTCTTGTCTAATTCAAATAGACACTTTGTCACCTTTGGACTCAACACCGGCACTTAAGACGGTCGCCGGTCGGTCCCGACCGACCGAAACACCGCGCTCGGTTTATATACAACACTTTCGAGTGAGATAAATATATATTAGGTAGAAGGAGCCCGGGCGGCGGCGGCGTTTCTCGCGTCCACGGTCCGCACTCACTCGCACACACGCGGACAATGGAAACAAAAAAGCTCTCCCTGAAGAAAACGAGGCGGTTCGCGGTGAGGTCCAGGTGTGTTGGATGGAGAGGGGCGGTGTGACAAGAACAGAATGAGAATGATTGAACGAGAGAAAAAGAGACAGAATGAAGAAGAGTGAAAGACAGAAGAAAAAAAAAATTAAAACAGGTAAGGGCGGAGCCCGTTTCAAATGCTTCAAGACTCTCTCTCTCTCCTCAAACCAACATTTTCCATCGGGACGGTACTATAGCAATAACAACACAAGAGTGGGAGTCGTGGTGGGGGAAACCGACTAGTTTCGTTGAACGAATCCCCTTGAAGGAACGAAAGTGACGTCACAAACTTGTTTGATGGCCGCTCCCCTCTTTATCCTCTCATTTACGTTTCACCCTTCAAAGTCCCCGCCTCCAATATTACGTTTTCCCAGCAATGTTTTCCACCTCAAACCACCTACCTTTACGTTTTCCCCCATTCCGCAACCATCCCTTTTTTTTCGGATTTTGGCCCTCCATCCCTTCAACATTAATATTTAATGAAGCTCTAGATAACAGGTATACAGCTCAGCCCTTATTTAGGCCCCCTCTCTCTTCTTACGCTGTTAAAGAAATGCCTCTTTTAAATATATTTTATACCTCCCTCATTTCAGATTCTAGAAAAAAGCAAAATTAAGACCAATTATATTTTATCAAGCTCAATAATTATACATTAAAACCGTAATTTGCTGGCCCACGTATATATGCTTCCGTTAAACTGATTCTGAAGTTGTTTGTAAAACGAAGCCGTGACCCTAAGCTATTCGGACAAATGACGTATAGGAATTGTAGCCTAATTATACCGAAGTTGCTAATTACTTATTTATGGAACAAATGAAAATCACATTGTTTGCATGAGGTTTGCTCCTCTAATAATATATAATCGTCAATTATCGTTCTCACAAGCCTCGATATCGGTCAAGGAACTCGGATGTCTCGGTAGTCAATCCCCAAAAATAATTAATAAAGTAAAATTTTTTGAATAAAGCCCTGAATTTCATTTTTATGGATTGATATAAGCCCCAAGATGTACACCGGGCCCGGATCCATAGAGTATGGCCGAATATAAGGAGGTGGGGCATGCAGCCGCAGGCGACCACCCGGGGGGCGCCGTATCCTAAGGGGCGCGTCTTAACAAAATGAGGAGAGGGGGGAAGGTGGCTATAGAAAAAACTAACTAAGAAGCGCATTTGATTTATAAACATTTCAAAACTATAAAATAGCCGAAAATTGGATTTGTTTTCAATTTGAATTACAGAGCTTTTCCTCTTTTATACTTTATCCGCGAATTGGTGATTTTCCTCAATTTTAGCCGCGAAGTAGCGTTTTTAACCCATGTTAGCGATTTGTCTCAATTTTTGCCATGAATTGAAGTTTTCCTTGCAGTGAATTAGCACTTTTTCTCACTAAAGAGCTGCAAGTGTAGCGTTTTTTGTTCATTTCAGCCGCGCTAATCAGTGATTTTTCTCAATATTGGCCGCAAATTAGCGGTGCGTACATGAACTATTTTTGCAACGCATTAACCATTTTTTTTCAACTTTTATATTTATGGACTCATTGGCAAATATAAGGGAGGGGCCAAAGGGGCCATGGCCCCTCCCTTGGATTCGAGAGGTCACTTGCGCAAAAACATCATCAAAACAACCTCCCAAACACTAACAAAGGAATATCACCTTCTCAAATTCTCAAATTCTAGGGGAACGTTTTTATTAATTGAACTGGAGAAAAGAAATTTAATCACTATGGCCGCGTTGCAAAACTTCAGACTTGTTCAGCGCTTAATGAGCACTTAGTCTTTTGCAGTTGAAAAACTGTCAATCTAGCTCAGCGCTGAGTAAGTGTTAAAAATCCAACAAAACACGTCCCATCACGATACAAATCACCGTTGCAAAACTCCAGTAAGCGCTTAATTCTACACTTCAGCGCTTAAACACGAGCCCCGAGTTTTGCAACGCAACCATTGTCATTGTAAAAAAAAAATGGTCGTTGGATACAACAAAGGTTCTGGTCTGAGGCGATTAATAAGTCCCTGCGGATCCCTTGTGCGGCATTCTTTCGAGACCAATGGGCGAACCTATAGGCCCCAGAGCTGCCCCGAAAGGTCCACAAGCATCGAGTTTCTTCGATGGCTTTCATGCCTGTCCGCGAGAAAGTTCTGGTACAGGACGTTAAAAACAGTGGGGGTCACTGTGAGAACTATTTCATTGATATTCTTCTGATCGACAATTTGTCTCAATTTTCATTGCATGGGAAATTGTCCGGCTAAACTAAAGGTAATAGCACCCCAAAGTGGCAAAACTAACTATTAGCGCCTTGAAAATGACTGAGCTGAGAAAACGTGTGGGGAAATTCTCGTTAAACGGACTTCAAGCACCCTAAAAATAGATAGCCTGACGATCCTTGCAGCCCTGAAAATGTCCAAATTGACATCGTCGTGCTCCCAAATGGCCAATACTGACCATTCGCGCCTTTGGCTTCGCGGAACATATTCGTGTTCCAAATAAAACGGTTAAACTGACTATTCGCACCCTGAAAAGGCCTTAACAGATGATTTCTGACCTGAAAAGTGACAAATCGACCATTCGCATGCAAAGAATGGCCAAACTGACCATTCGCGCCTTTGGCTTGACGTGAATATTTACGCCCTGAAAATGGTAAAACTGACGATTCGTGCCTTGAAAATGCCTAAGCTGACTAGCGATTTGCGCTCTAAACATTGTGAAATTGACTTTACGTGCCACAAATTCGCGCCCTAAAATGCCTGAACAGGTGATTCCTGCCCTTAAAATGGCCAAACTGACAATTCTCGCTTCAAAAATGGCGAAACTTACCATTCGGACCCTAAAATGCCAAAACTGATGATTTTCGGACTCCCTATGCCGAGTAAGCACTAAATTCGCGTTTTTTTTTTTGTTTTTTTTTTTTTAATTTGATCATTTTAGCCAGAAATTGCCCAGGCTGAATGTTTGTGTTTTGAAAGTATTTCAATTTGAGCCGGACGTGGTTTATGAGTCCCTTGGACAATGCCCAATTGCCCCCAGAAAACGTGACGCAAAGAGGTCAAAAGATAAGGCGGGAGCGAGATCGAACTTGCAGATTACTGGGTTCGCCGAGTCAAATTCGCGGCTAAAGTTGCCTTAAAGCTTCCGCGGATAAAATACAGAAAAAGCGCTATTAGAGGCTAAAGTATGGAATCGACAATTTTGGGCTCTTGAAGGCAAGTTCGTGGCACAAACTGAGAGAAAGCGCTAATTCTTAGCTAAAAGGGGGAAAAAATCGCTAAATTCGCTGCTAAAATCGAGAAAAAGTGCTAATTCATGAATGAAATTGAGGAAAATAGCACATTACAGCGGTAAAAACCAGGGAAAACACGAATTCTCCCCAAAAATTCAGAAAAATCGATAATTCACAGCTAAAATGGTGAAAATTTTCCAATCCTGGGCTAATTCATCGATAAACTCTAGAAGATGCGCTGAAGTGAGGAAAACGCTCAAATTCGCAGCTTCCGAAGGTAACTTTGTGCCAGAAAGTGAAAAAAAAAAATCGCTAATCCACGGTCAAATTCAGAAAAAGCTTTAGGTAATTCGCGAAGTAAATTGAAGAAAACTCAAATTCATGGCTGAAATGTAGAAAAATCTATAGTGTTAGTGGCTAAAATGAGATAAAACGCTAATGTGCGGTTAAAATCGAGATAAATGGCTGGGTTAATTTTAGAAAATTCGCTAACTCACAGAAAATTGAGAAAATGGCAAGCCGAGGTTTCCTGAGACAACTTCGTGGCCAGCAAAAAGCGCTAATTTACGGCAGAAACTGAGCAAAATCGCTAACTCGCGGCAAAAATTGAGAAAAAACGCAAATTCGCGGCTAAAATGGAGACAAATCGCTTATTCAGGGCTGAAATGGGGAAAATATCCCATTCTCCGATGAAATTGATAAGAAAAGCGCTGAAGTGTTGTAAAAACGCTAAATCGCGGTTAACGTGGAGAAAACGCCGAATCGAGGCTTCTGAACGGTGCGACTTCATGGGGCGCAGGTGAAAGATTCGCGTGGCTGGGCTGGGAGAGTTTTTTCCACAATTTGCCGCGAATTTAGCACTTTTTCTTCATTTTACCCGTGAATTAGCACTTATTCCTCATTTTGCACGGACAAGCGATTTTGTTCATTTTCTACCACGCAGTTGGCATCGGCTCCGTCCCCACGAATGCACGGCAGAAGCCATGAATTGGCGTTCTCTCCATTTTTTTTGAGCCATAAATCGGCGATTTATCAACTTTTTGCTCCGTGAATTCGTGTTTTTTTCTGATTTTAGCGACTGTAGTGAGCAGTTTTCCCCAATTTTATCTGTGAAATAGCGCTTTTACTTCACTTTTCCTCTGAATTAGCGCCTTCTAAACCACGTCCGGCTCAAATAGACGAGTTCCAGAATATAAACTGAACAGGCGCATGCGTGACCTCGAGGTTAATTTATTGTTTAAAAAATGCAGGTTATTAACCACAGATCTCCAGTTTCCTCTGTGTTTTGAGACGATCGTGGGAATGTTTGCTATTTTCATAGCAGAACTTATTGTTACGTTCTTTTTTTTTACGTGATTATTTAGTACTCCATAAAAAAAACATCACTGTTCACTGTTGCATTCACTGTTGTTTTGGTAACTGTAAAAGCGATCCGAGACCGGGGAGCCCAGGTATTACGTGACGGGGAAATGTTATCCGTTCCCTCAATCCAGCCTTTCACTACTTTGCAATGTGTTGGACTGGGACGATATTCAGAAAAAGAAAAAAAAAACAAGAAACTTTGTGAAAAGTGCCTGTGCTTGAATTGGATGGAAAGATGTCACCGGAAGGGCGGATTCGTCAAGCAGGAGCACGCACGGTTGGAGAACTTGCACCGTGAGACGCCGCTCAACAGGTTTCGGACCCCCTCGGAGCCACTTGAACAAGATGCTAATAGTGAGTGCACTGAGTCAAACTTCTGTACCGAAATTGATGGTTTTTGTTGTTTGGTTTTTTAAAGTACTCGGGGCACTCGTATGACGAATGGAAATCCAGCAGCATCTTCGAATGACGTTCCCACAATACTTCGTCCTTGTAAGTGCGTTGTTCAAAATATTGCTAGGGGTCCACACAGCAATAGCACCAAGGTATCCCGGTAACTCTCAGTTGCATTTACGAATTTACAGCGTTCTTACGTCAATTCCTAGAAATATTGACCCCCGAGCTGCATTTAATCTCGAACACTAGAAATTGCGGCACTAGAAAGGCACTCGAAATTGGAGCAAGTTGAAGAGCAAGTCACGAGACCATTCGAGGTTGCTGCAAGTCCCGGAAAGGGACGATTGACACACAACCCAGTCGGTTGTACAGAATTGTTCGAATTCGTCACCTAATCGGCCCCCGGAACTTCCTCGTGATGGCTTTCCCTTCGCACGTATTAGCTATCCAGTCAATCTTCTTCTGGCGACCTCATTTGAGACTTACGTCGTGGCTAAAGAACTGGCGGCAAAACTGAAGTCGTTATAATGACGGAACTTAACCGTCGCTGAATATACGTGAAGTCACATGTTTTTTGATTCTGAGACTCAACTGAACCGCTGGAGTGAAATGTTAAGGCGTCATTTTGTTAGCGTATTAATTAATAACTCGTAAGTAGCGAGCAGCACATTGGTCCGGCTTGGTTGGTGAATTACTGAATTCGAGCGCATTCTCTCAGATTTCGTTTTCAAAAAAATGAGCGGGCATGATCCTGATCGATTAAAATAAAATTATGCTGGGAACCATAACGAGTAGTGTAATTTGTTTCAAACGACCGGGTTGAGGGATAATTCTTAATTCTGGCTGGGAACCCCCATCCCTTAAAAACTGAGTATGACGACAATTGTCCTTATTACCCTGACTAATACCGAATACACAGGCCCTAAAGATGCCCTAAGAAGTTACTAGTCCAGGCAATAAAAAGATGTAGAAGACAGGTCGGCTTGAAGAATTTTTATTTCTGCTCCGTGTTTGGGGTACTTGAGAGGTGAACGAGCTAAAATCCCCGGGCGTCCGATTTGGCCGCGGTGCTTGGGTCCGCCGGAAAGGTCACTTTCAAAACAACAGTAAAAAACTAAAGAATCAAAGACAGAAAAACACAAAGTTTCGAGAATAATATTGACAGTGAGCGGAGCTGGGTTAATAACCTGCTTCACGGTAGGTACCTCAGCGGTTATCTTAGCTCCATGGCGCATGTATGGAACTCGTCTATTGAAATACTTTCAAAACACAAACACTCAGCCTGAGAACCATCTTTGGGCAATTTCTGGCTAAAATGATCAAATTTAAAAAAAAAAAAAAGCAAAACCGCGAATTTAGTGGTTACTCGACATAGGGAGTCCGAAAATCGGGACGAATTTCCGATCAGATGGGCGGTTGAAGTGGATCTCACTGTAATGCCACCGTTTTTGACCACTTATTGCTCACGTTCGCATAAGGTTGAGGTCAGCAAGTTGAACATGCAATCCGCACAATCGACGTCGACAGCTGCCCGAATTACAGCAGAGCACGGTAAAGTTTCACCCTTGGCAGTCGGGCATCCAGGGAGGGGCTCAGAGGGCTTGAGCTTGAGCCTCCTCCTTCAGTACAGTGGGTAAGGCGGTGACGGTCGTATTTGGTGGGAGGGAACGACTGGGTCGTTGATTGAGTCCATTATTATTTTACGGCGCGAATAGCCTCTTATTTGGCCATTTCGCATGGCTCGAATCCCGTCAGTTAAGCCGTATACATGACGCAAATGCAGTATAGCCATTTTAATGTCGTGGAGGCACAGTATTTGGTCATGTATTGAGCCTGGGAAATGGTAAGGTTCACCATTTCCCGGGCACGAATTGTCTATTTAGCAATTTTTAGGGCGTGATTAGTCAATCAAGCAATTTACAGCACAAGTTCAAGCATGAATCGTAAGTTCAACCAATTATTGTTGTAAATATTAAAAAAAAAAAAAAAACATCTTTCGCGTCCCCTCCTTTTTACACATGTTTGCTTTTTTCCCTTGTTCCTCTTTTCTCTGTTGTTTCTCTCTCTGCTACAAATAAATACAGAATCGTCTTCGTCAATCAGCTCCTAATCTAGCCTTTTTTCCAATTGGTTATGGGCCCAGCGGCTGGAACACACCCTAGACGCTAGAAGAACCTAAAAAAAAGGTCTCCAAGTTATCGAACAGTTCCAACGGTGCAGAATGTCAGGGTACTCGCTTCCTCCGATAGAAAAGCTTAAAGGACGAGAAAACTATGACTCGTGGAAATTCGCAGTCAAGACGTATTTGGAGCACGAGGAGTTATGGGGATGCGTGAGTGGCGAAGACCTGGATGAGAGAAAGAACACCAAGGCTCGGTCTAAAATTGTTTTATTAGTAGACCCAATCAATTATGTTCACGTTCAGGGGGCTAAAAACGCCAAAGAAGCGTGGAACTGTTTAAGTCAAGCCTTCGACGATTCAGGTCTGACCAGAAGAGTGAGTCTTTTAAAAACACTCATAACGATAAAATTTGAAGATTGTGTGTCCATTAAAGAGTATGTAAACAAAATAGTGATGACGGCTCACAAACTGACAGGAATTGGATTGACTGTCTCGGATGAATGGATTGGCACAATATTGCTAGCTGGCCTGCCGGAAGAATATAAGCCAATGATTATGGGAATTGAGAGCTCCGGAGTCGCAGTAACGGCCGATTCAATTAAAACGAAATTGCTGCAGGACATTTCTCAGAATTCTTCAGAAAAATCTCAAGCGCTTCTCACGAAACAGATGAGATTTCAGAAAAAGTCCTTACAAAAAAATTGTTTGCCAACCAGTGAAGAGAAAAAGAAAGGGATACGGTGTTTCAATTGCAATGGTTACGGTCACTTCGCTCGCGATTGTCAAAAGAACCGGAATTTCTCTGACAAGACGAAAGGACCGAACCAGTATCAGGAAGCCATGTTTTTAGGAGCTTTTTCCGTGAATGGTTCGACATCTGAAGAATGGATAGTGGATTCCGCCGCATCAGTTCACATGTGTGGCGACATATCGAAACTGAAAAATATCAGGGAAACAAAACCCACGACTAAACAGCAGGTAATGAAAAATTTCAAAATGAAGGATATGGGTGAAGCTAAATATTTTCTCGGAATACAAATTACTAGAGACAGAAAGAATAATAAAATATTTATCGACCAGGCGTCTCACATTAGAGATGTGCTGAAACGCTACGGTATGGAAAATTGCAATCCGTTGAACACACCATTGAATTTCAAAGAAAAACTCTCAAAACAGATGTCACCGAATACACCCGATGAAATAAAGAGAATGTCAAGTGTTCCCTATCAAGAAGCCGTTGGAAGCTTACTATTCATCAGCCAAGTTTCAAGACCGGATATCTGCTTCTCTGTGAATTATGTAAGCCGATTCAACGCCTGTCCTGGTCCTTCACACTGGAACGCTGTAAAAAGAATCATGCGATATTTGAAGGGAACAAAAGAAATGAAACTGGAATTGAACGGAGTCCCGGGAAAAGATGATAAGTGCGACCTTGTTGGATATTGTGATGCTGACTGGGCGTCAGACGAGGATGAAAGAAAATCAACGACCGGTTATGTTTTTCTAAATAACGGTTCCGCGATTTCCTGGAATTCAAAACGACAACCAACAGTGGCTCTGAGCACGACAGAAGCAGAATTTATGGCAACTTCGGCAGCGATCCAAGAGGCTTTATGGCTCCGTGGTCTCAGAAGAGAACTGAGAAATTGCTGCACTCCTACGACACTCTATGTGGATAAACAAGGTGCATTAAACCTCGCCAAAAATGGAGGCTATCATTCGAGAACAAAACATATAGATGTTCGCCATAATTTCATCAAAGAAAAAATCAGAAATGGCGAAATCGTCCTCGAGTTTTTGCCTTCAGAGAGAATGATCGCCGATTCTCTCACGAAAGCCCTAGAAAAACAGAAGTTAGATTTCTACGCTCGCTCTCAAGGACTGATTTTTAAATAGAGAGGATGTTGTAAATATTAAAAAAAAAAAAAAAAAAAAAAAAAAAAAAAAAAATCTTTCGCGTCCCCTCCTTTTTACACATGTTTGCTTTTTTCCCTTGTTCCTCTTTTCTCTGTTGTTTCTCTCTCTGCTACAAATAAATACAGAATCGTCTTCGTCAATCAGCTCCTAATCTAGCCTTTTGCAATTATTATAGCCGCATATTTTAACCGATTTTTGAGCGTGATAGCTCCAGTTTGGCAATTTTACTGCGCAAACTGTCAGTATGTTCATTTCTAGCGGTCGAGAATATTCAGTATGATATTTTCAGTACGCACAAATCCGTGTGATTACCAAGGGCCGAATCGTTAATATAACCATTTTGTGGACACAAACACTCGGTTTTGCCATTTTTATGGTACAAAATAGTCCGCCATACCATTTGTAGGTTGCGAAAGGTCAGTTCTCCATTTCCAAGGTTCAAATTGTTAGGTCATTTATATGTATGAGGAATGAATATTAGACTCAGCGATATTTTGAGAGCAAAAATCATCAGTTTTGGCATTTTAGGGTCCGAATGGTAAGTTTCGCCATTTTTGAAGCGAGAATTGTCAGTTTGGCCATTTTAAGGGCAGGAATCACCTGTTTAGGCATTTTCAGGGCGCGAATAGTCAGTTTAACCGGTTTATTTGGAACACGATGTGATAAAATAGACCTTTCAGAGTTAAGGCTTTATTGATCTCAAAATGAGAATGATTTAAAAGATAAAACAATTAGGAAAATAATCATGTGGAAAGGGAGGACTGGAGGGATTAATAATTCATAAAATATCATGACATTCTCCCCGGGTTAATTTAAAATAAAATCATCAAATTTTGTAGGGAGTTTCCGTATTCTTGTTGATCTTCGTATTCGATCTTGAATCTCATCTCCTGGGGGATCGACGTTTTCCTCTTGATCAGTATCAGCTTCGTCTACTTCTTCTGGAGTTTCTGAGTCTTCTTGGATATGATTTTCCCGCTCTTCGTTCGTTCCATCTCCTGCTGGGGCTAAATGCCTCAATGAAACAGTAGTTTCTCTCCCGTCTAGTAGTCGCACTCTTGCGAATCTTGGATTGACGTCGACAAGGTCTACCTCTTGGACTAGCGGGTCGAACTTACTGAGCCGAACAAACTTCTTCATTAAAACTTTGCTTTGTGGTTTAAGCCAGGTAGGCAAAGATTCTCCGTTTGAGGATCTTCTTTGATGCTTGAACATTCGCTCATGTGGTGTTTCATTCGTCGATGTGCACAAGAGAGATCGAATGGAGTGGAGTGCATCAGTGAGAACGGCTTCCCACTGGCCAACGCTGAGCTTTTTGTTTTTTAGGCCGAGCATAATGGTTCGCCATATTGTACCATTTTCCCTTTCGACCTGCCCATTGCCCTGTGGGTTGTAAGCTGAAGAATTAGATGTCGCTATCCCTCTGGAGTGTAGAAAATCTGTCATTTCCTTCGAAATAAATGAAGATCCCCTATCAGAATGAATGTAGCATGGCATGCCAAATATCGAGAACAACTCGGTAAGGTGGCCAATAACGGTAGTAGAAGATGTATCAGGGCATGGATAAGCGAACGGAAATCTTGAAAATTCGTCGATAATAGTTAAAAGATATTTATTACGAGAGCTTGATGGGAGAGGCCCTTTAAAGTCGATGCTTAAGCGTTCAAACGGAAAAGTTGCTTTAATCAACTTGTTTTTGTCATTCTTATAGAATCTTGGTTTCACTTCCATACAGCTAGGACATGAAGCAGTAACTTTTCGAACTTCTTCCACAGAAAAAGGAAGATTATGGGTCCTCACCCAATGGAACATTCGTGTAACTCCTGGATGGCAAAGGTCACAGTGCAGGGAATAAAGCTTTGAACTTGATGTAAGAGCGCACGACCGCGAAAATGCATCGGCCACTTTATTATCTTTTCCTGGCCTGTACACGATATCGAAATTATAACAAGAAAGTTCGAGCCTCCATCGCTGAATCTTTTCGTTTTTGATCTTATTTTTGTGTTTTAAATCGAACATGAAAGACACCGACCTTTGATCCGTGATGATCGTGAATAATTTCCCTAAAAGAAAATGCTTCCACTTCTTTAAGGCCCCAACTATAGCGTACGCTTCTTTTTCAACAGCAGCATGATTTAATTCTGCATTGCTCAATTTTTTCGAGAAAAATGCGACTGGCCTGTTTGACTGAGATAGTACTGCTGAGATTGAATGATCAGAGGCATCAGTCTCGACTACGAAAGGGAGATTCGGATCAATTACAGTAACGAGAGAGTGAGATATTTCCTTTTTCAAGTTGTTAAATTCCGAGAGAGCTTCACTAGTCAGCGGAAATTCTCTAGTATTTAAGAGATTTTTAACCTTTTCAGAGTAGTTTGCTACCCACTTAGAATAGTGCGCAAATAATCCAACAGTTCGTTCGAGCATCTTTTTATTTGCTGGAGGTTGGAGTTCCAGGAGTGGTCTTAAACGTTCAGGATCTGGAGAAATTGTTTGATTTTCAATTTTATAACCAAGTAAAGTTATGCTAGACAGACCGTATTTACTTTTGCTTTCATTAATTGTGAAGCCATACTTTTTAACCGCATTTAGAAATTTTGCTAAATTCAGGTCATGTTCTTCCTTGCTTTTCCCACAAACTGTGATATCATCTAAATAAATGAATGTATTATTGAGCTGTTCTTTTGTAACTAGTTCGTCCATAACCCGCTGGAAAGCTGGCACCCCATTTGTTAAACCAAAAGCTAGGCGACAAAAATGATATAGCTTTCCATCCGCCTCAAACGCAGTGTAAGGCCGATCTTCAAGTCTTAAAGGCACCTGATGATATGCACTCTTCAAGTCTACCGTGCTAAAGAACTTATTTTGGGCAACCCTTTGCACTATTCCTTCCAAGTCTGGAACAGGATAAGCGTCTAACCGAGTGAATTTGTTAATCGTTTGCGAGTAATCTATAACCATTCTTTTTTTATGGCTTTCCGATTTGACTACAAAAGCTTGCGCCCTCCACGGTGACCTACTCTCTTCAATTATCCCGTCTGCTAAAAGTTTTTTTACTTCCTCTCGTATGAAAGCTACGTCGTCAAATGAATGTTTGCGGGATTTAGTGGCTATTGGAGTGACATTTCGTGTTAGATTTTTAAAAACTTCGGGGGGCTCTATTTTCGCATGAAACAGAGCATGAACTTTTAATGGTGGTTTATCTCCTCCGAAACTAATACTAAGTTCAGAATGTTTCTTTAATAAATCGTGGCCAACAATAATATCGCAACATAATTTTGGTAAAACAGAAATTTTGACTTTGCCGTAGTGATGGTTAAGGAGTGAAATGGGTACTTCACAGCACTGAGTTATGTCCGTAGTATGACTGACCGAGGCCATCGACACTGCACTCCTGGTAGGAAATAAAGGAAACTTATGTTTTTCAACAAATGCTTCTGAGACAAAAGTCTCCGAACTACCGGTATCAATTAGAGCTAAAGTTGAAATTCCACCCACCTTAACTGGAACCATAGTTTTGTCCAGAGCTGAGACAGAGGCGAGTACAGCCGTGTGCGCTGTTGTCGATGAATTTTTCTTCGAACGGCAAACCTTGGCATAATGGCCTTTCTTCAAACATGATTTGCAGATTGCTTCTTTCGCGGGGCATAGTTCTCGAGATGCGTGGCGATCGAACCCACAGAAATAACATTTCGCTCGAGTGAAAGCTGTGAAGGCCGGTGATGTCGGAATGAATGAGGATGCGGTGTTCACGCTTGAAAACTGTTGACTTTGTTTGTGAGCCGACTCTAGCGCCCTGGCATTGTTAGATGCTTCTTGTAACGACAACTGATTGTGCTCCAAAAGACGTGTGCGAATTGAGTTTGAAACCAAGCCATTTATGAACGAATCCCGAATGAAATAGTCGCGATGCTGTTCCGATGTTACAGCCTTGAAATCACAGTCCTTTGCTAGTAGATCCAAAGCCTGTAGATATTGATCGACCGATTCATCATCTCGTTGCTTTCTCATGGCTAGGGCGTGCCGCGCAAAAATGTCGTTCTTCGGCTTCAAGTATATTCTGTTTAGGTATTCAAGCGCCGATTCGAATGTTTGACACTCCGAAATGAATTGATACACCGGATGAGACAAATGATTGATTAGAAGACGCAATTTGTCTTGATCTTCCAACTTGACGCCCGGCAAATTCATAGAATCAAGAAAGTTCTGAAAAGTTTTCAGCCAATGGACCCATTCTTGAGCTGACTGAGACGAATTGGGGTTAGCCTCGAACCTCTCAGGTTTTAGGTATCTGTCCATTTTGAGATCAATAAATTGTGATAAAATAGACCTTTCAGAGTTAAGGCTTTATTGATCTCAAAATGAGAATGATTTAAAAGATAAAACAATTAGGAAAATAATCATGTGGAAAGGGAGGACTGGAGGGATTAATAATTCATAAAATATCATGACACACGAATATGTTCCGCGAAGCCTTAATATCCTGCAATGGATCTCTCGGTCAGTCGTTGATAAGAAAAGCGACTTGGAACAATTCATTAGCAGCCAAAATATTGGCTTAGTGGCTCTCTCGGAAACGTGGTACAACCCTTCTAAAGAATATACATACAAAGGCTTCAACATTTTTAGAAAAGATAGATCGGATAGACGCGCAGGAGTAGCTATACTTCTAAAAGAAAATATTGCTTATGAAGAACTGCCTACCTCAGTTCTTATTCCCCATCTAATGCACATAAGCGTCTCTATTAAAGTCGGAGGTGGCACTTCCCGTAAAATCACTGTCGTCTCACTTTATAACAGCCCTACAAACAATGTCTCAACGCAAGACTGGAATAATTTCTTCAGTAGCTTTCCCAGACCACTTTTACTGCTCGGTTATTTCAACTGTCACCACACGGCTTTCGGCTCCCTGTGGACAGACGCGAAGGGTGGGAGTTTAATGAGCGCGTTACAAAATTCTAATTTGATTTTCTTAAACGACGGCTCCCCTACGTACATTGGATCAGGGAATCGACAGTCAATGTCAGCAATTGGCGCTATCGTCCTGTGTGCTGAAGACATTTGAACGAATGATTAAAAATCGCTTAGAATGGTGGCTAGAAAGGTATGAGAAATTACCAATCACACAGTTCGGATTCAGAAAAGGGAAATCCACGTACCACAGTCTATCATGCCTGATCTCAGATATTGAAATAGGGTTTACCAACGGGAATTCTACTCTGGGTCTCTTTTTGGACATCCAAGGAGCGTACGATAATGCCGTTATTTCGGTATTACGGGACAAAATGTTAAAATTAGGACTTCCAGCTTCCTTTACAGATAAATCCATCCCGCTCGTCTCCGATAGACATATTTTCCTTAGAGTACTGAATTAGTACATTGGGCCTAGATGTGCCAGGCAAGGACTTCCTCAGGGTGGTATACTGAGCCCCTTACTGTATGCTACTTATGTCGCAGACATTGAAACTATTCTTTCGCTTAACGTGCGATTCCTTCAGTACGCGGATGATGTATGCCTTTATTCCTCCTGTAAGAATATCAACGATGTGTGGATAGCCTTGACGGGACTATACGTGCCCTGAGATTATGGTGTAGGGAAAATGGTCTTATCATTTCTTCAGCAAAATCGGAATCCTGTCTGTTCACGCGTAAACGTAATCAGAATCTTGATACGAGTGTGACTCTTAGAGGGTTGACATTTAAGGTCGAAAAAGCTGTCCAGTTTCTCGGGCTCAAAATCGAAAAAAGTATACGTTGGAATTCCCACATAAAAGATTTCTGCACCCCTGCACAAAAAAAAAAAAAAAAGACCCTTTACAACCAATAACCTTGAAATTTTCGTTCCATATAGAAACATACTTGTATGGGAGTTCAGAAATGACCACATTTCTTCTGAAACTGCAGGGAATTTTGGTGAATTCATCGAAGGAGTTATCTGTTCAAGCAGAAAATTGACATTTCCCCGCGCCCAAGCCACCTTTCGCAAAGGTGCCCCCCCCCCACCATTACATTTCAGAGCGGTCCGTTGTATTACATCACAGAAAACAAGCGGACAAGATTCATGTCATATATAGCATTACACGACTTGATTCAAAGACGAACATTAAACGTATAGTAATTAGCATTTATCAATGTATAATTTTTCTCATACTTGGCATGTCATTGATTGCGCAGTTTATGCCACACCCACGCGTTTATTGTAATGCAATTTTACATGTACATACGCGTCTTCCCGGCCCATTAATATATCAAACCAGCTTTTGACTTTATCCGCCTCGGTATGTTGTATTTAAACATCCTTTTTTTATGTAATGTAAAATCAGGAAGAGCGAGTCTCGCGAAAGATGAGCGCGCGGTAAAAAAAAAACAACAAAAACCTCTTGATTTACGAATACTGTGTGGGCGAAATGCTACCGGATTACCCGCACATGTAAAAAGACCAAGAGAAGACTGTTCCTTGATATTTTCACTTGCTGCAAGGTCGAGGAGGGGGGGATATGAATATTCGATTTTTAAAAACTTATTTGGAGGGACGGGATGCTTACGATAAAAACCAATTCATCTTTAAATTGCTATATAAGCGTTGAAACCTTTCAAATATATTAACTCAATTGACGTATAGACGTTCCTTAAAAGTGTGACTAATATGCGGTTGAGAGTTCTAGGAGAAAGCCCCTCCCCACCATCCTTAGACACCTCTGTCCCCTCGAGCAGCAATTCTAGATAGATATAAATCATTGTATATTTTACCGCGTAGCGAAACACAAGTATATTGGGTTTCGAGGTGTATTTGTTGCGGGTACCGCAATAAATACCTTGAGAAGGCCGTGTTCCGGGAGGAAAAAAAAACACAATATATACAAAGTATATATATTCCAGTCGTGGTGATATGGCGAAGAGTGGAAGGAGCGGGTGGGTTGAACAGGAGAAAAG
This sequence comes from Corythucha ciliata, assembly GCA_038030265.1. Taxonomy (NCBI): domain Eukaryota; kingdom Metazoa; phylum Arthropoda; class Insecta; order Hemiptera; family Tingidae; genus Corythucha; species Corythucha ciliata. The sequence goes on from CM075941.1 coordinate 10,726,789, forward strand.
AATAATAATTTCTCGTTGATTCCTAGAATTAGATTATTATTTTTAAAAAGCTGCTCCGGCAATGAACTCGTAAATATTGGCGCCACCTTTTTCCCTATCACTCTCACTCGCGCTCACTAACTCCTCTCTCTCATACACATCCGATTCTCAAGTAAACTATACGGTAGTGTCCGATTAAATGGAACATTTAAAGCCGCGCACTGCAACAGCCTGATTTACAGTACTCACTCCAAGGGTCGTGTTGCTCCACAAAACGCCGATTGCCGTCTACTATGCATGCGTTGTCATTTTTACTTATCTCAAGTGCCGACTTGCCGGTCTTGGTGCGAGAAAAGATGACTCTATTGCTTCTAGACTGGAATTATCCGACTCTTTCACTTTCTTCTAAAATAAAATCTTATTTTAAAATTATAAAATGTTCGGTTTTCGTCAATAACCCAATAATAATAGAATGTGTTTGCGACTGGGACCGATTGCAAAAACGTAATTTGCTGAACCGCCGAACCGGTTCCTACCGCGCGGTTTAGGCGCACCAACTGTCATAATAAGGTACCGCTCGCTCCAGTTGGCTCCAGCGCATGGGCGTAGCCAGCAGGGGGCAGGGGTGGGCACTTGTCCTCCCCTAGAATCAAAAACGCAGATTTCGTGGGGCAGCTGCCCACCCCCAAAATTCCAAAAATATTTTCCCTGATCTGGCTAACAGAAACACAAATTTATTATATTTCGCTCCATATAAAACCAATTTTGCAGATTTTTCTCACTAAAAAACAACATGTTTTCGCTTATCGGTTTCACCAAAAATCAGAAATGCGCGGATGTTTGTTGCTGACAAACCGATTTCGAGGGTCGGCTTAACTTGGAAACCGATTTTGCTGATTTTTCGCACTTAAATCCCATTTTCGCAAGGTTCGACGCGCAATTTCGTGTGTTTGGGTTAGCTCAAATCAGGTTTAGCCGGCTGTGCCATACAGACTTATGGTGGGAGAGAAACTGCCGGCTCTGTTTACCGTCTCAAGTCTAAAATTTAAATTTTAGCTCCGAAAGTATCACTTTCCGGGGTGGGGGGGGGGAGTTTCAATTTTTCGACATAAAATCCGAAATAGAAGGCTACAAACGACAGGTTTCCAGCAGATATTTATTTTTTGACGGATAGTGGCCGTTTCTGTGCAAATTTAGTCATCTGATGACCGTGAATTGACGCAATTCTAACCTCCAGGTCCTGTATTTTTTTTTTTTTTTTTGAGGGTACGGACTCGGATCTACCAAGTCCGCTGGCGCCTAAGCTCTTACGTGGCTCTTACGCCATACGCTGAGAATCCATTAGCTGTGCACTTCACACCCGTACTACGCGGGCGTTTCGGTCGATACCCGGTTTGTCATACGCGCACCGCCGTGAACGTCCACACGACGCCGAGTGAGCCGTGTCACAACTCGCCGCAGCCTTATAGTGTAATGGGCAATAGCTGGATTCGAACCCAGGCCCGCTGGGTTGCGAAGCGAGCATTGTATCGATTACACCATCGAGGCGCGCTCCAGATCATGTTACTAGCCTGCAAAAAGGCCATGGTTCATTTGTTATTTTCGCCAGTGAATCTGCCCACAGGCGTGGTGGATCCAGTTTTTCCTCAAGATGAGTTGAACAGAATCCCCCCCCCCCCATTTAACTTGTGAATGAGCACTATTTGTAGCGTCGAATTGACGTTTTTCTTTAATTTTAGGTGAAACTGAGTGCTTTTTCTCAATTCTACCTCGAATTATAGCCTATTTTCTTCACTTTAACCATAAAAAGGTCTCAAAAAATCGTGAAATAACACATTTTTGATTTACTATTCTAATTACGGCCAGCACTGGGCATCGCCTGTAAACCGCGAATAGGTGCGTTCTGTCAATTTCAGCCGCAAAAGAACAGTTTTTCCTCAATGTAACCTGTGAATGAACGCTATTTCTCAATTTTAACCAATACATTTCTGACTATACATTTGTGACAATTTTGCCAATTCATTTGTCCTCAATTTTAGCCGCAAATTCGTGCTTTAATCTCAATTCTGCCTTGAGCGATTCCCCCCTTCAAATTTCAGCAGTGAAAAGATCCACATAATTCATTAATTTTGATCCGGACGTTGCATCGCGAACCTTAAAATAGGTGTTTTCCTCAATGTACCTTAATTTTAGCCGAAAATAAGAACTTTTTCAAAAATGTGGGCGCTAAGTCACCCTCTTTCTCGATTGTACCCGCAAACTTGCTATAGTATAAATGTATAAAAACAGTCAATTATTTCTTTTTCGCAATGTTCACCGAAATGTTGGTTTGAGAAACCACGAACTGGTGCCTTCTCTCAATTTTACCTGCGTGAATGAGCTCAATTTTATCCGTGAATTGGCATTTTTCCTCAATTCTAGCCGCAAATGAGCGTAATTTATTTTGTCAATTTTAGCCGTGAAAAGAGCACTGTAAACCGTGAGTTAGCGCATTTTCTTAATTTCGGCCCGGACTTTGGATCGCGAAACAGCAAATTGGCGTGTTTTCTCAATTTCAACCGCGAACCATGAGCAGATTTATTTCTCAAGTTCAACGTGAATCAGCGCTATTTCTCAATTCTAGCCGTGAATGGGTGTTTTCGCTCAGTACTAGCCGGAAAATGTCCTTTTCATGGATTTCATCCGCGAACGAGCACTTTTTCTTAATACGTGCGCCCCCACCCCCCAAACTCTGAATCCATGTGCCTGGCTGGCTGCCCACCCCTTGATCATGGGCTGGCTACGCCCCTGCTTCGGCGAAGTCCCTCCGATCAGGGAATGTTCCAAAAACCAAATCCACAAGTCTCTGGCACCGAATTAACATATTTCCAGGCTGACTATGTCAGTCGCAAAATTACCAGTTTGACAGGGCCAAAAAAACCACATTTGACCGTTTACCAATCCTTGGGAGTTTCTGCCCCCACACCACCACCACCTCCACCATCACCACCACCGAAGTGCGCTACGATGGTGTATAATGGATACATTGCAAACGCCAATTTGTGGTTTTCGAGGCGATTCACGGCTAAAATTTGGAAAAACGCTAATTCGTGGTTCACGGAAGTCTTTCAAAACATGACTAAAATGGGAAAAAAATGCTTATGAGCTGTTCTTGGGACAAGTTTGGGACTGAAATAGATAAACAACGTTAATTCGTTAATTTTCAGCTATAAAATATTATTTGAGGCAATGGAAAGAGCTACTTTGTCGTTGTGATTGAGGAAAAAACAGCACCTTCTTGCTGGAAATTTGTGGAATCTGAAGGCAACTTTGCAGCTAAAATGAACTTTAATCCCACGTTTTCTGAAGGTCCTTATCCTTGTTCTAAGGTCCACGGCCAAAATTTGTAAATCGCGCAAATTTGCTGTTTTGGGGGCAAGTCTGCGGCTTGAAGCTTGGAAAATCCTGTAATTTGCGGCTAAAGTTGAGCAAAACTGCTAATACGTGGTTTCTCAATGCAACTTTCCAGGCCCAAAACTGAGAAAAAGCAGTAATTTGCGGTTCGCAGATTACCTTGAACGGCTGAAATTGGGAGGAAGCGCTAATAAGCTGTTCTAGTTGTGCAAAACCACGGCAAAAAGAATAGGAAATTGCTAATTTATGGCGAGAATTGAGGGAGGAGGAAAACGTTATTCGTGGCCAAATCGTCAAAAATCGCTCGCCGCGGTTAAACATGATAAAAGCTAATGTCTCCACTTGTGCCTTTTCGTGTGCGTCAGAGGCACGGATCGTAGCACAAGGTGTGTTGAACGTGAGGAATGCGCTATTGCATGCCTCAAAAAGCTGGAAGGATATCAGAAATTGTGTACACAGCTTAGACGCATGCGTTGTTGAAAGTTGAAGCGAAACTTGAAAATCTATGTCTCCACTTGTGCGCTTCTTTCAATTCAACACGCCTTTTCAACTGGCGCTTCAACTTTCAACAACGCATGCGTCTATAAGCTATTCACCCAATTTCTGATATCCTTCCAGCTTTTTTGAGACATGCAATAGCGGCACAAGTGGGGACATAGCTATGAAAGGCGTGTTGAGTTGAAAGAGGAAGACGAAAGTGCACAAGTGGAGGGAGACATAGCTAAAGGCCCTCATTTGCGGCAAGTCCGCATGGGCGTAGCCAGAGGGGGGCAGGGGTGAGCAGTTGCCCTCCCCTAGACGCAGCTGCCCACCTCTAGGTACCATCAAAGTGTACAAATCCTTCAGGGTCATCACATTTTGTTACGGCGACGCTCACTAAGAAATCATTTCTGGAATTTGGCTCACCAAAAAATTTGGGGATTTTAGCGCCCTAAAAATCAATTTTTGCAGATCTGACACAACTTAAAGGAAAACTCAGATTTAGCTTTAAAAATAAACCCCCCAAGTTTTTGCAGGTCTAGCTCACTGAAAAATTAATTTCGTGGGATTAGCACATTCAATAACCAATTTCACGCATTTTGCCCTTAAGAACCATTTTTGCGCGTTTGGCACACTGCTTACTTAAAACCAGTTGCTCAGCTGTCTAAAAATCATTAATTCGCGGATTTGTTCCGCGATTACCGTGAATTTCCGTGGCCGAAAAATCAATTTTGTGGGGCGCTGCCTAATTCAACAACTGATTTTGCGGATTTGTCGTACCCAATATAGACAATCTCTGCGGGTCTAACTCACTGAAAACCCAATTTCTCGGATTACGCGTCTTCAAAATCTAATATCTAAGTGATAAAATTAACAGTGTTATGCAAAAATCACAATTGCAGTACCTATTCAATCGCCATTTTGTGCTAAAATCGCCATTTTGGTGCTGAAATCGCAGTTTCAATGTAGCATTTGTAGTTTTGAGGTAAAACCACTAAATTCAGTTTTCTGGTGTAGCAGTTTCAGGGTTTATATCCCAAAACAGTGTTACCAGAAAACTCACGTTTTCACTGCGAAACTGTCGATTTCACAATAAAAAATCCCTCGAATTCACGTTTGTGACTAGGGTGGTGCGGTGAGGAGGGGGAGTAATCCCATAAATGTCCGTATAGGGTCATCTAAGCTCAATTATTCAATTAATATTGTCGGACACATTAGGAAAAAAATGACGTATGACATGCACTACTGACCCGATAGGTGCGCAGCTTAAGTTCCGAGAGGGGATTTCTCCTTTTCTCCTGGGTGGATTCGCTCTTTGCCAGTGGCGTGGCGTGGGTGGATTAGAAGGGCAAGTGCAACTCAGGAAAGGACGTAACTGAATGTAAGGAAGAAAATTTAAAATAAAGAGAGGAGTGACAAAAAATCCATGAAGAGAGGCCGTTAAAAGGCACCGATTTAACGTTGAAACGTTAAATGACGTCGATGTAATTCACAGCAATTATTTTAGTTTAAGAAAATCCGTGTTTCTTTGACTAAAATTGAATTCATGAGAGCTCTAAATCTGAAAACAAAAGCTCTATATGCTTTGCGTCTGAAGAATCGTGCAACCCATCAAGATATTCGACCCCAAAAAAGCATTTCAGTACTAGGTGAGTACTGAGTAGGACGTAGATAAAAGTGTCTGAACAGGGTTCACATAATTTGAACAATTTTTCGTAAATTTCGGAGAAAATTACAAATCAATTGTAAGAATCATTCGAATCGGTAAATAGTTTGAATTTATTCGAATAAAAATGTGTTCAGAAACCAAGAAAACTGGGAAAAAGTTGGTGAGACCAACTACATAATTATTTGATTCTCAGTGGGTCAAACAAACTACTTCCCCCCCCCCACCATTGCACTCTAAACCTCCCAACGCCCAAGCGAAGTCTACTGTGCTGTTCTCCAACGTAGGAATAGATCCCTAGCACTTTTTCGCCAGCCTTAACGAGGTGGACTCCCGGGATAGCTCAGTTGGTTAGAGAACCTGGCGCGAAGCTAGGAGGTTGTGGGTTCGAATCCCCCCTGGGGAGACATTTTTTCTCACGTTTGTGACTAGGGTGGTGGGTTGAGGAGGAGGAGTAATCACATAAATGTCCGTATAAGGTCATCACTCAACAGAAAATTTAGTCAGAGGTTTGGGAAAAACGTCAGTTTTGAGGTAATATTTCCAGTTTTGTCTTACAATAATCACCCGTTAGAAGAAATCATCTGTTTAGGTATGTAAGGTGAGTTTTTGGAATGAAATCGTAAAGTTTTGAGGTTAAAACCGTCATTTTTCGGGTAAAAGAGTCAGTTTTTGTATAGTGGAATAAACGGAACAACACTTCAGGTCGGGAGTAGTCACATCGGGATCGTCAGTTGAGTAAAATCTTCCCTTTTCGGTTGAAACAAAGTTCTTTTCATGGTAAAATAAACCTTTTCGGGGTAAAATATTCAATTTTGAGGTGGATCCGTAAAAAGTTTTGGAGCAAAATCACACAGTTTTGTACAGTGAAAGCTTTTGGGCTAACGCACGTCAACTTTGGCGCGAAATCGTCTTTTTTGATGTAATGTCGTCTCATTTTGAAAGATATCGTCAGTATTGTGATGAAATCGTCAGTTTTGTGTTAAAATCTTAAGAATTTTCAAATCAGAAACGTTAAGATTGGCGTAAAATCATTTATTTTGAGGGGGAAAAAAATCAGTTATGGTGTGAAATTGTTAGTTTTGTAGTAAAATATCCAATTTTGGGTTGGTTTCATCAGTTATCGCGTCATTTTGGAACAAATCGTCAGTATTGTGGTGAAATCGTCGGTAAAATCATCAGTTTTACTGTGTATGCGTGGTTTAGTGTGCGAGTGGGGGGGGGGCCGCCAGATGTGTTTTGAAAACTTCAGTTTTGGGGTAACACTTCGGCTATTGCGTGAAATCGATGTCTGTTTCGGAATAGAATATTCATTTTCAGAATAAAATCTTCATTTTTGGGTTAAAAAATGTCAGTTTTTTCTTTTTTTCACATCTCTCAAGCGAGACGTTAAAAATTCGGACACTGTATTGGAGGGCTAAGCCCTTCCTACAAGTAATCAATATTTCTGGGGGAAGCGTTGTCAATTTTCGGACAGAAAATCCTGAATAGAAGGTTAAAAACGACAGTTTCCCTGCAGGAATGTTAGTCTTTTGATATTTTGACGGATTCTGAACCTTTTTATTGGTGAAAATTCAGTTTCTGACGATTTAAAGCGCCTATGTCTGAGTGGGCGAACTACGAGTTATCTGGCTGGGGTCTAAACATCTTTCTGCTCACCCCTAGACTAAGGGCTGGCTACGCCCCTGCAAGTCCGTGCATGAAATTAAGAAAATACGTTAATTCACAGTAAAAATTGGGATCAAAGCAACATTTTGACCTGGAAAAACAACAAAATCTTGAATTTTTGCCCGGGAAACAGAGGCTCCTCAGTAAAGGTCTTGTCATAACTTGGAAAATGACAATTTCGCCCACTAGAGCGACTATTTAAGCAAAAAACTGTAAATTTAGGCCTCAGAACCTGATTGGTTTGGCTATTCGCCTATTTCATTATTCGGGCAGCGCTGGAGTTGGCCATTTTGGGCAACAGTTGTTGTGGGTGAAACTATCAGTAGAAGACTGTCCACATGAGCTAGTTCCCAAGTGGCCAACGACAGCGCTGCCCGAATTATGAAATTGGCGAATAAAAACGTGTCTCTTAGCCAAAGTCATGTAGAAAAACAAGTTGTCTCACTGAAAGAAAAAAGTAACTCCAAACGTGAGTTTGAAATTGTTATCCCGTCAGAGTGCACCACTGGTCCTATTTGACGGACTAGCACACCGGAACTTCATGGGACAACTTATACTTTTCTCACATTAAAAATTTGTGTAATTGCATTTTGAGCTATTTATTTGCGCAAATAAGCTTCTGTCATCGAGACTGCAAAGGAATAATTTGTTTACTCAAGTTTATACTAATTTATTTCAATTATAAAAGCCAGCCAGAGGCCAGATTTACGTAGGTTTCGTACGAAACTGCATTTGGTCGGCAAATAAATGTATTGAGTAAATAATTATGAATGAATTGAGGCTATCAAAGCAATTAATAAGCCATTTTATTTCATCTCGGGTGGAGCCAATTTTCGGACTGCATGCCCATTTTTAACGTTGTTACTATTTACCAGCTTTAGGCCCGAGTCTTCCTAATTGGAACTTGCACATTTTAAAAAATGGGTTTTCTTGAAAAGGGCTCTCTTACAATACTATTGTACACAGTCGGATTTTATTCAGCGAATTTTGAAAAATTTTGAGTGGGGTTTGACAAGTCACAAAGACGAGTTTTCTGGAAGGCAATTTTTCTTGCTACAGTAAATAAATAATTTCAGTTCCTTCGAATTATTTTCAAGTAATTAACTAGTCATTTGCCCTCATACCATGTATCATCATCTGAAGAACTTAGATACTTACTTAAAAATCACTAGACGACTAGACGCACTTCGGGTTGCAATTTCAGTTGACATCCTTCGGATCACATGTCAAACCACCACTTATCTTCCCAATCTGAGATTTATGCAAGTTCTCCATTCAACTGAACTGATAATGCGTTCTAAAACTTCTACTTAAAATACTTCAACCCGTTTCCTCACCACCTTAGAAGAGTAAATAAGGAATCGAAAATAAGTTTCGTTAATTTCATCTTCTGGAGGTAGGGTTTAACGGCGCGTTTTTTTTTACGTGCGGTATCGCCGCACTTGGCAGCCCTAATCCACGAGGCGAGCACCTTCTTTCATTTAAGTTTTGAAAGCTTACTCAAGTTTTTAGCTTCCACGTTACTCCTTCTTTTTCTATTAAGAAATTTACACATGAAGTGCATACGTGTGCAAACATAGTGTAACGGGGTTCTGGATGGTCAGAGAAGGCAATTGGGTAAAAATAAGTATACGAATTCACAAAAAAGGTAAAATTTATTTCAACGAACGATAAGATTAATTGATGAACAAATAGTAATAATATATAACGAGAGAGAGGAATATATTTACAATGAGGACAGTCTTTTTATATTACTCGTCAGATCAAACCCGAGGGATAAAGAGAGAGACGATTTTCGATCGGGGACGTGAGAATGATATCGGGAACTAAGGAAAGATTTCGAGAAGGAAGCCTCACTCACCAGTGTTCATCTTGAAGGCTTGAAGTCGTCGAACTAACTGGTTTAAGCTGAGAGCGAAGCACGTTGGAGCGTCCGGGATGTGTATTTATCCTTCTCTCGAACGGTTGGATAATTGCAGCGGACGATCTCGGCGCAGCCCGGGGCGGCTAAGGTGCCGAACGGGCGCCAATTTGGTGATGCGGCGGGGAACGTCTGAGGACGTCGATGAGGCGGGACTGAAGACGAGAACGAGGACGTCAGTGAGGACGTCGATGAGGACGGACTGAAGACAAGGCAAGGACGTCGGTGAGGACGTCGATGAGGACGGACAGAAGACGAGACGAGGACGTCGGTGAGGACGTCGATGAGGACGGACTGAAGACAAGACAAGGACGTCGATGCATGAGGACGGACAGAAGACGAGACGAGGACGTCGATGAGGACGGACTGAAGACAAGACAAGGACGTCGATGAGGAAGGACTGAAGACAAGACAAGGACGTCGGTGAGGACGTCGATGAGGACGGACGAGACAGACGAGACGAGGACGTCGGTGGGGACGTCGATGAGGACGGACTGAAGACGAGACGAGGACGTCGATGAGGACGGACAGAAGACGAGTCGAGGACGTCGGTGGGGACGTTGATGAGGACGGACTGAAGACAAACGAAGAACGAGACGAGGACGACTAGGGCACTCACGGCCTTTTACACTGAACTGACTTTGACTTTTAAGCACAACGAAACACACAGATCACAGAACACAACACTCGCCGTTGACACAACGCTGGGTTGCCGGCTTCACTTCCAAACACAATTCTGACACGAGACGATAGGACACTGTACAGCGCGGAGCTGCCTTTTACTCGAGTTGTTCGCGCTCTGACTAGCCGACACCAACTGGTGAGGCACCGGGATTTTGGGGTTTTTATAGGGGCGTTAGGGGTAGCGCAAGCGCAGGACAGGATGGATGGTAGGACAGGACAGAAGGACAGGACAGGTACTCTTAGATGTTCCTAACTCTTCCCCGTCTCTCTCTCATTCCCCAACTCGGGTTTGCTCCCACTGGGTTTCTTTGGTTATTGGTTTTGAAAGATTTATAACTATTACGATTACTTATATTTAATCATCAAAATAACGAAATTACACTAAATGATGTCGTAAAAGAAAAATGATTTAACGAAAGGGTAATATATGTATATGATATTAATAAACTTAATTAACTACAGGTAAAAATAATAATAAAAATATTTGTACAAGAAAATTAGGGGGGGGGGGGGGTTTCGCTCCGTTACAATAGAAAAGAAGGATTTCTTTGGCGAAGCTGATCTGATGTTCCTTTTTTTCACACCCTACTAAAGGTAAATTATTTTCAGATTCCTGCAAAGAATACACAACACTAATGAAGGTATCGGTATGCAAGGGATCTTTGTCCTTAGTTGCAGTTATGTGGCGTTCGATATACTGCAGAAGCTGAATTAATTCGAGCGTTGGCTTCTTCAGTGCTCCATACAGAACTCGTTCTTTAAAATATTCGCTTACCGACGCTTGTTCACCCACAACAGACGCCTGGCATTCGGAACATTCTGAGAACGATATCGCCTTCTTTCCAACGTAACCTGCGAAATATTCGACGGCATCATCGTATTGGACAAACGAATACTGGCATTCCTCTACGTCTCCTGTACGAAGATTATTTAGTTACATTAACGCTTATTCCTACAAGTGTTGCTCGAAAATAAATCATTACCTGCTCCATCCAAGATTCTATCGAGCATAACATCTATTTGAGCTTTCCTCGTTTCAGACGTAGCTGCATTGTCTTGGGATGAGACCAAAGACTTGAGAGTCTCTCCTCCAGTTTACGTTGGACCCTTTCGGAGGTTTCATTAAAGAGTACACAGATAGAAGCCGGTATATTTGGATGAAACTTGTTGGGCTCGGACGATTGTTACATCCGCCACTCGTCCTGTTCAATCCGAAAAAAACCCTGTGTCGGAGGAGTGAAAATCGTATTACTACACAGGGTCCAAAATTGTCAATGCTTTCTCCATGTCTTCTTCAATATCTGAGCAATGCGTGGCCACAAAAACATGGCGTGTTGGAAAGAGGACAACATTTCCTACAAAGGGATGATTTTTCGCATAAATAGTGCAGTAAACTAGTCCCCATAACAATTTCCGCCTGCTCCCTTCACATGATTGGTGAAGAGGCCTGCGAACATCCATTTAATTCCATGTTTCACATGAGGCGAGACGACATATGGAAACTGTCACTCCCCCCCTCGCACCAATATCTACAGTAGTGGTATGGATTGTTTTGAAATTTCTTCAAGCGGGAGGGCTTAAGCTTTTTTATGCAAAGGAAGGCAGAGCTTTATGCAAAACCACGCCTTTGCAGAAATCACAGCTTTTGCAGTTACAACGCCGAGAACGACAGCGTTCTTCGAATGCAGCAAAGTTGGGGTCATACTATAACATGATTTTCGTTGGTTGTCATCTGCACCTACGAAAAAAAGGTTTTCTGTAACAGCCAGACATCTGAAAGCCTGCCTCCATGGCAAGTTTTTTGTGGTGAGCGTTCCTTCTTCTTAGGGCTATGTGTGAAATGACAGGAGGCTGAATGACGAGTAAAAATTAGAAAAAATGCTCATTCAACCAATCTCTAGGGGCATAAAAATGTGGATACTTAAAAAAAATCTTGTTCATCTGAAAGGCAATTTTGTCTTATTTACAACACCGTCCTTAAATGTTTCTATATCCTCGCGTTGCCTTCCCGCGTTTGTATCCCTTATTTTGCTGCAAAAATGGTGTACAGTGCCTTATTTTATGTCTGACATATTTCCAGATAAACCCGTATAACAACGGAAAGCATGTTTTTTTTGTTGTTTTCATGTTAAAGTTTTTATTAGCATAATGATGGAAATAAGATTTACATGATACATAATATTATGTTTTGGTTAAATTGAGATTTATGAACCTTATACTGAACAAAAATTTAAATGACGAGCGATTCATGATTATTGAGATAGAACATTTTTAAAAATAGCAGTAGAACCTAAACAGTAGACATTATAATTCGGAGTGAAACCCCCTAAAGACTAAAAATTAATCTGTGTTGCTAAATAATTCACAATTAGGAACGAAGCAATTAGGCTTGCTTCTTTTCAATTAAAATCACTCCAATAGCAAAAATTAGTAAACGAATTAATTGTGAACAAAACTTCTTCCGTAAAGTCAAACACCACTAATCACACTTCTCAAAACACAGCTACAAAATGGATGAGCTATGTCAAATAGGGACCGCCGCGCTGCTAACGGGAGCAAAAATGATAACTCAGGTTTAGCTTCAGTCCGCCTTCTAGTAAGTGAGACAACTTGTTTTTCTACATGACTTTGCTCTTAGCCCAGAATAAGTAAATCGTTGACTGACGGTCTAAAGACAATTTTTGACTGTGAAGATAAGTCGCGGGGCGAATAGCCGCGACATGCAACATTTGGAGCTGCATATATGAATATCCATGAAACTGGAGCGAGTTTCGGGTCATAACTTCCACGGAATTTCAAGTTTCGGGGTTTATTGGGGGTTCAAGTTACTGCTGAATATTCGGTTCTTTGGGCTTAAATGATAAGATTCCGGCTGAACCAACTTGTTATCAGAGACTTCTTTGTGCACCCCCTCCCTTCGAGCAAAACTCTGCGGATCCGCGCCTTTTGGCTCAGAGGTCACCTGATGGAGCCCAAACTCCTAGACTACTAAGAGCTCTGTATAAGGGAGGTTTGATGTGTGTAATGATAAAGAGGCGCAGAGAGACACCTGTGGTGTGTCCGGATGAAGAATCTGGGGGCCTATTCTCTAACAACAAGCAATATTTTTTTCGCCAGACATGTGTTTATTTCATTCATTTGTTTGAAGAAAATCAATGAAATAAACATATGACTTCGAAAAAGCTATTGCTTCGGAGTTAGAGAATAAGCCCCCTGGAGTACTACCTTCTTTCTCGGGGCTTAATATGTCCTTTTTAAAGAAAAACAAACGCATATTATTAGTAAGATCGCTTAAACTATACGAGGGTTAGTAGGTAATGCATGCATAAAGCTGTAGCCGTAGGAGCATACATTGTCTGTCTTGGCGCGTAGCCGAAACCGGTGCGTTTTTTGAAGCACCTCAAGGACAGGGAAGACAGACAATGTAGGCTTCTACATCTACAGCTTTATGCGTGAAAAACTAACGATTGAACATTGTATTAAGTTCTCCCACGCGTCCTTTCTAGCAACAGTGAAGTCATCCGCCATCGGGTGTTCCTTGGTCGGTTCTTTCAAAAAAGAGCAGTTTCGGTGCCACATTTTGTGTATTTATCTCATTTACGCACTTTAATGCATGGATGGCTTCAATAACGTATAGATTTTTTAGATCTGAGCGGTGTGTTAGGCAGCCTAACACTTAGGCTAATCACCTCACACCTGCGCTGGTTTTGTTCGCACTTATCATTCATAATTTCTCGTTTATTATTTAAGGATTCCAGTTTTAACAATTCCCTCGACTATTATGCCTCACGAAGCGTGGAATGAAACACCCCCCCCCCCTCTGCTCAGAATTATCACTATATTGATCGAAACAGTTTAAGCGCAATTTAATGGGAAGTTGCAGACATTTTTGTACTTTTGACGCGAAAAGAGAAGGCTCGAGAACAGGTGTAGGCCAAACTGGTTCTTACGACCGCAAATACATAAAGAATGAAGAGTTATTTTATAATTTATGTTGTCCGCTAACAAAGACAGATTGTTGATGCGACTTCGTACTTGTCTTGAAAAACCACTTGTTGTTATTCATCTTGTCATAAAATTAAGGGAAAAAATGAGAGAAAACAAAGAATTCCTCGTGCATAATTTGACGTTTTTCTCGGGCTTTCAAATTAAATAAAACAGAACAAACCGTAATTAGGTTGATAGCTATAATTAGAACGTTCAAGTGATTAAAACGAAGGGAAAAGGGTGCGAAAAATCTTGATCATGAAAGTCAAAAACTGCATAACTAACCTTAGGTACTCTTTTGAATTTCAAGTTTTTGAATCGGGGAAAACCATCCAACCCTAGCCTTTAAAACGTTCGCCTAGTAATTCGAGATCCCGGCGTAAATAATTAACTGCAGACCAGCCAAGCTCTTTCCATATTACGCTCCAGATCGCTGTTTCATAATACAAAACATAAGGTGCCGAGGAATTTATTCAATTCCTTCTTCGTAAATTCAGCACCCATTTTTTTTTTTTTTTGTGTGTGTGTTTTTTATGATACGACACTGCTCTACAGTAATATCTCACGATATAAGGCGACTGAAATGTGACACCGCACGGTGCGGCGGTCTCCGCTTTAAGTTCTCGCCCTGTTTTCTGGTTTTGGTTTAAAATAAAACATACACCCCGGTGGTAGCTTCTCACCTCGACACCATCTATTTGGAGGCTCCCACTTTAAATCTCGCACTTCAAAAAAGGCTGATTTAGCCTTGTTAGTCCTCGAATCAGATAAAAATAAACCGAAAGTAATTTATTTGCACCACAAAACGAGCCTAAAACCCCTATAGAGCGTTTTTTTTTTTCTGCATCTTGTTTTTTTTAATTATTATTATTTTTTATTTATACACTTTCACCACCCTGTGCGTTAGTCCCTTTAATTCGATCCTTTCTTACCCAGGCCCAGGTATTTTTTACAGACGGTCACTAATTAACAGCAACAAAAAAAAGGAGGAACCGGTCTTTCACAGGAGCAACCTTCATAATTCTTTTTTTCCAGACGTCTTGCGGCTTCTGACTTCAAGTCTTCTTTTTTTTTTATAGACCCCCCCCCCATCCCCTGATCCACAATCGTATTCGCGGGGAGTCTCATTTTTCATTCACAAAAATCGTTGGAATGAAATTTATCTTTCAAATTGAGTCTGAAAACCCGCGTATAAATTTTTTATACAATATTATATAGGCATAATTTTAATATAATACTTATTTCGAGTACGCCCCCCTCCTTTCAAACCTTTTTCCCGCCCGACAACCAATCCCACAGTGACATTTTGCAGGAGATTCGCTCCTACAGTAACAAAAAACACGCTGCCAATGACAAAAATTGCAGTTTATTCAAAGAACAACGACCAAAAAACCAAATGTCAACCAGGGGCGTAGGTTCGGGGGCGGGGGATTTAAGGGATAACCCCCCCCCCCCCAGAGCTACAAGTATGCGAACGAACCAACGTTCTAAAGAGCCTCATAAAATCTCCAAAAATGAGCGTTTCTCGTTGAAGATACGTGTAGCAGATTTTCTCGACTTCAAGCAGCCCGAAAAGGTCCGCGTGCGTCCATGGTTCCTTGGACTTCAGACCCCACGAAGTAGCGTACCGAGATAGGAGCGAGACGGGGGCGCCTGAGAAGCTTAAACACGGGAAAATGATGAGGATTTTTAGGTTATCCAAGGATGTAGATATGTGAAGATGTCGGACGGTAGGGCAGCGATTGGGCTACTTTCTACAAATTCCTGTTTATCCTACCTGGAGAATATAACGTTGCAAGTGATATCAGCAAAGACTGTGGGCCGAATATTCGATTGAGTCCCCAAAAAGCGCTATTTTGGTGGCTCAAGTTGAGAAAATTCACGATACCTTGAGGAAAATTCGCGGCTAAAAAGAGAAAATACACCGTGTCCCTAGTTTCATTAAGTGCTCAAAGCCCAGTAAAGTGCTAATCGGCAATTTGCAACTTGCTGACGCGGCAAAAAATTGAAAAAATCGTAAAATTCTTGTCTATAACTGCGAAAAAGCGCTTATTCGTGGTCTCGCGATGCAAATTCCAGATTAAAATCGAGGAAAAATCACTGATTCGCGGTGCATGGAGGCCATTTTACGAAAAAATTAGCGTAAAACGCTAATTTCCACAGCTGAAATTGGGGAAAATCGCTAATTTGCAATTCGGATATAGGTGGGAAAAACGTTAATTCGCGGATGCAAATGAATAAAATCACTAATTCGCGGCTGATATTAACAAAAATCACTAATTAGCGCAGCTAAATTTGAGAAAAACGCTAATTTTCAGTTCAAATTGGGGAAAGTGCTAATTCTCGGCTAAAAATGGAAAAAATGGCTAATTTGCAGCTTAATTTGACGCCAATTCTTGGCAAATATTGATAAAAGTCGGTGATGCATGGGTTGGAAACGCAGCGGCAGTTAAACTTTAGAAACAGCGCCAACTCACTTCTAAAATTCAGGAACATCACTAATTCTCGTATAAGGTGTGGTGAAATTTTCAATTTAAATACGCGCCTCTGAAGGCAACTTTGTGCCTAAAATTCAGAAAAACCGCGAATTAATGCACGGTTAAAAGTAAAAACAACGCTGATTCACGGGCTAGAACTGAGAAGAAGCAATAAAGCTATACCTAAAAGTAATATAAAATTGCTAATGCGGTGCTAAAATGTGATAAATCCGCTAATTTACAGGTAATATTTAGAAAATAAATAATTGGTCTGGCCAAAATGAAGAGATTTTAAAAGTTAATTTTAAGCCTGAATTGATAAAAAGTGCTAATTCGCGGCCAAAATTGAGAAACATTCTAATGCAAATTTCGAGGCAGAAATTGAGAAAAAGCGCGAATTCATGGCAATGGGTGAAAAAACTGCTAATGCGCGGGTAAAACTGAGAAAAATCGCTCATGCATAGCATTTATGGTGAACCAAAAAAATCCTAATTTGGGAAAAACCCTTTATTTCGCGGCTAATATTGAGGAAAACACGTAAGAAAAACGTTAATTTCCAGCTGAAACTAACAATAGTGCTAATCTTCTGGTAAAAAAAAAGTTTAAAAATCGGTAATATGCTGCTAAAATTGAGGAAAGCTCCAGAACTCATGGAAAATTAAGAAACTCGCTCACGGGATAAAAACGCTACTTTGTTGCTAATGTTGAGAAATTGCGCAAATTCACGGTTATGGGATGCGGGGGGGGGGACAAAACTGCTAATCCGTGGCTGAAATTGTGATGAACGATAAACGCGGCCAAAAGTGATATAATAAGCGCTGATTTACGGGTAAAGTTGACAAAAAAACACTCATTCATGGCTAAAATTGATAAATTCTGGGCTTAAACTGGTCGTGAAGCGCTAATTGGCGGATAGAAAAGTTGAAATAGCGGTAATTCGTGGCTGAAATAAGGAAAAGGCTAAGTTAAAATTATATGGTCTGACTTAGAGGCCTCTTGGAGATTTCCGCGATTGGGCCCCAATAGGTGTAGGTCCGCGAGTGACCCCACGATAACGCGCTTTCATCCGTATCTAAATTTTGGCCGTTTCCTCTAAAAATCGCCCAACTGAGCGATTTTTAGGGTCATTTTTTTCTGAGTAATTCGATTTGAGCCGAAAGTATGAGTCCCGTGGAGATATGCTCAATTGACCAATGTACGCGGTTTCCTTCCCAACATCATTGAGTGGCCACCATTGTCCCTTAAATTGGGTAAAAGTGTGCGTTTTGCATTTGCACTTGTATCATCGACTTCGTCGATCTGCATCCGGGAGAACTTTATGAGACTGCGGACTAGCCTCTACTCTACTCATTCCATAACAGGGGGGGAGGGGGATTAATCAAAAACTCTGGAATGTCTGGATGAATCAGGGATTAATAGTAATTTTGTTGTCGGGCAAGGATATGATGGGGCCAGAAAGATGTCCGATAGATTCAAGAGTGTGCAGGCTGCTTGGAACGATGGCTAAAATGTGAAATTACCCCCTTACCTCACCACAACCCGATCCCCCCCTAGGACAAATTCCTACCTACGCCACTGATGTCAACAGAAAAGAAAAGCTTAGCTTCCATGCATGAAATCCATTCTATATTTTAACTACAAAATCCAATGAATTTCCCGCACTAAAACGTAAAACGGTGGGCTGAAAACCGCGCGATCAAGCTCTGTAAGCACTCTTTTTCATGGGGTACAAGCCAAAGAAAATCTCTAGAACCCTCATTGGGGGTCTACTCTCACCCCTTCACATAAACCCTCGAAGAAGGATAACACAAAAACCCAAGCCGAAAACGCACACTTAAAGCGAATATCGACGTGAAAACATGGAAGGAGGTCATAGTGGGTTTTAATAATGCTCCGACCCTAATAGGCGATGATTTTCATGCTCACCACATTGAATGAGGTAACTCATACACAGATAACAAGGGCGAAAGGGTTATAGTCTGGGAGCCCACCGTATGAAAAAGCCGTATCATCTGATCGCGCTTGAAATCATCATCACGACGTTACACGGTCACTATCAATGCGCCTGCATCGTCGCCAGAAATTTTTAACGGGACAGGGCCGAGCAGGGCGTCTTACCGTTTGCAAAAAAAAAAATCGTTTTTCGGATCATTTGATCGTGTCTGGCGTTTTGATTACTCTATTATACGCCTAGAGAGGTTTCCTTAACAAACGCCAGACAATTTCAGTAGGACATAGAGGGATGACAGCGTTCGAAGATTGCAAAATTTGTGCCCCGAATTCGGATCATCTGAAAATGTCTGGCGAGGGTCATTTCTTACTATTTTGATGCTCTGCTACCGCAGGGGCGGTTTTAGGCCTCCGTGACGGGGGTGGCGATAAAATGTGTTCTCACTCCCACACCCCCCCCAAACTTATCTCATTGCCCTAATTTCTTAATTTTCTTACATATAGAAAGTAGCCCGAAAGCGCACTGTCTTCGTTTCCAAAAACCCGGACTTTATATTGCAGTGTCTGAGCGAATGTCGTGCTGGAAATTTGATTAAAACAAAAAATCTTGGAATACTGCCTTAGAATCCAGAACATTCTACCAAAAAACCAGGACCAAAACAGGTCCTGCGCGTTTCGCCCTTTCAAAACCAAATTTTACGTATTTCGCTCGTTCAAATCCAAATTTTAAGGATTTTTTATCTCTCAAAAAGGAAATTTCGTCGGTTTGGCTCATCCAAACCCCAATTTCGCGGTCATTCGCTCTCGTAAAACTAAATTTTGCGAATCCTTCTTGTTCAAACTCCGATATCGGTGGTTTGCTCTTTCCTAAAACCGAATTTCTTTGGTTTTGCTCTTTCAAAAACCAATGTCACGAACTTTAGCTCTGTCAAACCCCAATTTCGTGAACTTGGCCCCTTTAAACTCTAATTTAGAGGATTTTCACTCTTTGAAAACCAATTTTCAAAACCCAATTTTGGCGATATACGATTTATGATAAACCAAAGTTCAGGGAAAAAACTCTTTCTATACTATTTTTTAATCCGAAAAACTAGTATGGCCCATTTGAAAACCAAATGGCGTGTCTTTGGCCTTTTCAGACGACAATGTCACCATGGAAATTCGCTCGTCCATAAACAAATGTCTTGCGGTTTTTCCTCTTTCAAAAACAAAATCAACAAAATTTGTGTGTCTTTAGCTCTTTCTAAGCTCGTTTTTGTAGCTTTGACTAATTCGATTAACAATTTTATCTTTTTCACATACATTTTTTTTTTTATTTGGGTAACTCAAAAAGCCAAATTTTGTTATTTTGGCTCTTAAAAGTCCCAGTCACACGCATTTCCTGAAGAAAAACAACCGTATTCGTCTCCTTCAAATCGCAAGATCCGGCGATTTTACTCTTTTATTCTATGTTTTTTAAGAGCCAAATTTCGTGGATTTGGCTCTTACAAAACCACAATTTCGAGTACTTTCACTCTTTCAAACCCAAATTTTTGGATTTGACTCCTTCAAATCCAACTTTCGGGATTTATGCTTGAATCAAGCCTTTTGTATAATTTTGGCTAATTAAAAAACTAATTCGGTTCATTAAAAACCAAATGTCGAGATTTTTGGCTCTTTCATATCACAATTTCTCCCGATTTTCGCTCTTCCATAACCAAATGTCTCGGATTCGGTCCCTTCACAATCTAATTTCATTAATTTTTCCGCAAATAGTGTACTACCAAGTATAATACTAGAATAATTCGTTTTCTTACTTCCTAATAGTTCTATTGGATCTGGTTGCGATTATCTCTCTTTCTCTAACATTTGTATCTTTACACTTTCCCTTCCTTTGCTTACCCCCCCCCCTCTGTATCCCGAGGGTGGCTGAGCTGACGGGGGGTGGCGGTTTTTTGAAATTTCATTCAAATTTCATACTCAGTGTCCCATCCGATTTGTCTGGCATTGAGATATTCCGGTAACGGTGCATCCAAATGACCCTCGCCAGACATGTTCAGATGATCCGATTTTGGGGCAACATTTTTGCAAACTTCGAACGCTGTCGTCCCTCTATAGGTCCCACTGGAATTGTCTGGGGTTTGTTACTAAGGAAACCTCTTCAGGCGTATAATAGGGCTATCAAAACGCCAGGCACGATCAAATGATCCGAAAAACGATTTTTTTTTTTTTTTTCAAACGGCAGGACGCCCTGCTCGACCTTGTCCCGCTAAAAATTTCTGGCGACGAAACAGGCGCATTTGCTTGTGACCATGTAACGTCGTGATGATGGTTTCAAGCGTGATCAGATGATACGGATTTTTCATACGGTGGGCTCCCGGACTATTACAGAAATCGTTGGAAGAAAAAAATTTAGTTGTTTTGAATGATGGCCATCATACAATAATCCCCCAACCCAAATCAACAAAAAACCGCTGTTGATCTCACGTTAGCTTCCCCAAGCATTACTTTCCGAAGCAGAATGGAGCTTCATTTAGAGCTGTGTTTATTTAGCTGTGAAAGAGCGCTTTTTGTCAACCTTAACTGCGCAATTGGGCGCTTTCTTCATTTTAACCACGAATTAACGAATTTTCAAAAATCTATCCGCAAAATAGCGTTTTTTTTCTCTCTTTTATCGCATGCAAATTAGTGCTTTTTCACAATTTTCGTCACTATAAACCACAATTCGACGTTTTTTTTTTTGTTTTTTGTTTATATCAGCAAAGCCTCCGCCTGAGCGATTTACCGCTGCTTTTTCTCAATTTACACCTTGAATTAGTGAATTTTCTCAATTATGGCGGCAAAAAAAAAACATTTTTCTCCATTTTTAGCCACGGATTAGTGTTTTTTCTCGATTTTGCTACGAGTTTGCACTTTTACACAATTTCAGTCGCGAATAATAACGCTATTTCCCCCAACTCTTTCCCACGGTGGTTGACCCAAGATTATAGCACATTTGCGCACCTGCTCAATTTTAACTTCTTATCACCTATTGTTAGCGCGCATGTTCTATATTTTATCGCCCAAGTTGCCTTCTGATTCATTGCCGTGCAGGTTGCCTTGAGAAACGGTCTATACGTATGTAAGATAGGACTCTTTTCTTCTATCTCAACAAATCCAATCCGTCAGATGCAGTTTAATACTGTAATTAGGAAATTTAAAAATACAAAAATTACAAAAAATTAAATTAAAATAGCATTTTAAGCTTCAACTGAGAGGGGTACAATGACTCACCTGAATCTACAACGAAAGTCTCTATTCCGAAGGATAAAAAATAAAAATATTTCTCTCGTAAATTAATAATGTCACACTTCAGTGTTCAAACTTCGACTGAACTCTTCTTACAAATTTTATCTTAGTTTATACATTTATTTCAGATGAGGAACGAATCTTACATCCCCCCCCCCTCCAAGAAAAGACCCCACAGACCCCACTTGGCGCTTTTTTTTTAAATGTACTGTGTGTGTGTGTGTTTTGTTATTGTTTGTCATGCACCTGATGGGGTATCATCTTACTAATGTGATAGAGACGTCTATCGGTTTTTGTGTATCCTACATCAACTATGAAAACCGAATCCGAAATTTTCTCGACAATGGCGAAAGGACCGATTCGTATTTCGTCCAATTTTGCTTGATTTAATTTGTTACCGTTCTCTATGTGTACTTTGTCACCGATTGCGAACGTATAAGTTGTCCGAGTACTATCTATTCTGTTCTTGTTCATTGTATGTGCCCGTAAGGAATTTTCGTATACGGTGATTTTATCTTCGCTGATATCTCGAGTTTCGTGGAATTCCGCAGGAACTAAATCTATTGTTATTCCATTCATTAGGTAGTTTGGGGTGAACCGCGTTTCACCCTGTAATGTGTTATTATATTCGTTTACGCACTGATGAGCCAGCGTAGTCCAAGCTATTTTCTTGGGATTTTCATTCATTCTGCATCTTATTCTGTTGACTAAGGTCTGATTTAGCCGTTCGTTTATCCCCCCCATCCCGTCCCATTTGAGCGGGGACTGTCAACGGCAGTAAATATATGTGTGATACTTTCGTCTTCTAAATATTTTTGAAATTCTTTCGAGGTTAATCCTGCGTATTGGTCTGTTAGTAAAGTTTCAATGCTATTATTAGTTTTCTTCTGTGTGTCCCCGATGAGTTTAATGAAATCGTTAGTTGTTTGGTTTTTTTGATGTTGAAATGTATGCGTATCTAGTAAAGTGAACAACCAGTAGGTGTAAATATTTTTTTGTTGATCGTCTTCCTCCAAAACCCCCTATATATCGTGTCGAGAGACATGATTTGAAAGGGTTCCGTCGCTGGCACCAAATGTCCTAACAGGCCGATTAGTTTCCCTCTCCTGGATTTATTTTTAACACAGATTTTGCAAGAGGCGCAATATTTTCGTACCATATCGCACATCTTAGGAAAGTAGTAATGAGGTCTTATCGTGTTAAGAACATGTTGGGAGCCTACGTGCCCGAGAGATAAGTGAACTCGCTCTATTAATTTTTGGCCATATTCAGAGTTTAATATTATTCGTTCCTTGTTTTTGGTTTTTCTGAAAATAATCCCATGTCTTAATGCGTCACCCATCCCAATTGCCATATTTTCTTGGCTTGCCTTAATTTCATTCATTTTGAGGAGATTGACTGTTTTGATGATATCACCGCTATTTGTATCGCTGTCCAACACGGGACTTCTGGACAAGCAATCCACTTCTGCATTTGTTTCTCCAGGATTGTACTTGACGTCGAAATTGTATTGAAGAAGGTAATGCGTCAAGTCGCTGAGTTCCTCATCGGGTCTTGAACGTATTTTTAAATTTTCCAGGGGTTTATGGTCCGTGAAAACAGTAAATTTGTTGCCAAGAAGCCAGTATTGCCAATACTTGACTGCCTCTTTAATGGCTAAGCACTCAATATATATAGCCTTCTTTCTTTTTTGTGCCTCATTCAGTTTTTTGGAGAAGTACGCGACTGGTTTTAATTGTCCATTGGTTTGAGGCTGTTTGAGCACTGCTCCTATGCCGTCTAAGCTCGCGTCAGTGTATATGTTAATTGGTAAGGACCTATCAAAGATAGCTAGAATGGGGGCTGATGTAAGGTAATGTTTGATTTGCTCGAAGGAGTCTTGGCACTTGTGCGTCCATTTGAAATCGACATTTTTCCGCAGCAAGTTATAAAATGGTTCTAAAATTTTTGTAGAATTTGGAATGTATTTGTGATAAAAGTTGACTTTGCCCAAGAATTGACGGATGTGTTTTTTATTTTGTGGTATGGGGAAATTTTTTATCGATATGACATTATCATTTAAAGGAGTTACGGTGTTGTGCCCTATTTTGTGTCCTAAATATTGTACTGAATTCATTGCAAATTTACATTTCATAAAGTTCAGACGGAAGCCCTCTTTCTGAATAGCCTGCATGAGAGCTTCTATGTGTTTAATGTGCTCGTCGTATGTTTTAGAAAAAATGATAATGTCGTCAATGTAATTTATACAAAAGCCTTCCAAATTATTTCGTCTAATTATTCCTGATAGTATTCTTTGAAAAATCGCCGGCGAATTTTTCAGCCCAAATGGTAAGGCGACCCACTGCCAATGCCCCTGTTGTGTGACAAAAACTGTTTTATACCTGTCTTTTACGCGTATTGGTATCGCCCAGAAGGCAGAGTTTACATCTAATGCAGTGAACCACTTACTTCCCTTAGTTTTTACTATTATGTCGTCTATTAAGGGAAAAGGCTGGCTTTCTGGGACTAACAATTTATTCAGGTCTCTGAAATCAATGCATAATCTATTTTTCTCTTTCCGAGAGCCATCATCTGTTGTCTTATACCCTAGCGTAACAGGCGAGGCAAACGGTGAGCAAGATTCTTCTATCAATCCTTCCTTCAACAATTCTTTTACCTGCTTTTCTATTTCCTGTTAGTCGTCAAAAGAGCATCTGTAGGGTTTTTTTTGCAACGTATCGGTTTTCTATCAATTGTATATGCGCTTCATAAGCCTTTACTTTTCCAGTGTCATATTTATTTTTAGTCAAAAGGGATTGATACTGTTCAACTAAGTTATACATCGCTTTTTGTTTTTGATCGTCCAAGTGTTCTGTTTTAACCTCGAAATCTTTTATGGATATGAACTCGTTCCAATTTATATTTATTTCTCTCTCAAGGGTCGGTTTATGAGTCCCATTCTTGTGTGGCGCCTGTGAAATCTGTAGGTTCTCATCCTGACACAATCTATAATCTCTAATATTATCTAGACCTATAAGAATGTCGTATTTGAATTCCTTATTGTCCGTTACAAAAAATCGTACTGTTTTCTCTATGTTAAACATTTTTAATCGCAAATGTGCTAATCCGATAACTTTGTCCTCTCCGCTCATCGTCCTGAAAGTGTAGGGCTTGAATATTTGTACATTTTGACCTAACTTCTTTTAAAAATCGTATTTAATCATCGTAATATTAGCCCCGGGGTCGTACAATCCTTTTCCCGGTTGATTTTCTACGAGCACTTTCAGTTCGATAAGCGAAGGCAAATTTAGTTTTTTTGATCCGGAATTGTATCATTTAAAGCGTCCTGTAATTCTGTGTTATTAGCAACCTTAATATACCCATTAGGTGATTTCTTATTTCTACAAAATTGTTCCGGATGATAGCGACTAGGATATCCCAATTTTACACAAATTGTGCACGGGGCTTTCCTTTGTTCCTGTTTCACGTCAGAATTTGATTTATTGCTATTAATTATGTTGGCACTTTCCGAGTATTTAAATCTAGATGGTTTATTTGCTAGTGATTCTAATTGATTAAGCTCAATCATCAATTTACCTTGAGTTACGATTTCTTTTTTGCTGAGTTGCTCACGGATAAAAGGGGGTAAACCAACCGCAATGTGCATGACTCTAGACTTTTCAGTAAGATCGGGATCGGCATCAAGCAGTAAATTTAATTTTTTAACAGCGTATTCTGTTAATGACCCTTTTATAAATCTAAAATAAAAAATAAAAATTATTTCTCTCGTAAATTAATAATGTCACACTTCAGTGTTCAAACTTCGACTGAACTCTTCTTACAAATTTTATCTTAGTTTATACATTTATTTCAGATGAGGTTCAAGGTACGAACGAATCTTACACGTATTTCAGTGACAAAGGAACGCTTAAATTTCTCAATATTAGCCGCGAATCAACCTTTTTATAACCAAAAATCCCAAATGTTTCGACTTTCAGCCCCGCTCCGCGGTGGAAATCCCTATGAGGCATCTAAATAAACGAGATTTCTTTTCTTTTTTTTTTTACGAGGCGTCATAACATAACACTACGACTTTTACAAATACCTTATCCGCGAATTGGCCCTATTTCTCAATTTTTTCGGTGGATTTTCCACAATTTAAAAATCCACGAATTAGCTATTTTCCTACATTTTAGCCACGAATTGTAGCGGGTTTCTCCGTTTTAGCAGTTTCTTTTAATGTTAGCTGCGAATTAACGTTTTTCTCAATTATAGCCGCGAATTTGCTTCTTCTTAATTCAATTTTACCCTTTTAGCCACAAAGTTGCCTTCAGACGCCGTGCATCACCCCCACCCCACCAATGCATCCTTTGTCAAACTACCCCCCCCCCCCCTCACCATCGTCAACGACCCCTCCCGTTACATTCAATAAGGCTGTAGTTCTACAAGATTCTAAAGAAGAGAAGCTCTTCTGTTGTTGGAATAAAGTTTTTTGGAAGAAAAAAAAGGCCCCTGCCCCCTACGAGTGTAGCGTGCAAGCACCACGGATAGCCCCAGGGAGATCGCTTCGTGTCTTTTTATTTTATTTTAATAGTCTCGTAGGCACTTAAGAATTAACATGATGACTGAACATTGTACGGTTTTTTAAAAAAATATATAATACCCTCGCATTATATCTTA
Source organism: Corythucha ciliata (assembly GCA_038030265.1). NCBI lineage: Eukaryota > Metazoa > Arthropoda > Insecta > Hemiptera > Tingidae > Corythucha > Corythucha ciliata. Next base: position 10,752,920 of record CM075941.1, read on the forward strand.
ATGGTAAAAGGCCGGCCGCGTAACACGGTAAACTCGTACTTTGCATTAATTAAAAACAAGCTGTTTCCGATATTACCAAACGGTTCGAAACGTGTCCGAAAAAAAAAAAAAAAAAAATGCAGGGCGCGAAAGTGTACCGACCATTCCTGTGAAATGGGGTTTCGAACAAATTACTTGATGACGGTGTGTTAAGGGCGGGTGGGGTACAATTATTACGAACATTAACTGACCGTAAATGTTTCCATATATGGGATAGATGAGTATGGGCATTTCGTTGGCGGCTATTATAAAAACTCTGCGTAATAATTTGGCTCCTCGCTGTTGCAATTGCTCAACCATCGCACACAATACCGTCGTCATTCTTTTGGATGTTATTCGATTTTTGTAAAATTAGTTTTTCCCTGCCACACATCAGTTTAATACTCCGCGCGCCGCTCACCATTTTATTTTCTTCTACGCTTTTGATCGCTCTTTATAATTTACTGTACGTTTTATCTCGGTTTTTCCATCGAATTTCATGTAAGATGTGGAATGAAACTATATTATAGTCACGGTAGCTTTCCGATGGTCTACACTTGATAAAACTGAATGAATAAAATTAATGTACTCTGCGTGGAGTTCAAGACTTTCCCCTCTTCCTCCTAACATCATCATCACCAACGTATGTCGGGGTGAAATGACCGTCAGAAGCAACAACGCTTTAAAACAATTTTTCCTAAAATGTAATCGTTCTAGAAAAGCAATAGTCTTTGAGTCTTCACACGATTTGTTTGAATCAGAATTTCCTCAAAATGAATTATTCCTTGGCAACTTTCGTGACAATAAATTTATTCAAATGGTTGAATCATCGGTCTAGTATCGGAAAAATTTACTTCCGCTGGTCTTTCTATATCTAATAATGTGGTCTTCAGCCTTCCAATTACTTCGAAGCAGGTGCTAGCGGCTTAACGAAGTTAATTAACTTCATCACAGAATAATTTGTCTTAAAGCTACCGGGCAAAATATGTTAAAGAGTTTTTTTTTTTTGCTTTATCGCGGAAAATTTCATCTGCCTATTTCAAATGAAACATTTCGTATCAAAATTTGTACACATCAGGTGGCAAGTCAGTCAGCCCTTCTCTCTCGTTCTGCTGGTGGGTACACCGATTTATAGCGAGACGGTACAACGCAGGAAATTTCCACGAAATTTGGGTTTCCAAGGCGGCGTCTTACGGAGAGCGTGCAGCGTCACGCGTTATAGCGTCTTGAGCGTTCACAGCGTAAAACGACTATAGTGTCCTACATATTCTGTGCGTTTTCAATGAAAATCGCACGCCCGCTAAAAAACATAATACAAAAATCGCGGCCAATCTTCCAACTCTTGATTAAACGACATCTTTCGATCCAAACTTCTCCCCTTTTTCAGAGCCTCCACGATCGCCATTGCGCTTGAGTCATTTTTTAATTCCATGGAAATGTCGTCTGCTGTAATAGGTAATGTACGCACTTGATGGAACAAAAGTATATGTGAATCGAGACACTCCTAGATTTCTTCACTCGAAGTCGAAAACCTCGAGAGGCCATCAGCATTGCCGTGTAAAGACGATTTTCTGTATGAAATATCAAAATCAAATCCTTGAAGAAATACAGCATCCGCACAGCTGTCAACGTTGAGCAATGTTTAGAGGGTGAAAAAATGGTCACTAGAGGACGATGATCTGTAAGGAGCGTAAATTTATGGCCGTATAAATACTTGTAAAATGTTTTAACTCCGAAAACGATTCCCAGAGCCTCTTTATCAATCTGACTGTACCGTTTCTCCGACGATGACAAAACTTTACTTGCAAAAGCAATCGGACGTTCACTACCGTCATCCATTACATGGGAAAGAACTGCTCCCAACCCAAACGGACTGGCATCCGTCGCAAGTACCAACTTCCTGTTAGGGTCAACATGAGCCAAAACTTCATCCGACAATATTTTCTCCTTCAGTTTACGAAAAGCCTCCTGACATTTACCATTGAATGCAAATTTACTATCTTTCTTGAGCAACTCGTATAGTGGATGTGCGATTGTACTAAAATTCCTGATGAACCGACCATAAAAAGATACGAGACCCAAGAAAGACCGAACTTGGGAAACGTTCTGAGGCTCAGGAACCTTCAATACTGCATCTATTTTGCTTTCACACTTGTGAATTCCCTTTGAACTCAATTTAAACCCACAATATTCCACAGAGTCTACGAAAAATGAACACTTAGCTTGATTCACGTGATTACTGTTATCTGCTAATCGACTGAACACTTCATTGAGTTTTTCGTAGTGTTCATCCTCAGTTTTAGTGCCAACACAAATAGCATCGAAGAAAATCGCTAAACCTTCGATTCCCGACAAAACTTGCTCGATAGTTCGTTGCCAAATAGCTGGTGAGCTAGCTAATCCGAAGGGAAGGCGTAAATAGCTGTACAACCCGAAAGGAGTGTTAAGAGTCAAGTAGTGTTGGTCATCAGGGTGGACTTCTAAGTGCGTGTAGGCTTGTGTGACATCTATTTTCGAAAAAAAAAAAAAATATAAATTAGCTAGCAAATCCTCCACATTTGGAATGGGATACTCGTCCACTACCAACTGAGGATTTACACTTTGACTTGAAATCTCCACACAGATCCGTCGCTTTTTGGTATAGGTAGTATTGGTGTAGCGTAATCCGAACGTTCGACTTTTTTTATCGCCTGTTCTCTCTAAAAAACGCTCTAATTCCATACGCAATTTTGGCATGAGACAAAATAGCACTTTTCTTGCTTTCCGAAAAACTGGAACTGAAGTTGCTTTAACGTACACTCTTACTGTACACTCTTACTGTACTGGATAAATGACCCGATTCCTTGCACCTGAAACATGTAGCCGTCTTAAAACGACATTCGAAATCTGAGTGTCCAACAATACCACAACGTATGCAACGAGATTTCTTTGCTTCGGAGCATTCCTTGTTTTCTTTACTACTCAAGCTCAAAGGTTTAGAAAACTTACTCCTACTAACCGATGTTAAACGATCTACTTCGGATTCATTTGGTGAAAAACTCCGCAAAACCTTGGCGTTTTTCCGATTTAATTCATAAGCTGTAGAAATTTCCAGCGCCTGGGTAACAGTGACATCCTTCTGACTTAACAAAAGTACGCGAAGATAGTCGTTTCTTACGCCCGCAACGAACTGTGTACACAACGCTTCCTTCAACCAATTGCTAGGAAATTGGCAATACCTGGATAATCGGTTTAAATCGGCGTAAAAGTCCTGAATCGATTCGACTTCTGTTTGAGACCGCATCTGAAATTTAATTCTTTCAGTGATTTTATGAGTCGCGGATTGAAACAATCCGTCTAAAATTTGCTGTAAATCATCAAACGACTTGGACTCCGGCTTTGAAGGCTCACACATATCCCACAATTTACGGTAGGTCGCATCGTCAAGGTCACTCAACAGACAGAGTACCCATTTTGACTCCGGAGCATTGTGAAGATCAAAAATGTTTCGAATTCTTTGCCTGTACACCATCCAGTAGGTTACTTCGGCATCGAACGAATAGGAATTTTTACATTGAACAAGCTATTCTCTTCCTTCTTCGACGAAGCATCGCTCGAAAATGGCAAACTCGCCTTTTTATTTCGTGAACTCATCCTCGTTAGCCAATTTTATATATTCACGTACACGTATTTGTCATGAACCATTTAATAAACTGAACGATCAAAGCATATGTTAATCACAACAGTGATTTCATTCATTTTATTTAAAAATCAATGAAATCAGGTGACTTTTCGATAATAATCAGGGGCCCTAGTTAGAGTTGTCGGGAAATAATCCCGCAAGCGGTATCCAAGGACGCTTCATCAGAAATAGTATTATCTCGCCATAGCAACAACCTCACGTGAGTTTTTCCCGACAACTCGGAATAAGGCCCCTGATGCGGAAAAGTTACAGAATAGTCCCCCAGATCTGAAACAGAGCACCAAGGCCAGGGTAAAAATAATAACAATATGATAAGGGACAAGCGGCAACATCTTTAGTTTTTGGGTCAGTACAGTAACATAAAATAATAACTGATCCGAAGACGGTAGGAAGAATCGTTAGGTCCACGGACCCAGAGTTGAGCGTGAATACGTTTTTTGGCTGGTAAGTGGCAATTGAGCTTGAGTTTTGAGTTGGGATCATGGGTCACTTTTGAAAAAGAGAGAAGTATTTTATTTAGGACAACAGAAAACGAACAGTTATATTTTTCATATGATTTCCACTACATAATAAACAGGAGGATTTGATATTCCAACACCCCCTCTCAACAACGAGCTGTGGGTTTATGCTTCAAGGATGAGTCCTATTTCCCGACGAATGTTTTCAAATTTTTTTCCTTGCAGAGGCTTTGTGAAAATGTCAGCTTGCATTGAGTCGGTAGGGCAATATTAAATGGAAATCATCCCTTGTTTCATAAGGTCTTTGACGAAGTTCCTCTTGACTTCAATATGCTTAGTCCGAGGGTTTCCTTTGTCTGACTCGATCAACTTGATACAGCTCTGATTGTCCTCGAAGAGCTTAGTTGGTGAGTCTTGAGGGTATCCGAAGTCATCCAAAAGATTTCTCAGCCAGATGACGTCTTGCGTTGCGATTGACATTGAGACAAACTCGGCTTCTGTTGAAGACAATGCGACGCAAGTTTGTTTCTTCGAGCTCCATGTAACGCAGGATTGTCCAATTTTGAGCACAAAACCTGATGTCGATTTCCTGTCGGTCGCATCACCAGCCCAATCAGCATCAACGAATCCGTGGGCGACCAAGTTATTTTTCTTTGCTGCTTTCAAGTGAAGCTTGGCACAACAGGTTCCCTTGAGATGCCGGATCACTCGTTTCACAGCGTTCCAGTCGGATTGAGTAGGGCGTGATACTCTTCGACTCAAAAATCCAACGGCTGAAGCGATGTCTGGTCTTGTGTTGTTACTGATGTACAGCAAAGAACCGATAATCTCTCGGTAGTTTTCATTATTTACGAGAGGATCGCTTTCTTGGTGGGCTGCCTTCAAGTAACCAGCTTCCATTGGTGTTTTGCAACTTCAGGCATCATTTAGTCCGGTGTCGCTTATTAATTTTCGAATTTTGCTACTTTGATCTAGCGTGAATCCACCGTCTTCGGACCGTTCGATCTTGACACCAAGATAGTTGCGAGGTTCACCGAGATTTTTCACTTCAAAAACACGACTTAAAGTCTTAATGACTTCTTCAATGTCTTCTTTTTCTCCTGCGGCGAGTATGTCGTCCACATAAATGAGAATGTAGGTCCACTTCCCCCCTCGACATCGCGAGTACAAGCAGGGATCGCTTTTCCCGCGAGTGAACCCAGACGATTGAAAGACTCCGTTTAACTTTTCATTCCAACAGCGCGCTGCCTGCTTCAAACCATAAATGCTTTTCCGCAATTTGCAAACGGCTTGTGGGTTTCGGGGATCGACGAATCCTTCGGGTTGAGCCACGTATACTTCTTCTTTCAAGTCTCCATTCAAAAATGGGGTTTTAAAATCCATGTGGCGAATTTCAAGCTTTTTAGTTGCCACAACAACAAATAAAGTTTTTAAGGCCCGTTCACAAGCTCTATGTTTGCGTTGTGTGGAGTCTTTGCAACCAAACAAATTTATTCCCTCGAAAAATGAAGCATTTTTATTGGTTGCATAGACACCACACAACACAAACATAGAGCTTGTGAACGGGCCCTTATCGTTGTTTGCTTCACGACGGGGGTAAATGTGGCGTCGTAGTCTTGACCGTATTTTTGGGTGTAGCCTTTTGCCACGAGACGAGCTTTGTATCGAGTGATTTGGACGTTTTCGTCACGTTTCAGCTTGAAGATCCACTTCGTACCGACGACCTTTCTTCCTTCTGGTAAAGTGACCAGATCCCAGGAACGGGTGTCGCGCATCGAGTTAATTTCCTCTTCTGCTGCTCTCATCCACTTGGCTTTTTCGTTTTCCGGGAGTTTTTGAACGTCGTACCAGTCTTTCGGTTCGTAGTAGACGTCATAATTACTGACGTCGTTGATATCGAACCGGTGGAATGCCTTTGTTTATTCTCGATGAACGACGAGGCCTTGGGGTTTCATGGTTTTCTCCGCTTTCTTCATCGAATATTTCTGGTTCCATTCTGTCATCGCCTGAGTTAGAATAAACGTTCAAATGTCCAGCATTCAGTGCGGGATCACTCGCTCTCTGAATTTCTACTTCAACATCGTGATTATGTTGATTATTATTTCCTTCTTTTTCTTTCACTTGACTCTCTTCATTTATGAACTTGACGTCTCGAGAAATAAAGATTTTCTTGTCGACTGGGTCCCACAGTCTGTAGGCTTTGGATTCTTCAGAGTAACCAACGAGTACGCAGGGTTTTGATCGAGGTTGAAATTTATCTTTGTTTGGTTTCTTGTCCAGGAGAAAGGATTCTGTTCCAAATATTTTAAAATATGAAACAGTTGGCTTTTTCTTGTGCCAGATGGTATACGGTAGTTTTCCGCCCAGCGCTCTTGATGGACACCGATTTCTCACGTAGCAAGCTGTGTGAATCGCTTCTTCTCATAATGAGTAAGGTTGCTTTGGTTCTTCAAGAAAACATCGAGCCATATCTTGGAGTGTTCTGTTCATCCTTTCAGCTACTCCTTGTTGTTCTGGAGTATAGACTGTCGATAGTCTTCTTCGAATCCCCTTCTCGGCGAGAAATTCATCAAATTTGGCGTTCCGGTATTCACTACCATTGTCTGTCTGCAGCGCCTTGATTCTTTTGCCGGTTTGATTTTCTACCATCTCCTTGTATTTCTTGAACGTGTTCAATGCGTCACTTTTCCGTTTTAGAAAATAAACTACGCAAAATCGAGAATAGTCGTCAATGAATGTCATGAAGTAACGATTTCCACCATTTGATTCTGTCCTCATCGGTCCACAAATATCCGAGTACACTATTTGCAATAAATCAGACGTTCTTGGCGATTGAGGATCAGTTTTTGGAAACGGTAAACGTGACATTTTCCCTTTTAAACAGGTTCGACAAGTTATTGACGTGGCTTCTCTCTTGAGTTTCAGACCAGTGACGAGTTTTCTTGAGATTAGGCTTTTCAGATCATTCACATTCAGATGGCCGAATTTCCTGTGCCATGCTTCAAGATCAGATGACTCGTTTGTAACGCCAAACGCTTGTTCACTACGACTTTTCACTATGTAGAGACCTTCTTTTCTATAAGCAGTCAGTACCGTATCTCCTTTGGCCTTTCGAACGATAGCTTTGTCTTTCTCGAAAATTACGTCGTAGCCATGATCTGTTATTTTCCAGACGGATAAAAAATTTTGCCGAAGATCGGGTACAAGGATGGTTTCGTTCAAATCAATCGATTTTTGTTCTTGACCAGTTTGAATTTTTAATTTGACGAGTCATTTTGCAATCACTTCCGACGTCGAGTTGTTGGCTAAGTTCAATCTATGATTGCTGAGACTTTCAAATTTATTTTTATCTTGGCACATGTGGGACGTGCACCCGCTGTCGAGACACCAAATTTCGGTTCCGTTTCGATCAATTTGATCTGTGACTGAGAGAATCGTGTGGAAACTTTCCTGCTTCTCTTCTATGTTGGTGACTTTGGAGACATTGCGCGGACAATTTATAGCTTTGTGACCAATTTCTCTACATCGGTTACACCTGAATTTAAACTTTATTTCGTCAGGCCGCTTCTTCAGACAGAATTTCTTGGTTTTCGCGATGAGAGCATCGGGTTGACTTTCATGTTTTTCATGACGAGTGTCACTTTCTTCGAGTATTTTTATTTTGAGTGCTTCGGGACTGGGAAGGGAGTCTCGCGATTCGATAGCACACCGAAAATTTTCGAATTCGTCAGGGAGGCTGTACAGTAACATGATTGACAATAGATCGTCGTTTATGTCGACTACCATTTCATGTAGCTGATCGACAATATCAAATAAATTGTTGACGTGAATTCGGATGCCTTCTCCGGATTTCATTTTATGGAGCATGATCCGTTTTAACAGCGAAGCTTTTCGAGCTGGTCCCTTCGATTGGTAAATCGAATGTAACTTGTCCCAGACCTCTTTGGATGTTCGACAGTTCTTAACTTGAGAAACTTCTCCGGCTTTTGAAAAAGAGAGAAGTCTTTTATTTAGGGCAACAGAAAACGAACAGTTATATTTTTCAAATGATTTCCACTACATAATAAACAGGAGGATTTGATATTCCAACAGTCACATCCCAAGGTCACATCCCTCATTCCATAGAATAATACGTCGGGGAAGTTTCGACTCATAATAAACCTTATCACCTTATCATTAACCCCTAGGACCGTTTGACATTATTGATACAAATGCCACGTTTTAAGGCAGTTCAGTGTTTTTCACATATTTTTTAAGTTTCTCTACGTGATAATTAGTGTCGGGAAGACCTGGGGGCCCGTTCTATAACTTTTGACTGTCACTATCACTGTCTCTTTCCACCCGTTCTCCCCATCAACATGTGATTTAATTCGGGTCGGACGGGTGGAAACGATATTCCGAGGAACACTATGAAATTTTGCAGAACAGGCCCCCTGATTCGCAATCGACAGATTGCCTTGATTTTTTGAATCCGTCCGGCTTCAGATGAACATTATTTTCCTCGCCTCTCTCTAGAATTCTAGATAACCAAAATGTATTTTCACTCCGGCGCAGCTCACGGTAAAAACACTTCGTGTAGTGAAATTGAATCGTTTATTTATGAGTTGATTATAATAAATTATGCTTTTGAAGTCATAACAGACGTGTTCGACACATTTACACCCTCCAGAGACCACCGTCAAAAGCACACGAATGTCGGGTTTGGTTTCTTCCGGGATTAGTCGAAATTGATGACTTTCGGGTGACAAGCAAACTCGAGACACAGGGCACGGTGTACAGCACTTGTGAAACTGTGAGTATCACCATCACCCATGAAAACTTATTTTCTGGCCGTTGAGATCACTACATTGTGTGTGTTTTTTTAAAGTTTTTGGTGGGATTCAGTGTTCGGTGTACCAGAAACGACTGCCCTTTCTTCTTTGACATATTCGTATTCAATTCAGCCGCTACAGTTTTTCTGCGATGACTGCAATCTACAACGATCATCGTAGAACAATATCAACATGTTTTTTTTTTAAAGCTGGCTTCTCCTTCTTTGTGACCCTTTACTTCGCCGGGCACCAAGTTCACGAGCCATTTTTCTAATCTCCGAAAAAATAAATAAATAAAAAAGCGAGGGACTATTCACTTTATCCAACACAAAATATATATCTCTGTGCATAGTAACCTTGAATACTCGATTTTCGTAGCCACAAAATGGCAAGGAAAAGCGAGGAAATAGTCGAGAAACAAAAAAATCTTGTAAAAGTCTCCAAGTACTTTTTGAAAATAAATGGTCGACGTCTATTTAAAACAGCAGCAAAAAAAAAAAAATATATGTTTTTATTATCAATGCTGCCACCATATGATCACTTTCTCTGTTTACTTATTTTTAATAATATGTTACGTTGGTACGAGGCCAACGGGGAACTTCCCCCCAAATGATTCTTCCCGTCCCGCCATGAGTGTCACCCCCCTGCCTCATTCCCACCCCCATACCAAGAAATACAATAATGAAATACAACTTTTTTTTTTTATTCCACTTGAAATGGGCTGTTGAGAGTTTACCCTAAGCATGAAAAAATAAAAATAATGCGTGGTGCCAGGAACTTTTTGTAAAGAAAAACCCCGGAGAACCCAAGTTCTGCATGTTCGCTGTGTCAAATGCGTTCCCCGGTCCAATGCATGTAGCTTAAATTATACATTATTTTTTTTTTATCCTACTCGACGTGGAAATGCGTGCTTTCATGACTCGCAACTGTCATGAAAATACGATTTTCATGTCTAGGCATAAAAATGATTGCCAAAATTTGTCATTAAGACGCGCATCGGATAGCTGCCGCATTTCGTTTCATATTCTTGCAGGGGGTTTTCTCGTTGCCACGCAACACACCTCTCCACACTCCTCCAGGATGATTTTTTCCCAGCAAACGCTGTTCCGTTGGTTACTCTTACTATAGTATTTACGAGAACCTAATAGCGAATTCAATTTGCATGAAACTCTGCTCAGGATCCATTTCCATCCGTCTCCTTTGAATTAAAACATAATGATATGCTAATGAGGAAGACGAGTGAAAACGAACGACTCCGGGGTACAATTTCATGTGCAAATGATTTCGATATGAGTTCAAGAAGAGTCTTTATGAATGCGCCCCATGTTTTTTTTCCCCCCCATTGCATTCAACGCACCGTGCAAGCATATAAACTCTATCTAGAATCTAGATCCTCTTCGTGTGTTATGTTGTGATGAATGATCATCAATTCGGATTGGCCGGGGGGGGGGGTAAGCTCTTCGTGTAGTGAAGAGTGCTTCAACGCGAGTATACGAAGCACAGTCCGTAAAAATTACTTTAGAGCCTAGACTTTAAAAACCGTGAAATTTGCAGCCGTAGAATATTTTAGCTCCTAGACTAGAAAAAAGACACTTTTGGGACTCATTCACGACCGTAAAATTCGGTTTTAGTATCATGTAGAATAAAAAATTCAATATTTTGTTGAAGCTTTGGAATCCCTTCTTATCATAAGAGTAGTGTCAAGTGAAGGGAGGGAAACATATTTTTCGTGAAGTCGGTCGCACCATTAGTCGGCACACGATTTCTCGTCTTATTTCTTACATCAACTCTGGGTTTTAAGGACTCGTTTCAATCTCCAGGAAGTTCCACATATTCAGGCGACTCATTTTTTTTTTAATATTTCGTCCATGGTGTAACTTTAAACCTGCCTTGAACTTTCGCCGTGAAATTTCAAGCTCTTCCTTCGACCAGGCGCGGATCCAGGGTCGTCTTAAGGAGGGGGTCATGACTCCAATCGGCCCCAAAATAATGACAATTTAAAAATTGACAAAACCGCGTATTTTGAGGTTTAACGACACAGGGAATTAACAATTTCCCGCTCCAAAATGGCAATTTTCTCTTAAAATTGACTATCATGAAATTGACACCTTTAAAACTGAAAATTTACTCATAAAATCAACCAATAGTTCATACGCTTAAAAATTCCCGTAGAATTGCAAGTTTTCTTATAAAACAGACAATTCCTTCTGAAATTTCGTGAAACTGACTAGTTTTTTCATGAAATGGACAATTTCACTGCACATAAAATTTCCCTTGGTGAGACGTTTCGTATACATTTTCACCATTGACGTGGCCTTAAAATTGGCGATTTGCGTGAATGTTTCCCCGACTGTTACCATTTGCCAAACAGTGGGGCATTCTGTGTAAATTCCCCTTTGAATGCGACAATTCGCGTAAATACTGCCTATAGAATGTGCAGATTTGCATTGATTTGGACCTTAATGATCGCACGAATGAGGTCAAATAAACTTATTTTACAGTGAGCCAAATTCGGGGAACTGTTTTTCTTCTGCAAGAAAAATTCGCGAAGTATGGTTTCTTAGAGAGCAAAATTCGATAAATTGTTGTTTTGGTGAGTCAAACCTGCGAAAATGGTTTTACAGCGCGGTAAAATCACCAAATTTCGTCACTGTATTGATGCTGCCCTCTGAAATTTCTCTGCCGGCGACAAATAAATAAGTGATAATTATCTTTTTGTGAACTCAACACGCAAAAATATCCACAAAATCGATAGTAAGGGAGCGAAATCTGAGGAATTTGTTTTTAGTGAGCCAGATCCAGGAAAATGTGTTGTTTTTTTTTCAAGAAAAACCCGGAAAATTGATGATTTAAGGAGTGAACTCCAAAAAAATGGCCTTTTAGTGTACCAATCCAGCCACTGCCTTCCACTTATTTGAAAAAAGGAATATTTTGTTTGTATTGGTTGTTTGTTTGAATATTTCAGTTATTTTGTTTGTAATTTTTAAGAGTTTACATCACTGAAACGGACTGGAGAGAGTGACTATTACCCGCCGGATAATTAACAGTTGAGAATGGTCACTGTGTGACCGAAACCGGTCCTGTAAAATAAAAAACCATTATCGCGGAGAGACAGTCTCTTGATCGTGGTTTAATGAATTAAAAAATTAATACGTCTGCATAATACGCGGAACTTTGTGGAGATTGAAACGAAACCTTAAAATCCGAGCGCAAAATTGCATTTATAGCCACAAAATTTATTTTTAGAAAGTGAAACCCTCGAAATTGGTTTTTGTTAGCCAAGCCGGCCAAATTTCGTTTCAATTGGGAAATCCAGTGACAAATGATGGCGTTTTCAATTTGCATAAAATTCAGCTCTGAAGGCGAGCGTTTCCACTTCCGTTGACCATATGATGTAATTCGGAGAAGACGGGTGGAAATGCTTGGCTTGGGAACTGAATTTTATGCAAATGGAAAACGCTATGAGTTTTCAGTGCAAAAACCTACACTTCGCTTTCTTGGCGAGAGGAATTGTTTTTATAGTAAGAAGTAGCCTCCAGATTTAGCGCAGAAAACGCTCGTTTTAGCCAAATGTGCTGACAACTCCTCCTTATTATTATTATTGGTTAAACGGAAGCGTATGATATGGCTGGTATAATTATTTTAAATATGATGTTTTTCATAATAATTAATTTGTAGAGTAAAAATAATTTATTTCATATTAATAATAGCATTGAATATAGTCGTATAAAATGTGCTGTTAAACAGAGAACTATGCAATTAAAAGATTTCTTCAACCAGCAATTCTTTCCCTCAATTTGCATCGAATTGGTTCCAGGGAAAAGACGAGCAATTTTCACATTTGAGCTTTGTGAACAGGAGTGTGTGTATGAAAGAGGACAGAGAGAGAAAAAAAAAAAAATGAAATAATTTGTTTTAAACCCTCTCCTCACTGACAACCACCCACCCTCATATACACCCCCTTGTCCCTCCCCCACAATTATTTGGAAAAAAAAAAAAAAAAAGGATAGCAACAAAGAGAAAAAAACGACGCTGCCGGGAAGCGTTCACATATTGTTTATACGTTATTATTATTTGAAGGTAAGGCTCGGTAATTTCCCTATCAGCCTGACAACTGGCACTTAAATGTAATTACGGAAAGGTGGATTTCTTTAACTATAACAGCGTTCTTGTGAAGGCGGTTTTAGAAATGCCGAACTTCATAATTTTTGTGTGTTTGACTTTTGAAAAAGTAAAATAAAGAAATTCGGTGATACTCCACGTCGTAATGATAACCTGAATGAGAATTTTTTTTTTTAACGATATTAATTTGACACAATGAAAGAGACGGAATGAGTTGGTTGATTGACGCTGTATAAAATTCCGCGTCTCATTCCCCGCTTTCATCTTCACGTGGACGTTTCTTCCCTTTTACTTATTAGGACCTCAAAAGCAATTATGTTTATTAATATAATCAAAATAAAAATTAAATCAATTAAAATTGGAAGATTGACGTCTCTCCTTTTTGGGACATTCATGAACGCAGTTTCCTTAGAGAAAACAAATGTTTGTACTTTTTTGCCATTCCGTTGGTTTCTGGTTGTTTTTTTAACTGTAGCTGGCCACATCGTGGGACGTCAAGAATGTCCCATCAATTAAACATTTTTAGAAATGATGTTTTTTAAATAAATCTTCTGATTATTTCCAGTAAATAACGATATAACGACTTTGCCAAACAAGACAAGATGAGGAACACTTTCGCATAACGGAGGCAAAAATAAAATTGTACGCCTGAATTGACGAGGTGTTGTAATTAAAATTTATCATGTGAATTCAAGAGGAAAAGATTTTACGAGTCTCCCAGCCTGGTGGTGGAACAATAATATCGCGTTCTTCGTGCGGGTCAGCCCCCCTCTCCAGCCCCCACCTCAATCGTAAAAAAAAAAAAAAAAATGTGTATGCCTCTAGGCACATCTTTATTTTCATACCGAGCCATTAATTAAGATGTTGAAGAAGTTTTACATAAGCGTGCTCAAATTTAATTATAAACTAGTTTATGACCTTCTTTTAAAGTTTATTACGCTCAGAGCATTGAAAAAACATGATGCGCTACCTTGGGTGTCCAAGGGGTCTACCCTGGTCTTCGTCAAGCTGATGTGGGGGGGGGGGGGTGGTTAAGGGTGTTTAGTGTGCCCGGAATATACCCTTGATGGAGTTCGTCTTTGTCATCACCTACTCGGTATAGCGTTTGGTATACCGGCGTTGGTGACGAGAGAGATGGTGGACCACCCCGGGCCACCATTCAGTAACCCCCCCCCCCCCCGAAAAGCTTAATTAAGGAAAGATGGGGATTTTCCGTTTTTTATGATCGAATAAATGTAGGAACGGTGTTTTTATGTCCGTTCCCGCGCAACCACAATGCCTCTAGGACGGATCGTCAGCGCCGAAAACGGCACGATATCGCGCCTGGTTGGTTTTGGAAGATTTTTCATGACGTCGCGGTAGCAGTTGTGCGCTGTTCTTATTGTTAGAGAAAACCTACGAACAAATCTGCGTCTAACAATGAGAAAAAACGCTAACGCCTAATAGTTTCTGTTCATCCTTAGGTGGATAAAAATGAGAAGGCGCGCTATAATGTGCAGTTCTTGGGGGCAAGTACGCTGTTGAAAGTTGGGGGGGGGAGGAGAAAAAAAAGCGATGATAGTGTTGGCTGAAATTGCGCAAAAGCGCTCATATACAATGAGAAAAACTGGATATTCGCTGCAGAAATTAAGAAAAAGCTATAATGTGAATACAATTTAGGAAAAGAGAGCTCATTCGTGCGTTTCTCACGAACTTGTAGACGTCGCGTCGTTACCAAAATTGAGAATACTCGCCGATTCTATATGGTGGCCTACATTACGCCTAAAATTCGGGGGGGAGGGGGCGTTAAAGTGGTGTCCGTAGAGAAAGTCCGGGGCTAAAATTGAGAAAAAGCGACCATATTCACGGATAAAATTGAGAAAATTCACTAATTCATAACTGAGATTGAAAAAAGAAAATGCAAATGCGCGACTAAAATTGAATAAAACAAAAGACCTTTATTCGCAGCTAAAATTCATAAGATGCTAATTCCTGGTTCTTGGAAGCGATTTCGTGGTGGAAAAACCACGAAATTAATGGCTAAGAGTGAAAAAACTTCTAATTTGCGGACAAAAAGCCCACATTTGCGGCTAAAATTGTGAAAGAGCGCTAACTAACTAATATAGGTATTCGCGTTTTCTCAATTTCACCTCTGTGAATTGGCGCTTTTCCCCCATGTTTATAGCCGCAAATTGTAGCATATTATCACAATTTTAACAGTGAGCTAGCGTTTTTCTCAATTTTAGACACGACAAAACGTTTTTCTCAATTTTAATCGGGCATTGGGCGCTTTTTATTATCAATTTCATTCGCGATTCAGCGCTTTGTCGCAATTTTATATACGTGAATGAGCGCTTTTCCTCAGTTTTAGCCCCAAATCGTAGCACTTTAACTCAATTTTAGCCGCGAATTAGTCCTTTTTCTCCATTTTTTTCACATCTTAACAACCTAATAATCCCCATTTTTCATATTCAAGCTTTTAAGGGGCCCCATCCAAACAGTGACTTCGGTACGCGGGAGCTATAAGACTTGCATTATCACCGCGGTAATTCCGCGAATATTTGAACCTGAAAACTTATCGCGAATATTTAGCCAGGACTGTTCCAATTTTGTAGACATTTGCCTAAAAAATGTTGCAAGTTGACGGATATATTCGTCGCGTCGCTGTTATTGGTCATCTAGCCTGCGTTCCAGTAACACCCCCCCCCCCCCGAAACATGCAGTTTCGTTAAAATAAGGAACGAAATCTATCAATTTCCCGGATATTCAAACGCCAAATATGAAATTCTCGGATATACACGCATTGGCCCACTTGAATGGCGCGACACGGATGAGACGTCTCATATTTCCCCTTGAAGTCACGCCACGCCGTCGTGTGGCCGACTAATTCAAACTTACCCCGAACTTGACCCGAAGCTTACAATTCCACAGATATTTAGAGCTCCGAATGATGTAATTTCTTTCAATTGGGCTATTTCTCCCATTTCAGCTGCGAAGGAGGACCGTCTCAATGTTAATCGTGAATTAGCATTCTTCACGCAGTTGCAACCTCAGATTAGTGGTTTATTTCACTTTTAGCCACCAATTAGCCTCCATAAACTACGAATTAGCGTTTTCTCAATTTAAGTCACGAATTAGTGCTTTTCTCAATTTTAGCCGTGAAGTGAAAAATACTATTTTTTCTGTCTTTTCACTTTTACATGAATGGAGAGAAATAGACGCAAAATTACGTCATCTGGTGCTAAATATCCTGTAAAAATTTAGGGTGGTTTCCGAGGACGTCTGGTTCGAAAAGTAGGACAATAGTAGGACGCTTTCGACGTAAATTATAGAACACAAAAGTAGGACTTCTAATGACTAATAATTGATCAGTTTGATGTTAAAGGAGAGGACAGCGTTTCAGGTAGCAAATAAGTTTGAAAAGAACGAAAACTATGAAACAGAGGTTTGAAACAACCAAAACTATTAAATTGTGGTTTTTGAATGAGCCTAATCATATCGAATTAGGTTTTGAAAGAGCGAAAACCCGTAAAAATTGGGTTTGTGAAAGCCTAAATGACAACATTTTGTATTTGATCGAGCCAAACCCATGAATTTGCTTTTTGAAAGAGCCACATTTTGTTTTTCGAAAGCGAAATTTGCGAAATTCATTTTAGAAAAAACTTGGGATACGGAATGTTTATTGAATGAATGAAATTATGCAAAATTTGGGTTTGAAATAGCAAAAATTCGATAAATATGGTTATGAAGAAGCATAGTCCACGATGTTGGTTACGAGAGAACGAAAATCTCCAATAAAATTTGGGTTCAAACTGCCAAATCACGAAATTTATATTTTCGACGTTAGCTTTTCGAATTGGTCAAAGTCGTGTGCGTCTGTGGACTCGAGAAAGTGCCAAACCCACGAAATTTGATGAGTAAAGTTCATATCCAACATATATGTGAAATTGGGGTAAAAATGAGTCAAATCCACAAAATTAGGTTATGAATGACAATAAGTCCGTAAAATTTGGGATTTATAAGATCAAAATTGACGAAGTGAGGTTCGGAATACTCCAAAATAGGGAATTTGGATTTTAAAACAGCCAAATTCGTTTTCTGAATTAGCAAAACCTGAGAAAACGATTTCAGTAAGATCTAAAACCACAAAATTCTGGTTTTAAAAGCGTGAAAATCAGCGAAATTGGGGTACTGAATAACAAAATTCATGAAATTGGTCAAATTTGGATGTTGAAACATTTGGTTACGAAAAATCAACAGAGAAATTGTGAATTGAAAAAGCAAAAAACCCAAGGTTTGTTTTTTCGTCAATAGTTTTGGTTGTTGACTAAAGCGAACCCGCGGGAAACTTGAAGAGCCAAAGCCACGAAATTTGGTTTTTCATCATGCGAAATTCCTTTAAGTCGGTGTTTGAAGGAACGAAGTCCACGAAATTGGGTATTGAAACAGGGAAATCGTAAAAATGGTTGTTTAACAAAAAAACCCCTCGTAATTTGGAATTTAGAAGCGGGAAAATGAGCAAAATCGGTGTACGAAACAACAAAACATCAGATAGAAACCGAAAGAGCAGGACAAAAAAAGAGGACAATTTTGATCTCTGCGGCCCGGACACGAGAAAAATGGGCCGGGACGTCCCCGGACGCTCGAGAAAGTAGGACATGTCCGGGGAAAGTAGGACGTCTGGTCACCCTATGTAAATTGCAAGTTAATGGTCTTGATGGTCCGGGACTTTTGAGTCTTGGACTTTTGGGTAACCTGCGAAAATACATGTTTCGGGTCTTAATTTCTGTGAAAACGGAAATTTTGGTGATTCAACAATTTAGGAAGCTTCGGGTTTTAATTTCAATGAGAATAAAAAATTTGGATCTTAATTTTTGTGAAATTGCAAGTTTCTGTGTTTAATTTTACCGGAACCGTAAGTTTTGGTCTTAATGTCAGCAAAATTTAGTTTATAATTTTTGCGAAATTGTAAGATTCGGGACTTGTGTTTTGAGGGGCCGCTTCCCCCAAGGGTCCAGCCGGCTCCGAGAGATCGCCCAAAGCTTGATGAACAATCACGTATTACATCATTCGGAGCTAAATCCGCCTGAATATCCGCCGAATGGACGTTTTGCGGGTCTTAATTTGAGTAAATTTGCCAGTTAAGGGTCTTAATTCAAGCGGGGGGACTCGCAGGCTATAGTGGGTACCCCATCAGGGCCATAGGCTGACGAATACCTAAGAAATTGCAAGTTTCGGATCTTAATTTCAGGGCTCACATAGAGGAATGCGAAACGACGGTCAGACGAGACTTTATGGGATTTTTCCCGAGATTCTATAGCGATTTGGCCTCTTTGGCCCGTTTTTTGTCTGCCCAAAGAATCCAAGGAAGAGCTTGACTTGGGTGGATGCGCAGCAGGGCGGCTCACGCACACTTTTGCATCTGTACAGGCGGTACTGACACCCCGCCTTAGGAGAATTTTGTGCTGGGTGGGCTCCATCAAACAATTAACCTCAGTTTGACGTTTGAGGGACTCATAAACTACGCCCTATTCATACAGAAACACTTTGAAAACATGACCCAAAATCGTTTTTAAAAAATCAGCTCAACTCCTCGAGCTGTGTTCGCAAAAATTGAATTAAAATTGAACGAAACTGCAGTGCAGTGCATCTTGGGGTGTCATGATACGGGGAAACGGAAAATCGAAACGGATTTTTCATAAGATGCGAGACGTTGGAAAGGGTTATTCCCTTGATTCCGGCATTTTTCACCGCTCTGGCAGTGGCGGATTCAAGGGAGGGACCACAGGGGTCATTGCCCCTCCCTTGGAGTATGGCCCCAACCTCGTCAGGTCACAGGAAATTATTGAAGTCCCCATTATTTTAAGCTAAATTATTTCAAGCTCCCAGAACATACTTTTCTCATAATACGAAAGATTGAAAATCGCCGCATTGAACTTGAAAAGGGGGCAAAATTGTTGTTTTGGACCAAATTTGGTCCTCCTAGCCCATAACGACCAGGAGAACAGAATGAGCGGGGAGCTCGTAGACGAAAAAATTTTTGACGGAGGTCGAGCTCCCAGAACATTATATAATTCTGATACGAAAAATAGGAAATTGCCGCATTACGCTGGGAGAAAGGGGCAAAATCGTGGTTTTTGACAAAATTTCGTCCCCAACGACCCGGAGAATAAAATTTGCATGAATCTCGTAGACGAAATAATTTAAGATTTCGTCCCCAGCGAAATAGCCCAACTATGACTGCTTCGCTCCATAAAAATGACTAAACTGGCTGTAATCGCGCCCCAAAGTGGCAAAATTGGTGATTAGCGCCTTGCGAAGGGCTGAACTGGCTATATGTATTGCATTTGCGCCGTACAAATTGCCAAAATGGAAATTCCCGCTCTAAAATAGCCAAACGGACTTCATGTGCTTCATTGTGCTGACAATCATCGCCCTAAAAATGTTTAAATCAACCATTCGCGAGCCAAAAATAGGTCAATACTGATTATTCACGACTTTGGCTTGACGGATCATATTCGCGTCCCAAAAACGGCTAAACTAACTATTCGCCCCCTGACCACCCCTAAACCATTTCCCACCTGAAAAAGCCTAAACAGACGATTCCTGCCCCGAAAAGTGTGAAATCGACCATTCGATTGCAATGAATGGCCAAAGTGACCATTGGCGCCTTTGGCTTGACGTGACTGTAAACGCGTCGTAAAAAATGGCAAAACCGGCGATTCACGCTCTAAAAATGGCCAATCCGACTTAACGAGCCCCGAATTCGCACGCTCTAAAAATGCTTGAACAGGTAATTCCTGCCCTGAAAATGGCAAAAACTAAGCATTAGCGCGTATAAAATGGCTAAACATGCATTGTCTGCAGTAAAAATGGTTAAACTGGCAATTAGCGCTCTAAAACCCGCAAAACCTACCATTTGGACCTGAAATGGCATCGATTCTTGCTTTAAAAATATCTTCATGGCTAATATTCACTCTTTCTGTAAATTATCGCACAACTTGCACCGTGGAAAAGGCAAACTGACGATTCGCACCATACGAATGGTGAAACTGACCATTTGCGTCCACAAAATAGTTAAATTAACGATTCGCGCCTTGATAATGGCTGATTCGTGCTCTAAAGCGGAATACACAATTGCCAAGTAACGAGCAAAATATTTCCAATTTTCAGTTGGTCGGTTTCTAGGCAATTTCTAGAAATTGATTGCTATCTTGCTGGCTGCTTGGCAAGTACCGCATGTCCGCCTAAAAACTTTTTTTCCGTAGAATCCGACTAAGAAGACGGATTCGTGAGACCTGAAAATATCACACAGACTATTCATGCCCGCTAGAATCGGCCATACTGGCAGTTTGGGCTGTAAAAATTGCCAAACTGCCACTATTCACTCTCAAAAAGGTAAAACGACTCTATGCGGTCTATAAATGGTTAGTAAACTTACGATTCACGCTTGAACTTGAGCTGAAAATGACTTGGTTGAGTAATCATGCTCTAAAAACTGCAAACGAACCATTCGGTATTCGCGCCTGTAAAAGTTTAATTGACTAAATCGATGAACCATTCGTTCGCCCCACCGAATTGGTGGATATTGGGGGGGGGGGACCGGATATGTCATCAAACGGACTCCAATTGAGCCCCATGTGTTGTGCGGTGTTAGTGATGCGGTGGTAGGATGGGGGCCATGGCCCCCTCCTTGATCCGACTCTGCATCCACGCCTGCGCTCTGGCCCGTTTTTCAGGAGCCGTACGAATTTTCTTTCCCGCACTACGCCGGCCGGAGTTCCGGACATCGGGGCCAACTTTTTTTATGTAGGTATAGGTTACACAAGGGTTACCTTATCACGATTTGCATAGGATTGCATGGGATGGGGGGTAGATAACAGTCCATCTAAATATAACCTCTTTGGCCCCGATGTCGGCCTCCCCGCCGGTCGTGGCCACGCAATCGATGCCCCTGAAGAGTTTCGACTCGGAAGAGTCTCGTTCTTCCAACTCACAAAAAGCATAACGCTTATTTTCAGCCGCTTTGTGGGGCTTTGTAACAGGGCTGGCGGCATTCCACAATATTTGACCATTCTTGCTATAAATCCTATAAAAATTTTGGGGCGGAACGACACGGGGAATCCGCCTTTTCAGAATCGAGACCGAGATAGAAAATCGGCCGTAAAACTATACACGCGACAACATATAAAACGCTCTAAAAGAGGCACACAGTTGCGTTTTGGTCGGGTCCGACTTCACATTGCTTTTGTCAAACAAAAGATGACTTGGTGAGTTCATGTTCCAAAAGGGACCCAGACGGCACGCTGCACGCGTCCCCGGCTCAAGTCGTACTATTTTCTGATAAATGGCTATCCTAAAAATGCGCGCGGGGTGATTTGTTACAAAAGTCGCGGAGAAATTCGTAACACGTCCTCCCTTCGTGGTGGGTTGGGGGGGGGGGGAGAGACAGCTTATTAACCGTAAAATCGCCAAATTCTGAGAATCAATTGCCAAACGGTCAATAAACGTCTTTCAGGCACAAATGTTTAGCATGCTTCGTCAACAAATGAACTTTTCTTTTCATCCCGAATCAACAATTAAAAAATTAAGAGTTGAAAATGTTTTACATAATTGTGCTGATATTTATATTAGTTACCTGTAATTAAAAAGTAGTTTATGACCTTTTTAAGTATAAGACTTAGGGCTGGTTTATGATGCCACGAGGAATTGAAAACATGTTTCGTTTGCATACAATTATAATGTGCTGATGACCGTGAGGTGGATGGAGCAATGGGCCGGTATTGTTAACTAATTTGGGGCCGAAACTCTGTGAGAATAACTTTCTCACACAAGATTGTTGAGCTATCACGTCGACAATCACCATTATCATCATAACAAACTTTTCTCTCTCTATCACTCTCTCTCTCTCTTCAATAGAAACTAGAACAGCCGACCGAGCTCAAAAACCACGCCAAAGGACTTCAAATGAAGGGCCCTTCCTTTCGCCCGCACCCTCTATAGAATGATTGACAGTAAAATCACAGTTCGGTCTCTTTCAAGGCACGGCGGTGTGGTTTTGGGGAGGGGAGGTATATATGAGCCATTTCTCTGTGCCTTTTTAAACTCCTAATTTCCTCTCAATTGCCCCGGTGTTTCCTCCCCCCCCCCCCTTCGCGTCAATATCATTCCAACAGTATCAATTTTCAAGGCACAACTCGGGACCGGTTGGCGCCTTTCTTTTTGACCTATGTCTTTTTATATTCGGGGGGAAAAAAATAAAATAAAATAGCGTCTTTCAAGTCTCTCTTACTAAAAAGCGTAATTAAAAAATATTAATAATTACAAAAGGCCTCAATTTATATCCATCCCGCAAAGATGGAACCAAATACACCAGACACTTCGTAACTTTTAAAAGTTCAGCGACCAAGTTTAAAATTATTTATTGCCCCGCTCCGACTTAAATGGGCCAGTTTGGACAGATGAGAGCAACACGGAGGAAGAACTAAAAAAAAAAAACTTCCTCGTTTGAAAAATTGACCTCGAATATGGAACTACTGGGAGCTTGAACTGGTGCTATTATAAGCGGAAGAGAAATTAAATAGATGGCTAGGGGAGGGGATTTCAAACTCTACAAAACTGAACAGTTCCCCCCCCCTTCCCCATGGGCCCGTGTTTTTAGTATAAATCGTTACGAGTTTCACGTTGTGCGTCTGATTTTTATTTATCACTTAAAGACAGCTTGGAGTCATTTTTTTTTTTTTAAATTATTTATTTTCTTCTGAAGATTTGAACTCCTTGGGAGCAAGAGTCCTCGTGAGCAAAACATTCCAAAAGGTCGTACAGAAATAAATTGGAGAGAGAGTTATATTATCAATGCTCCCTAACATTTTAAATGACCAAACTTTCTAGTGTTTGGGGGGGGGGGAGAGGGGGTGCCAGATTTTGATCCAAATTACGGTTTTCTGTTTTCTTATACTGCACATGGGCAACATTCGATTAACCATTTAGTCAAGAAATAGCAAAAATCCGTAAAAATTTGATTTGAAGAGCCAAATCCTCTGTATTTGTTTAGGAAGAGCAGAAATTATGCGCAGACCAATTGGAGTCTGAAAAAGGCAAAATCACGTGTGTTTCGGAGCTCATTTCCACCAAATTAAACAGCTATCCTGCAAACTCTATTTTATAAAGAGCTGAAGCCTCAAAATTTGGTTTCTATTGAAGCAAATATTCCAGAAATTGGGTTTTAATGAAGCAAAATCCCGCAAAACGTGGCATTCAAAGTCAATTTTTTTGGATAGCAAAACCAGCGAAACTGAATTCATAAGGTTTGTTCGTTTGTCGTCCGGAGCTGCTCTGGACTGCACGAACAGTCCGAAATCGTTCTTTTGTAATCCCGAACTACACTGAAAGCGTTCGTTTGTCAAATCTCGGGCTGTTCAGTGGAGCACTATCTACACTGAAAAATTATGAGGAGCTTGCTGCTCGAAATGTTATAACCTGCTCAATAATTACCTTTCGTCAATCATTTCCTTCTGAGAAGCGGAAATAAATCATAAAGGTAACGTTTTTGTTACCGTAAAGTTAGCCGTTTGCACGAAAAGCGTTCGTTTGCTTTAAAGAAATGACGTAAATCCCGGACTGCTCGAACTGCACCTGCACCACTACACTGAACAACAAACGAACAAACCTATAAAGAGCTAATGCCGCGGGATTTTTAAACACACCTGAGGCCAGCCTATAGCAAAAACGAACCACTCGCGCTCCAGAAATGGCAAAAATTGACCATTCGTGCCATGAAAATGGCTGAACTGATGATTCGTGCCCTGATGATCACCAAAATGACTATCCACGCTCTAAAAATTGTAAACTTAGGCCCATTTTATAACCAACAAAATTGATCTCGTTTATTAAGTTGATCGTGATTAGTTGCCAATAACGACCCATATGAATTCTGATATAAGTGTTTACATTGTAATCGTGATAAGTTGTTGATCGTGGTTTAAGAAGTTGGTGAAATCGGACTGAGTCACGTTTTCACTTCTCGAGGAGGTACTGCGTTAATTTAAGGTGAAGGTGAGCAAATTACGTTTTTATTGAAAGGACCAAATTGTCCCAGAAGCAAAACTGTCGGTTTATAGGACTATTTCTGATCGAACGGTCAGGCAACAAGGTGATACGCGGTTTGTACCTATACGATCGAAAAATAAGCATTTCACTGGCTGAGGAACTGGTCTGGAGGTGTCGCTTTAGCCCAGTGATTCTCAATCTAGACGGGCGCAAGCAATTTCCAGGGGGGGGGGATCGTGAACTTGTCCCCACGCCCCTTAAGGTTGAGACCAACCATGCAAATATCGGAAACTTCAGGAACGTCACATTTTTGTTTCTTTACTTCGCCTCCGAGCCCCTCAGCCCATACTCAAAATTGAGAAATGCTGTCGGCAGGCTTGTTGAGAGGAAGGGGGGCACTGGGTCTTTTATGCCCGGGCCCGGTTTATCTAGGGGGCCCGGATGTCATAAATCAAGAAAAGGAAGAAAAAAGGGAAAGTTTTACTGGGAGCTCAACTTTGGTTGGAGATTTGCAGTGGTTGGACCTTTGCCATGGTTTGAGCATGGTTGTGAGTGGGATTGGATCTTTGCAGTGGTTGGAGCTTTGCAGGGGTTGGAACTAAATACCGCTGTCCCTCTGCCACACCTATCTGACTTGTCAATTGAGAGATGCCTCGAGATTTCCGCGGCCCGCCTCGTCGGCCTCGATACTATAGTCTGTTGTATTTACAGGCCACCCGGGTCGATGTTTTCGGTATTCATTGATCAGTTTGCCTTTCTCTTAGCGAAGATGTCCGCTCAGAAAACCCAGCTTGTACTCGTTGGTGACGTCAACGTTGATTTGCGGAGCGATAGCTCTGAATGCCACGCTCTACTATCTGTGCTTATGGAATTCGGTCTTCGATCTACAGTGGTGGAACACACAAATGTGCATTATAATGGCACCAAATCCACGTTAGACTTCATTTTCACTAATTTTCATCCTAGTCGGTGCCATAGCGGGGTATTTGCTGAGAGTTTTTCTGACCATCGTGCTCTGGAGTTTAGCTTCACGCCACCGGACCGTGGTAAACAGGGGCCACGGATCGCGTTGTCTCGTCGGCTGCTACGCCCCTCTAACCTTGATTCTCTGGGAGCCTCCCTGTCTTCCCCTGGGTTTTGGCTGGGCATGTATGCGACTGCACCCAATCAGATACCAGATGTATTTTTGAAGACTTTCCTACATGCGGTTGACGTCTCCTGCCCGTGGAACTCAGGAAAGCACAGACTGAGGAAGACCCAGAAATATGCTTGGTATGGACCAGAATTGGCGTTGAAACGTGCACGATGTGAGACCTTCCTTCATCTCGCTCAGTGCGATCTGAGCAATGCTAACGCGTGGAGATCTGCCTTGACGTCGGCTCGTAGGGAGTACCGGCGGAGTCTCAGGCAAGCTAAGATCAAATATAATGACGACCTAATAATGAATTCAGTCAACACGTCTCAAACAGCCTGGAAACTGATACGTGATGAACTAAAGAGCTCTTGCCACAACTCCGAGGGAACTGGTGGAGCCGGGCTGACCGCCGACGGTTTCAATTCTTATTTTATTAACTGTGCTGCTCGTCCCTCTGGCGAGGTTCCGGAGTCACCTGATCCCCCCAATAGCCAGATCAATTTGAATGGCTTGGACGACGGTTTTGATATAGGCGAATTCTCTGTGGAAGAGGTTCATTCGGCCATTCACAAGTTAAAAGCGAATAACTCGATTGACGCCTATGGACTGACTGGGAACGTGTTAAAACACGTTGCTGGGCAAATTGCAGAGCCCCTGTGCCATGTGTTTAATAACTTTGTACGTCTTGGTAGCGTGCCACCGTCGTTTAAACTCTCTCGGGTTATCCCAGTTCCAAAGAAGGGTAAAAAGGATTATGGGGACTATCGGCCGATTGCCATTGAGAGTGTTCTGCTTAAGGTCTTCGAGTTTCTGGTTGGTGAACGTCTTTCGGCGTTTTTGGAATCTTCCGCAATTTTGTCGGATTGTCAGTACGATTTTCGTCGTGGCCGGAGCACCACCACGGCTGCTCTTGATCTGTTGCGGCGGTGTCTTCGGGGTCTGGAAAATAAAGAGAAGGTCTCTTTGACCTTTCTCGCGCATTTGACTCCATAAACCTTGATGTTCTGAGAACAAAGCTGCATATCCTTGGGGTGGGTGATTCAACTGTACAGTTGATAATGTCACTTATTTCTGGCTGGAGTCAGTATGTCAGCTATGGCGGTGACATGTCCGAAATTCTCCCCACATTCGACATTGGAGTCAAGCAGGGCACTATTCTCGGCCCGTTACTCTTCATTATATACATTAATGATTTGCCGTTGCACATCGCTAAGCATGGAATTCAGCCATACCTTTACGCCGATGATCTGACAGTCATTTGCTCTAGTTGCTCGATGGGCTCTACATTGGAATTGGATACCGGGGCTTCATCATGCGTGGAAGAATGGTGCCAGATAAATCACCTTGTCCTTAACTCCGCGAAGACGCAGGATCTCACATTCGGGCTGTCCTCCATCAGTGCCGACTCTCGAAGCGTTAATTTCCTGGGAATTGAGTTCGACACTCGTCTCTCTTGGGAGCCACACATCGACGCGTTGTGCTCTAAACTTGCGAAATCCTTATTTGTAGTGCGACGATTGTCTTATTCTGTTTCGTCTTGGATTCTCCGCACTGTGTATTTCTCCCTTTTTCATTCAAGGATGTCTTATGGAATAATAGTCTGGGGAAATTCGCCGCATGCACTGAGAGTGTTCAAAGCTCAAAAAAAGGCTATCCGACTTCTTGCTCGGAAGCCCCCCCGAACTCCTTGCCGAGCTCTCTTTAAGGAGCAAGGTATTCTTACCTTTTATGGGGCATTGATCTTGGAGGTTCTGTCCTACACACACCTGGTTGCTCAACGGGGAGCGCTGCAGTCTCGCAAACACGATCACCAAACGCGATTCAAGGATGACTTGGTTCCTGACCGCTGTCGACTATCGCGAACAGAAGCATATGATCCCTCAGTATTAGGACCTTCTCTCCATAACCTTCTTCCGGCTGCTATGAGAGAACTGCCACAAAAGACATTTCGGTCACAAGTCAAGCGTATTCTACTCGATGCAGCGCCCTATTCAATAGAGGACTTTGTTTCCACTCGTCGCAATTGTTGAGAACGACGTTTTATATTTGACAATGTTTTACAACAGACTGTTGTGTGAACAATAAATTATTATTATTAACTTTACAGTGGTTGGACCTTTGCAGTGGTTGACCTTTGCTGTGGTTGGACATTTGCAGAGGTTGGACCTTTGCTGTAGTTGGACCTTTGCTGTGGTTGGACCTTTGCTGTGGTTGGTACTTTGCAGTGGTTGGAGCTTTGCTGTGGTTGGAGCATGGCTGTTGATGGACTTTTGCAGAGGTTGGACTTTTGCTGTGGTTGGTACTTTGCAGTGGATGGAGCTTTGCTTTGTTGGTACTTTGCAGTGGTTGGACTTTTGCTGTGATTGGACCTTTGCTGTAGTTGGTACTTTGCTGTGGTTGAACCTTTGCTGTGGATGGACCTTTGCTGTAGTTGGTACTTTGCTGTGGTTGAACCTTTGCTGTGGTTGGACCTTTGCTGTGGTTGGTACTTTGCAGTGGTTGGAGCTTTGCTGTGGTTGGTACTTTGCAGTGGTTGGAGCTTTGATGTGGTTGGAGCTTGACTGTTGATGGACTTTTGCAAAGGTTGGACCTTTGCTGTGGTTGGAGCTTTGCTGTGGTTGGTACTTTGCAGTGGTTAGACCTTTGCTGTAGTTGGACCTTTGCTGTGGTTGGACCTTTGCTGTGGTTGGTACTTTGCAGTGGTTGGAGCATGGCTGTTGATGGACTTTTGCAGGGTTGGACCTTTGCTGTGGTTGGTACTTTGCAGTGGTTGGAGCTTTGCTTTGTTGGTACTTTGCAGTGGTTGGACTTTTGCTGTGGTTGAACCTTTGCTGTGTGGTTGGACCTTTGCTGTGGTTGGTACTTTGCAGTGGTTGGAGCTTTGCTGTGGTTGGTACTTTGCAGTGGTTGGAGCTTTGCTGTGGTTGGAGCTTGGCTGTTGATGGACTTTTGCACAACGAAACAACGATAATTTCACTCAACTGGGTTCATAGGAGAGTTAGATCTGTTTTTGATCAACCGGGAGAATACTATAGCGATCTATTGGGCCTTAATAGCGTAACAGATGCGCTAACTTTGGACAATCCAAAATCCCTCCCTCCCACTCCCGTCCACTCAATCATATCTTCGTCAAGCTCAGTTTCCTTCTCTTTCTCGCGCGGTAGAAAAACAGCTCTACTCATCGCTTCTTCGGTTGAATACGGTTCCTCTCGGCTCATTGTGCGAACGGTCGAGGTCGGCAACGGCTCCTTTTCAAATATTTTCCTGGCGATTATTTCATTTTTCATCTCTTTTCAGCGTTTGAGTTTTGTTTCCCTTGAATTTGGTGCTGGTTCTCTAGTTTTTAAAATGGTATTTTACGTGAGATCCTTATTCATTCCGTTTGTAGAGACAAAGCTCCGTATTTTTAAAAGGATCTCTTGTGTGCTGAAAAATGTCAATAATTCCGACGGGAGCATTTCAGGAAAAGTGAATTTCTTTTAGAGAAAATTACCAGAAACCCCTTAATAATTCGATTGAACAAATCAAATTGTATAATTCGAACGATGTGTACAACAATGAATGAAAATTAGGCACAATAGAATTGTGCCATAAGAAGAAAAATGTATCATATAGCAAATCGAGCAGGCCAGAATGCTTTGTTAGAGGTTCTGGAACGCGAAAATATGCATTATGAGCACGACCATATTCATTTTATGAATCATATTTGCCCTCGTAACAGAAAATTGTGTTTGAATGATGGGGGGGTACACACGTGGAGATGACCGGCCAAAAAGTCCACGCGCCGCCACTGGCGCTTTTGAGACAGAAGCGAGGGTAGCACTGAGTCTGTTACTCACCCAAGCTATAGGGCCTCATTGAATTTCGTCCAGAAGGCTCGAATATTCTCTCCAACGGTCCAGGTCGTTCTAGGTCCCGATCAAAATGCCCTTAAAAGTGGTCATAAATGAGCGTTTGGCCTTGCCATTTCGGTCAATTTCTCGACTCCAAGGCGGTCAACAGTGGTCCGTGGGCGTGGAGGCTCTTCGCATTGCACTTACGAGTTTTCGACGTTTTTTATACGTTCTGAAAAGTGTGCAAGTGGTCAAAAACGGGTGTGTCCCTTCGTGGTTTGACCAAAATCGAAGCTTTTCGTGGTTTTGGGTCTTTAACATGTCTGTAATTGTGGTGGGGGGGGGGGAAACAAATTTTCATGGTCGAATAAAGGGGGCGTGACCGTGAAAAGGTTGAGAACCACTGCTTTATAGCCGATCAAACCCTAAGCTTCTATAAGCTTTTTTAAGCTCACCTGCTATCAGTGCCTAGGGGCCTCTTGTTCCCTATAAATCCGGCCCTACGGAAATCCCCGAACGCCCGAAAAAGTAGGACATGTCCGGGGAAAGAAGGCGTCTGTGGTCGTCGCCTTATGTGCAAACCGCCCAGCTGCGGGATCAAAATGTCACGCTATTACGCCCCTGCGTTGAACTCTACACACGTGAAAAATGAATCGAAAATTTGGCTATAACTGCAAGTGTCTGTGTGTGTGTGGCTAACATCTTATTGTAATGAGATGCTGTGGTAGTGGCGGTGGTGCAGGGGTCAGGCATCTCCTCCTCGCCACGAAAAGTTACAAGGTTCATAAGAACGTTAAAAAAAAAAAAAAAAATCAGTTTATCACCGCCTATCGTTTTTCAGAGCAATTTATATTATACATTAAATGAAATTCAATAAAACAACGGGCTGTATACAATTCGCGTGATGGTATTTTACGGTTATGTCTACGGGATGATTGGTTTATGAACCCCTCCACAGAATGGGGATGGGAATACTCAAAAAGGCTTGTGGACATACTTTCGCCATGGGATTTTTTAAAAATTTGTTCAGCAGTTGTTTTACAGACGAATGAACACTGTCTTTTTTAATGCGCTATTATAAATATTCTTTGTTTCTGCAAAACGTTCGTGATGGTTGTGGCTGAATCACTTCAAAACTACATAAATAGGGGCGAACTTTTCATAATAAAAATGAAAACCGTACAATACAGTTAAACTTATGTAAGACAGGGGCAGGGGATCATTCAATTTTCGAATTAAGACAAAATCTGGGTTGAACCTAAACAATTTGTGCCACCCTATAGTCTCCTCCATCAGGTATTAAACTGGCTGTATACACATTTTGATCATATTATTGGTTAGATTACCCACGAACACCCCCCTCCCATTCCGTCACTCTCCTAACCACAACTGAGTACCGTCAGGTAGGAGGCGCCTATATACTATGATCGCTCGAATACGTACGAAGTACTGGTGAGGTAGGAAGGGTGTTCCTGGGGGTTCTTTAATTACTCACGTGAGAAACACAGGAAGCCCAAAGAGCAGCACTTGCCGGGGAGCCCCCCTTGTGAACGTTAATTACATTCTAATCTTGGGAAATGGCTGACCAATGAGCAACGCCTTTTTTTCTCTACCGAGTTCAATATAATTGAACCTCCTTCTATCACCACTATTTCACTCTTCACCTTTCTTTTCACACTAAAGACCAAAGTCATGGCGTTCTCACGTTACCAACTTTTTTTCTGTACTTCGATGAAAGAATGTGAGAAGAATTTTAACTTCGGAAAATCATGATAACTCGTTTTTTTTACACCCTGTTTGTGCAATCTTGAAATCGCGGTTTAAATAGCGCAGGATCATCCTTTTTAGTTGTAAGTATTCGCGTGTCGTCTTTCAGAGCCATTGTAACACGGGTGATTATCACAGAGCAAAAAAAAAACACTTTCTTTACGTGCTGGCCATCTTTTCACGCCTCGTCTTCAGACCCCCCCCCCCTCTCCTCGTACTGTTATCAAAACGAGGAAACAGAAAAAAACGTTTCCCCGCCCCATAATTGTCTGAAACTTCGTTCTTTGGGGACAGTTACTCTGTACTGTTAACTTTTTTCCCCCCTCCGCTGTTTTCCACGGGTGTACACCTCTGCATCGTATTTTTAGATAAATCAACATGCGATCACGTGAAAGTGCTTAGAGCATCACGAAACTGACCATGAACTATCTCTGTATAATGCTCGATTGAAGAGTGCACCTCTCGGTTGCGTCACACGATGTTTATTTTGTTGGAAACGTGCGCTGTTTTAAAAGATTGAGCTTCGCATTTCATGGCAAAGATTTTTGTATTTAAAAACTATAGTAAAACTTTTCGAAGGAACAAAGTACCAGTTGAACAAATATAAATACATTATACTTACCTACTTATTTATT
Organism: Corythucha ciliata; assembly: GCA_038030265.1. Lineage (NCBI taxonomy): Eukaryota > Metazoa > Arthropoda > Insecta > Hemiptera > Tingidae > Corythucha > Corythucha ciliata. The sequence goes on from CM075941.1 coordinate 10,784,409, forward strand.
GTTTTAAGGTGTAAAAGTCAAGTGAAGGGTATAGGCATTCTATTTTCCATCGTTTCTAAACACCGTCGTTCCTAATTGTCTCTACCACCCCGAACCCCACCCACTGTTATCAGGATACTAGTTTGTATTCCTTATTTAGGATGCATACAGGATGAAGTGTTACTTTTTAATGAGCGGGCGGCCATGTCTTTAAAGACTGGAAAGAAAAGAAACGCCCTAATAATTATAATGAAGATAGTAACTATATATCCAGTTTGAGCAGTTCATTGCTTTTGGAGCTCCTAGAAAACGTTACGACCGTCGAGGTCACACAGTCAGCTTCCTTTCTTTTCTTGAATAAATGAAAAAAAAAAAAATAATAACATTTTTCCGACATATTCACCGTGTTTTATAGTATTGTGAATGGATTGGAATCGTCACAGAGCAATAGCCGGGGTTTTATAGCCCATATTTATTATCCCGCTCTTCAGAATTCAATCCAACAGTTCCCCGCATCAGTACCCTGTAATCTCCTGCCTATAATTTTTCCCCATAAAACCCTTTATTGGCTCACGGCAAGGCAAAAACGCCCATTTTCGAAGACTCTCGATGCACGTGGGGGGACGTCGATCGAAACTAAAACGCCCGGCTGCATTCCGCAGTTGCAGTGGCGTGCCCAGGACTTTTTCTTGGGAGGGGTTTTCAAATTACAAAAGTATTTGTATAAATAGATAATTTATAATACATAAGTACAATTCAATAATTTCAAAAGATGAATAACCATAAGGAGGGGAATTTTATGTCAAGATACGCAATATTCAAGGAATTCATTGGTCTCTGAGGCTCAGGTGGGGACCCACGCATTGTCATTGGCGTACGCGTATACCGCCCAGCCATGCCCGGGTGCTTCACTGGGTCCTCAAAAAATTCAACACATTCGGGCTCCACACCATAAAACTGCCTTGCGAATGTCAAGCCACGTTATATGTAGAGCGAGCAGCATGGCACGATTCGTCATTTAAGCCGTCTACAAAGGCACAAAAGGCTCCGTCCGTGCTCCAATCATCAGTTTTACCAGTCGAAATGATCAGTTTTGCTGTTTTTAGAACGATAAATAAAGTCAGTTAAGCTATTTATAGGGCGCATAGAGTCAGTTTTGGATTTCCAGTTTGGTCAATTTTAGGGCACTTGTCATGGGGTATGAAATTTATAGGACGCGAATAGGACGTCAAACCAAGGAGATAATGGCCAGTTAGGGCATTTTTGGCGCACGACTGGTAGATTTTGCCATTTTCAGGGCGTGATTCTTCAAGGCGCAATTCTAGCCAATTATAGGCACGAATTTTGACCATTCTTGGCGCGCAAATGGTCAGTATGGACGGGAAAAATCTGTTGAGGCACTTCCAAGTCGCCTAAGAGTCATTTTGGGCATTATAAGAGCGGGAATCGCCAGTCTGGCTATTTTTAGGGCGCGTGAAGTCATTTCGGCTATTTTATAGAGTGGTAAATGCCAATTTTTAGGGCGCAAATAGTCATTTTGAATGCACGAATAGTCAGTTTTGCCTTTTTGGGCGCGATTATAGTCAGTTTAGCTATTTTTAGGGAGGGAATTACTGTCAGTCCATCCCTTGAGCAAATCCTGGATCCGCGTCTGAGTACGAGTGTGCCATTTTTAGGGTGTGTATAGCCAGTTTTTTATTTATTTATTTAGCGCACGAATTAGACATTTTTAAGACGTGAAGGCTCAGTTTATCTACTTTTGAAGCGCGAATGTTCGTTTTTGCCATTGTCAGGGCAGGAATAATCTGTTCAGCGCTTTTCAAGGCGCGAATCGTCAGTTTAACTATTTTTAAATAGACCACACACATAAAGTCATTTTTGTCAATTTTATGGCGTGAATAGCCAGTTAGGGAATTTTTAAGGCCCAAATTGTCAGTTCGCCTTTTTAGGGCTTGAATGCCCAGTCTGGCCATTTTTAGGGCACCTAGGGTCCGTTTTGCCATTTACAGAGCGTGAATAGTACGCAAAGGCGCGAGAACCGTCGGTTTGGCCCATTTTGGCGCGAGTGTGGTTGATTTTGCCATTTTTCGAGGAGGAATCATTTATTAAGACATTTTCAGTGGGCAAATTGTCAGTTTGATTCATTTTTAGGACTCTTGAAGTCAGCTTGAACATTTTCAGAGCGAGAATCGCCAATTTCGCTATTTTTAGCGCACAACTAATCAGTTTAGCTTTTTTCGAGGCGGATTTCGTCAGTGATGCTATTTTTAAGGCGCGAATGGTCAGATTAGCCATTCATGCTGCGCGAATGGTCGATTTTGCTATTCACAGGTCAAGTATCATCTGTTTAGGCTATTTCCCTGGGCGCGCCGCGCATAATCAGTTTAAACGTTCTTAGCGCGCAAATAGTCCTCAAGCCGATGCGCGAATTGTCAGTTTGGTTATTTTTACCACGCGAATGGTCGATTTAGCCATTTTCATGTCTTTTCAGGGCCGTACGAACCGTTGGTTTAGCCATTTTCAGAGCGCGGGAAGTCAGTTTTGGCTATTTTTATGGCACAAATAGTTGGTTTTGCCATTTTGGAGTGCGATTATGGTCAGCCTAGGATTCTTTATGGTGGGAATAGCTAATTTAGCTATTTTCAGGCAGCGAATGGCTGTCAAGTCATTTTTAGTAGAATTTCTCAAGCCCCTCTATCTTGAACAAATCCTGAATCCATGCCTGTACAGTGGTATGAATAGCATTGATGGCGTGGATAGTTACTTAGCGGGGCTAAATTGCTAAATAACGAAATTTTAGGGTCAAACAAATCAGGTTATCGTTGCTTCGTTGGTTTTGTTTGTTTGTTTGTTTTTGTTCCTTTACTTTTTTTACTTATTCATTTTATTTCTTATTTTTATTTCTCAACTATGCTGTACTGAAGTACTCTGGGAGGGGTTCTGACCCCCAAAACCCTTCCCATGGACACGCCACTGCGCAGTTGGGTCCGAGGGACTCAATTTAAACCGCGCGGGTCCGGCTCATGTCGAAACACTTTGACAAAATGGCCCGAAACCGTAAAAAAAAAAACGCTCACTCAACCAGCTCCTGAGTGACAAAATGTAAAGCCGGATGAAACCGCAAAACTTTATTAAGGACTTCTTGGGAAAACTCGAAACATATTTTCGATCAGACGAGCCGTATAGAATGGGTCCTCAAATTCAGGCGTTTTTTGCCCGCATTGACATGGTATTCAAGAGCTCCGACGAACTTTTCCCCCATAAATGGCGACCACGCAATCGACAGCCACTGTCATAGCCAAATGGGTCTAATTTGGATGGGTCATTTGCTCAAATATATCGAAAGGGCTATTGGCAGTTTGTGGGGCGAAATTGGCAGTTTTAGAATGATATCGGTATATAGTTGTGACGACGAAATTGACAGTTTTGAATGACGAACTTGACCTTCATAGGACAAAATTGACTGTGTGATAGTTTCAACTAGAAATTTACAGTCCCCAGGACGAAATTGACAGTCTCTGAGACAACATTGACAGTTATTTATGACAAAATAGACTGTTTCTCGGGTGAAACTGACAGTTCCCTTGCCGAAATTGACAGTTTACGGGACGGGTTTAGGGGAAGTCAAGACTGTCAGTTTCTGGAGCGAAATTGCGAGTTTTTTAAAGACGAAATTATCAGTTTTCAGAACGAAATTGACAGCTCGACCGAAACTGACAGTTGCCGAGGGAGGAATTAAGAAAATCCATGCGGTCTGAAACCCGAATTCTCGTCAGTGACTGAGCTTGCAATTTTTAGTGAGTGACTAGTCGTTTTGGTGATAGTTAGGGTACGAATCGTCAGTTCAGGCATTTTTAAGGTACGAATGGTCAATTTGGCCATTATTAGAACGCGAGTGGTCGTTTTTCAAGGCGCAAATCTGTCCAGTATAGCCATTGAGGGGGAGGGGGGCATGAATTGTCAATATACGACCAGCAGCCCTCTTTTGTCATTTAAGGGGCAGGCATATCATGTGTTTCGACGTTTTCCAAGTAAGAATCACTATAGTTTGGCCATTTTTAGGGCACATGAAATCAGTATTGTCAATTTCAGCGCGCATCTATCCAGTTTGGTCACTTTTGGGCTACGAATTTCAACCATTTTCTCATTCGGTTTTACAATTTTTTGGGTTTGGATAGTCCAACAAGGCATTTGTTTGGAGTGAAAAGTCCGTCAAACCACTTTTTCGGCGCGAATGGTCAGTTGATATTTGTAGGACAAAGCGCGCTTCTTAGGGCATGAAACAGTCTATATGATTTTTTCATGGCATGGAATCTTCAAATTGCCGATCTAGATTTTAGTTTGGTCATTTTTGGAGCAGGAAGTGGCAAGTTGGGTCTTTTTAGAGAGAGGAATGCCCAGTTTGGTCATTTTACAGGTTCGAATGGTCAGTTTAGCCATTTTGGAGCACGAACGGTTGGTTGTGTCATTTATTTCATTGCCTGAGTTTTCTGTGAAGGCAATTAAAAATATAGGCCCTGTATATGTGTATTTTATTTCGTGTTTTGCTGTTTAGGGTGCACGAATCATCGTTTTGGTCATTTTTATGTCAAGAATCATCATTGTTTGGCATTGTCATGGCTCAATCGTTAGTTCAGCCATTTTAAGTGCGCATAGATGCAAATTATTTAGTGCCGGAACTATTTGGCAATATTTAGCGCGCAAATTGTCAGTTTAGCCATTTTAAGGCCTCGTTTCAAAACCGCAAATCTTCAATTTTGCCATTTTTGGGCGCGAATTACTTACTAATAACTGATTAGTTAGGTGCTCAACAGTGTGGCTAAAATATAGCGAAAATACGCTAAATCTCAAGCTTCTCAAGCTCAGATTCAAAACGCAAACTAATGTGAAATTTATATCGATCAATTAAGCGGCTAAAAGTTTAGAAAAAGCGTTTATATTCGCGGCTAAAATTACAATTAACGGTCATTTTGATGAAACTGAGAAAATGTGCTGATTCCTGCATAAAAGTAAATTCAAATCGCCATTTTACGACACAAATTGTGTGAAGTGCTGATTCGCAAATATACAATTGACGGAAAGCGCCAATTCGCTGCTCTTATTGAGAGCAAGCGCTCATTCGCGCAGCTATAAAATAAGGAAAAAACTCTAATTGGTTCTAATAAAATATCGCTTACTTACGAATAAAAAGTGAAAAAGTGCTGTTTCACGTAAAAATTTTAGAAACACGATCATTTCGCAGCTAAAATTGAGCAAAAGTGCTTATTCGCGAATAAAATTGAGAAAAAGTGTTTATAAACGCGTAAAAAATTGAGAAATTGAGCCGATTCGCGGCTAAAATTAGAAAAATCGCTGATTGCTCTTATATTGATAAAAAGCGTTAGAAATTTGCATGCGCGGCTAAAATGTACTGCCGTGAAAAGTGATCATTCGAATCTAAAATTTGGAAAACACGCTAATTCACGGCTGAAATTAAGAAAAATTGGTAATTTGCGGTTAAAATTGGAGACAAAAACGCTAAGTTTCACTGCTGAGAAAATTGAGGAAAAAGTGATGATTCCCGTCCATAATTGCAAAATATTGCTAATTATCGGTTAAAATTGAGAAAAATCACTCATTTAAAACAAAACACGGCACTCTTTTAAGCCAAAATGTGGATGATTCACTAAAAAATGTTAAAATTTTTCATTTTTAACACGCACTAATTTGGGGCATTTTTGCCGCAATCATCCTCATTCAGCAAAAACGCGCTTATTTGCGGCACAAAAAGATCAGTTTCGCCATTTTTAGACCGTGGTGAATTGCTTTATTTCTTTGCTTTCTTTGTGGCGCTGGGAAACTACGCGTAAGTATGCAATTTTTAGGGCTTAAGTAGCAACAAGTTTTACTATTTTTAGCGCACGAATTGTCAATGTATACATTTTACAGCGGGAAGGCTCAGTTTGGCCATTTGACGCACACAGGAATAGGAATGATCTGTTTAGGGCTTTTCAAATCGCGAATCGTCAGTTTAAACATTTTCAGCCCATTGCCCATAGAGCGTTTTTAGCCCATAGGCCGCATAGAGTTATTTTTTCCATCTTACAGGGCATGAATAGCCAGTTGGACCGACCTGAGCAAACTGATGTCAGTGTGGTTATTTCCAAGGTATGAATTGTCAAAGCAATATTTTCAGTGCACGAATCCGTTGTTTTAGTCAATTTCAGAGTGCGAATTAAATTAAACCATTCTTACTTGTTTACCGTAGGCCCAATTACACGTACCGAGTGCTCGGCCGAGACAGGCACTCGCCGATAAAGCCCCGTGTAATCACTTCAGACAGTACTCGGCCCAGTGAGGAGCGAGTGATTTTGACCGAGTCAGGAAATAGAACCATGTTCTATTTATTCGGCCGAGTATGGACCCCCCCAACACTCTTCCACCCCCCCCCCCCTTCCCATTTCCAAATATGCAAATGTGATCAACCGAGCTCACGGAATGTTGAGAGAGTCCGCCTCTCATTCACGCATTTTTCTTATCGCCATATTTTTATCAATTCTGGTGCCCTATTCTTGACTTGACCAACCAAGAGCAAACTAAAGAACCAAGCAACCAAAAGAATTTGTCACTCCGCGAATATAAGCAGACCGGTTTCAACAACTTCAGATCATCGGCCAGAACGCTCCCTTCTCCCCCTCGAGAACTTCAGCCCAGCGTAGTAAAGAAATATAAGAAATTCACAAAATATGTAATATTTAACAAAAAAATGAACTATATAACAATAATAAAGAAAAAGGACCAAAATAAAAACACGGCTGTTGACCATTTGAACGCGAAATTAAATTAAATTAAAAATTATACGCAAAAAGGGGGGAAGCAAACTTTTCAAAAGGCACAAAAGTTAATATTTTCGTGGTATTGAGTTCAAACATTTTTTCCCCTTTTAATTTTTCTGCTTCGCGGTGCCATGACAACGCATAACAAAACTGTCTCATTCCTACTTCATCACCTACTCGCCCAGTACTCGGCCGAGCACTCGGCCGTCACTCGGCCGAGCTACTCGGTTGGTGTAATTGGGCCTTTAGTCTAAGCCCCGTCTACATAAGACGCAAGGACGCCGTCGCAGGACGCAGCGCAGATCGCAGGAAGCAAGTCCACTTTTCACTGTCTACATAAAACGCAAGGCTCCGTCGTGCGTTGAGCCAATCATATGTCACGTTATAAAATAAAAAGTGAAAGAGAAGTTCTAATCACTTTATCTTGACATTGTTAGGTTATCGTATTCCACTAATTCCAGTCAGCATTGTATTTTCACACTTTCAAGTCAATTTAATCATTTTATGGATAAGATAGCTAAAAAGTTAGGACGTTGCCACGTTATTCACCATCTGTGTTTCGGCGATGGTCTTCAAAATTCGGCTGAGGGAAAAATAAAATAGAAGAAGGGGTCGTCAGTGGTGGCTTCATGCATTAACGAAAGAATGATGTTCGGCTGCTATGAAACATTGAGAATCGCGGATCACGAGCAGTTTTTTGAGTTACGGGGATGTGACCTTCGAAATTCGAGGATCATCTTGAAAGGGTGACTCCATATTCCATATCTCGAGAAGAAAAGCAACAGAACTTCACCAGTTGCTTTACTATTTGTGTGAATGCTTTCGTAAGTTCACCCTGGTAGCGTATATTGCATATTCATTTACTTGTACTTATAACGATTCGTTTGTAATTATCACAGGTGCATGGAAATACGGAAAAAAAGCAGTCCGTGGACATGGATGTTTCGAGTCGGGTGCTCAACTGCTTATAAAATTACATCCCGGAAGTTTGGAAGGCAATATGGCTTGATTTACTACCAAATATTTTGCCAGTCAAGACAGGGAATGCTTTAAAATTTGCAGATATTAGCGTAAAATTACACAGATACCCCAGTATTTAACGTAAAAACAAATAGATCCATAAATATAAGGTACTTACTACCAGGAACTGCATGTTTTCGTAATTGGTATACGTATAGTACTATAGTACACACCGAGTTGTGGGAGTGCCAGGGGCGTAGCCAGCCCATGATCAAGGGGTGGGCAGCCAGCCAGGCACACGGATTCAGAGTTTGGAGGGGGGGGGGCGCACGTCTTGAGAAAAAGTCCATGAAATCCATGAAAAGGACAGTTTCCGGCTAGTAATGAGCGAAAACACCCATTCACGGCTAGAATTGAGAAATACCGCTGATTCACGTTAAACTTGAGAAATAAATCTGCTCATTATTCGCGGTTGAAATTGAGAAAACACGCCAATTTGCGGTTTCGCGATCCAAAGTCCGGGCCGAAATTAAGAAAATGCGCTAATTCTCGGTTTACAGTGCTCTTTTCACGGCTAAAATTGACAAAATAAATGCGCGTTCAATGTAGAATTGCGAAAAATCGCTCATTTGCGGCTAAAATTGAGAGAAAATGCCAATTCTCGGCTAAAATTGAGAAATGGAGCTCATTCACGCATTTTGAGACGGAATCGGACCGGTTTTCACGGATTTTGGGACGAAAATTGAGAGACGGCACCAGTTCGTGGTTTCTCATACCAACATCTCGGTGAACATTGCGAAAAAGTGATAATTGACTGTTTTTATACATTTATATAGCAAGTTTGCGGGTACAATCGAGAAAGAGGGCGACTTAGCGCACACATTTTTGAAAAAGTTCTTATTTTCGGCTAAAATTAAGGCACATTGAGGAAAAGACCAATTTTAAGGTTCGCGATGCAACGTCCAAATCAAAATTAATGAAATTCGTTAACATGAGTATTATGTGGACCTTTTCACTGCTGAAATTTGAAGGGGGGAATTGCTCAAGGCAGAATTGAGATTTTTTTTTTTTTTTTTTTAATTGGCATTGGTGTTGGAAACCATACAGCCACTGCTGTAAATCTTTTAGGTAGGTGTCAATACGAGGTCATTTAGATTACGCAGCGAACAGACTTCGGAAATTGGTACACATCGAGATAAACGTCGGAATTGTTAGAGGCGAGGATACAAGTGTAGTTAAAAGGGTTCGAGAGTTTATTTTGAAGTTTTTTCAATAGGAGCTCCCTTTGATTTGCGAATAAGCTGCAGGACATAACAATGTGCTCCAAAGTTCCATCTACATTGCATGTCGGACATAAGGCAGATTGCGCTGCTCCAATTTTGAACAAAAAACTTTGGCAAACGCCATGATTCAGTCTTAATCTACAAATAGTTCGAATAAAGTCTTTGCAATCATTTTTGCCCTTGAACCATGTACTAGATGATACAGAAGGAACGTAACTTTTATAAAATTGTCCAGTCGGTGTGGAAGAATATTTAAGATTCCACTCGTGCAAGTGATAGTTAGAAATGCTCGAGTACAAGTCAAAGTAGGATAATCTAATATCTGCACTGTGACATAAGTCCTCCACCATGGGGTTCCTCGCCAGGCGGTCTGCTATTTCGTTTCCTAGAATTTCGGAGTGCGACGGGATCCACATGAGGGACACACGTTTATTCATTCTACCTAGTTCAGCAGATATTTGTAATATGTCATCAATAGTGTAGGTCAGTTTTGCCTCGATTTTATAATTTTTTATGGAATCAACCGCACTTTTGCTGTCTGTCATGATCAAAAGATTGTCGTGTTGAATGCTTTGGAAATACTTGATCGCCTCGAAAATGGCGTATAGCTCGGCCGTGTAAATGGACATTTTGTTTTCAAGATTGAAGCGTTTACCAATGCCACGCAGTGGGTCATAAAATGCACTGCCTACATGATAGCTAGTTTTTGATCCATCAGTGTAAATAACATAATAATTTTGAAATTTAGTGTGTAATAGATTTTGAAGAGATGCATTCATTCCTGAAGTGAAGGACTCAGTTTTAGTGAAATAAAATACAGGGATTAGCAGATTTCGTAGTACGGCTGTGTACGATTCCTCACTCATAGAAAACAAAGGGATTTTAATAAGAGGGTTTACCTGACTTGAGATTCTTTGTGTTCGCAGGAAACTTTCTGTCAGTAAGGGGGACGATTTTTTGGACCAGAAATTAGAGGTTAGATTAAGCGTGTTGAGGTGAGATATCTTAGCAAAGCATAGAGGATATAAGGCCTTTATCTTTAGTAGAAGCTTATCTGCCGTCATATCCCTACGTATGCTCAGCGGGTATTCACCCACTTCATTCAGCAGAGCATCCGTTGGTGTTGTTTTCAGCAGTCCGAAACACAACTTCAAGGATTTGTGTTGGACAACGTCCAGCTTACGAAGATGGGTTTGCGCAGCTGACCATAAAACACACACCCGTAGTCAAAAAGGGATCTGATAGTAACACGGTAAAAAGTGAGGGCGATATGAGGATCGGCCCCCCAACGCGTGTGGCAATCAAGTCGTAAAATATTAAGATATTTGTCCGATTTTTTCAGTATGTAGTTTATATGATGGGACCAATTTAATTTTCTATCCAGGTAAATACCCAGGAATTTAGCGACATTTTTTACAGGATAACTTTCGCCGCCCATGCTCAAGCTATCTGGGATAGGCAAATTCCTCATTCTGGAGAATGGACAAATCACAGATTTCGTGGGTGAAATACTTAGTCCAAGGTCGGCTAAATATGCCTTTATATTATGAAGACCTTCACAAAGAGCATCAACTGCTGAGTCAATATTGCCGCTCGTCGTATAGAGACAGATGTCATCGGCGTACTGCCGACATTTTTAGGGAGTACGGATTCAATATCATAAACGTAGATGGCATATAAAATAGGGCTTAGTATATCTCCCTGGGATAGGCCATCCCTCACCATGCGTGGTTTCATCAGAACGCCATTCACTGTCAGTTCGGCTCGCCTTTCTTCGAAGATAGATATTATTAGACGAATGAACCTATTAGGAAAGCCTATATACCCCATTTTTGAGCGCAGGACAGAGAGCCTAACATTATCAAATGCACCGGACACATCGAGAAAGAGGGCAATAGTGGACTGCGTGCCTGTAAAACCAGTCTGGATGTCTGTGACGAGATGTGCGACACTATCCAAATAGCCACGACCTTTCCTAAAACCAAATTGACTTGGAGGTAGAAAAACGTCAATTCGACGCTACAAATAGTGCTCATTCACGAGTTAAATGGGGGGGGGGGGATTCTGTGCAACTCCTCTTGGGGAAAAACTGGATCCCCCACGCCTGTGATCAGATTCACTGGCGAAAATAACAGATAAACCATTGCCTTTTTGCAGGATTCTAACAGGATCTGGAGGTTAGAATCGCGTCAATTCACGGTCATCAGAGACTAAATTTGCACAGAAACGGCCACTATCCGTCAAAAAATGAATATCTGCTGGAAACCTGTCGTTTGTAGCCTTGTATTTCGGATTTTGTGTCGAAAAATTGAAACATCTCTCCCCCCCCCCCACTCCGGAAAGTGATACTTTTGGAGCTAAACTTTAAATTTTAGACCTGAGACGGTAAACAGAGCTGGCAGTTTCTCTCCCGCCATAAGTCTGTATGGCACAGCGGGCTAAACACGATTTGAGCTAAACCAAACACACGTAATTGCGCGTCGAACCTTGCGAAAATGGGATTTTAGTGCGAAAAATCAGCAAAATCGGTTTCCAAGTTAAGTCGACCCTCGAAATCGGTTTGTCAGCAACAAATATCCGCGAATTTTTGATTTTTATTTTGGTGAAACCTATGTGCGAAAATGTGTTGTTTTTTTAGTGAGAAAAATTCGCAAAATTGGTTTCATGGGGCGAAATATAATAAATTTGTGTTTCTGTTAGCCACATCAGGGAATATATTTTTGGAATTTTGGGGGTGGGCAGCTGCCCCACAAAATCTGCGTTTTTGATTCTAGGGGAGGGCAACTGCCCACCCCTGCCCCCCGCTGGCTACGCCCATGGGGGGTGCTACGATCTTTTAGACAATAGGACCTTCCCAACCACTATCCCCCTTATTAGCCGTGTACTGAACAGTACAAAATCATCCAAATGCCGACATACACCCTGTATTTTGAGAGAATTAAATACATTCTTCAAACTTGTAGGTACATTTGTTTGAGAATTACTAATTAATAAAAAACTAATGTTTCTTACAAGACTAGTATGACATAATAAAAAAAATTGTAATTTATGTTTATGGGGAAGTCATCACTGCTAGTTCTTCAAGCACCAATGACTCTAATTTTTCCATCTTCAGGCACTATCCCCAAGGCATAATTGAATGATTCAAAGGCAGAGCCCCAACGCGTCGCCCCTTCGTCCTCCAAATATTTTCTTGACCTCTTCTGCGGTCTGTCACTTAGTGGTGATACTACCGACTTTCTTTGTCCTTCGTGTTTTTGTGTTGCGATGCCCTCTTTGAGTACAGCCCAGGATTTGTTTTTACCAGGGCAATAAGCTCCCTCACTTCATCGCGTCTACCAGCCTCATCTACCACCGAACAGTAGACCACTTTTTCATTTTGAAATAATACACTTTTTGATAGATAAACTTTTTAAAACAAAATCTAGAAGGAAATGGCGAGCGGAGTTATTTGATTTTGATAACAGTTGCCGGGTAGAAAGAACCTCCAAACTCATGGAACAAGAAAAAATATTGGAGATGCCCAAAAATACCTTGAAGTGAGCCGGAAATATCATCTAGTAGGCGGGGCCTATTTCACCGCAGTTGAATTCTATTGGTTCTATTAGTTCAAACTTGACGACGGCTACTCAACATCAAATGCTATTGGCCGAACGCAAGAAGTTGACGCGAGAAGTTGATATTGGTTCAACTCTGCGTTGCGTCCTGCGTTCTGTGCAGCGTCCCACAACGCCAACTTAAACGTTCTATATAGACGACAATGAACATTTTTAAATAAAATAATTAACAACTCTAAACCGAAGAAGAAAACAGGGAGCCATACGAGCGGAGTTCTCGGTGTTTAAAAATGTGATTAAACAATTGTTTTTTGATAATTTTGGGATTTTGAAAACTTCAACAATCAATGTAGCAGTGGAAAGAACCTCAAACCTAGACCCTGCCTTCTAAACTTAAATGCGATTGGCTGAACGCAACCGCGGACGCGAGAGTTGGATGAAATTCGCGTTGCTTCCTGCGTTCTGCGTTGCGTCCTGCGGCGGCGTCCTTGCGTCTTATGTAGACGGGGCTTACACATTTTGTGAACGCAACCAGTCAGTTTGGGCATTTTTTTTGTTTTTTTGTGCGAATAGTCCGTCAAGGCATTTGTAGAGGTTTTGGAACGATAATTATTGTCATCAAGCCCGTTTTTTGAGCGATAAATCGTCAGTTCAGCAATTTTCTATAGGCGTGAATGGTCATTTTGGACATTTTCACGGCAGAAATCGGCGGTTTATGTATTTTCAAGGCGCGATTCGTCAGTCCTGCAGATTTCGTGCCCTGAACCAATTTTGGGGTGTGGTCACGAGTTTTGTTATTTATAGGGCGGTAATAGTACGTAAAACCAGATTGTTCAGTAGTTATGCCATTTTTGGCGCGCTAATGTAAGATTTTGCCATTTTCAGGGGTGGAATCATCGATGCCGGTGTTTTGAGGAGGCGAATCGTCAGTTTTGCCATTTAGGGACTAGCAGTGGGAATAGCAGTGAATGGCTGTCAAGCCGTCTTTTGTAGAGCGAAGTACACAATTTCCCGATAACCCCCTCCCCTCCCCCACGAGCAAATCCTGGATCCACGTCTGCTGTAAGTTTTTCTTCTGGACAAACAGATTTCAGAGCTAAATATACACTATTTTCGTTGCCGAATGGCCTACACTTATACGCAAAATATGATTGTCGTGTAGTCGAGTACTCATAATGCATGGCGTAAATCAGTTTGTGTCAAATGATTGGGGGGATGAATTCACGGTTTTCAAGGCTAAATGACGGTGGAGGAAACAAAGTGACCCGTTTGATGCAATTTGAGTTCAGCTCCTTCAGCCTCAACAAGGAAAACAAGGAAAGGCAACCGCGTTGTTGTTGTTTCGTTTTTTTTTTAACTTACAAGATGATGTATTCTTCCACCCCCTAATTTAAATTATAAATAAAAAAAAAAAGGAATGTCCGTCTTCGTTAAAAACTAGTCCTCCCTGGCTTGCTTCGAAAGGAGTGGTCTTTTCCCTTTGCTACTCTGAAGTCCTCCGACTCGTTCTGATTGCTTCTCCCCTCCACTCATCGTTAGTCGAAATAATTGAAGGCTTTAAAGACTCGTATAATTTTGTGGTCAATATTACAATTGTAACTCTCCTCCCACTTTGACAACTATACCGTGTATTTTCCCCATCATTTGGTCGTCGACTGTACAATTAAACTGAGAAAGGTCTATAGCGCTTTGATGGTTCCACAGCAATGAATGGCGGCGTTTATCGAATAGTTTGTGTCCTGTTGTTAAAGTTACTATAAATAATTTCATTTTTTTGTTAGAAGGACAGTTTTTCACGTTCCCATGGATTTTTTTCAAACAAAATATTGTGCTACTTTTATACTAACGACGATGCCGGGGGAAAAGACGCCAATTCCCTGCGGGTTCGTTCAGAAAAAAAGGGGCAGATGACGGTTTCTGTGGGTCTGTTAAGGTAGTTTCTACCCCTAATTACCATTAAACAACTTTTTTGACTGACAGTTGCCGGACGAAGTGGTGCCTTTTGCCTTTGGGGACTACAAATCTTCGACCTTTTGCATCCTTTCCTTCTTTTTTTATGTCGGTGTCGCGTTGGTTTTCTTTTCCTCGATCGAAGAAGTTTTTTTGAACATCACCGCGAAAGGTATAAAATTAGTTTTTGGATAACTTGAAAAACACGGTCGCGTAAATAGGTTGACACTCCTTTCTAAGAAACGTAATATAAACGTAAGAAAATTGGCGCAATTAGAGAAAAGGTCGCATTTATTTCACCTCGTCTAGGAGGGTCCAATTATTTTACAAAAATTCCCTCCTCTTCACTCACAACACACGACCATCGCCGTTCCCTTCCCCCTCGGGCTCAAAATTGCCCTCAATTTATGCGCAAGATTATACTTTTACCCTTCCATTTTCTTCAGACGTATATACCCGGCGTCTGTATATCCTTCAGCCAACCCCAATTATTTCTCTATTTCTATTTCCTCTCGAAAACCCAATTTGCCCCCGAGAGAAATAATATATATATACAAAAAAAAGAGGGCGGGAAATAAAAATAGTGGCAAGAGAAGGGGATGTGGGGTAAAAAAAAGAAAAGAAAGGAGACTCCGCCATGCTGCACCGGGCTTCGGTCGTCACGCTATAGCCCTCTAGGCATGACTCTTTTTTGGACAAGCCTCTCATTATAAAGAAAAGGGGAGTTCTCCCTTGTATTTTCGTTCCCTTCACCTTGTATTGAAACACCCTTTATCCACTTTGATTCCATTCCCTTATACCGGCCTAAAAAAGCTACCAAGATTTTTGTACTGTATAAAGGTATTATAGAAAAAAGTTAAAAGACCACTTTTCTTGTTACGAAGAGGAGGAGGTGAGGAGTGGGCCTAACCCCGAATTCAAAGTCAATCAAATTAGATGGCACATTGTAATCACACGGTTGAGGAGAAAGAGAGAGTGAGATAGAGAATGCTATCAGGAATTTTAGTTTTTAGATTAACCGATCAAGAAGAAAAACTTCGAGAAAGAGGCCGGTGATTCTGCAAAGGTATCATTTAGAGCGAACATCCAGCGAAATTCCAGTGTAATGGAAGCCGAACGTCATTTTAGAAGCGAGCCTTTGTTTTCCCTTTTTTATCTGTACAACTCGCAAAATAATATACCAAAATATACTATAAAATAGATAAAAATGCTAAATCGCAGCCATAATTGAGAAAAAGCACTAATTCACAGCTATAAAATTGAGAAAAAAAAATCGATGAATCGCTCAGAAGGCTTTACATGCTGATATTGGAGAAAATAACGCCGATTTGTGGTTTCTAGAAACTGAACTTGTGAAAAAGCACTAATTTGCATGCGAAGAAAAAAATCACCAAAAAAGGCTATTTTGCTGTTGAAATTGAGAATGTTAAAAATTCGCTAATTCACGGCTAAAATGAAGAAAATGCGCAAATTCACAACTAAAGTTGACAAAAGCGCTAAATGTGGACATGCGCAGCTAATAATTAATGTTTCGCAGTTTTCACAGTTTTAGCCACGAATGATAGAACTTTTTTCAAATCTTTAGGCGCGTATTTGCTTTAAGAACAACATATTAGTGTGCCTTCTCATGTTTAGCCACCTGGGGGGCAAGTACGAAGGGGCGTTATAATTTTAACACGGCGTTATCCTATCACAATTAAAATGGTTGTCACGTGAATACCACCTGTGTTATTCCATACAACACCCCTTCGTACTTCAACCCCTGTATGAGGGCGTACAGAAACTGGGGATTAGCATATTTATATTTTCACTATTTTAGCTGCGAAGTTGCCTTTAGGAGGCGCGAATTAGTACTTTTCGCACGACTTTCAAAGAAAGTTGTTATTTGCACAGTGACAATCCATTAGCGAAAAAAACAATTCAATCTTATTCGACAGTACATTTCCGTCACTGCTTTGAGTAGTTGTTCTTACGGCTCAGTGCGAAACTCACGAGTAAAGTGACCCTTTCCTCACTCGTTGTAGTAGTCCTCGCTTTCCTAGGCTCGCCCTTAGGACACGGCGCCCCCGGGCGGCCGCTCAGCTCGCTCCCCTCACTTAAAGCCGGCACAGGTCGGCTGGCCGTGGTGGCTTGAATGATCTACGTTGCAGAGGTGCTTTTTGTAGGCGCGGTGGGTCTTTCAAAACCACTTTCGCGGAGCTTCCTCATCCAAAAACATAATAATACATTGTCGTGGGCTTGGCTCTCTCAAAAAACGCCGGGGGTAATTTGAAAAAAAAAAAAAAAAACCTACACCACGTGAGCGTCAGGCATCCACGAGCCAACGGGCAAGTGGAGAGGGTGAATCGAACCATTATTCCAGTAATCCAGGCAAATATGAGCGAAGGATGGTGGGACAAAAACCTTGGAAAAATCCCACCTAAAAAAAGGGTGGGGTTCGGCTTAGCTGATCCCTCGCAGTACGACTGCCAAAGACGTCCCCGTGGCGCAATTGGCAGCGTGCTGGACTAGTAATCCAGAGGTTGCGGGTTCAAATCCCGCCGGGGAGCCCATTTTTTCTCGAAACTCGAATCGTGTCGGGCATTGCCCATCCATTTTCGTCCGGAAGATATCACTTCAATTTTTTAAATTAAATACCGGCGATAACGTCTTTCCTCATCCATCAAGTAAATAACACCAAAGCCCGTTAATGATCCGCAATGGCCAACAGTTCGCGTTCACACGTGCTGTACTTCTTTTGAGCGTTAGAAAGATTCTTTGAGTAAAAACCGAGGGGCTCCATTGCTGACTTGATGCATTACGGCTCCAACAGCGAAGTCCGATGCGTCAAACATTAAGACTAGCGGTAACGACGACACGGGGGTGAGCGAGTGAAGCAGCTTGTGCTATGCATGTTTTGCTTGTCTCGAACGCGTGTTGTGTTTCAGTTGACAAGATGATGAGGGGAGTCTTGTTTTGTGCCTACTTTTGTGAGATCGTGTAATTTAACTTGAATTTCGGCGGCCTGAGTGATGAAGCGCCGGTAATTATCTCGTGACTTGCCTCTAAACTAAAAAACTTTTAATTCACGGATAATTAAGTTTGTGTGGAGGACCCCACGATACTTCCATGTTCCCGTCGTTAGCTCACAACATGCCTTTCACATGAAACAATTCCGACAAGAGTGATTAATCATTAAAACTCACCCAAATAAAAATCGCTCAACCAATCGTTTTCAAATTTTACGGTGTACATCTAGAGAAGAAGACAACTTTTGAGCCATCACTCGTCCAGATCTGTCGAGAAAAAAGTGGACGACGGACGGACGACAGACGCCATACTGAAAATCGAGATTTAGGCCTTTTCGGGGTCCAGGAACACGAATCTGGTGTCAGCTAAAAAATTTTTTTTGCCATTAACAAACTTCCTTCCCTACGGGAACATGGAAGTAATAATATATAATATAATGTATAATAAACGCAAAATAGTATTATCTCGCAAAAGATAATAAATTTTGTTGTCGTGGCTTTCTTCAATAATGGTTAGCGCTCGGCCCCAGAGTAAAGCCGTAAGCAGAACCGTCCCAGATTTCAGGGTTGTCCCAGTCCAAACTTTCATTGGCACCCCTGTTAGACATTGTTTTAGATCACGAAGGAGATGGGGCGCCACAGGTATCACTTCAAACGGGGTGTTTACCGGGTAGATTGCGCGTGGAGCACGTCCGGCGTTGTCCGGCTCAAATCGAAATACTTAAAAAAGATTCAGCCTAAAAATCGACCGATTAACCTCAGGGCAATTTTTTGGCAAACATGACGAAAATTTAAAAATTGAATTCACTTTCACAGGAAATCCGAGAATCGAGACGGATTTCCTGTCATACGAGCCTTTGAAGAAGCCATCCCTGTGATGCCACAGGGCTGTGCAATTTTGCATAAAAAGACCTACAAGAATTTTCCCGCACATACGGTGGCCACACGATCGACAGCTTTCTGAATTACAGCAAAGCTCCAAAGCCCACAAAAAAAAGGCCCAACCACAAAACAAATTGACTATTTCTGCTTCAAATTGACAATTTCCCAAGCCAAATTGATAATTTTTTCATCATTTTGACAATTCGCTAATAAAAATGACAAATGGGGAACTTGCATGAATGTCCGATTTGAGGCGTTTTCCATTTGCATAAAATTTCGCTCCGAAGCTGAGCATTTCCACCCGTCTTCTCTTAATTATATCTTTGGTAACGGAAAAGACTGGTGGAAATGCTCGGCTCCAGAGCGAAACTTAGTGTAAATGGAAAACGCCATTAATCATAAAATCAACCACTAGCTCATCAGTTCATGAATTCCCATAAAATTACATGTTTTCTCATAAAGCAAACAATTTCCTTATGAAATCGACAATTTCTTCGTGAAACTGACAAGTTTTATCATGAAACGGACAATTTCACCAGGCGTTTTGAATGGCGTCGCATGAATTTTGCCTTGATATTGTCGATCGGCTTGAGCGTTTCATCGAATGTTGTGTTTTGCCCACTGTGGGCACATTGTGTGTAAATTCCGCGTTGAATGCGACAATTCGCGAGAATACTGCCTAGCATGTGCAGATTTGCGCGGAATTTTTTTCCTGAATGAGACCTTACGCTTAAATATTGGCCTGGATGTGACGTTTCGCTCTAAAATGGGGAATTTTTGATAAATTTCGCCTCCATTTTTGGGTTCCCGAATTATTTTCTATTTTTTGGCTTCAACGCAATTTTCTATGACAATTCTTATAAAAGAGATAATTCCTAATACAAATTTCGGGTTGAACGTGAGTGTTTTCCCCAATGAGGCGTTTTGCCCACAATAAGGGGGCATTTAGCGTAAATTTTTCCCTTGGTGTGCCACGGCCGTTTCGAAACAGTTTTTCTCTCACTTATATGTGACGTTTCAAGTAAATTGTGACCTTGACCTGGCATTTCGCGCTTAAATTTCTCGGATTTGGATCACTGAAAAAGTAATTTTGAGGGATTTTCATTGCCGGCAAACTAATTTTTCGCTGGGTGGCCCAATTTGGCTTACTGACGCAACAATATCCCCTGAAATTTGCTGTTCAGTGAGCAAAATACGATAAATTTATTTTACATTGAGCCGTATTCGATATCGAAATTCGAGAAATTTATTTTTCGATGGTCAAACCTGTGAAAATGGTTTTAAAGTGCGACAAAATCAGCAAATACGGTCTCTGGATTGAGCTGAGAAATCGGTTTGTCAGCTACAACTAAATAAGTGATAAGTATTTATTTTTTAATGAACTCGACACGCGATAATATCCAAAAATCGATTTTTAGACAGCGAAATCTGAGAAATTTGTTTTTCAGTCAGATACAGGAAAATGGCTAATTTTTCGGCAAGAAAAATCAGAAAAAGTTGCGAAACCCAAGAAAGTGGCTGTTAAATTAGCCCACCCCGCGAAATTTGGTATCAGCACAAAAGAAGCACGAAATGTTTGCTATACAAAATTTGGCGATCCTGGATTGGATGGATTTTTACTTATTGGTGATGTCTGGGAGTGGTCAGCTGCCCCCAATAAGTCTGCGCTTCAAAGCCTATTGGGGGAGGGCAACTGACTACCTCTGCCAACCACAAAAAAAAGGTCCAACCGCAGTGAAGCTCTAACCACAGAAAGCTCAAACCACTGTGAAGCTCCAACGTTACCAATATTTTGGGGTTTCTCAACAAGGGGAATCCGAAAATTGAGACGAATTTTCGATAAGAAGATTGAATGAACGCTCTCTCTGTGATACCACTGTTTTTAAATAGCGCACGAAATTTCCCGCGAACAGTGAAGTCCAAAGAAGAGTCCAAATGCACGTGGACCTCGCTGGACAGCTCACGTGTCTTGCTATGAACGATGCTTTTTAAGACACCGTGGCAAGCCCACTTTCGGGTTGTGTTGTTTTTTTTTTTAACGATAGCTCGTACTATAGTGACCCTATTGTCGAGAAAAACGGCTGATACGAGCGACCATGACGCGAAACATTCATTTCTGGACCGTTGAAGGGCCACTGCACTATTCGCCTATTTCATAATTCGGGCAGCGCTGTCGTTGGCCACTTGGGAACTAGCTCATGTGGGCAGTCTTCTACTAGTTTCTAATGTAAATCACCCTCAACAACGGCTGTTTCCCAAAATGGCCAACTGCAGCGCTGCCTGAATTATGATCAAGGCAGAGTAGCGGCTACTCTGTTGCGTGTCAACCTGGGACCGCATGTATTTCTTGGTTGAGCTTTTTCGGGGGACTCATAAATCACGAGAAAATTGTTCTAAAATTTGACTCGATGGGATTTTGGAGGCAGTTTTGATGATTTATTTGCACAAGTGACTTCGACTCCAAGGGAGGGGCCACGGCCCCTGTGGCCCCCCTTGGATCCGCCACTGTTATAGTATAATGGGTTATGGCTGCATTCGAACCCAGACCCGCGGGGTTGTGAAGTGAGCATTGTATTCATTACACCATCGAGGCGTGCGTCACCTTCAGTTGAGAAGGAGGCCGTGAAATAGTGTATTACGATCCAAGGGCGGTATGATGCTCATTACAGTCGAGGGCGACAGAAGTGCCCGAGGTGAAGCCGAGGGCAGTTGTCGCCCGAGATCGTAATGAGGAATACCGCCCGAGTGTTGTACACTATTTTTTTTACAGCTGAAGTTCATAATTTTTATTAATAATAATCATAAAAACCAGTCTTGTAAGCCCCGTACAGAAGCTTTGTGCTATGCATGTGTGGAGTCTATGCAACCAGTCAAATTAATTCCTTCGAAAAATGGAGCATTTTGATAGGTTGCACAAACTCCACAGACGCATAGCATAAGGTTTGTTTAATACACTGAAGTGAACCCGCACTCTAGCCAGCGAATGGAAGGTTGACGTACATGATACAGAGAGAACTTTAATCACCTCTCAGCGTAATTTACAGTGCTTATTTTTGTGTTTTTATGGCTAATGTACAATTTAAAAACAAAATTAGGAAGAACAATTTAAAAAAACAACAACAACAACAACAAAAGGCCTAAAAGAAGACGCAGCGGGTTGATATTTTTCTTTACGCCCGGCGGGCGGAATGAACCTCATGTCGCCCGCTCAAGGCTCTCTACGTTTTACGCCCGGCTGTACAAAAAAGTATAAAATGTCATCGAGAGCTGAGTCTTGGCGACAGCATTCCCTCTCACGGGGAACGAGCGTACCGAAGTGTAGTGGTGAGGGAGGACCACCCCGTGGCTACACGTTCCCCAAATCTTAAAAGATGAAAAACAAGAGATTTTTACGGGTTTTAAAGCGTTGATTTGCGGCTAATACGAACAGGGGCCCATTTTGCCGCTAAAATTAAAAATACACCAATTCGGGGTTTCTGAAGGCCAATTCACGGCTAAAATAGGTAAATTACGCTAACCAAAAATTTCTATCGGCTCTTAATACGTAGCTAAAATTGAGAAGGCCACGCCAATGATCCAATTACGGCGAGTACGGGCCATAAATATTCACGGCTATAATGTATAGTCAAAAAGCGTCAATTCATAGCAAAAAGTGGGGGGGGGGGGAATCATTGATATAGACGGATAAGGATGGAGGAAAACGCTGATTCATGGCTATGATTATTGGGAACTAGCACTATAATTTGAGGTTATAACATTGAGAAAAAGCAGTGATCAGTCGCTCACGGTTCAGCAGGCTCGACTTAGAAAACGCAATCTCGTGTCTCCTCCGTGAGGCAACTGAAACTGAAAAAATGCGCTAAGTCACATGGTTCAGGAGCTGATTTGAGTGGGCGAAGACAAGACACTCAAGTACGTACAATGATGGTAGTGTTAGTATTCTTTTTTCAATAAAATAATTTTTGCAGTGGAAGACTTAACCCACAGACCAAACGCACGGCTCTCTTCTGAAGGCGAAAAATTCTCGTCGCTTGGGAGCTTTTCCCCTCACAGTAGGACACCATATTGCAGCAAACATTGGAACATGCCGTAGTATGCTTCAAGAAGATACTCGGAGGGGACGCACTGCCTCAATTTACGAAGGGCAAATAGAACCCTGCTAATCCTAACCAGATCCCACCAAAATCCCAGACATTTGGTTGGCACAACATCGCAGTCGGGAAGAGGTCGCAGCCCGAAGTAAAGAAAACTACACTTATCTTTATTGAGCCATAGGTCATTTGAGAGAAACCAGGTTCCCACTCTGGCAAAATCCCGTCTCATGCTTGCCTCAAGTTGACCAAGGTCCGAATTTCTCGCCATAATAATAGTGTCATCGGCAAACAGAGCTATGTTGGAGCCACACCTAGAGGGCAACTCATTTATAAACAAAATAAATAACAGGGGCCCAAGTACTGATCCTTGCGGGACTCCAAAAAGCACATCGGACAGCGACGAGCATTCCTGCCAATATCCCACGACCTGACTTCTTTTGCTCAGAAAGCTCGCCAGGATCTCGAAGGCCTTACCTTTCACCGGAAGTCAACCCCCGAAGTAAAGTTGAGTGGCAGATCGTGTCAAAAGCTTTCGATAGGTCACAAAAAGCTGCCATACAGTTTTCCCACTTCTCGAACGCTTCATACACCTGGCTGATAAGGGACTCGACCGCAGCTGTTGTAGATACTCGCATCCGTTAATTGACTTTTACTTTTGGCAGAATCACCTTCCTTATTGATGACTGCCCAAACCGCCCGAGCTTTATTGCTCGACTTCGAAATGAAATTAACATTACCCTTCAGACGAGCCATTCTTAGTTCGTTCTTATACAACCTTGGATATTCTTTATAAGCCTTAACCGCTTCTGTCGTCTTCAGTTCTTTACTAGCGTCGATTCGAGGGATGTAATTGAGAATAGGCCCTAATTCGGGCCATGAACTTGAGAAAAAGCAGCGATCAATCCCTCAGCAGGCTCAAAAAATATTGAGCAAATGCCACGACAACTATATCAGTATTGACTTTTTAAAGAAGTAAGCACGTGAAAATCACTATATCTCACACTACAAAAAACGCTCAACCATAGCAAAGCTCCAAACCTCAGAGTAGCTCCCAAACCACAGAGTAGCTCCAAATCTCAGCAAAGCCCCAAACCTCAGTAAAACTCCAACCCCAATCAGGCCCAACCACGGCAAAGTTCCCAACCACAACATTGCTCCAAACCACAACCAAGCACCAAAGCACAGAAAAGTACCAACCCACAAGAAGCACCAACCATGATCTCCAACCACAGTATACGTATAGCTTCAACCACCATAAATCATTCTTTTTTTATTCTTCTTGTCTTCCCTTTCTTGATTTCTAAAATCCACCCCCCTCACAGGGGCAGCCATGTCGTGGGGGGGGGGGGGTTGCGGTCCCAGTGCCTCTTGTCAGTGTCTCGACCCATTTCCGCGGGTTTGTTTACGAAGAAATCAATTTATAGAATTCGTGTTGCTGAAAACCCAATTTTGCGGGGTAGTCTTGCTCAAAAACGCCATGGCAGGCTTTACTCATCATGCACCGAATACAGCAGCCTTGCTGTGGTGGTTGACGGGAGGGGAATCGCCGCATCCACCCACCCCCTTCTGACCCTGCGGCATCATGCGATCTTCTCAGAGAAAATGCCCTTTTCTAACATCAAGATGTGTCTATGTATACGCGCTTTGTTAAAGACTTCAGGATCAAAATAACTAAATTTGAAGTTGTCTGCTTGATTTCCTAGTTTCGGGGGCAACATTTTCAGTTTCTGTATAGTATAAAATTGACAGATTCCGTCGAAAAATAGTCGTTTTTGTATACTGAGCTAGTGACTTGTAGGGGTTTTTCATTCGAATAACATTTCACTATTCAAAGCTTTGGAAAACATGGTGGATAAGGGTGGAATAAAAAAATAAAATATAATTTCATGGCTACAATTTCAATAAAAGTTATTTTCACGCAGCACATTTTTAACTTTTTAACGCACTGTCAAGCTCAAATATTATCCTGTCACAATTTGTGACGCAATTCGCCTTTTTCAATATCTTATGTAGAGACGTGGAACTTTCCATGGCTAATAAAAATTTTATGTTTGGGTTGTTAACAATTTTTTTTTTTGTAGCGCGTGTACAGTTGAATCTTTCTCTTAAAACAGAGGCATCTAATTAACCTTTTAAATTATGGGTGGGGAGGGGAAGTCACGCCAAGGAAAAAAATCGTGCCGAAAAATTCTACGTGTACGTATAGTTAATACGTCACGCTGCCGAAACGGTCGAGTTGATTGAAATTCTACGTGTGAGGGATTTTATTCTTCGAGGATTGATGGGTGGTGGGGAAAGAATTCGACTCACACCGTGTCCGAGGCTGGGAGAGCGTCTAAAAAGTCGCAATAGATCTCGTTCAGAAAACGTGAGGTACCTACTTGAGTGATCTAAAAGAACGCTATATTGTTCGCCATAACGCTATGAGAAATAATTTGAATGCTCAGGCGAAAGACTCTCCTGTTGATTAAAATGTTGTACTGTTGCTGGAGCTTCTCACTATGGAGTTACACCCAGACGGCCGCTCTGACGTTCCAGCGGAGGGCCCTAGGATCCTCGTGAAATTGTGTTTTGACGGACCAATATCCGCAAAAGTAGGTTTTGAAAGAGCTTAAATCCGCAAAACTCTGGTTTTGGGAGGAAAAAAATGAGTTTTTTGAATTAACCAAACTGATTGATTTTAGAAAAGACCTAAAGCCGCGAAATTTGGTTTTGAAAATGGAAAATACGCGAAATAGTCGTTGCGCAAATAGCAAATATTTGTGAAAAGTTGTTTTTAAGACGACAAATCCACGAAATCGGGTTGGGAAATAGCGAATATCTGCCGCCAATAGCGAATATATGGTTGCCAAACTGGTTTCAGAGAGGGGCGAAGTCATTACATTTTGTTTTCGAGCGAGACAAATTGTTTTTTCGCATAGCAATTAGAGAAAAAGAAACAAAAATAAAAAAAAATAAAAAAATAAAAAAATAAATAAATAAAAAAAAAACAGTGATGGAAATGAACTTTACGAAAATTGCACCGAAGGTGCGGCGCAGTCTCCGTTTCGACCTCAGACCTTCAGCTACCTGAGATACTCGGTCCTGGTCTCATCAGCCCGGCAATTGAGCCGAGTACGGAGCCGGAAATTCACAGCTTAAGTGGAGGAAATAGCTAATAATTCGCGGCTAAAATGGAGAAACATCGCTAATTCGCCGGATAAAATTGAGAAAGAAGCACTGTAGTTTGGAAAAAACGCTAATTCGCGGTTAAAATGGATAAAATGCCAATTCGCGGCTTCTTGAAGGAAACTTCATGGGGGCGCTGGTGAAAGATTCTCCCAGGGGCGGCAAATGTCCAAGGCCGGCACTGTCCGAAATAGAAGGCAATACAAACCGCAGAAAAAAACCGCTAATTTGCGGATAAAATTCAGAAAAAGCGTTAATTCGCGGCTAAAATTGAGTAAAACTCTCATTCATCACGACTCAAATGTAGAAAATCGCTAATTACAGCAGCTAAAATTAGGTAAAGTGCTAGTTAACGGCTATACAAAATAAAATTCTTGAAAATGGCCCATTTTAGACTGAAATCAGGAACAACTCTAATTCGGCAGAAATTGAGAAAATCGCTAATTCGCAGCAAAAATGGAGACAAATCGCTAATTCACCGATGAAATTAAGTGGCGAAAACGCCTAATCGCGGCTCCTCTGAAGCCAATTTCGTGGGGCCCCGGTGGAAGATTCTGCCGGGGGGCCCCAAATGTCTGAGACCGGCACTGGCCCTCAAGAAAAAGGCTGCAAACCGACAGTTTTCCCGCAGAGATTTAATTGTGGACTTATTGTGATTGTTTCTGCATGCAAATTCAATACTTATGAGATAACCGCATGAATTGACGATTTCCAGTCCCGGATCTCCGAATAAGCCTGCAAAAGGGAAATTGTGCGCACCGTGCATCTGTCATTTTCCCCAGTGGATCTGGCCCAAGCGCCATCCAAATGCCAGGGACGCACACTTCGTCCTTTGGTCCTTCTTCGTCCTCTTGGCCCTTTGGACCGGTTTCGGCTGCTCACCATCTTCAGCGTTTGGTTTCCCAACTGAAGATGGCGCAGCCGAAAACGCTCCGTTTTTGACGAACCTCAACGAGGGAAGACAGACAATGTAGACTCCATGCTTTACCCCTGAGCAGGGGCGTAGGTACAGCGGGGGGGGGATATGGAGGATATATCCCCCCCTCCCCATAGCTAAGTATTCGAATGAGGGGGCACTTGTACCAGCACTCTTAAGTGCCTCATAAAATCTCCAAAAATGAGCGTTTCACGTTGAAGTTAGGTTTAGCAGATTTTCTCGACTTCAAGCAGCCCGGAAAGGTCCGCGTTCGTCCAGCTGCTTCCTTTGACTTCAGACCCCTGAGGGGGCATCGCCCCGGGCCCTTCATCAGACGGGGCCTCCGAAAAGCTTAAATACGGAAATGAGGATTTTTAGGTTATCCATATGTAGGTATGTGAAGAGGTCGGGATGTCCCCCCAGTTTCGTTAGATCCTTTAGTCCAGTAAAGTTCTGATCGGCAATTTGCAACTTGCTGACGCGGCAAAAAAATTGAAAAAAATCGCTAATATTCGTGGCTATAACTGCGAAAAAGCGCTTGATTCGTGGTCTCGCGATGCAACTTCCAGACTAAAATTGAGAAAAATTCACCGATTCACTGTGCATGGAGGACATTACACGAATAAATTGTGGGAAATCGACGCAAAAGTGTTGTTTTTGGGCCAACCCAGCGGTGAAAATAGGAAAAACACGCTATACTATTGACAAAAAAAATACGCTTTCAGGTTAAAATTGGTCAAAAATAGCAAATTTACAACTGAAATTGAGAAAATCGCCTATTCGCGTATAAAAAATGGAATAGACGCTAAATCAGCAAAAATTGCGCCAAACGCCAATTTGTGACTAAAACTGAGAAATTCGCTAATTCACAGGTTTAAAACGCTGCTAAAATAAGAAAAAGAATTAATTTGCTGCTAAAATTGAAAAAAATTCTTATTTGCGTCAAAAACTGAATATATACGCCAATTCGCAGCTTCTGAGGCAACTTTTGAGGGTGAAATTGAGAAAAAGCGCTAATTTATGGCAATGGGTGAAAAAAACACTCATTCCCGAGTTAATTTGAGAAAAATCGCTCACGCATTGCTTATATGGTGGACCAAAAAAATCCTAATTCTTGAAAAGCTCCCCTATTTTGCGGCTAATATTGAGGGAAACACTTAGGAAAAACGCTAGTTTTCAGCTAGAACTGATGAGAAAAGTGCTAATCCCCTGCTAAAAAAAAAATGAAAAAAATCGCTAATTTGCTGCAAAAATTGAGGAAAACGCCAAAACTCGTGGAAAAAGAAATATATCGCTCACGGGGTAAATGGTAAAAACGCTACTTTGCTGCTGAAGTTGAGAAAATACGCAAGTTCATATGATTGGGAGAGTGTAGGGCAAAACCGCTAATCCATTGCTGAAATTGAGAAGAACGATACACACGGTCAAAATTGAAAAAAGCGCTAATTTGCTTGTAAAGTCCAAAAATCGTCCTTAAACCTGCTGTACTGTTCGGGTCAATATGACCCAAAACGCGATTGGAATGCCGATATCTTGACAAATGCCCCACTCTGGTTAATAAATTTTTTTGACATTGTTTGTACGGCTACAAAAAGGACATCATGCGATTTGCCTTTTTTTTTAGCCTACTCTCTCCCCCCCCCCCTAATAAATAAAGTTACACTTAGTACGTTCGGGTCATAGTGACCCGGGCCATACAACTCGGACCATTTTTAAATTTTTTTTATTACATAATACACTTTTCCTGGATTCTACACATTAATTCATGGTTATTACAACGCGCGTTGAGTGGTTTTGCGGATTTATTTTCGTGTTCAGGCTCGAAAAGAAATCTCATGTAACTGCCTGAACGTATTCTATAGCGTGCTCAACCCTGACTTCTTTTAGTTTTTAATTTGCATTCAAAATTAAACATGGTGAAATCTGACAACTCAGTTTAATATAAATACATACCTTAAAATATCATTTCAACGGAAATGTATCACTTTTATCCACCGTGCTACGCGGTCGAGCCACTATGACCCGAACGGTACATGTGTAACACCAAAACGAACAGACCAGCAGGGTTAACAGAGATTTTTAGGGGTATTTTCTTTGAGTATTTCAATTTGGGCCAGTATGAGTCCCGCGGAGAATGCTCAATTGATCAATTTACGCGGTTTCCTCCTCAAAATCATTGAGTGGCCACCACTGTCCCTCAAATTGGTTAAAAATGAGCGTTTTGCATTTGCACCTACTCGTACCAGTTTGTCCATGCGTACCCGGAGGACTTCATGAGACTAGCGGACTAGCCTCTACTCTACTCAGTGGCGGATTCAAGAGAGGGGCCACAAGGGCCACGGCCCCTTCCTTGGAGTCAAGGTCACTTGTGCAAAAAAAAACGAATTTGCTGATTTTTCCGCACTGTAAAACCATTTTCGAAGGTTGGCTCACCAAAAAATCAATTTATCAAAGTTCACTCTTTAAGAAACCAAAAACGAAAGTCCCCGAAATTGCTTTTTCATTTAGCAAATTCCGAGAAATTGATGCGCGAGATGCCACATCTAGGGCAAAATTTCAGCGAAATGCCACGTCACATATGGGTGAGAGTAAAACGATTTTGAAACGGCAGCGGCACACCCAAGGGAAAAATTTACGCGAAAATGCACCAGTTTGTGGACAAAACGCAAGAAAGTTGGGGGAAACACTCAAGTGCAACTCGTAAATGAATAGGGAATTGTCAATTTCATAAAAAGTTGTGTTTATATATCGTGAGGATATTATCCATTTGGAGCCGAAAATGGGAAATAATTCACTTAAAACGCAACAATGAAGGCAACATTTATGAAAAATTACCCATTTCAGAGCAAAACGTCTCATCCAGGCCAATATTTAAGCGTAAGGCCTCATTACAGCGATCATTGAGGTCAAAATCAATGCAAAACTGCACATTCTATAGGCAGTATTGTCGCATTCAAAGAGGAATTTACACAGAATGCACCACTGTGGGCAAAACGCAACATTCAACACTCAAACACTCAAGCGAATCGTCAATTTTAAGGTCACGTCAATGGGGAAAATTTATATGAAACTTATTGTCAGTTTCACGAATAAATTGTCAATTTCAGAAGGAATTGTCTGTTTTACAAGAAAACTTGCAATTTTACGGGAATCTTAAACTTATGAACTAATGGTTGATTTTATGAGAAAAATTCCAGTTTTAAAGGTGTTAGTTTAATGAGTAAATCGTCAGTTTCATAAGGGAATAGTCAATTTTATTAGCAAATTACCATTTTTGAGTAGGACATTGTTAATTTCCCTGTGTCCTTAAACTTCGAAATACGCGGTTTTGTCCCTTTTTTAAATTTTCATCATTTTGGGGCCGATTAGTCATGGCCCTCTCCTTAAGCCGACCCTGGATCCGAGCCTGACCCTACGGATTCCACAACAGGGAAGGATTTATCGAAAAGACAATTCTGGAATGAAGTGGGATGAATTAGGAGTTAATAGTAATTTTTGATCTCGGGCCAGCGAGATGTTCGGTAGACTCATCAATAGTGTGCTGGCTATATAGGTGGAGTGACTACTAAAATGTAAAATTACCCCCCTCCCCACCCCCTTACAAGATTTCAATCTGATCCCCCCACCCCCTAGGACAAATTCCTACCTACGCCACTGCCCCTGAGGTGTTATGAAAGTCTCAAATAAAGTTTTCAAACTCCCAAAATCAACTAAGGAATTCAAATATTCCCGCGACCGCGAATTATCGCGAAAAAACGCTGCAAAAATTTTACACGTGGCTTTATTATTCATGAATGTATAGCTGCAAATCCGGCTTGAAATAACATGAAAATCGACAACCCACACCCCTATTTGATCTCAAAACCTTTGAAAATCCCCATTTTGGAACCCCACTTTTGGCCCATAAAAACCCAGGGAGTTTGTTGATCAAACTGATCAGATGTTAGAACCAACTAGACCCCAAATGGAGTCTAATGTGCGAAAGAACGAGTTTTTTCGAGCAATCCTATATTAGGGCAAGATATGGCCCGCGGACGGCGTCGCGGACGCGAACATTCCATAGAAATCGAATCTAGGCATCTTGAAAAGTACACAGAAAAAGTTTGTGGGTGGGATGGGTTTTAAACATTTTTTTCCTGACCGAAACCAAAACGGCTATATGTATAGTTAATTTGTCTTTCAATTCGTACCGAGGGCAAAAAATGCGTTCCAAATCGCAAACGGTGGCATTAGAACAATAATTATATCTCATGGCTCATGGGTATAGTGTGATAGTATAGTTATTACGTTAGTATATTAATAACAAAAAAAGATGTTTCCAATGATAGAAAAATACCAAAGAAATGAGTTGGGTGGGGGTGGGGGTTAATTTGTACAAATTTTGAGCACTTAAGTCTCATTAAATGCTATTAGAGCATAGTTTAGTTCTTGAGTGGAGTATATCATAAACTACCATAAAATTGCTTTCGTGACTCAAACAAAAAAAAAAACTTATGTATTTACAAGTCCAAAAGGATGGTGGCGGGGGAGGGGTCATATAATGATGAGTTTCTTATAATTTCATCTAGTGCATTCATTAAATCGTCTCACTGATAACACAAACGCGATTTCACGAGCTTTTGTAATAAGAGGTAGCCTTGACATAATCATAATGTGGAGTTTTTTTGGAGCGGATACGCCTAGACCCGTGACAGGATTGGTAGGGGGGAAGGCAATTAGACTTTATCTTAAACTCCTCACATTCGAGGAACAAAAAAAAAATGTATACATAAAAAATACTGGAAAAGAGAGAAGTCCTGTCGGGGAATGTGAGGCAGAAGCGAAGCCGGCCGGAGCAGCCATGATGGAGCTGAATATAATCGCTTATGAGATGACGTCGGGGGATAAGAGGGCCTCTCGTCACGCGAGGCTTCGAGTTCATTGGGCCTCGAAAGCTCCGCCTCTTATGATCTCTAGGAATGATTTGACGCGGGGCTCCAACTCAGCCCTGTGCGCGGTTATTATAAACTATTATGATGGGGTGAGTGAGAAAGAAGAGAACTCCTTTCATCACACGGGTAGGGAGGGAGAAAAAAGGGCTTATTTCCAGAATTATTTCAACTAAAATAATCGCCGAGGCTCGAAGCCAATTTATGATCGAAAAAGTGGCTAATTATTCCTTCGAAGAAGATTATCGGACAGATCTAAAGTTGTTACGTTCTTATCTTCATTCTTAATAAATACATTATAATGGTTTCACCATTATGTTTGACTGAAGTTAAAACATACCTTACAAGCGTCCTTCATCAGGGTACCCCTATATGCTGGAATACTGTTGGAAACAAATAACTGTAAGCATTCTAATTTTGAAGCCTTATTCTCGGAAATACACTCATCTCCCTTTTGAGAGTCATATTACAGTTTGTGAACAGTCAATTAAAAGTAATAACGTTGAATTACCCAAGGAGGCGCGACACTAACATTTCTCTTCAACTCACTTTTTCCCGAAACAAAAAACGCCTGAACCGAAAGTCAACCACAGTCTGTCAAATGATGAACTGAGGTTTTTAGATGTGGTACAATACACATGCTAGTGTCCTGGCATGATGACGGGAAGATGTGCGTGATCTCGAGTGTCGGCACGATTTTTTTTTAAACAAAAAAAAAAAGAGAGAAAACGTTTTTTTTTTAATTCCTTTTTCTCTCCTTTAAAGGAAACACGTACACAAACCTCCCACAGGAAACAAAAGAAGCGATTTATTTTGCTAT
Source organism: Corythucha ciliata (assembly GCA_038030265.1). Taxonomy (NCBI): domain Eukaryota; kingdom Metazoa; phylum Arthropoda; class Insecta; order Hemiptera; family Tingidae; genus Corythucha; species Corythucha ciliata. Next base: position 10,816,769 of record CM075941.1, read on the forward strand.
TTAAAGACTTGAATGGACTTGGACTTGTGCTTTATTTTCAATTAACAGAAAGGAAAAAAAATGAACGCGCTTTTTATTGCTTTCAGCCTACTGTTTTTGTCGGCTTGTCTTTTTCTGCTTCCATGTTTTTCTGGTTATTAAGTTGTTATTAATTTTCTAGTGTTGGCAAACGTAAACAAAAAATTATCGTCCGTCTTAAAAATCAATAAAAACAATCCGTAAACCGTGCGATATATAGGCACACAAGGACGAACCGCGGCCGCTCTTCACGACATTGTGACCGGAGTGTCGGCTGCGGGCTGTGTAACGTCCTCTTAAGTCTATATCACTGGTCACTGCTAAAGGAACAGTGGCGTAGGTAGGAATTTGTCTTGGGGGGGGGGGTCAGATTGAAATCTCGTGAGGGGAAGGGGGTAATTTCACATTTTAGTCATCATTGCACCCAGGCAGCACACTCGCTTGAATCTGGACATCTTGCTGGCCTCAATCTCTCAGTTAAGGGCGAGTTTTGGACTCTACCCGCAGATTAGCGCTTTTCTCAATTTTGGCCGAGTGTATCGTTCTTCTCAATTTCAGCCGCAGATTAGCGGTTTTGCCCCACCCCCTCCAATAGCCATGAATTTGCACATTTTCTCAACTTTAAGCCGGGTACACACGGAGACTTTTCTGTCCTGTCATGAAATTTTTAAGATTTTTAGGAATGTTCGTTTGTCGTGATGTCAAAAAGTGTAAAAACCATATGTTTCTATGAAAAAAACCAAGAAAAAACGGACAAATATTGGAAAAATATCTCCTTTCTCCCTACCACGTAAACCCAGCTTAGAAATACCGCGTCTACATTAGCCCTGTGAACATAGGAGGACAGGACATAAAAAATGGGAGTAACTTTTGGGGCTTGAAAATAAACAATTTCTGGTTTTTAATTTTTTTTTACCGATCCTGCCGGCGTTTTCGTTGTCAGCGACGTTTCGTCGAGGGTATCCTCGACGTCCTCAGGCTTCTTTTTTTGACTTTTGTTTGTAATTGAAATAATTCTTTTTTTGACGTCGAGGATCCCTCGACGAAACGTCGCTGACAACGAAAACGCCGGCAGAATCGGTCAAGGAAAAAAAAAAAAAAAAAAAAATTAAAAACCAGATATCACTCCTGCCTCCAAAATAAAAAATCAATAAACAATTTCGTTCGGAATAATAGAGAGATTTTGCAAACAGCTCCGCCAACGCTAACGTTGACGCTATTCACATTTCAACGAACAAAATGTTTACTACCCTAGCAACGCGTACACAAAAATTAACTTTTGCGTTTACGGGACTGGTTGCAAAATCTCTCCAATGTTGGTACATACGGTAACAGGGACGGATTTAGAGTTTTTTGCTGGGGGGGGGGGTTCTTAAGCACTTTAGGTCTGTCGTTTACTGGAAGCGTTTTCGAGCAAAACCGCGACAACGAGCGTACATCCCAAAGTCTTGAATTGAATGTGACATCGTCCTCTGCAGGAACAGGACAGCATGCGTACAGTGCATGCATTCAAGCCTTTTTGATGTACGCTCGTTGTCGCGCCGCTCGAAAACGCTTCCAGTGGACGGTGATGTACGTATGTGTGGGTGGCTACAAGATGGAGGTTGGGGCAGTCGCCACCCCCATCCACCGTAAGATTGGAAAACAGAAAAAAGAGCGGAGGAAGCATTGTTTTTTATTAATCCGTTAAAAGAAACTCAAATCGAGAGTTTAGAACAATGTTTGAAGAAACAAGGTATTGTTGAACTCTCAATCTATTGAAACCAAGGAGCCTCGCATTACTCAGCAGATGAAGAATCGACCGGATCCTCAGAATGAGAATGTTGAAGATTTCTTTGAATCAAAGGATCAATCAAAGGAATCTTGGAGGTCATGAAGGAGAGATTCAGTCCACGAGTTCGAGCTTCTCGTGCTCATTCCACAGAACATAATAAAATTCGACTTGACGGAACTGGAACCTCAGCTTCTTTGCATGTAGAGTTTATTGAGTCAAGTTCAATATACTTCTAATTACTGAACAATGAAGACTCTTTCAACGACTGATCACCCGACGTTGATGATCTGGACACCCGACTTGAGGTGTCGTGATAGAGAGGACAGGGGAATTGTGAAGGACGTCCTTGAGTTCAAATAACTCTAACCCATAAAGCTCTATAACCACAAAAATGTTTTAACCAAAATACGCTCTGCTCTAACCACAAAAACTTTGAAGTATAAAGAACATTGAACCCCTAAAAGAGGTCTGACCACACAATCCTCTAACCACAGACAGCTGTAACCACAAAATGCTCCAGCCACAAAAGGCTCTAACCACAAAGTGCTCTTGTTCGTGTTGTAAGTTGAAGTTGAGGGTTCAGAAGTCCAGACCCTCAACCTTGTGGCCATCAGATGGTGCAGGCTTTGCCTATCTTGACAGCAATACAGCCCCGTACCCTGCATAACAGCCAAGACTCAAGAGTCGTCTTTGCCAATCTGGGCCCCCATTCTTTGCCCGATATTCTGTGCGGGAGGCACACGACGCACTTTTTACTGTTTGACTTTTTAAGAAATCTCGTGTCCCCCACGCACATTAATGGCCACATTTTAATTAAGTAGATAATGTAATAAATACAGAATTAAGAAGAGGAAAGAAGACGAGGGGTGAAAGGACGGGGGTCGAGGTATCATCTGTTCAGTTTCCCGAACCCCTAGAAGGTAGAATGTTGCCTGAAAAAAAGGTCTTGAAACAAATCTGGGAAAAAGTCGGACATTTCTTGCTCAAGTACTTGTCTGCCCATATGGCAATATATTTCAGTGTTCAAACGAAGCATTTTGGTTTTTTGTTTCACTTCGGCAGAGGGATTTAAGAGAGGGGGTAATAAACATACTTCAAATATGTGCGAATAATTTCATACTAAGCCCCTCCATGGGCTTCAAAATGGGCATAATAAAAAAGAAATAATTCAATTTCTTGAACTATCATATTCAACCAAACAAACCTAAAACTTCACTTTTAATGTTTTTAACTACTTTGAACACCAGCTACAGTAGAAGACCGGACAGAAAAGTCTCCGTGTGTACAGGGCTTTTAAAGCCGTGTACACACGGAGACTTTTCTGTCCAACCTCCTAGGATCAAATAAGTTTGAAAAACAAAATCATCGACCCCACAGCGAGCCCGCTAGCTTCGCTCCTGCCTCTTTGTTCTGTGCAGTCCCACACTATTGAACGTTCTTGTTTGTGTTGATAGCTATCGCGATAGGTATCGCCATCGACCCTCACCCTCAAGCGAGCCTCCGACCTCCGCGTTCTGCTCTTACCCTAAGGAAACGGGTCACTTCTGCCAGCGACAAGTAGCCCATCGTCGTTGGCTACCCACCGAGTAACCACGCCAAGCGAGCGAGACGAAGGAATGAAGCTTCTAGTTCTAACTGAGTTGGGGAGAGGAGAGCACGAGTTCAGTGTTCAGTGTGGTGATTGTGTGTGTTGGGTGACCGTAAGAACGTATCGGTTATTGGCAAGTACTAAAATTATTATTTCGATTGGTGTAGTTCGGTGTAATTAATTTTTATCGAGTTTTACGGCGCTTCCTGACTATCATGACGGATGAACTTATTTCAAGAATATTATAATAGTGATGCTGCATGATTGAATGCGTGTTATTGTGAGCCTAATTTTCAGATTATGTAATTTATTCCCTTTTACTTGTACATTGTGTTATGTATTTTATTCCCTTTTATCGATATAAAGGATAATACAAGCATTTTAAACTGTGTATACTATAGTTTATAGAGCCATGCTTCTCCTTGTTTGACCTTCACTGTGAAATACAGGCCATTATTCCTCTTTCTACTGACTCATTCCACCCTCGCTGAATTTCGGTGGGTGTTTCCCTCCATGCCGAACTTCAACGCTAAACACCGGCGAGCTAATGCTGAATATCACCGAACGTGAGAAACAAGGCACTTGCCCAAATAGACGGGTTGCCGAACTAGGGAAGCGTATTTTCCGATCATGATTGATTGCGCACCGATATCAAGGGACTAGCCACCGAACTTCTGCAGATAAGCCGGAGAACCTAGGCCCCAAACATATTAGGCACAGGTGACCGAACATAGGCTCATTGAAGACGAAGTTCGGAAGCAAACTATCCGAAATTTTACTCGGCGGTTTTACACCGAACAAAAAGTCACCGAACATCACCGGAGAATGTTACTCGAAGAAGATCGGTGGTATTTTCACCGCCGAAGGCCTCATTTTTTCTCACAGTGTTGAACCAAGTTTAAACACTGAAATATATTGCCATATGGGCAGACAAGTACTTGCGCAAGAAATGTCCGACTTTTTCCCAGATTTGTTTCAAGACCTTTTTTTCTGGCAGCATTCTACCTTCTAGAGGTTTGGGGAACTGAATAGATGATACCTCGACCCCCGTCCTATCCTTCCTCGTCTTCTTTTCTCTTCTTAACTCTGCATTTATTAAATTACCTAATTAATCAATATGTGGCCATTAATGTGCGTGGGGACATTAGATTTCTTAAAAGGGTCAAACAGTAAAAAAGTGCGTCGTGTGCCTCCCGCACAGAATATTGGGAAAAAAATGAAGGCCCAGATTGGCAAGGACGACTCTTGAGTCTTGGCTACTGTGCAGGGTACAGGGGCACCTTCCCTGCCCGGTTTCGGTTCATGGCGCAAGCCAGCATCCCCAGCTCTGAAAGACCCACCTCCACGTCGTGCCTCTCGGGCGTGGGTGAGGCTGGCCACCAGTTACGGCTAGCGAGCCGAGCTGAGTGATGGGACCGACTCTGCTGGGGAGTCAGGGCCAAAGATGGGGTACAGGCCAGGTAAGGGCCGGCAACGGCCTAGGTATACTGGCCGTTCCGCAGCAGGGTACAGGGCTGTGTTTGCTGTCATGATGGGCAAATCCTGCGCCATCTGATGGCCACAAGGTTGAGGGTCTGGACTTCCGGACCCTCAACTTGATCAGTCGTTGAAAGAGTCTTCATTGTTCAGTAATTAAGTATATTGAACTTTGACTCAATAAACTCTACACGCAAAGAAGCTGATGTTCCAGTTCCGTCAAGTCGAATTTTATTATGTTATGCGGAATGAGCACGAGGAGTTCGAACTCGTGACTCGAAGACTGAATCTCTCCTTCATGCCCTCCAAGATTCCTATGATAAATGGTACGAATACTGTGATTCAAAGAAATCTTCAACAATCTCAGTCTGAGGATCCGGTCGAGGATCCGCTGAGTAATGCGAGGAGCGAGGCTCCTTGGTTTCAACAGATTGTGAGTTCAACAATACCTATAGTTTCTTCAAACATTGTTTTAAACTCTCGATTTGAGTTTCTTTTGACGATTTATGAAAAATAATGCTTCCCCGGCTCTTTTTCCTGTTTGTCACATTCAATTCAAGGCTTTAGAATGTACGGCTTAGTATGAAATTATGGAGGACCGACCTAAGGGAAATGGCTACAAATACAGAACGCTTGCTGCGACGATAGATGACACTCTATACTCCTCCATGATCAGGATTTGTGCTCGATATTATCCTAACTCCGATGTAAAAGTGCTTAAGAATCCCCTTCCCCCCCAGACGGAAATCTCTAAATCCGTCCCTGTTACCGTATGTACCTACATTATTCCGACAGGAATTCTTTATTTTCAAGCCCGAAAAGTTACTCCCATTTTAACGTGAATACGTTTTACAGGAGCAGAGGGTCCAATTCGGCAGAAGTGGTAAAATGGGTCTCACAGCGCGTGCGCCGCCTAGTGTTGGTGGTGCTGGGTCGAGGCTGCCACTTGCCAGCCAAAAAACGTATTCACGCTAAACTCCGTTTTTTTTGTTTTTATTATTATTATTATTATTATTTTTATGTCCTGTCCTTTGTTCACAGGGCTAATGTAGACGCGGTATTTCTAAGCTGTGTTTCCGCGTGATAGGGAGAAAGGAGAGATTTTTCCAGAATTTCTCCGTTTTTTTCTTGGTTTTTTCATAGAAACATATGGTTTTTATACTTTTTGACATCACGACAAACGAACATTCCTAAAAATCTTAAAAATTTCGTGACAGGACAGAAAAGTCTCCGTGTGTACAGGGCTTAACAGCAATGTATCGTTTTTATCCCGTGAGCGATGTTTCTTGATTATCCACGAGTTTTGGCGTTTTCCTCAATTTTAGCAGCATGTCACCGATTTTTTAAATTTTTTTACCAGGGGATTATCGCACTTTTCTCAGTTTCAGCTGGAAATTAACGCTTTTCTTAAGTGTTTTCCTCGATATTAGCCGCAAAATAGGAGGACTTTTCACGAATTAGGATTTTTTTGGTTCACCATACGCATTTCATGAGCGATTTTTCTCAGTTTACTCGCGAATTAGCGGTTTCTTCACCTATTGCCTTAAATTGGCGCTTTTTTTCAATTTCAGCTTGAAAAGTTGCCTTCTGAATCCGCAAATTTGCGAATATTCAGTTTTTGGTGCAAATAATATAATAGAATTTTTTCTATTTAAATAATAGCATTTTTCTCAATTTCAACCGCGAATTAGCGCTTTTTAAAAATTGTAGCAGTGACGCGTCGTAGCGTTTCAAACCTGTGAATTAGCGAATTTTCTCAATTTCATTCACAAATTGGCGTCTGACGAAAATTTAGCTATAAATTGGCGATGTTTTCCATTTTTAGGTTTGAAATTAACCTTTTTCTTAATTTTGACCAGGCTGATTATTTCATTTCTAAATATTACCCGCAAATTAGCGGTTTTTCACATTTTACCACCGCATTAGCAATTTTATATAACTTTTATAGATATAGATTATTGCTTCTTTTAAGTTCTAGCCGTGAATTAGCGATTTTTTAACATTGCACTATAGCCATGCATGAATTTGCCATTTTTCTGAATTTTAGCCACAAAAATGCCTTCAGAAGGTGCGAATTTTAATTACAAATGTAAATTTTTTTTTCAAACCAATAAACATCTATCCATCCATTTCAGTCAGAAAAATCATCATTTTTAAATTATAAATCTCACGACACTTGATTCGAGAATTAGTGATGTTTCTCAATTTCAGCTGCGAATTTTCGCTTTTTCTAAATTTTAGCAGCGTGGTAGCGTCTCCAACCCGTGCATTACCTCAATGCTTGTTTTGTCAATTTTTGCCAAGAATTGGCGTTTGACTCAATTTAAGCTGCAAATTAGCAATTTTTATTTTAATTTTTCTTAATTTTGACCAGGCTGATTATTTTATTTCTAAATATTACCCGCAAATTAGCGGTTTTTCACATTTTACCACCGCATTAGCAATTTTATATAACTTTTATAGATATAGATTATTGCTTCTTTTAAGTTCTAGCCGTGAATTAGCGATTTTTTAACATTGTACTATGGCCATGCATGAATTTGCCATTTTTCTGAATTTTAGCCACAAAAATGCCTTCAGAAGGTGCGAATTTTAATTATAAATGTAATTTTTTTTTTCAAACCAATAAATTTACATCTATCCATCCATTTCAGTCAGAAAAATCATCATTTTTAAATTATAAATCTCACGACACTTGATTCGAGAATTAGTGATGTTTCTCAATTTCAGCTGCGAATTTTCGCTTTTTCTAAATTTTAGCAGCGTGGTAGCGTCTCCAACCCGTGCATTACCTCAATGCTTGTTTTGTCAATTTTTGCCAAGAATTGGCGTTTGACTCAATTTAAGCTGCAAATTAGCAATTTTTTCATTTTTAACTGAGAATCAGCACTTTTCCCTAATTTGAACTGAAAATTAACGTTTTTCTTAATTTTAGCTGCGCTAATAGGTGGTTTTTTGCAATTTTTGCCGCGAATGAGGAAGTAACATGAAAAAAAAAAAAATAGCTGGAAACATTTTTTTCTAAAGACAATGACTAAATATGACCAGGAATTGAATATTAGTGCGTAAATGATTGATTTCGATTCATAGCGAAATAATAAAACTTGCCAAATTTTTTTTTTTTTTTTTTTGTTGTTACCTTAAACGGCAGGTCTGTGACTCGTGACGTAGTTAAGGGGTCGTGATCCCTCCCAACCCTCCGCATCATGGCTGTTATCATGTCTTGCCCCTTCTTGTCCTTCCACTTTCTCAAAAGTCCTACTGTTTGATTTATGGGAAGCTATTGTGAAGGTTATGTGAATACTGTTATTGCGTCATCAGTCTATCTGGCCTATTTCAAATGGGTCCCGCAACCCAATAGTTTTAAAAATTAATACAAAAATATAGGGCCTGATTTTATTTGAACGGATCGTGTTTTCATGAGTTTTGGTAACCAAGCTATCACGACGGCATGACTTTGGAAAATGTGTTACTTCCTCATTAGTTATTTTCTTTATTTTGTACCCGCGAATTAACGTTTTTCCATAACTTTATATCTGCAAATTGCAAATTAGCGATTTTTCCCAATTTCAGCTGTGAAATAGCGTTTTGTGCTAATTTTGCGGCCATTCAGCATCCTTTTCCCTATTTCATACGCGAATGGGCGATTTCGCGCCATTTCAGTTGTGAATTTGCCATTTTTGTCCAATTTTAACCGGAAAGCGTCTTTTATTTGTCAATATTATAGCGTGTTTTCTCAACTATAACCGCGGGGTTTGCCCAAATACAACACTTTTGGGTTGATTTCCACAATTTATTCGTAGAATAGCCTCCATGTACCGCGAATCAGCGATTTTTTTCTTAATTTTAGTCTGGAAGTTGCATCGCGAGACCATGAATCAGCGCTTTTTAGCAGCAATAGCCAGCGGGGGGTACGGGGTGAACCCCCTCCCTCTGTGCATCGGTGCACTACTGCGTTAGGTCTGAAGTCCAAGGAAAAAGCTGGACGTACTCGGACCTTTTCGGGCTGCTTCAAATCCAGAAAATCTGCTAAACCTAACTTCAACGTGAAACGCTCTTGGAGATTTTATGGCGCTCTTCGTTATGGTACTAGTGCTCCTTAGTTCGTATACTTGTGGCTCTGGGGGGGGGGGGAATCTATCCCCCATATTCCCCCCCCCCCTTCCTACGCCCCTGTATAGGAACGACCAGTTTTAATTCATCGTTTATTCAGAACAGAACGCTGCTCTTTCTCGTGTTGTATAGGACGACTCCCGTACCCGAACCGCAAACTCTATCCTATAACAGTCACATGTGACGAATTTACCCCCCCCCCCCCGGGGGTTCAACTCCCGAAGAAGATGTCGTCTGCATACCATAATTTGTGGATCCATTTATTTTTGTTTGTACCAAAGGATTGTTGAAGGGCGAGCTGCACATGCGATGATTTCTCGATTCCCCCTCCCAATCAACCAGCCAGTTTAGTGTACCGCGACGTGTAGTGGGTAGGGACGTGGGGGACCCCCAAAAGCTTAAAAAGATGAGAAAATATGGATTATTAAGTTTAAGAACGTTGACTAGCGGCTGATATTGAGAACAAGCGCTCATATTTGCGACAAAAATAAAGAAAAATGAATCAATTCAAGATACCTGAAGCAGGGGCGTAGCAAGCCCTTGATCCCAGGGGTGGGCAGAAGATATCCATCAAAAACTAACTTCCCCTTTGAGGAATCGTTTTTCTATACATATAGGCATTCTATTCATGGCAAAACCGTATAGCATAGCAAGACCGCGTCATGCCACACCATTTTGAGGGGCCCACCCAGGGGGGGTTTAAAGATGAAAAAATGCGGGCTTGTTTAGGTTTTATTTTCATAGACGAATAGGAGACTTCGAATCCAGTTGGACGGTGATTTGGACGATTTTCATTCCATCCGACCGGAAGAACACAACTTTGAAAAGTGCTCAGCAGCTACTGTGGCTGAAATTTCGATAAAATACATACTGTAAGCAAGTACGTGGCTAAAATTTTAGAAAAAGCTTTAATATTTTGTGACTAAAATTGTGGAAAAACTGGAGAGAAAAAGTGGTGCTGAAAAGTGCGGTGAGAAAACATCAACTCGTGGTTTCTGCGTTTCTGGAGGCCACAACTTCGTAGTTATACAATTGAGAGAAATCACTCGTTATGCGACACAAGCTGAAAGAGGAGCTCGCTTCCATGGTGCAAAAAGGTGTGATTACGCCAGTGTACCAGCCAACTGACTGGATGCGCACCAATTGTTGTCGTTCCAAAGAAGAACAATCAAATTAGGATGTGTACAGACTACACAGAGTTAAATAAATTCGTGAAAAGGGAACGAACTATCCTGCCAGTCGTCGATGAAACTTTGGCCAAATTGAGGGGTGCCACGTTCTTTCCGAAACTCGATGCAAATAGTTGTTTCTGGCAGGTTGCCCTAGATGAAGAAAGTGCCCTTCTCACCACGTTTATAACACCATTTGGGAGGTATTATTACAAGCGGCTTCCATTTGGCTTATCCAGCTCGCCCTGAGCACTATCAAAAACGGATACGTCGGAAATTGTGGAGGGTTTAGATGAGGTTGGCAACCTGATGGACGACTTCTTGGTTTTCGGAAAAAGTCAAAAAGAGCATGCCGATGGACTCTAGGGGAGGGCAACTGCCCACCCCTGCCCCCCCCTCTGGCTACGCCCTTGTCTGGTAGTTTGCGTCACATTTTCCCGCTGCTCAACTTTCTTCTGGGATCTACTTCTCGCGTATTTTCCTTGACCCTCAACAAAAAATTGGGCGCTTTTTTTAATTTTTTTGATCCCATAACGGAAAGAGGCCATTTTTATTTCTACGCATTTATTTTTTTATACATTTTTTCTTATTATTCTTCAGTCTTTCAGCTAAGACGGACGCATCGCTAATTGTGTTTCTCCTTTGTTGATGTAATTAAAACAGATATGGCTTCTTTCATGGAAAATAATAATTAGTTTTTAATAACGCAATCTCAAATTAAATGTGAGACTATATTATAGCCACCGTAAGTCGTAATAGAGAGGAGATAAATAGATAAAGTATAAAATAAAAAAAAAGAAACTTCTCGGACTCGGAGGAAGTAATTATGCAAAGAAAGAATTAACCAAGCGTTAATCCAGTGTTTGTGCAAATCCAAAATGGTTTTTAGAGTGTGAAGGAAACTTATTATCTCCTGTTTCTCAGTCTTGAAATATTAATTATAAAAAATCTTGTGTGGTAGCCGAACTGACCATTTTCACGATTTGGTCTAACTGAATGTTAGAAATTTCTAATTTTCACTATATCGGAGTGCTAAAAAGTAATGATTGTGCTCAGAAAACTAAAAATTAATTAAACAAAAACATTTTTTTTCGGATTTCCAGTCAAACCAGTGGCGTATCCAAGGGAGGGTCCACAGGGGCCGTGGCCCCTCTCTTCGGGTCGAGGTCAAAAAGTAATCAAAACCACCTCCAAAAATATCATCGACAAATTTTAGGTTCATTTTCAAACAGACATGATTTATGAGGCCCCTGAACATTGCTCCACCACAATAAACAGACGGTTCCAGCCTGACACGCAACAGAATAGCCGCTATGTCTGGCGATCTCAGAGAATAAGTGTCATCTCCTAGACCGTCAAAAACGTCCTGCGCAGGTGCCAGGCACGATCAAATGACCCGGATTTTTCATATGGTGCGGGCTCCAGGACTAGTATAGCAAGAGCTGCCCAGCACTCCCAGCAGTGGCGTAGGTAGGAATTTGTCCTAGGAGGGGATCAGATTGAAATCTCGTTATGGTGAGGGGAGGAAGTATTTCACATTTTAGCCATCATTCCATGCAGCCTGCACACTCTTGAATCTATCGGACATCTTTCTGGCCCCATCATAGCCTTGCCCGAGAACCAAATTACTATTAATCCCTGATTCATTCAGACATTCCAGCGTATTTGATTAATCCCACTCCCCCCTGTTATGGAATCAGTAGAGTAGAAGCTAGTCCGCAGTCTCATAAAGTTCTCCCGGATGCAGATCGACGAAGTCGATGATACGAGTGCAAATGCAAAACGCACACTTTTACCCATTCTAAGGGACAGTGGTGGCCACTCAATGATGTTGGGAAGGAAACCGCGTACATTGGTCAGTTGAGCATATCTCCATGGGACTCATACTTTCGGCTCAAATCGAAATACTCGGAAAAAAATGACCCTAAAAATCTCTCAGTTGGGCGATTTTTAGAGGAAACGGCCAAAAATTTAGATATGGATGAAACCGCGTATCGTGAGGTCACTCGCGGACCTACACCTATCGGGGCCCAATCGCGGAAATCTCCAAGAGGCCTCTAAGTCTCTGTTTGAACTAGACCAATATAATTTTAACTTAGCCTTTTCCTTATTTTAGCCACGAATTACCGCTATTTCACCTTTTCTATCCGCCAATTAGCGCTTTATGACCAGTTTAAGCCCAGCATTTATCAATTTTAGCCACGAATGAGTGCTTTTTGTCAACTTTACCCGCAAATCAGCGCTGATTATATCACTTTTGGCCGCGTTTATCGTTCTTCTCAATTTCAGCCGCGGATTAGCAGTTTTGTCCCCCCCCCCATCCCATAACCGTGAATTTGCGCATTTTCTCAACTTTAGCATCAAAGTAGCGTTTTTATCCCGTGAGCGAATTTCTTAACTTACCACAAGTTTTGGAGCTTTCCTCAATTTTAGCCGCAAATTAGCGATTTTTTCCATTTTCTTTGCAGGGGATTAGCCTTTCCTCAGTTTTAGCTGAAAAATAGAGATTTTCTTAAGTGTTTTCCTGAATACTATAGCCACTAAACAGAGAGCTTTTCCCAAATTGGGATTTTTTGGTTCACCATAAATGCTATGCATGAGCGATTTTTATCAGTTTTACCCGCGCACTAGCAGTCTTTTCACTCATTGCCGTGAATTCTGCCTCAAAAGTTGCATTCAGAAGCCGCGAATGGCGTATTTATTCAGTTTTTACGCAAATTAGAATGTTTCTCAATTTTAGCCGCGAAGTAGCACTTTTTATCAATTCAGGCTTAAAATTAACTTTTGAAATCTCATAATTTTGGCCAGACTAATTATTTATTTTCTAAATATTACCCGCAAATTAGCGGATTTATCACATTTTAGCACAGCATTAGCAATTTTATATTACTTTTAGGTATAGCTTATTGCTTCATCTCAGTTCTAGCCCGTGAATCAGCGTTGTTTTCACTTATAACCGTGCATGAATTAGCGGTTATTCTGAATTTTAGCCACAAAGTTGCCTTCAGATTAAGGCGCGTATTTAAATTGAAAATTTCACCACACCTTATACAAGAATTAGTGATGTGCCTGAATTTTAGAAGTGAGTTGGCGCTTTTTCTAAAGTTTAGCTGCCGCAGCGTTTCCAACCCGTGCATTACCGACTTTTCTCAATATTTGCCAAGAATAGGCGTTTTCCTCAATTTAAGCTGCAAATTAGCCATTTTTTCAATTTTTAGCTGAGAATTAGCACTTTTCCCCAATTTGAACTGAAAATTAGCGTTTTTCTCAAATTTAGGTGCGCTAATTAGTGATTTTTTTCAATTTCAGCCGCGAATTAGTGATTTTCTTCATTTCCTTCATTTTCTTCATTCGAATTGCAAATTAGCGATTTTTCCCAATTTCAGCTGTGGAATAGCGTTTAACGCTAATTTTGCGGCGATTTAGCATCTATTCCGAAAGGGCGATTTTTCGCAATTTCAGTTGTGAATTTGCAATTTTTGTCCAATTTTAACCTGAAAGCGTATTTTTTTTTTTTTTTTTTGGTCAATACTATAGCGTGTTTTCTCAATTTTAACCGCGGGGTTGCCCAAAAACAACACTTTTGCGTTGATTTCTACAATTTATTCGTAGAATGGCCTCCATGCACCGCGAATCAGCGATTTTTCCTCGATTTCAATCTGGAATTTGCATCGTACGACCACGAATAAGCGCTTTTCCGCAGGTATAGACGCGATTCTTTCAATTTTTGCCGCGTCAGCAAGTTGAAAATTGCCGATTAGCACTTTACTGGGCTTTAAGCACCCAATGAAACTGGGGACACGGTGTATTTTCTCTTTTTAGCCGCGAATTTTCTTCAAGATATCGTGAATTTTCTCAATTTGAGCCACCAGAATAGCGCTTTAGGGGGCTCAATCGAATATTCGGCCCACAGTCTTTGCTGATATCACTTGCAACGTTATATTCACCAGGTCGGATAAACAGGAATTTGTATAAAGTAGCCAAATCGCTGTCCTACCGTCCGACATCTTCACATACCTCTGTGGCGGATCTACGGGGTGGGTTTTGGGGGTTTAAACCCCCCCCCCCCTAAGAAGATGGCGTCCGCCAAAAATTTGTTGATAGTCATTCCAGAGATTTCTTCTAATACCTTACACATACCAAAGGGCGACTGTTAAAGGGGGATCTGCACAGAATGATGATTTATCGACGAATTGGCGATCTCGTCATGGTGAGGCCAGCATTCATTATGGGGGGCACCAACAAGCATAAATAGAAGGGCGAAAAATGGATTTTAGGATTCAAAGCGATGATTAGTGGAAAATATTGAGAACAAGCGAACATTTGCCACTTAAATTAGGAAAAACACAACAATTCGAGATATCTGAAGGCAACTTCGCGGACAAACCAGAGAAAAAACGCCAACTCCAAATTCCTATAGGTCTTTAAGGCAGAAGAAACTGAGAAAGCGTTCTAATGTGCTACTCTTTGGGCAAGTATGCGGGAGAACGTTGAAAAAAAAAAAAAAAACACGCTGATATCAAATAGCGGCTTCTAGTTGTAACAGAAAAGCGTTGACTCATAGTAGAAAACGAAAATCACTAATTCGTGGCTGAAAATGAAAAAAAATAACTAATATGTGGCAAAAATTGAGAAAAAGCTGAAGTCCATCGCTCACCTGGCTCAACAATAATTTTTGAAAACGCAAAATTCGTGGTTTTCTCGAGGCAACAAAAACAGAAAACAGCGCAATTGAGAAAAATCACTAATTCACCGCTAAAATTGAGAAAGCCACTAATTCGCGGCTAAAAACTGAGAAAATCTACTAATTCCGGCCTAAAATTGAAGTACAACGCTCATTCACAACTAAAATTGAGAAATAAGCCAATTCGCGGAACAATTTGAGAAAATTGGCTAAATTGAGGAAACGCGGTAATTCGTGGCTAAAATTGAGAAATAATTTGCGACTAAAAAATGAGAAAAAGCGCTTAGATCGCGGTAAAAATTGAGAAAAAAAGCTAATTCACGGATACAAGTGATGGAAAAGCCGCTTAGTCACGGCTAAAAATGAGACAAACCGCTAATTCCCGTCTAAAATTGATGTAAAATGATCATTTGCAACTAAAACAAAGATAATTGAATATTTAATTTGTGGCTAATTTTGGCAGAAAGCGCTTTTCAGCAGCTAAAATGGAGAAACACGCTACTTCTCGGCACAAGCAAGCGCTGATGTGAAGCTAAATTTCAAAGATACATTTGGTAATTCCGCTTGTTCAAGGCTAAAACTGATACAAACGCTAATTCCCGGCAAAAGTTGGGAAATTGCGTTGATTCACGGCCAATATAACAAAAGGCGCTCATTCGTGGAGCTGAAATGGAGACAAACGCAAGTTCACGGATTTTGTAAGAATCCTTCAGTTCGAAGCTGAAATTGAGTAAAAGCGGTGATTCAGGCGTGAAATTAAGGAATAATTCACGGTTAAAATTCGGAAATAATCTCAGCTCAGCTAATACGAAGAAAACAAAACGCTAATTCTCTGCTAGAACTGAGGAAACGATATAACTTGCGGCTATAATGGTGATAAGCGCTAATTCGCATGACTAAGAAGTGAAGAAAAAACGCTAAAATTAGAGGAATAAAACGTCAACTCGTGGCTAAAACCAGGACAAACCGCTAATTGCCGTCTAAAATGTAGAGGATTCGCTGTTAAAGATTCAGTGAATTCGCGGCTAAAGTGGGCAAGAAGCGCTTATTCGTCGCTGAAACGGAGAAAAAACGATAAATCGCGGATCAATTTGAGAAATCCACTAACTCACCTCAACAACTAAAATTGAGAAATAAGCCAATTCGCGGAACAATTTGAGAAAATTGGCTAAATTGAGGAAACGCGGTAATTCGTGGCTAAAATTGAGAAATAATTTGCGACTAAAAAATGAGAAAAAGCGCTTAGATCGCGGTAAAAATTGAGAAAAAAAGCTAATTCACGGATACAAGTGATGGAAAAGCCGCTTAGTCACGGCTAAAAATGAGACAAACCGCTAATTCCCGTCTAAAATTGATGTAAAATGATCATTTGCAACTAAAACAAAGATAATTGAATATTTAATTTGTGGCTAATTTTGGCAGAAAGCGCTTTTCAGCAGCTAAAATGGAGAAACACGCTACTTCTCGGCACAAGCAAGCGCTGATGTGAAGCTAAATTTCAAAGATACATTTGGTAATTCCGCTTGTTCAAGGCTAAAACTGATACAAACGCTAATTCCCGGCAAAAGTTGGGAAATTGCGTTGATTCACGGCCAATATAACAAAAGGCGCTCATTCGTGGAGCTGAAATGGAGACAAACGCAAGTTCACGGATTTTGTAAGAATCCTTCAGTTCGAAGCTGAAATTGAGTAAAAGCGGTGATTCAGGCGTGAAATTAAGGAATAATTCACGGTTAAAATTCGGAAATAATCTCAGCTCAGCTAATACGAAGAAAACAAAACGCTAATTCTCTGCTAGAACTGAGGAAACGATATAACTTGCGGCTATAATGGTGATAAGCGCTAATTCGCATGACTAAGAAGTGAAGAAAAACGCTAAAATTAGAGGAATAAAACGTCAACTCGTGGCTAAAACCCGGACAAACCGCTAATTGCCGTCTAAAATGTAGAGGATTCGCTGTTAAAGATTCAGTGAATTCGCGGCTAAAGTGGGCAAGAAGCGCTTATTCGTCGCTGAAACGGAGAAAAACGATAAATCGCGGATCAATTTGAGAAAATCCACTAACTCACGGCTAAAATTGAGAAAATGCGGTGATTTGCGTCTGAAATGAAGAAAAACAATCGTGGCTAAAATTGAGAAAAAGCACTTAGATCGCGGCAAAAATTGGGAAAAACCGCTAATTCAAGGTTAAATTTGAGAAAAAGCCAATTATTGGTTCGTATAGAGTCATGTTTGCGGCTGAAACTCAGGAAAAAAGAGAGAGATTCATGGTAGAACCCCTCCCAAGTTAAAATCCTAGATCCGCCACTGACATACCTACATCCATGGATAACCTAAAAATCCTCATTTTCCCGTGTTTTCGGGCGCCCCCCCCCCTCGCTACTACCTCGGTACGCTACTTCGTGGTGTCTCAAGTCCAAGGAACCTTGGACGCACGCGGACCTTTTCGGGCTGCTTGAAGTCGAGAAAATCTGCAACACGTAACTTCAGCGAGAAACGCTCATTTTTTGAGATTTTATGAGGCTCTTTAGAACGTTGGTAGTAGTGCCCCTTCGTTCGCATACTTGTAGCTCTGGGGGGGGGGGGATCTATCCCTCATATCCCCCCCGTACCTACGCCACTGCTGCCCAGAGAGATCCATGTGCATCAGGACTCTTCCTTGAATTTCAGAGTTGTCCGTGGGAAAGTTCGTGCGTTAGTAATTAAAAACGGTGACATCACAGTGAGAGCCGTTTCGTTGAATCTTCTCATCATAAATTCGTTTCAATTTTCGGATTCCTCGTGTGGAGAAATCCCAAAATATTGGTAAGCACGGAGCTTCACAGTGGTGTGGTCAGACCTTTCTTGTCGTTGGCAGGGGTGGTCAGCTGCTCGCCCCTAGACTTTGAAGCGCAGACTTATGGGGCCAGATAGTTATGAGCAAGACCAGGCCGGTCTTGCAAGACCAAGACCAAGACTACCGTGGTCTTGGTCTTGCGAGTAGTGAGTCGGTGCATGCATAATACCAACCCCAGTCTTGCGAAACCACCATCATCTGTTTTATCGATTGAGACCCTAAAAAAATCGTTCCTTTGACCCTGAATCATGAAATAATATCGTTATTCTCGCATTTTATCACCTATCTTGCTGTTTCTTTCCGACATTACCTTTCTTTTTTTATAGACAAATTTGCAAACAGCATCAGCATTTGTTGGTTCCTCTACCAACCAAGTCATTTATCGAGATTTTTTTTTATATGAGAAAAGTACAAAGCCAATTTGGCTACTTTTAACGAGAATATCGACATGCATTTTTCTCACTTCAAAACACACGGGATTCAGAAGGACCACCCCCCCCCCCTAACTCAAACTTAAACTTCTCAACAAATCATTAAATCCAAAAGTTTATTATTCTATACTCTAATTCATGATATAACGTGTATTTAAGGCGCGTTTACACGGTTTAATCTCATTGCTCAATATGATGGAAGACATTTCATTGAATAGCTAGGGTACCACGTGTATTATGAAAATTTGGTGGAGCAATATCATTGAAAATATGTTTACACGTTTCAATTTGATTGAATCAATGAAATTGAGCCACGAGATTGAACCGTGTAAACGCGTCTTTACATAACTATTATAGCACTCGAATTTAATCGCGATGCACACATTGCGTACATTTTTGCAAGACCGCAAGACCAAGAACAAGACCAGGATTTCAACGCAAGACCGAGATCAAGACCGCCTTGGTCTTGGTCTCGCAAGACCACATCATTACCAGATACCACCAATAAGTTGAAAGCCATCAAGATCACCACATTTTGTATAGCGAAAATGTCCGTAGGTCTGGCTCAGCAATAAACCAATTGTCCCGATTTCGCCCACTTAATACAACAATTTCGTGTTTCTTTTGTGCTGGAAACTAAATTTCGTGACGTGGCCTAATTCCAACGCTCTACCTTCGTGGTTGTTGAACTCTAAAAACCCATTGCCGCCGCTCTACCTCACTAAAAAAGCAATAGCTCAGATTTTCATCACTAAGACACCATGTCCTGATTTTTCTTGACGATCTGGCTCACATAAAAACTAATTTCTCGGATTTTCGCATTCAAAGCGGAGTTTGTTGAGTTGGTCTCGTGGTGGGAAAACGCAACGTGAATTGTCAAATTCAAGGCAAAATTTGCGTGAAATGCCACGTCAAGGGCATTTCTGCGAAACGCCTCACCAAGTGGTAATTTCATATTGAAATTGTCCATTTCATGGAAAATCTTGTCAGTTTCGCGAATAAATTGTCAATTTCGTGAGGAAACTGTCTGTTTCATGAGAAAACTTGCAATTTTACGGGATAAGCTTATGTGCTAATGGTTGATTTTAGGAGAAAATTTTCATATTAGCTGTCAATTTTAAGAGTAAATCGTCAGTTTCATAAGGAAATGTCAATTTTATTAAATAATTGTCAATTTTATGTGGAAATTGTGAATTTAATGAGGAAATTGCCATTTTTGAGTGAATTGTCAATTCCATAAGAAAATTGTAAGTTCGATTAGGAAATTTTGAATTTTGAGAGGAAGTCGTACATTTTCTAAAAATCGTTAATATTATGGCGAAATTGTCAGTTTCAAAAGGAAATTGTCGTTTTTATTAGTCAATTTAATGAAATAATTGTCAATTCGAAGTAGTAACTGTTTTTTTGGTGGCCTTTTGTGGATGGACCGCAAACGGGCTTTTTTTTTGTGTGAGGTCGAAGCTTTTATTGTGATTTGGAGTTTTGCTGTAATTCAGAAAGCTGTCGATTACGTTGGCACCGGGCGCGGGAAAGTTCGTGTAAATAGCTGCAAAGCCCTGTGGTATCACAATGATAACCTCTTCAACGAGTCGTTTGTGGGACATGAGCAGAGCCCATGCCTAGCCGGCCACCCCTGCGCTGAGTTCACTTCATTCGGGACGTGGCATATTTTTGCCAAACAGTTAGTTCACGTAACATTGTTCAATGTTGTTTTTATCGTCACTTTTCCAGCCTTTGGGTTTCCTTTATTTTTCGATATTTCTATTATCGGAGATTGCGCGAGTTACTTTGCTACAGAAACTGCGAGAAGTGTGCAATTGGTAGGTTCGGGGGCCGGATGTTGTCAAAGCCGACCCAGGATCCGCGCCTGAGTCAGACGAGCGAAAATCTGGACGAGCAAGTAGTTTTCCACGTGATTCCTTGGTATATTTTTGCCAGGTCTTCAGTGGCTTCGCGAATATTCCCCGCGCAAGGCGCTTGCGTCCTGTCAACTGCCCAGAAGTCTATTATGAAAAACCCACAACACATGCGGGGTTCACCCATTCAAAAATCCAATTTTACGGGGTTGACTCATTCACGAAAGCAATACCACTGGTCAGAATCTTCCGATTAAGAAAATTTCACTGATTGTATACGCTTACGGAACCCAATTTCACAGTTTTTACTGATTCAATAACCAAATTTTGCCCTAATAAGCAATTTACTAGGTTTTGGCTTTTTGATAAACCATATTTTACGGATCTGGTTCGTTCAGTAACTAATGTGGGCACCTCAAAATAAACTGAAAAGTGACAAGTTTTCACACCGTGGTTAGGCGAAGACGATAGTAATGGCAAAAGCGATGTATCAGAAGTTTGAGGCTTTGGGAACATGAGCATATTTGTGTTTGTTGAAAAAAACGTTCTCTCCTAGTCACCACCACTCATTTTTTTTACTGGCGGGAGAAGGTCTCCGAGCAGGATATTCCTGCCAGCGTAAGCTGTTTTGGGCGAGGAAGAGAATTTTTAGTGCATCCGCATCACGAGGTCAAACCATTGCTTTATTTTGACTAGGTATTGAGACGGTTGTTACAGTAAGATTTTACAAGATAATTTTCTCTTGTGGCTTTTCGTAGGAGAGATCGGACACGACGACCAATTTCCCAGAAACTGTTGTCCTGGTTGGTATTGCTCAAAGTTGGTTTTTATAGTGAACTGCTTTCTGTTTGCAAGCTGTCAAATAGAAAGCAGTGCTGAGCTTTCCCCTCTTTTCTTTTTCTCAAACAGATATAACGAAGAATCGGGAATGTTCCCACAAATACAACACTTACGCATTGCCGCATTGGTCTTATTGTCAGATTTACTATTTACCTGTGCTCTTGTCCTGAAAAATATCAGTCCTCGTGAAGAAATGTATATTACATAGGTATTTTTAAACATTTAGCTACATCGCATGTATCACATATTTTATATGCATGCGCTGGTCGCTGAGCTCTACCCTATGCACCTTATCATTTGGGCAGGATACCAAATTACCAATGATGTTTTACTCAAGCCTAATAAATGAGGTTTTACTATTAATAAAGTTATACACAGGACACCGGGCATTCGACTGTGATTCGCCGGAATCACTTTAAATGTATAGCATTATTGTTTTAGCGTGAGAAAAGAAGAGATTGAGAACAAAAAAACACGACCTGCGAGGTGAATGAGACGTGACCTTGACGTGGCGCGCGGGGGTGTTCTATTGTATTCACGATTTTTCTGTTTCGGGCGCTAATTATTATCCGATCTTGAATCTAAAAAATGTTTTGGAAACAGTGACTTAACCTACAACTGAGCTATACATGATTTTTCCAAAGTTATAAAAAAATCGATATTTTGTGTGTCTGATTTTTGGGTTACGAGGTGAAATCTAAAAAAAGGTTAACGATGCGAATTGTAGATTAAGTACCCGAGTAGAATCAATTTTTCAAAATGAAAATCGGACCATTTTTGGAGCCGTGAGGAGTGCCGCCGCATCCGCGAATGTTTCGCGCGCGCACGCTTGGCATCCCCTTTCGCCTTAAAAGGAGTTTACTCGAACTCAGCCTCGTAAGCCGCAAGAAAATCGGCGGAACTCTCACACGTAAGAAACTCGTCTTCTGACGTTGAAGTTAAGACCAACGAGTCGTTTGGGGTTTGATCAGGCGCCGAAGGTTCAGCAGACTGCGATGACGGTGAAGAAATAGCGACAGCTCGATATTCGCCGGGAAAGGGGCTCGTATGTTGAAGAAGTCTACGATTGTGGTCGTATCGGACCAATACACGGAAAGAAAAATGAGTTACTATACTATAGTAAAACGTTTTTGGGTTAATCCAATCTAAAAAATGCTGATATTCTTGGCTAAAATTGTGAAAAAGCTCTCATTCCTGACTAAAATTGAGAAAATGCGTCAATTCGTCATTATCGATACAGCTTCCAGGCCAAATTTGCGAAAAAACGCTCTTGTTTTCTGGCAAATCCACGACTTAAATCAATGAAAAGCGCTGATTCGCGGCGAAACGATTTTTTATTGGAGAGAAAACAGACAAATTAGTTTTGAAAGAGAGGTAAAGGCATGCGAATAGAGTTTTAGAAGTGCCAAAGCGAGACTACCATTTAGAAAGATCCAACAAACTCACGAAATGTCGTTTTCTGGAAGAACCGAACCCTCGAATTTGGTCATTTGGACAAGTAAAGGATGAAAAGGGACTCATGGAGATTTCCGCCCAGGGCTTCGAGAAGTTCGAGAGGCGTACGTTCACCCCTACAAATTGTGTGGAGGACCACGCGATACTTCCATGTTCCGGTTTTTTGCGTACATCAATGTAAGCATAAAATTTTTGACGTAGTCACGCCAAATCGATCTCCTCCCACAATTTTGTCTTAATCTCAGTTTTTTTTTGGTACAAATATTTGCAATTAAGATACAAAGGGGCTCTAGAGGCCCTTTTGTGCAATTTCGACCGTCATTTTTTGCTACAAAGTTGCATTTTTTCGGCAATATTGTGGTCAATTCGCAAAAAAATTTCACGAGGAATCCGAACAAAATATCAAAAAAATTTTGGAATGACTTGTTCTGAAGTTATATCCAAAAACGACATTTCGGTACAGGGAGAACATGTCCGATAAATGATTTTTTCTCAAAACAAAGGTCAGATTTGTGCTTCTCATATTAAGAAATAGCCAGGTTTACATTTTCATGCAATTTATCGAAAAAAAAGCGACAGACCGACAGACCGACGGCATGCCAAAAACCACTTTTTTCAACTTTTTTGAGGTTGTACACTATGAATGTGATGTCAGCTCGGACTCGATTTTTTTCACGAACACCACACTTCCATTCCCGTAGGGAACATGGAAGTAATAGGTCAAAATTGCAAAAATCGCCCACCACTCGGTAATTTCAACAAAATTGAACAATCTCGAGACGAATTTTGAGGTTTTAAAGCACTTGTAATCCGCGAGTCGAAACTGATTGGGACTTTGCCGTTGAAGGGGCTCAGGTTCTCACTGTGATTTTATCGCGAAATTCAAGGCTTTTGAGTGGGGCGGTCGGGCGCGGCACTCCCGTTTGCGAGAATTCACAGCATTCTGCGGGTGCAGAAAACGTGCCCGTTCAACCCGGAAAATGTGAATTCAAAGTCGAATACTCGACCAAAAACATCAATTTGACAACTTCAACTTTACTCAAAAGTTCTTGTTCCCCCAACACAGGTCCGTTCTGCTGGTTAGTATTTTGTGAAAAAACTTTTAAAGCTTTCTCCGCTTTCCTCCAGTGTATTGCTGTTTTGGGGATGCAATCCTAAATGTAAATTTTTATCTCCTAATGGTTCATTCGGGTCCGAGGGCCCGTTCAGAGCCCCCCCCCCTCCCTGAAAAGCGTATTACATAAGTGGGAAAATGGGGATGAACGTGAAAAAGGGACTTGGTATCCTGTTAAATGGCGATTACTCCCTCTCTCACTCACACTCTCGGCTCGCTTACGCTGAACCCGTTTCTGCAGATCCTTACGAACCTAAAATTGAGAAGATGCGCTATAGTGTGCTGGTTCTAGGCCAAGTACATAACTAAAAGTGACCACTAATATTAGTGGCTAAAAATTGCGAAAAAGCCCTCACTCGTTGCTAAAATTGAGTAAATGCTCTAAGTAGCGAGAAAAAAACGCAGATTCACGGTGTATGGACCGCGATGTTTACAAAAAAAAACTCACTTGCTGCGCTTAGGGACAGGTCCGCGGCTAAAATTGAAAAAAAAAACGTTAATTCGCTGATAAATGTGAGCAGTGGCGGTGGAACCGGGGGGGCAGGGTGGGCGGCCGCCCCCCGGAATGCCAATCTTCTATCCCGAATACTGCACCCAAAGTTCTTATTCTATCCTTTTCGCTTCTTATTCGAGGACCAAGCGACCGTCACTCAGATCGAAAACCCTGGATCATTTGCGAGAAGATGAAAAATAGCAATGCCTAGAACATTCGCCCCCCCCCCCATCTTGCACTTTTCTGCAGACTTTTTGTTAGGTATATTATTGATTCTTCTTCTACACTTCACCCCTGCCATCTGGCAAAGGAGGGCGATCCACCTATCGGCCACCCTCCCCGGAGAGGGTTTTAGCCCAAATTTAAGCAATATGAAGCACAGGCGTAGCAAGGGGCGTGCGGCGTGTGCGGTGCGCACCGGGCATCTCTACCCTGGGGGCATCAAACCCGCTGTTTTGTTATGCGATCACCGCTACCCAGTGGCGGAACAACACTTGTCCGGGGCCCGGGGCGGAAATCTCTAGGAGGCCCTTTAGTCTCTAATTAAACCGTAAATATACTTTTTTGCAGCTTTGAAGTATATATTTTCCTCAATTTTAGCCACGAAATTGCCTCTAAAGTGCGTTTTCTCAATTTTTTCCGCGAATTAGCTCATTTTCTCATTTTTAGCTGCGAATCGGCGCATTTTACAAGCTCTTACCGTGAAGTTGCCTTAAGAATCCGCAAATTAGGTAGCGTTTAAGTGCTCTTTCCCAATTTTATCCGCAAATTAGCAATTTTTCTAAATTTGAGCCGTAAATTCGCGCTTTTCTCCATTACAAAAAAAAAACCATTCGTGTTTTTCTCTATTTATTACCCTCGAATTAGCGCTTTTTCACAGTTTTAGCCGCTTGAATTAGCGCTTTTTCTCAATTTTATTCCCAAAGTTCCCCAAAAAGGTGCAAGTTGGGGTATTCTCAATTTCAGCTGTGAATTAGCCTTTTTACCCCCAATTTAGCAGTGAATGGGCACATTTTTTAATTTTAGCTGGAAATTATAGCACTTTTTCTCGATTTTTTCTGCAAAATTGAAATGTTTTGTAACTTAGTTGTGAATTAAAGTTTTCCTCCACTTTTAGACGCAAATTCGCGTTTTTCTCTATTTCACGCCGTGAATCGCAGCGCTTTTTCTCAATTTCAGTCCCAGCCCCGAGAATCCGTGAGTTGGCGTTTTCTGTGAATTCGCGCTTTTTCCCAATGTTTGTTAAAGCTGCCAAATTGTAACACTTTATCATAATAGCGTGTTTCTCTATTTTTAGACTCGAATTCGCGTTGTTCTCTTTTTTATCCTTGAATTAGCGTTTTTCTCATCTTTAGCGCGTGAATTAGCGCTTTTCAACTTCAGCCTTAAAGTTGCCCCTAAGAATTGGCGAATTGGCGTTTTCTCTCATTTTCCGCTGTGAATTAGCGTTTTGTTTCTCAATTTTAGCAGTAAATTAGCACATTTTCTTAATTTTAGCTACGATTTTTAGCGTTTTTTCTCGATTTTATCCGTAAAATCGTAATTTTTCATACCTTAGCTGAGTTTTCCTCCACTTTTATCTAGACGCGAATTCGCGTTTTTGACTATTTCACCCGTGAATTAGCGCTTTTTCTAAATTTTAGTCCCAATGTTGCCCCGAGAATCCTTGAGTTGGCGTTTCTCCCTTTTAGCTGTGAATTTGCGCTTGTTCTAAATTTTGAAAGTTGCTAAATTGTAGCACTTTATCACAATTTTAGCTGTAAATTAGCGTGTTTTTTTTTTTTTTTTTTTTTTTCAAGACGACGCGAATTTGCGTTTTTCTCTTTTTCATCCTTGAATTAGCGCTTTTCTCATTTTTAGCTGCGTAAATTAGCGCTTTTTCCTAATTTCGCCCCAACAATTCGTGATTTTGCGTTATCTCAATGTCAGCTGTGATTGAATTAGCTAGCGCTTTTTCTTAATATTAACAGCCATAAATTTCAGCAATTTTTCTCAATTTCAGCCGCGAATCAGCGTTTTACTCACTTTTACAAGCGAGTTTAGCCATTCGTTTTCATCTTATCTACTTGAAAATCCCGATTTTTCATCTTCAAGCTATTCAGGGGCCCCCATCCGAACCCCGGATCCGGATTTCTAGTTATGCCCCTACCTGCATTCCCACACTTTGCTGTTTTATTTGAGTACGAATGACTATCGTTTATTATTTAAAACGAATACTTGCCATATTCTTGTGGCAAAAAAACAACTAAGAAATCAATAATAGTATATGTATACGCAGGAGCTAAAGTCGTGGCTCTAAAACGCCGTAAAATTTGCCGCGGTACATTACATTACAAGCCCGGCGGGCGAGGCGAGGTAAATCCCCTTCCTACGAGTGATGTACGACTTTTTTCACGCGACAGCAAGGAAATGATAAAACTGACTTTGACAAATTGACTACTGACTTCTCGTGTCTTTAGTTTAAGAAGACCTTAAACGAGGTTATAACCCGAGTTCATTTACTCTCCGTACTAGGACGGAAAATATTTTCTGGACTAGTACAGAAAATTTCTCGAATGTCACTGTGCGGTAATGGTCAATTTCCCAGACATTTTTGGGTACAGAAAATGACTACTTTCGGAGCATGTCGCTTGAAAAATACTTTAGTTCCTAGGCATGAAAAGAGACACTTTTGGGACTCATTTGCGGCCGTAAAATTCGGTTTTAGTATCATGTGGGATAAAAATAAAATATTATTAGTCAAAAACCTATCAAGAATCAGGCCGTTGTATACCACATTCAAATCATTCCCTAAATGCTGAAAATTCAAGACTATTGGGCACCTCCATACAATACCTTGCCTCCTCTATTTACTTAAAATTGAGAACTACACTACACTTCACCTTCTATTGATGAAAACTAAGGAAGTGATGGTAGTGTAGGGTATGGTGGGGAAGGGAAGGGGGGAAGCGCCTTAATTTTTGCCCCCCCCCCCCCTGAACCAAAATACTTCCGCCGCCACTGAATGTGAGGATAAATATCGGCATGGTTATGTGGAGGCCAATTTGCGGTAAAATTGAGGAAAACCCAAGTTTGTGATGTGATGCTTTTCTAAAAAAAAGAAAGCGTTAATTCACGGCCAAAATGGAGAAAAAACGTTAATTCGGGACTAAAATGCATCGATCAACCACCAATTTTGCCTAAAAATGATATAAAATAATAGTTACAGAGAATAAAGGGAGGAATTGCTAATTTACTGCTAAAATTGAGAAAGACGGTACCTAATTCGCGGCAGTAATTGAGGAAAAGCGCTGCTAATGCGCGGTTTCTGAGGACGAATTTGGCTAAAATTTGGGACGGGCACGGTTTTAAAATGGCATGGTTGTTATAGTCCGGGAGCCCACCGTGTGAAAAATCCGGGTCATTTGATCGTGTCTGGCACCTGCGCAGGGCGTGTTCTATTGTCTAGGAGATGACACTTCTGAGATCGCCAGACATTTTCCGTGAGACAGGGAGTCACAGCAGAGCTAGCTGTTGATAAACACACCTTTTGATAGACCGCTGGTCTATCAAATCATAATTATGTATCACCCAAGAATCCACCAATCATCTTCGAGAAAACTTGGATGCTATAATTCGCGGCTAAAGTTGAGAAAAGACGCTAATTCTCGGCCAAAAGTGAGAAAACAATTGGCCTCTGAGGCGATCATTGCAGGGCCCGCTGAACGTCTGTTCAAACGTCCTTTTTTTACCTATAACTTCAAGTGCCCCTGCTGGCACCAAAATGAACCCTTGAAAAATTTAAAATAGGCGATCACGATTTTTTTTTTTCTTATCGCGGTCTCCACAAAAACCTCCAGATTTGCTCTATTCGATCTCTGCTGGCGTCTCATCGTGAAGTAAAGTCGAGACGAGCTCTAATTCTTTGAAATAAAGTAAGCAGCCCCCAGGCAAGATGCTCTTACGGGAAAAAAAATAAACACTTTTATCTTATTTTTGATGCTCCTGGCCTGGACATCAGGGCTGATGATCACGGCGACCACAGTCCGCGGGAAAGTTTGTGACCAAAATCGCTGAAATCACGGAGAGAACCTTTTCAACAGAATGTCAGATTCTAAACTCGTTCTGATTTTTTAACTCCCTGGCGACAAACCCAGAAATACGCGATTTCACTTTTTTTTTTTTTAATTTTGGTCATTTTCGGCAAAAACGGTGGGCGGTGTTCCGATCTGGGCCACCGGTTTATGAGTCCCTCAGACGATGATTAGACGTCGATAGCTAGTGGTCTCGCCCAGGAAGGCCCCTAAGGGGTCTGACTGGCCTCCGCGGCGGATACTGAGTGATTTATATTTGAAATTAAATATATAATTAGATCATTTTAATTGTGAACGTAAATTTTATACAGTTAATATGTATTCACGTAGGTATTTTATTCATTTTATGTTTAAGAGAGTCCTTAGTTTTTTGTCTTTTTTTATATTCTTCTTATTGTCGCTCTGAAAAATAAATTTTTATACCTTCAGGATTTCTCAGCAATAAATTTAATTACCTTCTTTAAAAAATAATAATAAATACTGGTCCAAAATAATGAAAATGAAACATTTTTCTTTTAAGTACAATGAAATGGAAAGACTAACGATAGAAAACAAAAAGACTATTCGTTCCTGAGATCATGCGATTCATTTTTTTTAAAAATACAGTTCATATTGGTCACTTTTTTGTTGTTTCTTTCTCTTTTTTTGTTTGTTTGTTTTTTTTTTTTTTTTTCAGTCAATAAATACCGAATGAGCTTGCCCGGTTCTATCGAAGCCACCGCCTCGAGCACCGCCAACACCACCACCCCCTCCGCCTTCCTCTTCGTCCCACTGTCGGGGATTCAGCAGAGCGTCTGTCGGCTCGTTGAAACTTCTCTGAGGGAAATGAACGCCGTCGCCCAGACTGCGACAGAGGAATTAACGACATTTCAAAAATGAATGAATGAAAAGAGAAAAAAAAGGTTTTTTTTTTATGGTGGACGGGACGGGGATGATGGTGAGGCGGCGATGTTCGAAACGTAAATAATTGAATATGGGAGAAAAAAATCGAAAAATATGTATAAATAAATACTATATTGTAACAAAAGCTGAAAATGAACAATAAAAAAAGGCAAAATTGTGTGTATAAAAGAAAAAATTAATTCGGGAATGTTTTCAAAAGAGAACAGATAAGTACAAGAAGGAATTCGGGGCGACAGGTTTAATTTAGGGAAAAAGTTATAGCGAGCAAATTTCAAAAATTCCTCATCTCAGACAACAAGGCAGGCACTAAAATCGAATAGAGCAAGAAAAGGAAAAACAATCGTTGACGTTCGACCTGATAAATTTATCAAAAAAGTTACTAATAAAACACATAAAAACATTAATCGTAGAATTGGGAATCAGCCTTCTCTTCGAGTTTAAAAAAAAGGTTAGATTAACCTTAAAATAAGCCTCCGGAAAACTTGTCTACTCATTAATTAATTAATGGTCTGTTTTGTTTTTTGTATGTTTTTTTTAAACTGGTAGTCTTCTATTGGCTCGGATAAGGGCACCATCCGTCTCATGATTCGTTTTCATAGGCCAAACACATCCGTCACTCTTACTAAAACATAATTTTGGAAGTCGAGTTATAAATAAGAATAAAAGGAGATAACCTAAAAAAAAAAAATAATAAGTTCGCCGCCTTCACCATCACAATTTTAGTCCAGTCAATAAGCAAATTAAAGAAGGTGGCGAAGTTGGGTTCGACGTAGTGCTGACTGGGATTAATTTTGGGGTATATACACACCAAAAGTCAGGCAGGGCGAAAAACAAGCATTTAGATTCAAAATCTATTGAAAACTGACAATCACCCCCCCCCCTCTCTTATACAGACCGTTGAGCCAGAAAAACCGCAAATTTAGACCCCAGACCCTGATTGATTTGGCTACAATACGTGGGTTTAATTCCAGAAAAAGCTAATTCGACAGTTAGAAATGGCGTGGCAGTGGAACCCAGTCTAGCCAGTCAAATAGGGCGCCCTGCCCAGAGCATGATGAATAGCCACGAAATTGCATCATTCGTAGCTATAAATATCAGCGAAATTGTGAGTTTCTGGTCAGAATATTCGAAAAATTGCAAGTTTAGGTCTCAATTTTCCCAGAATTGCCCGCTTCGGACCTTTTGAGTGTGTGGTCGAAGAATCAACGCCACGACAGGGCCCCAAATATTGTCACAAAATTGCATCCAAAAGTTTCTGGACAAAATATTCGCAAAACACGGTATCAAGTTTCTGGTCTTTATTTTCGCGAAATTGCCTGCGAAGTGCCCGTTTCGGGGCTTCTTTTAAGCGACCGTGGAACCCCCGGTCCAGCCGGCGATAACAGCGCCCAAAGTCTGACGAAAAGCCCGAAATTGTCAGCAATTTGGAGCTAAATAACCGCGAAGTTGGAAGTTTTTTGGCTAAATATTCGTGAAATTGAAATGTTTCAGTTTTTCACTTACGCGAAATTGCAAATTTCCATAATTTATTTTCAGAGAATTGCAAGTTTCTGGTCTAAGTTTCTGGTCCATTTTTTCAGTGAGCGTGCTCGTGGACCCTGGGCAACCCGGCTCCAGCTGCGTCCATAGCCTGACGAATAGCCGTGTAATTGCAACATTTGGAGATGAATATTTGTGAGTTTGCAAATTCTGGTCCTAAGTGCGAAATTACAAGTTTCCTTGCTGAATATCCACAAAATTGACAGTTTCGTGCCTTGATTTCAGCAAAATTGCGAGTCTAGGGTCTCAATTTGAGCAAAATTGCAAGTTTCGAGGACTTATTTGTGGCTTTTCAGGCATAGCCGGCCCTAAAAGCGCCCAAAGCCAAACGAATATCCTCCATATGGCAAGTTTCCGAGTCATTGCAAATTTCGGAGCTTAGTAACTGCGAAAATGCCAGGTTTGGGTCCTGGTTTCTGCAAAATTGCAAGTATCAGGAATTTTTCTTTTAGGCAACCGCCGAACCCCGGTCAAGCTGGCCCAAAGAGCGCCAGAAGCTTGATGAATAGCCGCAAAATTACATCTTTAGGAGCTAAATAATAGTGCATCCACAAATTTCGGGATAAATATCCACGAAAATTTGATGCTTGACATTTTTTTTAGATGGGCTCGGAAGTTCATACATCTTTTTGAATTGATTGCCAGTCCCCCCCCCCCCAATTTGTATATCTACTGTAAATGGTGTTCATAAATTAACGGGACAAAAGAAAACCCCTGTTGCCCCGTTATGGGGCACAGGAAATGACTATTGGAGTTTTTGGAAATTCCGCTTTGTTTCCTAAATATCACACGACATTTTATGATTTTTTCATGCACTCCTTTTATTCCCACTTTCATGCGCGCTAGGGGTGGAATCAGGCCGGGCCGGGCTTCGACTCAAAATCGACCCTGCCCGAGGCCAGACGTCTGCGGTCCGGCCCGAATCTGGAGCCCGAGTTTTTTTACGCTTGCATAAATAGAGCATAAATCTGCACTCCAATGCAATGGCTAAAAAACCCACATTCCACCAATCACATGTACTTCAAGAGCGAGGAAAAAACACTAAATATGAGGGAGAAGAGTTGTTCACACACGCCTTTGTCTTGAACGAACGCTCGCTGTGTAACTGTTGAGCTTTTTCGGTTCACGCACTCTGGAGGACATTTCTCCCACAAGTCGACAAACTTCTAGCGCTAATTAGACGGAGGTTGGACTAGACTTACGCGGCTCCAGGCGTTGCGCAATAAGCTACCTAGGCTTTCTAGCTAAGGGGAAATTGCCCCCTCCCTCCAGGTTAGAGTGACCAGACGCGTAGACTTGAGTTTTTTGGTGGAAAGAGGTAATCTCTCCACGTTTAAAGTGTCTTTATTTCTTACTTTGAGGCCGTGGTTTCGGTCGACTGTACCATCTTCAGACAACTTTCACTAAAACGAGCCTTGATCACAGGCTACACCTGTAGCCTGACGGATTAGTTTGTTCAACCAAGTACCAGTCACCCTGTATAATACAAAGAGATGTAGAAGTGGAAATCATTTCCGAGGGCGCCTAATACAAAAAAGTAGGACAAAAGTAGGACGCCACAAAACCAGTTTACGCAAATAAATAGTCTTTGACTAAATTGAGTAAAATATAGCAGCGAAACTGCAGCAAAATCGCTGAAATTAGTCTTCTCGAGATCACTTGAACGGTGAAATTAGGGCCCCCTTCAATCATCCTCGGCAATTTCTGCCGGTATTTCTGCGCCAATCCTGGATTTCGAGGTGTCATTTAAATCTCCAGGAAATTCTGCACTCGCGTACGATGTTGCTTTCCTAAATAAGTCGTCGAAAGAGCGTGAATTTTCAAGGTAAAAGTTTATGCATAGGTTTTACAGTTATTTCAGGGGTGAATAATATGAAAAATGATCGTACGCACGTGCAGAATTTCATGGAGATTTAAATGAGGCCTTGATATCCAGGATTGGTGGAGAAGTACGGTGATAATGTAGTAGGCAAGGCATGATTGGAGGGGGTCCAGGAAAGACAAGTACAAGCCTCCCTTAACCGCATACAGTTGAACAGTGAATTTTGCGTCCCGTTCCACCACAAAAACTGACAGGCAAACGACAGGCCAAAGCAGTGGCGATATGAACGATCCATGCGCTTAGGGATTGAACGCTGGTTGTCTTTTGTTCTGAGAAAACCCCTTGAATGCGAGTTTGAGGCTTCAGCATACAAAAAAGCTTTTAAGATTATAAAAACTGGGGACATTCGCGTCCGTTAACCCCACGAAACGGGTCATTTCATGTTTACGACCGAGAGATTACATTTGCCTCTTCGGTCTGCCTAAAATCTGGAAAATTTTCCCTCATTATAATCCGTAAAACTGGTCGTTCAATGATTTTTTTTATGGCGAAAATGGGCATTTGACAGCTTGTGGCCTATCAAACTGGGCATTTTTAAAACGCCCTTCCTATCGCGAAACTCGATCACTCATCTCTTTTATCATTCTATCAAACTCCTCGTTTGACTAATAAATGGGGGGGGGGGGAAGCGAAGTAATAAATATAACGAGGCGAGTATAAAATGTGCATTGTTGTAGAATTACCAAAGAAAAATAATAGTCATAATGGTATCGAAAGTAGGACAAAAAATAGGACGAGTTGTCGCTGGGGGCGAGGGAGTGCAAACTATTTGAAATGTCAATGTCGGACACTCGCTTTTGGTTATTTTATATTTTTTCATTCTAATTTTTATTTCGGGCCGAAGTCGTGCCGAGCCGAGTCGGGGGGCTTCAGCTCTCAGCCCGGCCCGACCCAGGGACCTTCGGGCCGGGCCATCCCTAATGCTCGCCATACGCTCATCATATGGTACTAGATTAAAACTGATCAGCTCATTTGAAAGAGCACAAAATTTGCTATAAAATGTGTCTACTTTCAGGTGAAAATTACCTTCGTACCATACTTGAAAGCAGCGGATTGAAGAAAGGAATTGGTGACTCACGTTTCCATACATTTTTCCGACGCAATTTTCACCTCTTCGCCAAAGGGAAGAAAAAATTTGAAACCAGTGGAAAAACGCAAAGGTTTACAGTTACAGTATTTTTCCATTGAGATATTCCGTTTCAAGGAAAACACTTGAAAAATCTCAGAAACGCGTAGTTCAAGCATTCATTTCGTCATTTCATTCAAAAAGCTATTTTGTGGGACTGGCTCTATTAAAACCTCATGTAAAGGTCGATCCGCTGGTTTAGTGCGTTCACAAAACTGATTTCACTTGGTTTTCTCAGCCAAAAAACCAATTTCGCGGGGTTGGCTTTTTATTCGAACAACAAAAATTTCGCGTTCTAAAACCAAATTTCTTTGGTTGGTAACTTTGTGCAAGTTTTTGTTTGATTGATACTTTCAAAACCTTAATTTCGAAGTGTGAGTCACCATAAATCAAATTTCACAGTTTCGACGGCCTAAAAACTCAAATTTGTGGATTTAGCGCTAAGAATCCCAAATTCAGCGAGTACACTCCACTGTTTCACGTGGGTTTAAACGGGAAGTAAACGCTGGTTTCCGAGGACGCCTGTGGCGAAAAATCTGGGCACTTGCGACTGAAAGTAGGTCACAACAGTAGGACGGCCTACAAGAACAAGTTAACAATAAAGACTAATCGTTGACCAGTTTGATGTTAAAAATGGTTGTTTACTCGACTAGGGTGTCGTTCATGACAGCAATGTAACGGGTTCAAGGTGAAAATCTGCAAAACTTTGGAGTGGTGAGAAAAAAAATGACGAAAGTGTTCTGAATCAGCCAAATCCGGAAATTCAGTTTTTGAAAAAGCGGAATTAATCGTCTTAATAAGCCGAACCTGCGAAACTGATTTCAGTTAGAGCTATAACCACGAGATTTGGTTTTCAAATGAGTGAAAATTCGCGAAATTGAGATATTAAATAACTAACATCCGTGAAATTGGGTTTTCAAGGTGCCAAATTTGATACATTTGGTTACGAAAACCCTTCAGCGGGTTGAAAAAGTCAAAATAACGGAATTTTTTTCGTCGTTCGTTTTTATTTCGTTATTTTGCTTCATTGGGTTATTGGATTACTAATTTTATAAAGAGCTGAAGCCACAAAAATCGGTTTTTGAAGGAGCAAAACCCACCAAATTTAGTTTTGAAAAAGCTAAACTAGGGCTTGTAAGAGACAAATTGGCGAAACTTGGGTTTTGAAAGTGCCAGACGCGCCTAATTGGTTTTAAATCAGACTCCAAGAGCCAATTCTCCGGTCCAAAATGTCCTGGATCTTGATTATGGGGTAAAAGGGAGGTGGGTGAAATCGATGTATTGCTCTCTGAGTGGGCGCTACGAAAGAGACAAGTCGAGAACATTTCGTATTGACTAAGCCAAAATTTTCGTCCAAATCGAAGTTGGAAAAAGCCAGAATCGTGACTTTTTTGTTCGTTTTTCGTCAAGTCAGTGTTTTGAATTTCACTGAACCTGAAAGACTGATTTTATGGAGAGCTAAAGCGACGAAATTTGCGTTTCAATGATGCGAAAATCACCGAAATTGTGAATCAATGAAGCCAAAAACACGCAATTTGGGTTTTAAAACGTTAAAACTCACGGAACTTGCCAACAACATTTTCTTTTGGAAAGAGCGTACCCCACGAAATTTGGGGTTTGAAAGAGGAAAACCCACGAAATTTGGGTTTTGAAAGAGTAAAACCCACGAAATTTAGTTTATGAAATAGGAAACCCACAAAATTTGTTTTTGGAAAAGGAAAGGTGACTGAAACTGGGATTTGAACGAGACGAATCCGAATTTGGTTTTTAAAGAGATAATATTCTGCGAAACTGAGGCTTGTGAGTGCCAAAATATCGTAATTAGGTTTTTCGAATAGGGTGGTCAAATCAGTGAATTTGGTATTTAAAGAGCAAAATAAAATTAGTTTTGTGATTTAGCCAAACCTGCGAAACTGATTTTGGAAGCCACGACATTTGGTTTTGAAAAGAGTGAAAGTACGCGAAATTGTGGTTTGAAATATTCAAACCTACGAAAATTTGTTTTCTGAAACAACGAAACCCACAAAATTTGGGATTGAAAGAACAAAACCCAAGAAACTTGGTTTTCGGAAGAGCAAAACTGAATGAAACTCCAAAATTTGGCGTAAAAAACCAAAAAATTGATTTTAATGAATGTCAGCAGCAACATTTTGCTTTTGAAAGAGTCGCTCACGCATGATTGGTTTTTCGGTCTACTGCTCTGGATGCTTGGACCGAATTTTCAAATTTTGTTTTTAGTAAAATTGAAGGCATGACGTTGTGTGGGAGTGGGGGGGGGATGTGGGGACAATGGGTAAAATAGTCGTCTTGGACGTGAAGTTGTTACTGTCTGAGGTTAGTGTTGTCTGTGAAGAGGAAAAACACTGTTGTCGAAGTTCCACCCCCCCCCCCCAAACACAGTGGCATGCACACCTGTAACCTCAGGACAAAACGTCTCATCCTAATGAAATTAAACCCCAAAACACTTTCAGAGTAGTCTAAAACTACTAATTTGACCATATCGTCTACGCCTGCTTTTATTGACTGGACTACTTAGGTAAGAGAGAGAGAGAGGTAAGGAAAACGTTTGAAATTACCTGGTGAAGACAGGAAGGAACCAAAGCAACTTGTTGTCGCCAAAAACCTCTTGGAAGTTGTTGTACTTTCCGAGGCTGAATCCATCTTTGTCTGGCCCCGATTGGAAAATCGGAGCACGAAAAGCCTCTAAAAAAAACGCACAAAATTGAAAATCGCTACTTCGTGAGCGTCCAATACTCGCAATCCATCCTTACCTAACGTCGACCTATTGTGCGCTACCAAGTAACAGTGATAGACGAACAGTGAAATGAGGCTCGTTCCAAACATTGCGGCGACAAAAAACACGAATAAAACGTGAAATTTACCCGCACCCTCCGGGCTGGTACCCTGAAAGTGCTGACATAAGTTTTAAGAGGTTGGACCAGCCACCAAAAAAAAATAACGTCGTACTCACTTTCCAAAAAAGAATGAAATATCGAAGGCTAGTGACAACAATAAATAGACAGTACAGGAAAGCGTAGCCTAGGAAAAGGATGAAAAATTTATAGTTGGTAAAGGAGACGCAGTTGTTGACCCAGGGACAGTGATGATCCATTTTGAGGACGCACGTTCGACAAACGCTGCAGTGATGAGCTCGATCGGGCTTAATGTGGTGACACTTTTCACAAAAGCGTGGACCTGAAATCGCGAGTTAACGTTTTCAAGGTAGGGTCGGTGTGGGTCCCTCGGCGAAAGGACACGTACCACCGTTGACTGTTTTCATAGTGACGGGGAGGTTGCGAGCAAACGTTTCGATGATATTTCGTTGAGGCACTTCATTTCTGGGGTCCATCAGTTTGTCAAGATCTTCTTTCGGGAAAGCAAACTACAAAAATTCAAATGTTAATACCCTGAGCCCTTCAGAAATAAACGACGGGATGCCTACCTTCTTGGGAACAGTGGCTATGGGCGTGAATATGGTCTGCCAGTAAGACCATAAGAAAATAGCCAGAATCAAATGATATCCAACTAGATAAATAGTCTTTTCAGTCACTGACTGAACGGTATCTGACACATTCAAAAATTTAGGTAGTTTCTACCCCAAAACAATGCCCCCTCCCCCCCGTTCAATCGAAACTTACAAAAACACAACTGTACTACGTAGGCGTAATACGACCATCCGATGACCACAACGAGAAACAAAACGGGCACCCATTTGACCGAATGAAAGCAAAATCCGCAACAGTGACAGGTAGAACGGGAGTCTGAAGTGGAAGCCATGGGCATTGATTCGAGTGCAGCAAAATGAGCCCGTCGGAGATATTCCAAGCTCTCATGCCCAGAGGTGATGCACTCGCGCGACTTTTTTCACTTGCGTACGAGGCTTGAATTCGCAAAATTAACGCTAATGAGCGGAGACTATGTCTTATCTTGGTGAAACTTTTTTAGGGGAAAAAATTGTAAGAAAACTTGTTCAACCCGAACTAATCTCCCATCTTCGCAATCACAGACTAACCTGATAATGTGGAACCTTCCGTCGCGGGCCTGGGAGGCGAATGTGTCGCGGCGTCGTTAGATATTTCATCAAGTTGTGCTTTTGGAAGTGAATTTATTATTTGTGTGCTTAATTTTTAAGAGGAATGCGTTAAAAAATTAGAAATGGAACACAGTTCTTGCCCGGTCTGCAGCCGTCAAGTCGCCGTTTCCAATATCCAAGCACATGTCGAAAAGTTCGTTGGATGTGACCGACTGAGTCCGCGGTAATATAAATTTATGTTTTTCTTTTTTTTTTTAGGTGCTTGTTCTTAAATTCTAGCGAGCCAGAATCTACAGCCTGTTCAACAAATTCACAACCTACTAAAAGCCCCAATCAGTTTCTATCGAACAAACGATTTTTAGAGCGCTCGTCGTCGTCGCCAAAACGCGCTAAGAGCGAAACGACGACGACAGTGGCAGCGGCGACAGTTGCCGAAAATGGGAATACTGCAAAAGTTGTTCGTTAAGAAACGAATTAACACATTAACAATATGTGTATAACGCTAAAAAGTGGTCGATTTGGTTTAGACTTTGGACGATGACAAACCATTGGCCGAGAAAATGCGCCCTACAAGTCTCGAACAGTACGTGGGTCAAGTCAAAGTCTTGGGGGAGGGTACGATTCTTCGAAATCTCCTAAATCAGGACACCGTGCCTAGTATGATTCTTTGGGGTCCGCCTGGTTGCGGCAAGGTATGCTATTAAGCTCGATACACACGAGAATATAAATGGCATGACATCATGATTTCTGCTGAAGCTGCAGTGTTGAAAATTGTAAAAAGCGTAAATGTGAACTGCTTATTAGGTTTGTTTGAATGATTTGCTTTTGAAAAAAGCGAATTATTTCCATCTCATATTCTGAAGCCCATGGATCTGCCAGTAGGGCATTATGGTTACGGTGACCAGAGGTCCTTCTTTTGGAAGGACGGTACATCTTTTCAGTTCATGTTGCTGTGGTCCTTCGCTTTTCTCGAAAGGACCCTAAAAGGTACTTCTTTTCAAAACAGAGGCCTTCCTAGGAGCCTGAAGGCCCCTCGTGAAGAAAGATAGATTGTCCCGAAATAATAATAGTTCGGGAGCCGCCCACCGTATGAAAAATAAGGGTCATTTGATCGTGTCTGGCTTCTGCACAGGACGTTTTTTTATGATCCAGAAGATCACCAGACATTTTCTGCGGGACAGGGGCACACACCAAAGCTACCTTGGGCCTCTCCTACACCGTTTTGGATCCTCCGAAGCCAATTTCGTGTTTCGGCTATTTCGAACCCCAATTTTTTGTTTTCGCTCCTCCAAATGCCAGTTTCGTTTTTTGGCTCCTTCAAAAGTCAATTTGTGTCTTGGCTTCTTCAAAAGCCAATTTCATGTTTTGGCCCATCAAGTGCTAATTACATGTTCTGCCTCCTTCGAAGGCAAATTTTGGCTTTTGGCTCCTTCAAATGCCTATTTCGTGTTATTGATCCTTCAAAAGCCAATTTTGTGTTTTGACTCTTCCAAATGCCAATTTCGTAATTCGGCTCCTACAAAAGCAAATTTCGAGTTTTGGCGTCTTCAAAAGTCAATTTGTGTTTTGGCTTCTTCAAAAGTCAATTTCGTGTTTTGGATCTCCGGATGCCAATTTCGAGTTTCAGCTCTTTCAAACCCCAATTTTGTGTTTTGGCTCCTCCAAATGCCAATTTAGTGTTTTTCGGTCCTTCAAATGCCTATTTTGTGTTTTTAATCCTTCAAAGGCCAATTTCGTGTTTTGAATCCTCCGGAAGCCAATTTCGTATTTCGACTCTTTCGAAACCGAATTTTTTGTTTTGGCTCCTTCAAAAGCCAATTTCATGTTTTGGCTCATCAAATGCTAATTACATGTTCTGCCTCCTTCGAAGGCAAATTTTATGTTTCGGCTCCTTCAAATGCCTATTTTGTATTTTTGATTCTTCAAAAGCCAATTTCGTGTTTTGGATCATCCGGATGCCAATTTCGTGTTTCAGCTCTTTCAAAACCCAATTTTGTGTTTTGGCTCCTCCAAATGCCAATTTAGTGTTTTTGGTTCCTTCAAATGCCTATTTTGTGTTTTTGATCCTTCAAAGGCCAATTTCGTGTTTTGAATCCTCCGGAAGCCAATTTCGTGTTTCAGCTCTTTCAAACCCCAATTTTGTTTTTTGGCTCCTCCAAATGCCAATTTCGTGTTTTGGCTCCTTAAAAAGCCAATTTTGTATTTTGGCAAATTACCATTTTGGTCATGTCTTAATTATAACCAGTGGCAGAATAGTGGAACTATCAATCCCAACACCGCCCCCCTCATAATATTTCTTCTTCCCCATTATAAAATTTGGGTCCTTCTTTCGTCTGGGAAAAATCTGTTCACCCTAATTGTGGCCATAGTCTAGCAGTCAGGTAAATATTTTGGGGAATGGCTAGACGCAATGCCAAAGTTAACGAAATTCTGGGCCTATGTTGCCAGTGTCGGACTAGTACATTTTTACACCCCAACAATATCGCTGTTCCATAACCAAATGTCTCAAATTTGGCCCCTTAAATCCCAAATTTCACGGATTTCTGTCATTTCACAGGTACCCCCATTTTGCGATTTTTTTCATTTTTGAAAACCGAGTTTCGCTCTTTCAGAATGTCAATGTTCGTGAGTTTTGTCCTTTCATAAACAATACTTACGGACGTTCGCTCTTTCAGAATCCAATTTCGAGGATACGTGCCTGATCAATTCACAAATGTCGTGGCTTTCGCTATTTTATAAGAACAGTTTCGCAGGTTCGATTAATTTGAAAAGCTAATTTGTCGTAAAACCAATGACGGAAAAAGCAATTTTGAGATTATGGCATTTTAACGTCCAGTTTCTTTCTTTCATAATAACCAAATGTTTCAAATTTCGGACCCTACAATAATCTAATTTCACGGATTCGAAAACCAAATTTTGTGGGGTTTGCTCTCTATAAAATCAGTTTCGCAGGTGAATTATCTAATTTAGAAGATAAATTTGGCTCCTTCAAAAACCAAATTTCTGGAAAACCCAAATTTCGTCATTTTGGCCCTTACAAATCCCAAGTTTTGCGAATTTCCACCCTTTCAAAACCTAATTTTGCGAATTTGGCTCATTCAAAACGAGTTAACAATAATTTTAACATTAAACTGATTTTTTTTAGGCGTCTTACTATTGTGTCCTGCTTTCCGTTGGAAGCGTCCTACTTTTTCGTGCCAGCCGTCCTAGGAAACTACTTTTAAGTCTAGCCACCCTATGAGAGAACCCTTCGGTTTTGGCTGTTACGATAGCCTCTCGGCGCTAAATCCGGGGTTTGAAGAGTCAAAATTACGAAATTTGGGTTTAACAGGATCTAAACTCGCAACATTTGGATTTCAATAGTGTCAAACTTGTTCAGACCACCAAACTAAGTGACCAAATAATCACTTTCCCGGCCTTCAGTTCATTGCCAAAGTGTGCGCAAATGAACAGATCGGCGGAAATGTGATAGTTTCCGGCGCGAATTCCGCCAAATTGCCAAGAAATTAGCTTTTCTATTAGAGCCCGATCGTTTTTGACTGTGAAAATCCTCCAATGTTGGCTGTTGAGACTATCAAATTCACGAAATTTTGTTTTTCTGAGCGCCAAATCCGTGAAATTTGGTTTTGAAAGAGCCAAATTTACGTTATAACAGGGTTAGACTCGCGAAATTCGGATTTTCGCTGGGTAGTCTCCTCTAACAAAGCTAATTTCTTGGACTTGTTGGGGGGGGGGGCAATGGCATCGAAGGCATCCCCGAATGAGCCTTTGAAATTTCGCTTTTGAAGCCGCCCAGCCCGCGAAATAGGTTTTAAAGTGCTAGATGTTATTTGAAAGTGCAAAACCCGCGAAATTGCTTCTTTGTGTGAGCGAATTGGTTTCCAGTGTGCCAATGCTACGAAATGGGTTTTTCTATGCTGGCTAAATTGAGAGTTTTATTATATTCGATTATGTCTCTATCAGCCTCAGGATCTTTAGACTATTTGGAACTAAATGGCCAGTGACAACCGAAAGAGTCTTTCTGAGCTTGAATTGCAAGTCTTTGGGCTGATAAATCGTAATAGGGTGGCACGTTTTCAGTTTCGTGGTGGTAATTTAGGGTGGGGGCAATTAACAGTTTTATTTATTTAATTGGCCATTTCACATAACAAATTAAATGTAAACACTAATTTTATACAACCTACTCCCTATAAGTCCTAAGACTTGTGCAGGGAGCAGAGTTGGAGAATGATTAGTTTTACGGCCGAATCGTTGGTTTCGTGTTCCTAAACCGTTGTTCGTGTGGGGTAAAAAGCTGAGAATCTGTAGATACGGTAAAGGAGAGTTTTATTGGAGATTTTCAAGTTTTTTCTTGGGTTTTTACA
The DNA here is from genome assembly GCA_038030265.1 of Corythucha ciliata. Taxonomy (NCBI): domain Eukaryota; kingdom Metazoa; phylum Arthropoda; class Insecta; order Hemiptera; family Tingidae; genus Corythucha; species Corythucha ciliata. The sequence continues at coordinate 10,858,537 of CM075941.1, forward strand.
GCCCAATCAGACGAAAATTCCTAAACATCTTGAAAGTTGTATGGCATGCCATAAATGTTCTCGTATGTACGTTTAATCGTATGTACGGATTAAACTGTTCCTACGGTGTTAAGCTCCTCGATTAACAACTTTTTCCCGTTTCAAGACTACTCTGGCTCACATCATTCATAATCAGTGCCGTTCCAAGGGGAAAACACGCTTCGTTAAGTTGTCCGCCACTCAAGCTGGAGTGAATGACGTCAAAGAAATGGTTAAAGCCGCTCAGAATGAGTTGAAATTATTCAAAAAGAAAACCATTCTTTTTATGGATGAAATCCATCGGTTCAACAAGCTTCAGCAGGATATTTTTTTACCATGCGTTGAAACAGGTTAAGGTCTTTTTTTTTTATAGCTGCCCTAACCTTTTAACTTTTAAGTTGATCCCTTAGCGCAGGTATCATAACGCTCATTGGAGCCACAACTGAAAACCCCTCATTCAGCCTTAATTCGGCCCTATTGAGTCGTTGCCGAGTCTTCGTCCTGGAAAAATTAAACTCCCGCGAAATTGAAACACTCCTGCGTCGAGCCGCGTCATCCTTGAACGCGTCCATTGGAGAGGACAATGTCGACGGCGAGTCTTTCTCAAAAAACTACATCATTGAAACTGACGCTCTTAAATGGCTGTGCGATATGTGCGACGGTGACGCCCGTATCGCGTTGAATAGCTTCCACCTCGCTCTGGACTCTTTGGGATCTCGTCCTCGACCGATACGTGTCTGTCTGGATGACATTAAAGAGGGTGTCAAGGTTACGCTTTGTTCATAGTCAAATTATTACGTTTTTTCACACAAAATTGTTTTTTAGAGGTCCCACCTTTTGTACGATCGTAAAGGCGAAGAACACTACAACATTATTTCGGCACTTCACAAATCTATCCGAGCGAGCGATGACAACGCCGCTCTCTACTGGCTGACGCGAATGCTCGAAGGCGGCGAAGACCCTCTGTTTATCGCACGGCGTCTCGTTCGAGCCGCGAGTGAAGACATCGGTTCGTACTAATTGTACGCCATATTCACCAGAAAACCTTTAGGATTTAGGATAATTCGTCGTTACTGTAAGCCACGGATTGATTAGACGTATTGGGGGGGGGGGGGTCCCTGGCACTCGCTTTGATACGACTCTTGATCTCTTTGGGGTTCAGGACTCAGTCCTCGTGCCCAGTCAAATCACTTCCACATTCCAGAAGAGTCCAATTCCAACTTCCCCCCCCCCCATTTTGACCTTATATTTTCTGATTTACCAGGTCTAGCTGATCCAGCAGCACTAGGCTACGCTTTGTCCGCTATGCAAGCCTGTCAATTAGTCGGCATGCCCGAGTGTGACGTCTTTTTGGCTCAAACGGCAGTGTATTTAGCCAGGTACGCGCCCACTACCCATCCCACACCGTGATTTCTACCGCTTTCTCGCCCGTTTTCCTTCTAATAATTTTATCTGTTCGCTATCCCCCCCCCCCCCCAGAGCCAATAAATCGCAGGAAGTGTATCGCGCGTTGGGTCGAGCCAAAGATCACATCAAAAATCACGAAGGCCCCCTCCCTTCAGTTCCTTTGCACCTTCGAAACGCTCCTACGAGACTTATGAGAGATTTAGGCAAGTAATTTTCGTTTTAGCTCGGCTAGAGACCAAAATAAAACACGTTATCAAACAATATTTTCAGGCTACGCTAAGGGCTACAACATGAAGCACAAGGACGAGTCAAATTTACAGTACATGCCCGAAGGTTTGGAGTCCGTTTCATTTTTTTAAAACTTAATACATTTTTCTGCACAATATTTGTTGAATTTTAGGCGCGATTTTCAAGTGCCTAGCCCAAGTAGTCCCTCCCCCCTGCCCCGTGAAAGTTAACCGCTGCAGCTTCCCGCACCCCCAAGATTCCTTCCGTGAACCCCCCCAAAAAGGGTGCCCTGATACGTACCCACTTGACGCCTAAACCTTCGGAAGTCGTCGACTCTCTGCATCCGCACAAATTGAAGCGTTCAAGAAGGCCCCACCAATGGATTGTGTCGCACAATATGGTGGACGTGCCGCCCCAATATGTCGTCGGGAAAGCGAGATGCCACCAAACCCTTCTACCAACCACTGCCAAATCCACGTGAAATTCACAAAGAGCAGCGTAACGCGAGATTTTTTTTCAAGTGAAAAAGTGGCGAAAACGAGTTGGAAATGAACCAATTCCGCGAAATTTGTTTATTGAATAAGCCAAATCCACAAAATTTTATTTTTGAACTGTCTATTCACCCAGGAAGGTCGAAACACGGACAGGAAATAGTTGTTTCGGCAATTGTAATTTGCAATTTAGCTCCGAAAAACTGACCTTCCGGCACGGAAAGGGGCAATAGTCACCGCTACTCGGCCCGATTACCCTGAGCGACGTTAAATTCTGTCTGGTGTAGCTCAAAAAGGCGACCATCCTAGCCTCCAATTGATGGCATTAGTCAACACAATTTGGTGACAAAGGTCAAGGTTGAAGCGTTGCTGTGATTAATGAAAATTGTGGTATGCCCTTTTTATGGTTCAAGCATTGCTGTGGTTAGAGCTTTTTTAAGTTGGAACGCTGCTGTGGTATGCAAAGCGATTGTGAAGATAGCATTGTTATAGCTAGAGCTTTTCAAGGTTGGAGCGTTGCTGTCGTTACAGCAAATTGAGGTTGGAGCATTTTGGGCTCAGAACTTTTAGTGGTTACAACTTCTTGAGGTTATAGCTTTGCTGTGGTTACACCTTTTTGAGGTTGGAGCATTTTTGAGGCTAGAACGTTGCAGTGGATGGTGTTTTTGTGGCGAGAGCTGTGCAGCCGCTACATAAAATTGTGGTTTGACCTTTTTGAGGATGGAGCTTTGATGTACTTACGGCAAATTGGGGTCAGACCTTTTTGAAGTTGTAGCATTGGGGAAGCTGGAGAAAATTTTGGTCAGACCTGTTTCATGGTTGGAGCTTGCTGTGGTTAGCGAAAATTACAGTCAAACCCTCGTGTGGTGAGAGCATCTGGCTGTTGTCAGACGTTTTGTGGTCCCAGCTTTTCAAGTTTGAAGCAATAATGCTGTGGTTAGAGGAAATTGTCGTCTGGGTCGGACCTTTTTGAGGTTGGAGGACGAGTCCAGGACGTTGCTGTTCTCAGACCTATTCGTGGTCGGTTCATTGCCTGACAACTCATTGCATGTACAACTCTCCCTATAGCCGAGATGGTGAAATCCACCATAAGGTGCCCCGTACATTTCCGCCCTTGTAGGTGTATAGATCTACCATTAACCATACGTACTGATTTTTGGACCAGGAAACTGCAGAACCATCCTCAAACCATTCCAGTCACTGTAAACTGACTATCCAACCGGGAAACGTTCTTAAAAGCCTCCGATCTACCGTCTTTAACCGGTACCAGCCGTTTTAAAATTCTGAAAAAATGTTGGAGGTTAGGAGAAATTGAGGTTTTTTGGGGATTCTAAACGGTCAGTACAGAGCTAAAGATTATTTAAATTCATATAAAGTTATGTTTCTAACAGCCGAGTGTGCCTCATTGGTTCACCTTTAAGCACTTGAGAGTTCGTTTCTGTGATTTGAACTGCAATGTAGTCACCCGGTTTGATTGCCCGCATCTCAGACGTCTTTGGAACTTTAACGTCAGGCACGATCACCTTTATATTTCCATCATTCCGCCCAGCCAGAAACTGATTGGATCGTTTGCTTGGCCCTTCGATCAGTACAGTTTCCCTCTTGCCGAGAAATTGGCGATTAGCCACGTCCGCTTCCCTTCTAAACACCCGCACCATTTCTTGAAGACGATCGTTTTTAACCGAAGGTGGAACGTCGTCCAAATACCGACGGTGAGCCGTCGTCTTTTCCCTCATGCTGTACGCGAACAAATAGGCGACGTTATATTTAACCGTTTCGAGAAGCGTCAGAGTTTGAGCGAATTCTTCGTCCGTTTCACCGCAAAATCCGCAAATAAAATCAGAAGACAGAGTCACTCCTGGTAGACGATCACGGATGTGATGAACCAATTCCAGGTAGGCTTCACGCGTGTAGCCGCGTCGCATTCTGTCGAGAACAGTGTTGCTACCGCTTTGCGCTGGAAGGTGAATGTTGCAGCATAAATTGGGGCGCTGTGACATCACTTCGAGTACGTCGTCGGGAAAATCTTTAGGATGGGGCGACGTGAAACGAATTCGCATCTGTGGATCGACGGAAGCCACTTCCGATAGTAAATCCGCAAACCTTAAGCCACCCTTTTTGGGTTTGTAAACAGTTTTAAATCCTTTAGGATGATGCGTGGGTTCGTCATGATGACCCCCGCGTGATAGATCTCGATAGCTGTTGACGTTCTGACCGAGGAGAGTCACTTCTTTGACACCCTGTTCGGACAGCGATTTAACTTCAGACAAAATCGAGTCGATGGGACGCGATCTTTCGCGGCCCCGAGTAAATGGAACGATACAATATGTGCACATATTGTCGCAACCTCTCATTATGGACACATAAGCGGTGATGGAGTTCTCATTCAGGCGAACGGGGGTGACATCGGCGTAGGTCTCATCTTGAGAAAGAATCACATTTATGGCTTTTTGATTGTCATCGGCTATTGAAAGAAGTCGAGGAAGATCCTTATAGCTATCTGGACCTGCGACAAGGTCTACAAATTGTTCTTTCTCAAGGATAGCCGTCTTTAACCGTTCGGCCATACAGCCCAGTATGCCGATACGCATCGGGGGTTTCCTCTTGTGTTTCACCCTCTCCCTCTTTAACGCTGCCAAATGAGTCAAACGATTCCAAATTTTCTTCTCGGCGTTATCCCTAATAGAGCAAGTCATCAATAAAATAACGTCCGCCGACTGAATATCGTCCGTCTTCACAAACCCAGCTCCCTTCAATATCGACCACACGATCTCAGTGTCGTTTACATTCATCTGACAACCGTAAACTTCAAAAAAAACCTTTCGACTCCGTCCATCGCCCCTGAATACCTGCAAATACGGCGTGTCGTCGGCGACGGACAGAAACTGAGGATGCGACGGCTTGATGAAGTCTCGAAGACCGGGGCCGTCGGCTGGCAGATCTCGACTACAGCGAAGAGTCGTTGCGGATAATTGGCGTCTGTACGGCTGATTCTGGCGGCGTATTAACGTCAATAGACAAGTTTTGAGGTTGTGGAACTTCATGGCTAAAAATGTTCACCTTTTTCACCTCTTTTTAAGTTGGAGACGGCTGGACAGAGTAAGCAGAGGATAGATAAGCCCTTATCAAGTGAAATGGTTACCTTGGCATCAGGCTAGCGTCTAAACGTCAAACCGGGGGATTTCGACGTTTCGAGCGTTTTTCTTTGTTATTACGGTGGTGTATTTCGTCTCTGGTCGTCAAATGAGCAACGTTATTTTAATAAAACACACAAATCTAAATCAAATAGTCAGCAATGAAGACGAAATCAATCGGCCGCAGTATTGGAATGGTCTCAGGGTGAGTTCCCAATCATCCCTATTCACTGCTTAGAAGATTCAAGTGTTGATTTTGAGGGTGATTTCTCGTTGAAAACAGATTGTCGGCGGCGCAAAATGGGACAAATCCAGGGCTCTTGACGAGATTCTTCTGGCCATGTACCCACACGTCATCATACCCGTCATGGTGAGCATGCCTCTCTGTTGACAGACATCCTTTACTTTCTGGTATTTTTCTTATTGCGCGGTCCTTAGAGGTTTTCCCTTGCTTCGTCGTGTTTTAATTGAGCTCGAAGAAACTTGCAGGAAGGAGTAGAACCAAAGAAATTCTCCCTAGCCCCACCTCACCCTCTTCTTCATTGATCGAGCAAGGGCCAACGAGGAATTGAGCTCTGGATGGGAATTATAGTCACCAAATATCTGGTTGTCTCCTGGCCTGGAACTTGCTCTCCGGTTCCCTCCAGGCCAAACAATCTCTCGCGTGTTAGTTTTTGAAAGCTAAAATCACATCAATGTTCCAGCCTCAAAAAGCTCTAACCAAAACATGAAGCGTTCCCCTAAATCAGGGATTTCCAACGTTTTTTGATGACGACCATAATTTAACGCTGCAAAAGCCTTCGCGACCCTAGACGAATTTTTGGTTACTTCGATAATGGTCCGCCATCTTTTTCACAAATTCTGCGACACTCGGGCGAAAAGTTATTTGTCAATGCGCATCGCAGATCGTCCCGGGAATCCAATCGGTTGCGAGCTTTCGTTTTGTCCACAACTACACAAATTGAGAACACTTGCTGACAAAGATAATATATTGCAGGAAACGGCAGAAGAGAATACCTATTCTGCTTCGGTAACTAAAACGGAATTTTCTCGCAACTGCGCCCAAACTTGTGAAATTGACGCATTTTTCTTCATGCACGTGCAGATCACACAACTCTAGTCGAAATCCCGGTATTTCCTCTCCAATTTTGTCGACGTCTGTAGCAAATCGATTTATAACCAGCTGCGTTTACTGAGATCAACATTTGCAGGCATATAATATAGGTCCATTCATGGCGGAGATTACTAAGTACGATTCATCCCCTCCCTATCAGAGGGGGCCACCAAAAAGCTTAAAGATGGGAAAATGAGGATTTTCAGGTCCTACGTTCACGAATGTACGACAAAAAGAGTCTTGGTATTCGGTTGTACAGCGATTTGGGTCCTTTCGACGGGTTTCAGTCAATCCGACCTGGAGAATAGAACGTTACAGGGTTGATCTGGGTCAGGCGTTTAGAGTGGATGAATCGAATGCTCAGGCTACGTAAGTGCTATTGAAAAGCCTCGAAGCCTCAAATTTAAAAAATACTCGCCTTCTGGAGGTAACTTCGCGGCAAAAATAGAGAAAATACGCTGATCCCGCAGTCTCTGAAGCTCTTTAGGCGGCTAAAACTGAAAAGGCACACTAATGTGCTGTTCTTGGGGTAAGTACCGAGTACGTGGCAAAAAGTTTGGAAAACAAGGGCTAATATTCATGGGTAATAAAGTGAAAAAGTGCTCATTCATGGTTCCTCGATGCAACTTTCAGACTAGAGAAAAAATCGTAGACTTCCAGATAGAGAAAAAATCGCTGATTCGCGGTGTATTGTATAGGCTAAAATATAGAAAAATAATGCAAACTGGTGCTCTTGGGCCAAGCCCACTGCTAAAAAGGAAAAAGTGCTAATTCAAGGCTATAAATGTGAGAAAAAAATCACGGCTAAAAATTAACTTGGAGCTGAAGTTAATAAAATGGCAAATTCACAACTGAAATTACGAAAAATCACCCATTCGGAGGTAGAAGAAAAGATAAATGGCGTCACAATTCGCTGCTAAATTTGAAAAAAAAAGAAAAGCTTATTTACAACATAAATTTGGAAAAATCGCTAATTATCTGCTAAAATCTAGAACCCGGACTAGCCATTCACGAGCCCAAATTCTGCCACGAAATCACACGACATCGGAGTTCCAAATCTGCGAAATTGCAACTTTTGGGTCAGAACATTCGCGAAATTTCAAATTTTGGGTCAGACCATTCACAAAATTGCAAATTTTGGGTCAGAACATCCACGAAATTGCAATTCTTTGTTCTTCATGCGCGCGAAATTCTAATTCTCGGTGCTTCATTTTCAGTGAACCCGCAGGCAAGCTGGCCACGACAGCGCAACATATTATTGGCAAGCTGCCACAAAACTTAGCGTTTTCTCAATTACAACCCCGAATTGTCATTTTATCACTGCTCAATTCAAAATCAATAGCACTAATTCAGGACTAAAATTGAGATAAAGTGTTCATTTCAGCTAAAGATTGGCACTTTTTCTCAATTTTAGCGGCGAATTGACGCTATATGTTTCAATAGCAGCTAAGAGTTAGCGTTTTGGCTCGATTTTAGCTGTGAATTAGCGATTTCTCTCATTTTTCGCTGCAAATAAGTGTCGCTAGCCGCTAATTATCGTTTCGTCCTCATTCCAGCCGTGAATTAGCGCGACTTTGCAAAAATGACCATTTTTTCTGCAGAACATATATGTGTATTTCTCGTTTTTGAAGGACACATATTGTTCAGTTTTAATGCCAATCAGCCATTTTGAATAGGCAAAACGGTTTCCGAGATCAAACAATCGATTTCGAACAAAGACGAGTTGAAGAAGGGTGCGGGCAGCTGCCCATCATTCTTGCCTTGTCCAGGCTACGCCCCCGTAAAAGCCAATTCGTATAGTTTCTGAAGGCAACTTCGTAGTTAAAAGTAAAGAAAATCTCTACTTTGTGGCTAAAATTGAGAAAAACGCTAATTCAGGGCCAAAATTTAAGCGTTTGTATTCATATCTGAATGTGAAAACTTAGAAAAACTGCTAATTCTAGCTAATATAGAAAAAATTAGGACAAACGGTAATTCACGGTCAAAATTGAGAAAAATCGCGAATTAAATCGCTGATAAAATGAAAAAATTCGCTGGTTCGCTGCTGAAATTGAGAAACGTCGCTAACTCGCCGTTGAAGCGTAGAAAAAACGTTAATTCATGGCAACAAGTCTCGCCCCCCTGAGAAATTACAATACTGGCATTCGTGGATATTAATAATAAAAAATAACTAATTAACAGCCAATACATATTGAGAAAATCACTAATTAGCGCGCAAAACGCTATTTTTCAGCTCCAATCTACAAAAAGTATACTTATTCGCTGCTAAAAATGGAAAAAAATCGCCAATTTGCAGCTAAAATTGTGGCTATAGGTGAAAACCCCGCTAATTTGCTGCTAACACTGATAAAAACGTTACTTGCGGCCAAAATTTAGAAAAGGGCTAATTGGCGCCTTAAATGGAGCATAATGGCGAATAGGATGTAGAAATAACGCTAATTCATGGCTAAAATAAGGAAAAATACGTAATTAAACGGCTCTTAAACTTAAAAATTATACTTCTTGTTTATTTAGATACTAAGGGGCCTCATAAAGATTTCCGCCCCGGGCCCCGATAGGTTTAGGTCCGCCAGTATCAGCACACAATTTTCTAAAAATCCGCGACTTCAAAGATCTTGGACTACTAGAAAAAAGTAAAACGGCTGCTATAGACTGTTCGGTTTTCTTTCATTCGAATGTAATTCAGAGCAAACAAGTGAGCGGAGACCGCACTTACATAAAAATAATGTAAGTGCAGGGAATTGTACTCTGGCTGAAGGCAGTAAGGTAGCTCGAGGACCGGGAACTTCAATTGAAATGGCCGAAACAGTCCTCGACCCTAAGAAAAACCGGCCGCGACCCGGGGTTTGGGAACCCCTGCCCTAAATGGTCTAATCACAGCAATGTTGAAACCGCAAAATGGTCTGACCACAATTTGCATTAATCATAGGAACGTTCCAAACTCTTCTACAAAAGGCCTGACCGAAAAATGCTGCAATCTCAAAAGGCTATTTCCATGAAAAGATCTAAAGCCAGGGGCGTAGCCAGTCTTTGATCTAGGGATGGGCAATGGGCATCTTCACTGGCGAAAATATCAGATGGCCCATTCCCTTTTTGCATGCTTCTATTCGGGGATCTGGAACTGGAAATCGTCAATTAATTCATAGTCATCAGAAACAGTATTTGCGCACAACCGGTCACTATTCGCCTATTTCATAGTTCGGCGCTGTCCTTGGCCACTTGGGAACTAGCTCATGTGGGCACTGGGCAGTCTTCTACTAGTTTCTAATGGAAATCACCCACAACCATAGGCGGATCTAGGGGGGGGGGCAACAGCAGAATTACCCCCCCCCCCATGGAGCTTGGAAAATCTCTCAAAACATGGGGGAAGGGGAGTGGTGGACAGGTGGTGGGAGTGTACTGGGAGAGGGGGAGGGGTTTCGATTACCCCCGCCCCCTGAGAGAGGTCCCAGATCCGCCCTTGCCCACAACAACTGTTTCCCTGAATGGTCAACTACAGCGCTGCCTGAATTATGATCAAGGCAAATCCTTAAAAACTAAATCTATGTTGGACAATAACTGTCGTTTGTAATCTTCTATTCCTGATTTTCTGTCCAACCTTCAACTTTTTCCCAAGAAAGTGATATTTTTGAAGCTAAACTTGAAATTTGGTCCCCTGAGACGGCAAACTATTGTAATATAGCCGCCCAATATCGTCTATACCAGGGCCGGCCAACCTTTTTTGGTCGTGGGCCATAAACCTGGCTGTAAGAACTCAGGCGAGCCACCCATCCTCACCCCCCCCCGCCAACATTTTGCATTTTACTCAACACTTTGATCTTTTAGCAAAAGGCCGTGACACTCTGAATAAAACGCACTGGGCGCCTTTTCAATAACGTCAACAACATTAGTTAACGACAATTTACTAGTGTTATTCATTTGCACAAAAAACGCATTGTGCTCTCAAAACTCATTGCAGTGCCGGCCTTAGACATTTGGCGCCCCCGGGCGAATCTTTCAGCAGCGTCCCCCCCCCCCTCCATGAAGTTGTCTCCAAGAGCCGCGAATTAGCTTTTTTCCTCCACGTCATCATTTCATCTCAATTTCATCGGTGAGTTAGCGTTTGTCTCCATTTCAGCCGCGAATTAGCGATTTGTCTCCATTTTAGCTGCGAATTAGCAATTTTTCTTGCAATGAATTTGTGTTTTTCCTGATTTTAGCCGCTAATGAGAGATTTTCCAAATTTACCCGTGAATTAGATCATGCATAAATCCGTAGGAGCCTACATCGTCTGTCTTCCCTCGTTGAGGTTCGTCAAAAACGACCGGTTTCGGCTGCTCGCCATCTTCAGCATTTATGCATGATTTAACCACCAACCCTCGTAGTTTAAGCGACTCTACTAACAATTTAAACCCGTGAATTAGGGCTATTTTCTAATTTTAGCCACGAAGTTTCCGACTCCATTAACTCAATTTAGTTCTGTTAATTACCAAAAAGTTATCTATTTAGCCCCCTAAATAACCATTTATCTTTATTTTAGTCGCGAATTAGCGTAACTATTTTTAACCTCCTAGCGAGCCACGAATGCGAGTTTTTCCCAATTTTCGCTGTGAATTATACGCTTTTTATTAATTTTATCCGCAAATCAGCGCATTTTATATTTATTTTTCACACATCTCAATGTGACATCATCGTGACTTTTCTGCAGCGTAACTGTGCTATTAGAGGGTAGCGTGGATTAGCGATTTTGTTCACTTTCAGCCATGAAGTTACCTTCAGAAGCAGCGAGTTAGCGTTTTTCCCACGCCTGAGGTTTAGCGATTTTCTCCACTTTAGCCGTGAATTCGTGATTTTAGGCACTAAAGAGCGATTTTTCCAATTTTATCCGTGAATCAGTACTTTTTATCAATTTTTCCGGCGAATTAGCGATTTTTTCACTTTTAGCCGTGAATTAGCGCTTTTTCTCAGACTGAGCCACGAACTGTGTTTTTTTGCGGAGTTAAGAACAAAAGTAGTTCTTGAAATCGTGAAAACTGTGTAATTCTATTCTGTAAGTGTCAAATTCGGGAAATTTTGACTACGAGAGGGGCCAACTCCTGGAATGGCTTTTCTGAAGGACCAAACACTGTGAAATTGAATTTTTGAATGAGAGCCACGAAATTGGCTTTGTTTGGGAGTCAAACCGGTGAAATTGATTCTTGATTGAGCAAGGCCAGCCAGTTTGAGTGCCGATAATCCGAGGAATGAAACCCACGCAATATATTTCACACGCGCAGCATAAACGAGGTCACCAGAGTATGCGCCCTCCCCCCATAAGAAAACGTCTAACGACTTTCATGCGTCTCGATGATTGGTGAATGATTCACCTTTCTACTTACGTGAAATTGCAAGTTTCTGATTTGTATTTTCACGAAATAGGAAGTTTCTGGGCCTTTCTTCAGAGAGCGTGGACCCCGAGCAAGCCCGTCTGACGAATTGCCGCAAAATTGCAACATAAGAACCAGAAACTACCGATTACGCGCAAATACAGACCTAAATGAGACTATTTTCGGCCCTACTATGAGTCACCGAACCGTCAAATCTATCCCCGACCTGAACTACCAAATCCACTCTTGAAAAAATCAAATTTACGACTTTGGTTCATTCACAAAACGGAATTTCGCGGGTGGTGACTCGCACAAAAATCAAATTTCGTATGTTTGAGCCACCAAAAATCTTGTACTGGCCGATCTAAAATCGAATTTCGCAGCTCTTGGCCACAGAAAGTCAAATTTTTCAGGTTTCGGTGGCTGATTGTCCAATTCTGTGGCGTTTGGTCATTCTAAAACACAATTTTGCAAGTGTGGATTGTCCAAAATTCAAATTTCGCGAGTTTGAGCCACTGACAAAATCAATGTCGGAGGCTTGTGCCACTTTAAATCAAATTTCGCAGTTTTGGGTCACAGAAAGTCAAATTACATAATGAAAAACTGCACTGGTGGTGCGGTCCAGTCTCCGTTTCGACTTCAGACGTTCAGCTACCTGAGCTATACTCGGTCCTGGTCTCATCAGCCCGGTATGGAGCCGATGGACTGTCCCTCGACGGGCTCGACGGGAGCCTACAATCCCCGCCCCCCCGGCGCTCAACCCCGTCCTGGCAAAACCGAGTCAGGGAGGACTCGGCTCACCAGGACTGATGAGAACCGTGAGGGCGAAACGGGGACTGTGGATGGGGGCTCGGCTCCAATTGCCGGGCTGATGAGACCACGACCGAGTAGCTCAGGTTGCGGGAAGGTCTGAGGTCGAAACGGAGGCTGGACCGCTCCCTCGGTGAAGTTTTTCGCGATTGTTTCGTGGGTCCTGCCTCCAACATCTTGTTGTTCATTGTGAAATTACATAGGTTTGGGCCACTGAAAACTCAATTATTTTGCGGGTGTATGGGTTATTGCGCAGCTTTGTGCCACTGGAGATTCAATTTCGTGGTGTAGGTTCTCCCAATAAAAAAAAATGTCGCTTACGTTCGGCACGCTCGAAGATTAAACTTCGTGAGTTGGGGATACTGAAAAACCAATTTCGCACGGTTGGTTCATCCAGAAACAAAATTTCGTGGATTGGGCTTATTAAAATTTTTAACTCGACCGATTCTCAAGTGTTTGGTTCTTGGAAAACCCAAATTCGTGGGTTTGGGTCGCTTAAGAATCAATTTTCCCATTTGTCCAGGAGCTCTTTCGTTCCCTGAAATGGCCAGGTTTTTGGCTTGAGTAGCCAACGTAATATCATGGCCTAACGGTAAACTTTTGGAGGATTCCCCACCGTGGATTTGACTGACTTGAGTCGATCCATTGTTTATTGTTTCCTTCAAAAAGTTAGATTTAACTTTTCTTTTTTTCAGTATCAAGTGAATGGCGAAGACACCTTTTTTATATTTCGTGGAGGCTCTAAGGCTGTTCTGGCGCTGTGTCACAAAAACTTCGTTTTGAAAGATGAAGAAAAAAATCTTGCGGTAAGTGTCAACACTCACTTTTTTTTTTTTTGAGGCGTAATCCTTTTAACGAAATGTTTTGCCCCCCCCCACCTCCCTCATATTTTCAACAACAGTCACCCTTGTATCTCATGGTCAACTACGTATCGGTTGAAGAGGAGTCCTTCGCTCCGCTCAAATGTTTGGAGAATGTCGTCAATCGTCGAGTTAATTCTACCGAGCAAGCGATCGATTTTCGAAACTTTAAAAACGATCCAGACTGCGCCAATTTCTACGTCTCGCTCAATATACCACAGTTCGCTATGACGATCGGCACTCTTTTACGGAAGAAAATTCGAGCGGTTCGATCGCTTCTGTTGAGTCACAACGAGTTGGACAACCTCGATTTCCTCGAGACATTCAAAAGAAACGGTCTATTAATGATTAATTATATCGATTTAAGTTATAACAAGGTAATCATTACGATTTTTGAAAATTATTTTCTTAACAATAATATTGAGGGGAGTACAGTTATCGTGGTCAGCGTTTGAAAAAATATCAAAATACTCCTTTGAAAGCATTTCGATCAAAGGAAACCCACTGTGCGATGACTTTGCCGGGGGGAGCCCGTTTGAGATGGTTCGAGAGCTTAAAAAACTTCTTCCAAACTTTAAAACTTTGGTATACTCAATGTTCATTTATTAAATGTGTTGGTTTTCGTGTAATTGACGCTTTTAATTTTTCAGGATTCCGTAGAAATTGACAAAGTCGTGCTGAACGACATTGTCGCTTTTAAAACTTTTTTTGCTAACGCGTCGTACGCGACTTTGGTGGATCACTTTCTGCATCACTATTTCATGATTTTTCAATCTAACCGAGAATTATTACCCAAATTGTACCACGCTGACGCGTCGTTTTCTTTTAGCATTTTAGACCAATCTAGTGCCGTTACTAGCATCAGGTGAAGCTTGTTTTTGCCTACCTGAAACCGCTTTATTATTCCATTTTTATGCGTTAAAAATTTGTAGGAATAGTTCCTTCATGAAATACCAACGTAACCTCCTAACGATGTCTGACCTGACTAAAGCGCATACTTCGATCGCCATAGGTCGCGACAATATATTCGCCGTCTTGAAAACATTTCCAGAAATCCAATTGGATTACTACTCGTGTAAAGTTGACGTTCCGATTGCGGTAAGCCTCCCCTTCACCAATCCATTAGGCCAACCATTTACTCCCGGTCATTTTTCAGAAAATCGATTCAGTCACGATTGATGTAACGGGCGTCTTTAAGGACAGTTCCGGCCTACCCGAACTTTTTAGTTTTACCAGGACCTTTATCATATGCCCAGTGAATAATAATTCGGGTCAATGGAAGATCGTCAATGATATGTGGTGTATCGCGAAGGCGTCCATTAGAATGTCAGAGGTAAACTTGGCACCCCCTCCCACCCTTCATCCCACACTACCATTTTTTTTTTTTTTTGAACCGCCCCTAACGCGCTTAATCTCAGGGATGTTTCATCGTGGATAAAGCACCGGTGAAAAGCGATTTCGGCATTATGCTGTTCGCTAAATCGCGGAATAAAGAGACGATGATTGGCGCCATGTGTAATCTGACCAATATGAAAAGAGCCTGGGTCGAAAAGTAAGACAATATTATTTAAAATTGAGCGTTTCTGTAGCATTCATTGTTTTATGTAGATTTCTGGGTGAATCCATGTGGGATCTTGAAATGGCGCTGCAGGCCTTCATCGACCAGTACAAATCCAATCAGATCCTCGCGGAGGCCTTCGTTGTTGAAAAATAATTTTAATTTGAGTACCTATTTCATCAACAGTCGTAAGTTTTCGAACTGCCTTACTAATTTTTGTACCTTCTACCTTCCTAATAAGATTACGAGACTAGAGCACATTTTATTTGTCCCCTCCCACCACTGGGTTCGGCTGGGATAAAATAGGCCCCGCCCACTTCACCGTACTTTAAAGAATTTTGAGGCCTCTCCAATTTACTATTTCTTCCTTCATAGAACTTCTTCTTGTATGAGTTCTTCAACCCCCCCCCCTCTTCCTCTAAATGTTTCCTGGATCCGTAATTAATTTGTATATCCAACGATTTTATGAACTGTCGGTCCCTCAATTTCGTCGCTCTTCTCGCCTTCTACTTCTCTATCTATCGTGAGCAACCGAATAATTTTCAACGGTAGTATAGACGCAAAAGTGCAGGGGCGTAGCCAGCCCTTAATCCAGGGGTGGGCAGAAAATGTTGGATGTTACAGAGACCCCAGCAAAAGAACTGGTTGTTAATTTAATCAGAAATAGGCGCATTAAATCGTCAAATGTTTCCCCGGAAAATGAGTTTTTCAAAAAAGGTTCATAATCCACCAAAAACTAACATTTCCGTTAGGAAACTAGCGGTTTTAGCCTTCCATTCCTAATTTTTTTTTTGTCCAAAAACTGACAATGTTTTCCCACTAAATCGATACTCGTAGGAAAGGATTGGCACAAGGGTTAGAAGTGGATTACCGGTGACTTATTCACATACAGCGAAGAATTAAAACATTTTCTCAATTAGCGCACTTTCTTCATTTTAGCATCTAATTAGCGCTTTTTTTGATTTTAGAAGCGGATTAGCCAGGTAATCTCATTTAGCGATGAATTAGCAATTTTTTTGGCGATAACTTCCCATTTAAACACGAATAAGCGCTTTTCCTCACATTGCCTTCACATTTTCATCATCGAATTAGTGCTTGTTCTTAAATATAGGAGCAAATTAGCGTCGCTTTCATATTTTAGCTATGATTTAAGGGCTTTCTCTCCATTTCAACAATGAATTAGCGCTTTTTCCGTTAATATCGAATTATAACGCAATTTCTCCAGCTCTGTTTCACAATTTGAGCAGTGAATTATCAGCGCGATGTATTCACATTTAGCCGCGAATTAGCGTTGCCCTCTATTTTAGCCGCTAATCTGCGATTTTTCTTAATTTTAGCTGCGAATCATCGCCTTTTCTCCATTTTATTAGCGACTTGACTTGGTATACCTATATATACCAAATCCCGATAGGGAAATTTCTTTCAGAAATTGCGGATTGGCGTTCTCTCAATTTTTAAATACAATGGGCAGTTTTTTTCAATTTTTGCTGCAATTTTAGTAGTGAATTAACACTTTAGAGTGAATAATTAGTGATGTATTCACATATATGTATAGCGACGAATTAGCACTTTTTCTTAATTTTAGCCTTACTAGCAAATTTTCTCCATTTTAGCAGCGAATTAGAAATTTTCCTCGTTTAGCCAAGAATTAGCGCTTTTCATCTATTTCGAAAGCGAATTAAGCTATTTTCTCAATTTAAGCCGCGAATTAGCCATTCATTTCAGTTTCGAATTTGCCATTTTTGTGCAATTTTAACTTGAAAGTGTATTTTTTTGTCAATATTAGAGCGTGTTTTCTAAACTTTAACCGCGGGGTTGGCCCAAATAAAACACTTTTGCATTGATTTTCATAATTTATTCGTAGAATTGCCTCCATGCACCGCGAAACAGCGATTTTTTCTTAATTTTAGTCTGGAAGTTGCATCGCGAGACCACGAGTCATCGCTTTTTAGCAGATAGCAGCTGATATAACTAGTTATAGCTGCTATAAAACAAGCGCTTTCGAGGGCTCAATCGAATATTCAGCTCGCACACTCTTTGCTGATATCACTTTCAAAGTTGTATTCACCAGGTCGGATAGACTGAAATTCGTAGAAAGGAGCCAACTCGCTGTCCAACCGTACGACCCATTCACATACCTACATCCATGGATAACCTAAAAATCCTCATTTTCCCGTATTTAAGCTTCTCGGGCGCCCCCCCCCCTCGCCAGTACCTCGGTACGCTACTTCGCGTTGTCTCAAGTCCAAGGAACCTTGGACGTACTCGGACCTTTTCGGGCTGCTTTAAGTCCAAAAAATCGGCTAAACCTAACTTCTACGTGAAACGCTCATTTTGGGAGATTTTATATGGGGCTCTTCGTTTGTACTATAGTGCTCCTTCGTTCGCATACTTGTAGCTCTTGGGGGGGGGGGGATCTATGTCCCCAAATCCCCCCCCCCGTACCTACGCCCCTGGGGGTCTGAAGTCCAAGTAAACAGCTGGACACACGCGGACCTTAACGCTGCTTGTAGTCGAGAGAATCTGCTAAACCTAAGTTATCGAGAAACGCTCATTTTTGGAGATTTTATGGAGCTCTTTAGAGCGTTATGGTACTAGTGCCCCTTCGTTCGTATACTTGTAGCCCTGGGGTGGGGGGTATCTCCCACATCCTCCCCCCCGTAACTACGCCCCTGATAGCAGAGTATCAAGCTGATTGTCAAAATAAGTGCTCAACAATTGGTCTTGAATGTCAAAATTCGCCCTATAAACTGCATAGAAGGCAGGGGCGTAGCCAGCCCCGTGATCAAGGGGTGGGCAGCCAACCCGGCACTGATCCAGAATTGGGGGGGGGGGCGCACTTCTTGAGAAAAAGTGCTCGTTCGCGGATGAAATCCATGAAAAGGACATTTTGCGGCTAACTACTCAGGGAAAACACCCATTCACGGTTAGAATTGAGAAATAGCGCTGATTCACGTTAAGTTTGAGAAATAAATCTCATTATTCGCGGTTGAAATTGAGAAAACACGCCAATTTGCGGTTTCGCGATACAAAGTCCGGGCCGAAATTAAGAAAATACGCTAATTCGCGGTTTACAGTGCTCTTTTCACAGCTAAAATTGAAAGATAAAAATTGCTCGTTCAATGTAGAATTGAGAAAAATCGCTCATTTGCGGCTAAAATTGAGGATGCTCGCCAATTCACAGCTAAAATTGAGAAATGGAGCTCATTCACGCAGGAAAAATTGAGAGAAGGCATCAGTTCGTGGTTTCTCAAACCAATATCTCGGTGAACATTGCGAAAAAGTGCTAATTGACTGTTTAATTATACATGTACATAAAGCAAGTTTGTGGGTACAATCAAGAAAAAGCCCATACATTTTTGAAAAAGTTTTCAAAAACTTCAAGGTTCGCGATGCAACGTCCGGATCAAAATTAATGAAATTCGCTAATATGCGGATTATGTGAACCTTTTCACTGCTGAAATTGCTCAAAAAATTGGTCAAGGCAGAATTGAGATTAAAGCACTAATTTGCGGCTAAAATTGAGGGAAAACGAATTGGCAATTGTTGTTGATTGGTGGAATTGTCGTGGCTAAAATTGAGAAATAGGGTTCATCCAAGGGTTAAATTGAGGAGAAACTGCTCTTTTGTGGCTGAAATTGACAGAACGCACCTTTTCGCGGTTTATAGGAGATGCCGCAGTGCTGGCCGTAATAAATGCGTTATTTCACGGTTTTTTGAGACCTTTTTACGGCTGAAATGAAGAAAATGGGCTAGTTCGAGGTAGAATTGAGAAAAAACACACAGTTTGAGCTAAAATTAAGGAAAAACGTTAATTCGTGGCTACAAATAGTGCTCATTCACGAGTAAAAAGGGGGGGGGGGATTCTGTGCAACTCCTCTTGAGGAAAAACTGCGGATCCACGCCTGTGGGCCAGCTTCACTGGCGAAAATATCAGATGCATCATTGCCTTTTCGCAGGCTTATAACAGTATCTGCAGGTTGGAATCGCGTCAATTCACGGTCATTAGAGACTAAATTTGCACAGAAACTGCCACTATCCGGAAAAAAATAAATATCTGCTGGAAAACTGTCGTTTGAAGCCTTTATTTCGGATTTTATGTCGAAAAACTGAACCCCCCCCCCCCCCGAAAAGTGATACTTTTGGAGCTTAACTTTAAATTTTAGACCTGAAACGGTAAATAGAGCTGGCAGTTTCTCTCCCACCATTTGTCTGTAAGGCACAGCGGTCAAAACACCGTTTGAGCTAACTCAAACACGAAATTGCTGTCGAACCTTGCGAAAAATCAGCAAAATCTGTTTCCAAGTTAAGCCGACCCTCAAAATCGGTTTGTCAGCAACCGATGAGCGAAAATGTGTTGTTTTTTTAGTGAGAAAAATCCGCAAAATTTGTTTTATGGAGCGAAATACAATAAACTTGTGTTTCTGTTAGCCAGATCAGGGAAAATGTTTTTGGAATTTGGGGGGTGGCCAGCTGCCCCACGAAATCTGCGTTTTTGATTCTAGGGGAGGGCAACTGCCCATCCCTGCCCCCCGCTGGCTACGCCAGCCCAGTATAAAGTATAGACAGATTGGTGTTGGAGGGGGGTGGCTGAAGTGCTCGTGGAAGTCTTGGAACTACCTAAAAATGGAGATTCGGTCACGAGGACCGCCAAACCCTCTCCTTCTCCTCCTCTTCCCCAAGACTCGGCAATCTAAAGGCGGCTGAACAGCGGAAAATTAGAAATGGCAACATCTACTATGTTGTCCGCAGAGCGTTCAGTGTGATGGCTCGAAGAACCGTTTCGCTATCAATTTTTTATCGTTAACAATTAACGTGAGTTTTGGACTTTGGATTTTTGGACGTTTCATTCATCGGAACTCCGGTTGTTGGACTTGTCGGATGTTTTAAGTCATGGCAGAGGCTGATCCGGATATTTCGAAATTCCGCGTGGCTGAAGTAAGCTGGACTTTATTTATTCTCAAGGGAGCATCATCTATTTCTGCGCGTTATTTTGACAGTTTCCTCCGACTGTTCTGTACATACCGAATTTCATAAACGAAGACGAAGAGGAGTACCTAATTCACAAAGTAAATTCGGCTCCGAAGCCCAAATGGGTCTATTTGAGCAACCGGCGACTTCAAAACTGGGGTGGCTATCCCAATGTGAAGGGAATGGTTGCTGAGGCTCTTCCAATTGTAAGAACATAAATTTAGGGCGTAATTTTGAAAAACGATTAAAATTGTCTAAATTTAGTGGTTGAAAGTTTACGTGGATAAAGTGAACGCTCTCAAGGTATACAACGATGGTAAAGTGAGCGCGAATCACGTCCTAATCAACCAATATCAGCCTGGTCAGGGAATTTTGGTGAGAACGGTACAGACTGTTTCCCTTATTCGGCCACTTCTACTTCTTTTTATTGTTTTAGCCTCACGAAGACGGGCCGCTATTCTACCCGACGATTGTCACAGTGAGTCTCGGGTCTCCTACTAAGTTGGAATTTAGGCGAAAGCCTGACTTGAGCAAGTTGTGCACATCCGAGAGACCCCCGTCGCCCGTGGTATTACTGCTAACCATTTTTTTAAAATTAAAAAATTATGATAAAAACCTTTAAAAATCTGTCTGCCCCAGCATTTTGCCGATGATGTCTCACACTCCTTAATTTTGGAGCCCCGGAGTCTCTTAGTCGTCAAAGACTGCCTCTACACGGACTATTTGCACTCAATTCCCGAATCGAGGCAAGATGAAGTCGACAGCACTGTGAAAAATGTGTCGTCCATCATGTATAAATTAGGGGACGTTGTGCCACGATCGACTCGAATTTCTTTAACAATAAGGAACGTTCTTAAAATGAGTAAAATTAATTTGAGTATTTTGAATAAAACATAAAAATCCAAAGACTCGTGTATTATGCCTGTTCAGCCCATGTCAACATCTTTGGGACAACTACTGCTATCCTCATCCTCGTCCGAATCGTCAAGGGACACGTCCACGATATTATCGTCTTCTCGATTGTCTTCATCCAACAAACATTGTAATTGTTGTAAGGAGGAGAATAAAACATGAAATTGTTTTTTTCTCATTTCAAGTTTTCTTTGAAGCTTCTCACTCGTTTCCTGAAAATGTCAAAACAATTTTAAACGGCCGCCAGTTGACGGAGGGGGCATAAATTTACCTCGAGCCCCTGAATTTGCGATTTGAGCACCTCCAATTTATCGTTCGTCAGCTTTCTATCGGGCTGCTCGTTGATCACCTTGGCTAAAACTTCGTACTCCAGACGGTTTTTCCTAATGACTTTGGCCTCTTTAAATTTTTCCTTGGTCGCGGCAATTTCCTCGCGAACTCGAGACATTTCCTCCTCGATTTGAGAATTGATATTTTTGTAATTCTCTAATTCTGAGTCGGTCATCGAGGCTATAAGGCGGGATTTTTTATAGGCGTACTCGACTTGACTCAACTGCGACAGGAGCTGGTCTCGAATGAGCCTGCTACGAAATAAAATTTAGGACGACCTTTCTTGGGGGCAAAATTGAAACAATTCTAGGACTCTCACCTGTCTTGGTTCTCGCTGTCCGTATTACACCATTTTACAAATTTCTTTAAAAGCATGTTGATCTTTCTGTCTTCGCCAGTTCCTCCACCGTCGATCAATAACTTCTTTTTGATGATTTCCTCTAATAAAAAGTCATTATATTGATACAAACTTAAATACGCCTAAATTTTCAAGCGGTAAACCTCTTACCTTCGTTCATATTTAAGGGGTTTATTCGTTAAAAACTAAAATAAATAAGGCGTAAACACAAAAACTCGCGTTTTCCGCTGAGACTTGTCTTATCAAAGCACAACCTTCCTGCCTCCTTCGGATAACCTGATCCTGCCCAGCCGCTCGCGCACGTGCAAGTGTTTTGTTTTGACGGTTGAGTGTTTTCTTTAAGGAAAATTGTTGGTAAGTTGGACGTTAAACCTTTAAAAATGTATTAATTATTAGTTGAATTTAACTATCGTTAAGTTTTTAAACCGTTGAAATCTCTGGTTTAGCGTGTCACGTTTCTGGTGATAGGGGGGAAAGGTCCAAAAACCAAACTACGCGGTCATAGCGTCAGAACCCGGTTAGGACGTACAATTTACCGATCTCTGAGGAATGTAGAGGCGTAAGAATGTTCATTTGGGTTTATTTAAATCGGTAAATTATAAGTGAACACGGCTGAAAAAGGCGAACTATAGGAATTGGTTGATCTCTCACTGGATAGTAGAGCTCATTTTTGCCCCTTTTTACGGATGACTGAGGCCCCTACCACCACAGGTGCGTTTTGACCGGAACCGGTCGTCACATGCCGAAATTGGCCTTTGTACGTAGGGCTCATAAATCACGTCCGCCTCAAATAGAAACACGTTGTAAAAAGTGGCTAAAAAATCGCAAAAATTCCCCCGCCTAACCTCCCTATGAGGCGATTTTGGGGGAAATGGCAAAAAATGTATAATTGGACGGATTCACGCAACTTGGGCCTTCGCGACACGAGGGATCAAAAATTCGAAACCCATTTTTTCGATCAGACAATCCGTTTGGTTGGGGCTCTCTCTGTGATCCGGTCGATTTCCTGTTTCAAAGGGCCGCATGTAGTTGCCCGTTTCCGGTGGCAATGGGATCGAAGGAAGACCCTCAACGCGCAGCTTTATTGATTCATAGGATTGCCAGATCTCCAGTTTTCGCCCGGAGTCTCCGGGCCTGGGACCCGATCTCCTGCCGGGCCGAGAATATCTCCGGGTCAAAAAATCTTTCGCTTTAGTTCTGGAAGTAACAAAAAATTCATTCCAAAAAAAAAAAAAAAAAAATTAGAATCATTTTACGTGGGCGTTACATTTATTTCTAGGCCAGTCAATAAGAACATTAAAAATAGCTAAAATCGCAATTAAACGGCTAGTTCTGATTTTTTAGTATGTTGTTAGGACCAGCACCAGTAGTGTAAATCCAAGTTTTCAGCTTCGAAAGACTTGTGCTACTTTCGAGGCACTCGAAAAACCGCGAAAATTTTGCACTTGTTTTGGGTTTTTCACGTTATCTCCTAAAATATGCATT
Source organism: Corythucha ciliata (assembly GCA_038030265.1). NCBI lineage: Eukaryota > Metazoa > Arthropoda > Insecta > Hemiptera > Tingidae > Corythucha > Corythucha ciliata. Next base: position 10,881,558 of record CM075941.1, read on the forward strand.
TTAAGATAAAACGTACGAAATACGTTGAAACTACATACAATTTGCTACAATTTGAGACCTAACGTAGCTCTGTAGGTCATGTAATGACCAAGATACTGCTCCTCGAATTTGGATTTATTTGTCCAAAAAATTAAAATTTCAAGTTTTGGTCAACTTTCGACCCAAGTTTTGACCAAATTACTCATCCTACGGGGAAATCCGAGTCGAGAGAAGTAGTAGCAAATGTAATTATGTTCTATTTATGCACACAACGATGTCTGCAGACCAAATAGTTTCATCAAAATCCTCGAATAAACAAAAAGTTTGGAAACTACATTTTTCTAAAAATGAATCTGTTGAGTTCCCACCTAAGTTTGGGTGGATCCCAGTGCACACGAGCGATAAGTGTAGCATGGTCATCGTTACCATCGTTACGCTTATCACCAGGACCATTCTCCTCTATACACCCTATGAATGGACTGCTCCATAAGTTGCTATTGTTTTCCATGGTCGCGGTGACATGTACCGCAGTGACCGGGAGAAATTTATCGCTCATGTGCACGGAGCATAATAGACCGATAGCTGGCGACAGTCCCATTCAACCGGAAGAACATAGTCACGAAAGGTATGCAAAATGATGGCATTTGACCCCCTATATACGAGTCCGGAAGTCTGCCACGCTGTATCTGGGGCCACGCTGAGCTGAGCTGAGCTGATTACGAATACGATCGTCTGCCGCCGTCTGCCTGAGGCATTTGCCCTCAGTGGCTCGCCAAACTCACGAAATTCAGTAAACTTTAATTAACCGGAAGAACATAGTCCTGAAACTGGTCATATTCGAAAGGATCTATGGAGATGATTACAAATATAATCGTCTGCCTGGGGCATTCGCCCTTGGTGGCCAGTCAAACTCTCTAAATCAAGGATATTAATTAACCAGAATAACTAAGTCCGGAATATTGTCTTATGCGACAGGTTTCATGTGGCTGAATACGAAAATAATCGTCTGCCGGCGTCTGCCTGGGGCACTTGCCCTCAGTGACCCGTCAAACTGCACACAGGAAAATGATTAACCGGAAGAATATAGTCGTGAAACTAGTCTCATTCGAAAGGTTTAATAGAGCTGATTACGAATATGACCGTCTGCCGCCGTCTGCCTGGGGCATTTGCCCTCAGTGGCCAGTCAAACTCCCTAAATCCGGGATATTAATTAACCGGAAGAACTAAATCCGGAAAATGGTTTTTTGCTTCAGGTTTTATGAGGCTGAATGCGAAAATAATCGTCTGCTGGTGTCTGCCTGGGGCATTTGCTCTCTGTGGCTCGCTAAACTCACATAATTTGAGAAATTTCAATTAACCGGAAGAACATAGTCCTGAAACTGGTCTTATTCGATTGAATTAATGGGAATGATTACAAATATAATCGTCTGGCGACGTCAGCCTGGTGCATTTGCCGTCGGTGGCCGGTCAAACTTCCTACATCTATGGCGACAGACGATCATATTCGTAATCAGCTCCATAAAACCTTTCGAATTAGACTAGAATCACGACTATGTTCCTCTGGTTAATCATTTTCCCTCTGTGCAGTTTGACGGGTCACTGAGGGCAAATGCTCTATGCAGAGGCCGGCAGACGATTACATTTGTAATCAGCTCCATAAAACCTTTCGAATGAGACTAGTTTCAGGACAATGTTCTTCTGGTTAAATTCATGTCCCAAATTAAGGACTATAATTTCCTATAAAATCCTTAGGCCCCAGATTGAGCATGGCAGACTTCCGGACTCGTAAATAGGGGGTCAAATGGCATCATTTTGCACACTTTTAGTGACTATGTTCTTCCGGTTGAATGGGACTGTCGCTAGCTCTCGAACTATAAGGCTGAATGAAAATACCACGTGAAATTGAAAGAATTGTGTAATTTAAAATAAAACTTGACCATTGGGAACGGAGAATAAAAATGAGTGAAGGGGCTAAGATTGTAAGCCCAATGTACTTAGTTCCGTACAGTTCTTGAATGTCCCTCGTATGCACCGGATGAGGTTTGAGTGATTTCAAATTCATCCCGCCAGCAGCATCTTCAATTCCCGTCTCGGCATCACGGTTCAGACCAGTTCTGGTGAGCCGGGTACTTACTTGACTCGGTTTCCCAAGTCGGGTTGACAGCCAGGGACGTGAATCGTAGAAGGGTAGCACCTCCGCTTCCGGTGAGGGGCGGTCCATCGTCTCCGTAATCTTGGACCTCTGATGGACAGAGTAGCTCTGGACCACACCCAAAGGTACAATTTTTGTGATTCCACAAAAAAGGCGTGTGCTTGAGGGTCCAATCCAACCCCAACAATTGTGTACACCAACCTCACGTCAATCTGCCATTGTATTCCATATTCGATTCATCTCTTGTATACTGTGACGCCTTGTGGTGAGAGGAGGCATCCTTGTGATCAATGAAAGTAGAAACTGTAAAGGGGCCCCGATGAATGAAACAGCATTTTGTGCTAAGTGATGGATCTCTCGTATCCATGTCGAGTAATTGTCCATTTCACGAAATGGTTGTCCATTTCACGAAGTGGCTCCACTTGCCGTAACTTCAAAAAATTAGGACATCTGGACAAAAAATTGTCCATTTCTTGAAAAGGAAATCGTGTTTGTCCAGTTGCTGAAATCAAGCTTCCATACTACAAGTGGATGCACAACGTCATTTTTTAGCGGGTTTTTGAGTGCTTAGTAAAATTCACTAATTTCGTCGAATAACAGCTAAACACGCCGAAATTCGCTGTAGTGAAATGCACCCTTCCCGACAGCCAGCTGCCGGAGCGACAGTTTTTGAAATTTTGGTAGGAATGCGCATTCCATTCGGTTCGAAAGAAAACTTTGAATAAGGCTTTAATGAGATTTAGAATGTTATGAATCACAAAGCTCATTCAAATTGGGTTGGTCAAAACAAGCGATTTTTAAGAGAAAAATCATTCCGTTTTCCAAGAAATGGCCTTTCTGCCGAAAACTCGCTGAAGAACTAATAAAAACGTTCATGAGAAATTTTAAAAAGGACAAATTGAAGAAGTTTTTCCGACCCATGGGATGTCGATACGCTCAGATTTAATGTAGAGAAGTTGGAGTTGAATTTGTTGAAAAATTAGAGATCCACGATTTGCAAAACTTTGAGCATCTCTCAAGGCCACAGAAAATAGTTGAATTTTATCGATAATGGCTATTCCTGACAGAAAAAAGTGTGTTCTTTCCAAATTCATCGTCAAAAGTTGCAAATGTCAGCTGTAAACCGATCTATTCGCATTTAGTTAAGAAAAGTGATGCAAGCCTCAAAAAACGTTAGAAAAATCATATCTCGTAGGATTTTGATTTTCGGACCATGGTTTATTGGGTGTTTTCGATCGCAAATGAGGCCTAATTTCACCCATTTTTTTTTGTCACACTTATCCTGTTCCACCCTGTATAGTGTAACCACCGGTGAAACCACACATATGTGGGCCTGGGAAATTAATCTCAATTAGGCCTCTCAGGGCCGTAATCATAAACCAACCTTAACCTTTACCTCTCCTGCAAGGTAAATAGACTTACAGAGGTATGCTCGTAACTAAGGAAATTTTTGTCAAAATTGACGTTGATTCCTTGGAATTTCTTTGTAGATCAAGCATCAAAAAGTGAATGAAAAGCCAAAATAAGTGCCAGGAATTTTTTTTAAAAGCGATATAATTTGGCGGAGTTGTTCCTTAGACCTTATGTACCGTTTTAAGGCCCAGTTAATTGACACGTACCACGTGAAGCCCCGTGTATTCAGTACGACAGCACTCGGCGCAGTGAAGGGCGAGTTTACTGTGTGAATCAGTGAGAAACGCCCAGTAAGCTTCATGAGGGAGCAAGGAAGGGCTTCCCTGCTGCCCGCGACAATCACGCTCACGGGCATTCTTAGATAGGTTGAGCAATAAAGATGAAGTTTAAAAGTGTTCCCTGTCATCCATGTATAAAAATAGAAGTAATTTAGTATTTTAGTATCAATGGTGTCCTTCGACGAGAATCCCGGCCTCATCTGGGGCCTTAGTACAAACTCGTGCGAAAATACCGCTAGACGTGATTGCTATGGCGGGATAATGTTATTTCTTATTCGACTTTTTCCCCGACCGTTCATACTAAGGCCCCTGGCCGCATACCCAGGATGGGGTAGGGCGATTCACAGCCTCACCATTGGTCGATGTGTGGTTTGTTGTCCAAACACCGCCGAGAACCCTTGATACGAAGCCAAGTGTTTCGGGGCGCTAATATTAATGTTAATTGGAACGATGGTGAGGTCTCTATGTTGATGAGTGTCACGAAAACTCATTTTTCAACGAGAAAATTGCTCAACTTAGCTCTATCTTAAAATAATTTCTAAAAGTTTCACAACTGAGATGATACCCTGCTCCTGCAGCAGTTTTCTTTGCTCCAACCATTACACTTAGCGGCCCTGCGATCACTTCTTTCACAGGAACATTGTTCTGCAGGCAATAATGCGTAGTTCTCCCGATTTAAAAAGTGGCCCCATAGCCCAGTCAATGAATGATTCTAGGTGGAAAGTCAAAAGGTACAAAAACCGACTGTGCCACGTTGTTTGGGATGCCTAGCGGTATAACATACTAAAAGTCCTTGAACCTAGGGTTGGCGCAAAAGGGGAGGGGGAAGGGTCAAAGGTCTTATTTATGGTTTTTTGCCTATATCTTAGTGGGGGATGGTCTTTCAAAACATTTATGCGTATACAAAATTAAAGCTCACAGAATTCTCTACTTTTTATTATCTTATGGTTTTTTGGCCATTTCGAACCGTTAGCAAGATAAACGTAGGGAGTCTATAGAAGAGTTAAATTAGGATTTGGCCCAGACACCCAAAAGAACAGGAAAACGTTTGGTGCACACTGTTTGATACCCTTCCCCTAAAACAGCATACAAAATTCCCACGATTCTGCATCGGGTTAACGAGCAGCTGTTGGTAGAAGTTTCATTTCAATCGTTCTTACGAAATAATTCTAGAACCAATTGTTTTAACGCAAAAATTTTTCAGACTTAAATTGAAGAACACAAAATTTTACACAAGAAAGTATCATACCACTATTTTCCTTCCCTTCGTCTTTTGGTAGAAATAGGAGAAGGAAACTAAAAGCTGACGTAAAATTGGCCGAAGTCTGGAAACTGGAAAAACTGATAAATATTTGGTGCAATAACTTTCGGACCCGCCTCCCTCCATTGTGTACAAATTTCCCGAAGATTTCACGTCGGGTGTTGCCAGTGCTTAAGCTGGAGTTTAGATTTGAGGGTTATTTTTTTCGTTTTACTGAAATATCTTCAAAACCATCAGTGCTGACTAATCATTCTATTAGGCTCAATATGAAGGCCCCAAACAAGCCACTTCAAGGTCCCATGCACGTTTTTCCTCGATATTATGGTACAGCGGAAGCCGCGTGAACAACGATGCAAAATTGAACCGGCGTGCCTAACTTTTTCAATGTCTAAACGATTTCATCGAAATCCGGGATGCTTATAAAAAAATAGTAGGAGGGATTCTAAACGCATTCATTTGAAGAACGTTTAGCAAAAATGGGCGCCTTACGTTATGAACTATTCTACCAAATTTTCGATGGATAGTTTAGCGCAAATATAAAGAACGCTATTTAACGCAACTTTATCTCTCTGTTTAGAAGGCTTATGATTTGTGCCGTTGGATGCGACCGTTCCACAATGAAAAAAGTGTCCTCTTCTAGGATTTGTCGTCAAAATCACCATAAATAACAGCTGGAAGAAGAGATATTTCAGTTATACTCAAAAAAAGAGGAGTCTCTGCCAAAAAATAATGAATGGATTAGATTACCTGTCCACTATACGTATGCTCAAAAGCGGTAGTTTTTAGTAGACAATTAGACATCAGCTAAAGCTATACGCCGAATCGCTTATTTTTGAGTGCAAACTAGGCCCCATCTCAGACCCCCACTGGTCTTTCTACAGTAATTCATTTTACCACATTTGTCTCCTGGGGAGTTTATGTCTCCCCTTTTGTTGGCACACTGCAAGTTCTAAAGGAAATTCAATTCTCTAGAACTTTATTTTCGATGGAATTAAGATCAGAGACGATGGCCACAAAATTTTGCCATAAAATGTGTTGCAAAAAAGTTTGTTTTCGAAAATCACTTGTTCCGAGTTCATATATCTTACTAACGGTAACAGACGGTAAAAACCCGTAAGAATAAAGTGTGTATGAAATTATGTGAGCTATAATTTTGTATACGCTTACATGTTGTAAAAAACCAACCCCTTCCGAGATAAAGTCCTAAAACCAAAATAAGAGACCTTTGGCCCTCTCTCTCGACCCATTGCGCCATCACTACGGCCAATGACTTTTAATATGGACCTCTAGGCCCACCAAACAACGTACAGCAGTTAGTTTTTTACGTTTTGACTTTCCGTCTAGACCCCCATTTTTGGCATTCGTTTACTAGACTACCAGAAATGTTGAGAATTTTGTTTTATTGAAAAAAGTCCCACCTGTTAATTTTTAAAAAATTTGTCATCCCATGACGTCATGGCACAAACAATGGCAGCGTGGCAAAACTTCAGCCTTGTTCAGAACTTAAAGAGCACTTAGCCTTTTGACGTTGCAAAACGGTCAATCTAGCTCAGCGCTGAGTAAGTGTCCCATCGCGATACAAATCACCGTTGCAAAACTCCAGTAAGCACTTAATTCTACACATCAGCGCTTAAATACGAGCCCCGAGTTTTGCAACGCAAACATTAATAATTGGTTGAAAATTAAGAGCATACCTATTTGGTCTATTTACCTTGTCCTTTAAGCGCTTCGGAACAGATGACACATTTTTATAAAGGCGCGTTTACACGGTTCAATCTCATGGCTCAATTTCATTGATTCAATCAAATTGAAACGTGTAAACTTATTTTCAATGATATTGCTCCATCAAATGTCTGTAATAAACGTGATATCCGAGCCATTCAGATTGAACCGCGTAAACGCGCCTTAAAACATCACATTTTTCTACTCCTTTAGGCCCGCCGCAAATTGAGCCCTTTGATTTTTTGTGGAGATCAGGAGTCTTTAATGGGTCCTTGGGACAATACGTAGGCTTTCCTGATGAATGAAAATTGCAATTTTTTCTTCTCCCAGCGGAGAACAACTCTCGTCCTTTTGTGGTTGTTAGCCTCGAGCCCCAATATATATTATTTGCATTGAAATCCCCGCCGATGACGAAATTAGCACCCAGACTATCCGTTAACGATAATTAGTCCTCTTCCTTCAGTGCGTATATGGGAGGGCAGTAGATGGCAGAAATGCTACAGCTCTTGCTATTTACGGATGCTTTAACTGTTGCTAATCGCATGAACTCTTCCTGGATAGGAAGAGTTCCACGTAGTGGAACGGACGGTTCCACGTAGTGTTGAGGTGTGCTCTTAATGAAGATGGCTGCTCCTCCTCGCGGTCTACCTGTTGGGTGGTCCGCACGATAGCACGAGTGGCCTTTGATTTTCATGTGCGATGACCGAGGGGCTAGGAAAAGGCAAGCAGCAAAGATAATTCAGAAAGTCCAACCAGATGCTAGGCAAACAATTGATCAGACTAAAAAACAAACGTCCTATGCTGGGGTAGTTAGCGGCCATCCGGCACCATCCTCAGTTGATAAAATGCTCACTCTACTATTGGAAATTGTGAACGAGCAAAAAAGAACTAATAATCTGTTGGCTGAGAGGGTTAGTACCCTCGAAAAGAGCCTAAAAGTTAGACAAAAATTATGAAACGTCAAAATACTGTGACAATAGCAGCATGGAACGCAAATGGACTGGGGCAACATGCTTCAGAACTTGAGTTATTTCTCCATCAAGAAAAAGTTGATATCCACGAATGAGACATTTATCTCTCTATAAATTAGCAGCAAATTGGCGTATTTCCTAATTTCAGCAGTGAATTAGCAATTCTTTTCACTTTTAGCCATGAATTAGCGCTTTAATTTTAGCCACGATTTAATTTTAGCACTTTTTATCAATGTTAGCAGTCATTCAGCGCTTTTCCTAATTTTGACAATGGTTTATCTATACTTTTAGGCACGAATTATTTTTCTCAATTTCAGCAGTGAATTAGCAATTTTTTCACATTTAGCCATGGATTGACGTTTTTTCTCAACTTTCAAGTTGCCACCAGAAATTGGGAGTTTGCGTTTTCTCAATTTTAGCAGTGAATAGGCGCTTTATCTCAGTTTTAACCAAGAGTACGCGCTTTTCTAAACTTTAGCAGTAAATCTACGATGCCTTCCATTCATAACTGCGAATTAGCGCTAAATTGCTTTAAGTGTAGCAGAGTATTAGCGACTTCTTCGCTTTTATCGACTATTTATTGGATCTTTTTCTCCATTTAAGGGGTGAATTGGCGCTTTTTCTCAATTTTAAAAGCGAATTAGCGCTGTTTATCAATTTGAGCAGTAAATTATTAGCGATGTAGTCACACTTAGCCTCGAATTAGCGCTTTTCCTCAATTTCAGCAATGAATTAGCGTATTTTTCATATTTGGCTGCGAATTAATGCTCTTTTTCATTTTAGCCATGAAAACGCCTCCAGAAACCGCGGTTTGGTGTTTACTTAATTTTAGCTTTAAATGAGCGCTTTTTCCTAATTTCACAGTTTTCTCAACTTTGCAGCGAATCAACGCGTTTTCTCAATTTTAGCCCAAATTGACGCTTTATTTAAAAATTAGCCACGAATGAGCGCTTTTTCTTAATTTTTAAACTGCAAACTGCTCTACAGTCACAAAAACGCTCATACCACCAGACGTTTCCTCAAAAGGCACTCACCACAAAAAGATATAATCGCGGAACGCTCAAACCACAAAGTGCTCACCACAGAAATCTCTAACCACAAAACACTCAATCCACACAAAGCTCCGAACACCAAACGCTCAAACCACCAGGCTCAGGTTAAAAGATCGCCTCAAGGGAGGGCGCATATTCGCCTATTTCATAATGCGGGCAGCGCTGCAGTTGGCCATTTTGGGAAACAGTTGTTGTGGGTGATTTCCATTAGAAACTAGTAGAAGACTGCCCACATGAGCTAGTTCCCAAGTGGCCAACGACAGCGCTGCCCGAATTATGAGATAGGCGAATAGAAGCCCCCCTTCCCTTCACCAAACCAACCAAGGAAAACTCATGCCAGGATTTCATGTTTTTCCAGGAATTTAAACGTTGGGTGTTGGAAAAAGGCGTGCTTTTTCTCTTTCACTCACCCACTCTCTCCCTCTTAGACAGAAGCAGATATGGGTCTCAACTCAAAATTTCGTTCCTGAAAGGGCCAAATCCACGAAGTTCCGGATTTGAATGGACAAAATCCGCAGTTAAATGATTATTAAAATGAGAAAATCCCTTGAAATTGCTTTTTGAACAGCGCAAATCCAGCGAAATTGCTTGCTTTCTTGGGTGAGTCAACCCCGTGAAATTGGTTTTTAAAGAGTCAAAATTGAGAAATTTCATTTTCGAAAAAGCTCGACCCAACAAATTGGCTCTTCGAGTTGGCTGAACCCGAAATTATTTCTTTTTGGCGAGCGAATCCCACGAAATTCGTTTTGATAATGGGCCAACCCTCCAAAATTTGATTTTTGAAAGTTTGGAGACCCACGAAATTTCTCTTCAAAATTAGTCGGAAATTTTGATTTAGAACGCGTGAAATCCGTGAAGTTGCCTTTTTTAAAGGAGCCAATCACTCGAAATTGGTTTCTTGCTAATCCGCACAATCGCTTTTCGAGTGAGCAAAACCCAAGAAATTTGGTTGCGCAAGTGCCAATAATCCAATAAATTCGAGTTCAATGGGATAAAAGCCGCGAATTGTAACCATTTCTTGGGTCAAAATGTTTTTTGGGTCAGATTGTTAAATTTTGGAGCTTAACAGCACGCTGTCAACTTTATTTGGAGTGAAATTTCGATTCTTTGAGCTAATAAATCAAACTTTGAGGACATAATTCTGTTTTGAAGGCGAACAGGCCCTTTTTTGATCACCAGATCGCGGGTCAAAGTTTACAATGTTACCGACTAACTAGAATGGCCCAGAGGTTGGTGCACGGCCCCTTCGGTAACCGTACTGGACTCTAACCACTAGAAGCACTAAACAAAAAGACTCATCCCACCCCAGAATGATTGGGTATAAAATGAATGAGCGAAGTATTTTGGACCTTTGGATTGACAAAAACGTATGTGATGGGGTGAAGATTACTTGCAGATTGGCCCTAAAAACATGCTCGAGAAATTTCAGTTTGACCCCACCCATTTAGGACCTCCAACCGATTTCAGATTAGCCCTTTGGTCCAGTTAGTTCGGCTCTTGTGTTTGTGCCCCTTTACAGTTGCGGTTTGATGGTTGCAAATCTGGCTAACATCTAAAATTCGAAGAAACAGCGTACGTTGGGTTTCTCGAACTCGACCCCCCCCCCCTTAAACTGCAAACTGAACCAAATTTACGATCTCCGTTAAAGGGGTTCTTCTTTTAATTCTTGGGCCTCACGACTTATCTTTCGGGCAGCAATGAATTTGGCGGAGAAGTAGTTTCTTTTAGAACAATTTTAATTTTGGGGTGTAGGGGGCTTTTCATTCTAAGGAAATAGGCTAGCTGTAACCGTGAATTAGCGTTTTTTCTGCATTTTATCTGCGAAGCGGCGATTTTCTCTACAGGGTGTCCAATAACGAGATGCTCAGAGAAAAACCTGAGTTTGGGGCATCATTTGGGACCAAAATGCATATTAGGGCATTTGCATCCTAATTAGAATACCCCCCCCCCACTCTATCATTGTCATGCGCGTTTTGTTAGAATTTTCATGATATTGCTCATCATGATTATATCGCCAAGTGATTTCAGTAGGGCCATCTTAATGTGTGCTAGTCCACCCAGCATAACCACCCTCCTCCTCTTCCTTGTCCTCACTGTAGGCTTCTGGCCAATTCCAATGAATATCTTTGGCGATTTTGAACAGAGGTTGATCGAAAGTCTTAACTGGAGTCTACCCCGGACTCAACACGTTGATAGATTTTCGAATAATGATCATGGCGTAAGAGAGGAAGCAGTGCTGTGGACGTGGTCATTGTTGAATTAAGCCCTTCTATAACTACATTATTTGCATGATGGGCAGCCCAGGAAATTCCACGCTGAGCACTGATGTCGATTTCTGATTCAGTTTTGCTTACCTGAGAAACATGTTGACACCATTCGTCTTCTTTTGCAAAGCCGTTTCCATCACGCTGATACTCCATGAAATTTTTATGGCGATTCCAGATCTGTTCAAGACCGTGAAATGTTGGGTTATGTGGTGCTACTTTCTGAGCAAGAACAGTGTGAACCTCAGTGAAGTAACTCAGCAGAGCTTCTAGCTTGTCCCCTGTTTTTTGCACCTACTTTAAGGGGGCATTGTAGTACTACCCCTCGCCCATTATCCCCTCACCGTTTTACGCGCAAAGTATTTGGAATATTTCATTTTTTATGGTCTCATATTAAACCTTGTAGTCTTGAGACGAGGCCAGCAGAGCCCGAATTTCAATTCTGACTTTCCTCGAATTTTAAATTAACTTTATAAAATTACTAGTAATGTTATGAATTTAATTTAAAATTCGAGGAAAGTAAAAATTGAAATTCGGGCTCTGCTGGCCTCGTCTCAAGACTACAAGGTTTAATATGAGACCATAAAAAATGAAATATTCCAAATACTTTGCGCGTAAAACGGTGAGGGGATAATGGGCGAGGGGTAGTACTACAATGCCCCCTTAAAGGCTGTGCTGCGTAGGTGGTTCCAGGGGGGGGGGGGTAACAGCAGAATTACCCCATGGAAAATCTCTCAAAACATAGGGAAGGGAAGTGGTGGGCAAGTTTTGGGGTTGTACTTGTGGGGAAAACGTGTCGAATCCCCCCCCCCCTTCTGAGAGAGGTCTCGGATCTGCCCTTGCTATGTTGAACCTTCACAATCTTCGGACGCGAGAAGGATCAGCGCAAAATTGCCTTCTGAGCATCTCCAGTTCATTGTTCCACCACGGACTTCCCTGTTCCCGCTCTTCATCTTAACAGGACAGCTTTCCTCTTACGCACTGAAGATCGCTGAATTGACAGCCTCCACCGCCCTATCCAGGTCGGCTTGGCACTGTATGTCAAGGTCCATCTGAGACAATTCCTGTTCTAGATGTCCTTTAAAGACCTCCCAATCCGCGTTCTTGGGATTCCGGTAAGCTATACTTCTGACCCTAGGAAACTCGACCTCAAACGAAATCAGCCTATGGTCGGACATTGATGTTTCTGACATGACTTTCCAATTTCTAACACTATTGGCCAAAAACTGGCTGGCCAGAGTAACATCCAGGACCTCACTCCTCGTATTTGTCACGAAAGTAGGGATCGAGCCCTGATTTACCACCACCAGGTCATGCGTCATCAAAAATTGAAAGAGTGACTCACCCCTGACGTTGACATCTGTACTTCCCCAGACGGTATGGTGAGCATTCGCGTCACAACCCACAATCAGCTGCAGATTCTTCACGCTGAAGTATAGGACCAAACGCTGAAGCTCCTCCGGCGGCATCACCTCAGCGTCCCCCGGGAAGTACGCGGAAGCTACCACACACCTCCGGGTCCGGTCCTCGTCCTTGGCTTCCAGGATGACTGCTGTCAAATCTCTGCACAGAAACTCTGGCGTAGTTAAAAACGTCACTGCGGGATTTAGAAGCAGCGCAGCTCGCGGCCGCTCCTCATTCCTACAGTACACCAGCTTACCTGCTGTCGCAGAAAGGCCCTTGACCTGCCTCTCCCATGCCCATGGTTCAGGAACCATGTCGACGTCATAGCTTCCCCCAGTGAACACCCTGCTCAAGACAGCCGATGCCGCTCCCGCACCATGCAGATTCACCTGGAGGAAGCGCAACCCAGTAGCGGTCACTTATACCCCTTCTGTGCCCCACTCTCTCTCTCTCTCTCTCTCTGCGGAACTCCTTAAGATGTGGCCAGTACCTAGACCTTTTTGCAGGCCTTTACCTGGCCTGTACCCCATCTTTGGCCAGGATACCGCAACAGAGTCGGTCCCATCGCTCAGCTCAACCCGTTAGCCACGGCTGCTGGCCAGCCAGCCGCGCCCGAGAGAGACCACGCGGAGGTGGGTCTTTTGAGCTGAGGATGCTGGCTTCCGCCATGGACCGAAACCGGACAGGGAAGAGAACCCTGCCCGGGTTGCCCGAGTAGGGAACCCTACTCAAGCATGGCCGGTCCCAGCCCTCTTCGCTCCAGCCAGGAGCGGGAGAAGGCCAGGAGGCGGCCATACGCCCGCCGGTCTCGGACAAGAGCCGAGTCTTCCGGCGGGCCTCCACTCCCCCATGTCGCCCGCCGCAGATCCCCGTGGAGGCTGCAGCGACGAAGCACATGGTCGGCGGTCTCCTCCTCGACACCACAAGGGCATGTTGGAGAGTCCCGCCGCCGGAAGAACCACAACTTGGCGTTAAACGAGCCGTGTCCAGTCAGGATTTGCATGGCAGCGTGCTCAAGGGTGAACCACTTGGCCGCTGCCAGTCTCGTCCGAACGTCGGGCACGAACCCGAATGTACGCCTACCCGTTGAACTGTAAGTCCAACGCGCCTGCCAAGCCTCAACGACTAGGTCGTCAAGGAGGCGGAGGCCCCATGCGGCCCCCCACTCCTCGGCCAAGAGACCGAGGCGCTCTGCTTAATCTTCACGGCACCGTACCCAGTCCAAGTTTCCCTGAACCAGGCGGCGCCCGTGAACCCATGCGTCGAGCAGGAGGTCCGCAGGAGGTATCCCCGCCAGCACCTGAAGCGCGTCGGAACTGACAGTCCGGTACGCCATGGTCACCCTTACCAAGGCCTGCCGCTGCAAGCTGAGGACCTTCGCCCTCTGAGCTTTCGTGGGCCGGTGCCACCACCACGTTGCACCGTACAGCAGGGTAGGTACGAATACCGCCCTGAAGTAATGAGCTCGGCAGTGGAAGTTCGTGCCCCATACGTTTCCCCCCACTGACCTAAAGAGGGCAAAGGTCCTCTCTAGCTTCCCCGCAACCGCCTCTAGCTGCGGGGTCGCTGTCCTCCCCGGGTTAATCTCGACCCCTAGGTAGCCGTTCCCCCACAAGGCGTGATCCCCGATAGCGCACCACCAGGGGGCTACCCTGCGAGAGACGACCCCGCGTTAGGACCATTTGGGTCTTCGGCACAGCGAGAGCCAGTTTGACCGCCCCGCACCATTCGTCCACGACCCGCAACAGCCGATCGATCTCCCGACCGGCCTCGTCCTTCGTGCTTCTTCAGCATCGCCTTACTCGGAGTAGGGTGAGGTTTTCGTGGCCGACCTGCCGCTTTCGGGACTCTTCCGTCCCCCGCTGGTCCGACACTATCGCCTCTCTCCCCAGCCTTGCTAGTTGTTGGCCTAGCGTATGAGGGAGCTACCTGCGTTTACCGCCCGGATGCCGTGGCGCCAACTGCTGTTCCCGTAGGTAGCACTTCCTGCCGTGGTGTGGGGGTGGTACCCCGCACAACAGCGGCTACCTGATCCACATCCATCGGCTGCTGCCGGTGGCCGGAGGGTGATCCTTCCCTCTTCCTAGCCTTAGGTCGGATGGTCCCCTTGCCGAACCTGATGTGGTGGACGTTAATCCTTTCCAGGATCTGCGCCGACTCTTCATCGATGAGCAGAGTCATCATCAAAGACGGCGCGCCTTGAGGCACGCTCCTCGACAGTACCTTCCACTGTCCCACATTTAACCCCCGATTTTGACGCACGAGGAACTGAAGAACTTTTTCGTTCCCCAGATCCGCGCACTTCGGGAGAAATGCAACCGCCACCCTGGGCTTGGGCAGGTCACTCCCCTCAACCACTTTCAACCTTGTCCCCTCCCAGGGTACAATACTTTCAACGAGCGACTTTATCCTAGCAGCCGTCCCGTCGTCCTCGCAGGTGATGGATAGCCATCCCCTCCTTCGCCCCAGAACATAAAACTGGGGCACTACCTACCCAGCTTTAGGTTTCAGTGCGACAATGGCAGCTTCAATGCCCCTTTCCAGGGCCTCAAGCTGGTCGTCCAAGAGGAGGGCCGCTGGGTAGTCTCTATGAACCACGCCAAGCTTCCTTCTCTTGAGCGCTCCGGTGTACGACGGACCTTGACCTTGCGCGGTCGTCCTTCGCTTCCTATTCACGGCTCCCTCTGTAGTCATCTCTGCAGAGGCTCTCCCATTCTTTCTCTTCTCCATCATCTGCAGAGCACTCGCCCTGGCGGCTTCCGGTTCCTCCCCCTTTCTTCCGAACCAGCCACAAATTAGTGTCGCCTCTGATCCCTGTTCAAGCCAGAGACGTACTTATCGAAATCAGCGATATCCTGGTCTCCAGGTGCCGCTATTGCGTTGTCAACGGGTTCGGATGCCGTTCCCTGTCCCGCTTGTAATTCGGGCACGCCGGATACCGGCGAACCCTAGACGGAAACTACTCCCTCAACGACACCATCGGGGGTTCCAGGCTCAACCACCTTCAGTTACATTATTTTGTTGTTCTTTGATTAGGTACAGCGAAATTTCAATACTTACCCCCCCCCCTATCTATGCCCAGCTAATTTTGCCCCCCCCCCCCCAAGAATACCTAAACTCAACGCCTCTGCAGTGTTTTGTGAGATGGTGGTGTCGACGGGGGGGGGGGGCTGTGAAAGGCCCCCATTGAGTTCGCCCGTTTATTGGGGAAGGTACCCGCAACAGATACCAGTCATTCTCAAAATCTTTTCACACCAATGCACAAATCCTTTCGCAATCGCATAAATTAGAAATACAAGAGGCAGAGCTCCCTATTCTCAACAACGCGTTCAACTATTCTAGTCTAGCTGATTTCAGCTTTCCTTTAATTTTAATTTTATCTTCCAATCTCCAGGGACGGGAAGCTGCCCTCCATCCCCCCCCCTCCTTGGCGACGTTCATGCTTCGGAGTGAGATTCTTCTACTCTTACATTGCTTACAGTGAGACGTTCATCGGACAGATAGTCGACACAATGAACTGCTCGGGGACTGAAGGGTAACAAAACTAGCTTTCTAGTAGACCGACCGATTAATTTCAATTTTATTTATCCCTTCCCCACTCGCCCTCACCCACTAGCCCTTCCAATCCCAAGGAACAGTGCGTATGTTTTCAATGTGTCGACGCTTTCGCCGCAAAAGAAAAACAACTCGCGGAACAGTTAGGTAAGGTGAGACACTAATGGGCCCCTTCCCCCCACTACCAAACCCATCAACCCACCCCCCTCCTTTTTTTTCTAGTCGCTGACTACGAGGAGAAGTTGAGTAGCACCGTAATTGAAATTGGTGAAAATCTGTATAACGCAGTTCAATCGGATCAGTACTTGTACGATTTTTTTTTTTTTTTTTGGTCTTCTGGTCCCCCCCCTCCCCAGTTTTGCTCGAAGCTTCTAACACCCCCCTCTCCTGCAATTTCAGGCAACTTTTCTTTGAAAAAACGGGTGCCGAGATTGAAAAAATGGGGCGCGCCGCTGTGATTCAATCGCAAGTCATGGAGATGTTACAAAAAAAATATAAAAAAATGGGCAAGTTGATGTAAACAACAATGTTGGGGGGTGGGAGGGGGAAAATTGCCTTTTTCCTTTGTTCTTCAAATTGAGGATTCGAAACTTCTAGGGTGAGAAGAAACGCTCTCTTCATGTATTTGCATGTTCTTGATTTCTGAAATGTACACAAACTTACAAATAGATACAAAAACTTATAAAAATTTAGCGATATTGATAAAGTCTTATAATTTCTCGATTTTGGTTGTTTTTGTTCGTAAATTTAAACCAATACAATTATTACATTACTCGAACAATAATTCACGAAAAAAAATGACTACTAAGACGACATGTAGGATTCGCCTTGACACTGAAACGCGTTCGTTTTTTGTTTTTTTTTTCGCTTCCGCGCGTCACGAAACAAAGAAAATATTTAATTTGAACAACAATAACAAAAAAAATTTTTTTTTGAGATCACAAATATTCATCAGGTTTGTTCTCTTGAGTATCTTTCTAAGACTCTCGAAGATAATCTTTCAAGTTGAACCCAACAGTGGGGCGTGACGATGATGGATGAGAAAGAGCCTTGCGAATTCGTTCGTGAGATCGGTGCTGGCTGGGGTACTGTAACAAATTTAAAGATTTGTTTGTTGTTTTTTTTACAAACAAAAAACTGCAGGTTTGGGTGGATCGATGTGTATGTTTTTTGGCTTTTAAACGGGAGCTGGTTACGGGTCTAATTAGCGTCGGAAGAAAAATTCAAAGGATTTATTTTCACGAATTTATTCATATGCGCATGCTATCTTCCTATTTAAATGGTGCAAGGAAGACAAACATTAATAAATCACAAGGCAGTTTGGCAATCTATGAGTAAAAAAAGGAGACTAACTAGCACAGCTAGTTGGGTGAAAATTTTGGATAATGGCCTTCGCCATAATTCAATTTTTAAAAAAATAACAATGACTGAACTAATATCGTGCAAAACAAAATTCAAATCAGTCGAAAAGAACTCATTAAACTTGACTAAAATTCGTTTTAAAAAAACACACAAAAAGTAGGTATACTAACTATCTCTAAGGTAGCGGCCGATTTTCATTTCGGTCCTCCTTTGTTCTTCCTCAGGGTCGATGAGACAGCCGGGAGGTAAATGATTAACAGCCACTAGACGTTCGACTGATTCCAACTCGAAGAGCTGATACGGAAGTCGGCTTGCAACTCTTCGCCTCGACCTCGTATCAGAGTTGAAACGTGTCGACGGGTCCTTACTGTAGTACCTTTGAGCAGGCGACTTGTTGGCGATGGTGGTGGCTGGGGCTGTCGTCGTCTTTGGTGTTTCAGGCAAGACGACGACAACGTCATCGTCGGGGATTGGATTCAGTCGAAAATAATTTAAGAAAGACGTCTTGCCGATTGTGTCGAAAGTGGGGCGTTCGACGGTATCGACTAGGTCGTCTTTAGCGGCGACACCGTTACAACCGTCGTCGCCTCCACCGCTACTACTGTCCGAGTCCTCTTCGTGAAAGTATTTCGGTCTTTTGATTTGTCGTTTCCCTTTTTTTCGGGCGATCACCGTCGGCTCCTTCGGTGGAAGGTCGTGGTGTTGGTGGTGGCGGTGGTGGTGCTGTTGTGTCCTCGTCTCGAACACTTTTCGCTTCACAGTCGGCTTCGGTGGCAACAGTCCGAGCAGTGCCGGGCGACTCAATATGTCGGTGATGCTAACAATTTGACAGTCGTCCTCGGATGATGAATCGTCTATAACGATTGTTTCCGAGTCCATCGTTATCCCCGTTCCGTTGTTCTCCTTATTTTTAACCACCTCGTCGTCATCGCTGTCACTCAGAACATAGATCGGAGTAACTGTAACGGGTGGCTGGCGTTTCAGAAGGGATGACGATGGTTTGGCAGAGTCGATCAATTTCATTGGCGACTTTTTGACGACTGGCCGAGCGATAAATTCTGACAGAGAGGTACTCAGTTCCTTACAGTGAATCGTAACATCCGGCTGTGAACAAAAATAAGCGAATTCAAGTTTTTTTTATCCTAAATCGTACCCCACCACCCTCTTTCTTACCTTCGTCTTATTTTCGAGATCGTAAGTCTATAAACAAAAATTTAAAACCCTCCATTAGTAAAATGATAACATTTTTTTGTTATTTATGCTTACCAAATTGTCCTGGGGTATCGTGACTAACGGACTATTACATTCACTCTGGTACACAGTTATCGATTTATTGGAATTGTACTTGTAGAAATAGGAGAAAGCGTGGGTCATGGCTAATTTATCCGAAAGATCCAAAAGATCCTTGCAGTGGTAAAAATTGTAGACCGACTTCACAATTTTCCTCAATTTTATCTGAAAAGAAGAAGAAGAAAAAAAAAGGTTAATATTGTCGTTAATTGCCGTGTCGATCCTCGTACAGAGGGGCATCATACGGACCTCTTTATCGCGAACGTACGGAATGGGAGCTCCCAGTATAAAATCCATGGGATATGGCACCTTTTGAGTCCACCAAATAGGTCGTGATTGAAAATCCTCGTCAATTGAAGTAGGAGTCTTACGAATTCGTCTTTTTTTCAGAAATGAAATGACGTAGCGAAGGAATACTTCCAATTCGTTCTGTTCAAACAGAAACGAGACAAAAATAAATTAGCGAAATCGGTAGCAGAACAAGCATTGTTTTGTTATTATTATTTTTTGTTTAACATTTAACAAGGTTAAAATTAACAGAAGTTCAGTGCTGGCTTAGTAAAACCGTGCGTATAGCAAAACTAGGGTGGGGGGGGGGAGCCCCGAATCACAGTAGAGAAAAGGCAGTGATTCGCGACTATAATTTTTAAAAAACGCTAAATTCACAAATAAATAGGAGGGGGGAGATGTGGATGGGGCGGGAGTCCCGCAAATAATGTGTAGAAAAGCGCTAATTCGCAGCTAATATTAGAGGAAATGCGCTAATTCATGG
This sequence comes from Corythucha ciliata, assembly GCA_038030265.1. NCBI lineage: Eukaryota > Metazoa > Arthropoda > Insecta > Hemiptera > Tingidae > Corythucha > Corythucha ciliata. Next base: position 10,901,033 of record CM075941.1, read on the forward strand.
CTCAATGTGAAAAAATCCCATATTCGAAGCTAAAATTGAGGGAATAGCACTCATTCGCAGTTAAAATGAAGAAAAAGAGCTAATTCTCTACTAAAATTGAGGGAAAGAGCTTTATTAACTGCTGAATTTGATAAAACGCCAATTGGAAATTCAGGCAGGGGAGTGAGCAAGGGAGCTCACCACCACAGACTCAGGAAGCGATCTGGAAAGGTCCTCACTGGTGGAAAGGTGAACGACAGTGCGACCGTTGTCAATTCCTTGGACGTGAGTTTTAGACCCTCCCCCTACCACTCAACCACGCCTCACGCATGGTCATTTTCAGACATCCTGCTATGGTGTCATTTCGTTGGGAACACCACCCCTAAACGTTTAAAGTCATATTCGACACCGCATCGTCGAATTTGTGGGTTCCGGCGAGCAACTGCTGGATCAGCTCGGCTTGCTGTAACCTTGAGGTGTTTTCACATTGAGAATGTGACATTTTTAAGGTTTAAATTGTTGCAGGGAAAAAGAGCATTTTTATAATTCTGGAATGTGCGACAATTACTATCCAACGGCACGAGCATTTCCGTTGAAACCGACAGGTGTAGCGGTTACCTATAGAAAGACGCTCTCCGATTAAATATCGTGATTTTGTGGAAACTGACAGTAAATAACCGCGGATTTTCTACTAAACAGGGACCACGCTGTCGTCATTTTTTTCATCGACCCAATTCGACGGTGTTTTCGGACTCGGATACCAAAATAATGCCGTTGATCCGTGTCCTCACTCCACTGCAGAACCCCCCCGGCCCCAGGGTCGCAGGGTTATATCGACGAGGCCACCGTTGCTATTAATCGAATACGCACACTCTTCCCCGTACGTTTAAACCCAATTAATCTGTTCAAGTGACGGTGAGAGCGCCGGTGAAATTGAATTCGGGGGCTTTGTCGACTCAAAAGATGGCTTTGTGCCTCTTCCGTGGATTCTCACAACGGAAGGTTTCTGGCAGATCCAAATTAAACGGTTTATTACAAGGCTGAAGCGTGCAAGCAAACTGATGACTACAACCCCCTCGTCATACCATAAAATGTCAGCCTTCAAACCAGTATCGGACCAGTCGATGGAAGCACCGATACCGCTCTTATTGACACTGGTACCTACCTCATCGTTGGGCCCTCCATGGCTGTCAGGGCCCTACTCGATGAAATTGGCGTTAAAAAATAAAAAAAAAAATCGAGAATGGCGTTGGAGTTGTGAGTTCTTCATTTTGATGACGAAGGCGTATAAAATAGGTACAATTTCCTTTTTAGGAGGTTAACCGCAACACGTACAAGAAAGACCTTCCGGGCATTAGGTTCTCACTAGGTGCCGAATATCATTTCAATTTGAGCCCCAGTGATTGCGTCATCAACGTGAGATTCTCCGTCCGTCACTTGCCTGAGAAACTCACACTTTCCTGTTTACAACCCAGGTCCAAGGTCGATGTGTCATCGGTATTAAAGGTGCCGACAACATCGGAACCACGTGGATTTTGAGTGAACTCTTCCTGCGTACCGTCTACTCCGTTTTCGACATGGAAGGTGATCGAGCGAAGTTTTTTCATTTTGAAATTGAAAACATTTTGAAATTGCGGCGGAGTAGAGTGTATTTATGTGGAACCTGATGTACCCTGAGGCGGTCCATCGGGCCCCCCTGGGTGATCCTTTGGCGAGTGGCTTAAAAGTGTTGAGGAGCCTCGACCCCGTGCAAACCGTAGGTGGTCATTGCTTGGAGTGACGTCAGCTATACATGCGTTGAAGAAGAAATTTCGCGGGTTGTACTCTTTTAAGGCCTCGCCACAAAAAAAGCGAACTGACGCGCGGATTGGTCCGCTTGCGGAAAATTCATGGAACCGGGGTACACCCAAAGCTGGGAAGTAATTGAATTACGTAATTCAATTACAATTAGTGATTGGTAATTTGTAATTTATAGCAACACGCCGTTGTAATTGGTAATTTGTAATTAGAATCACTTTTTCGAAGTAATTTGTAATTAACAATTACTTTCCGATCTTCAAAGCTAATATTATTTCGAAAACTCAGCGGGCACTATTTCGCGCCTTACTTGGAGCATGAGAGAAAAAAATGTTTTTGAATGAAATTCACTGAAAAATGAGAGTTTCAAAGCAATACCTACCCTCCTACTAGGGAGCGTAGGGTTCCCTATATTTCAAATTTGAGAAAATCGGTACAAAAGTTTCAAAGATGAAAGTGCTCGAGCCACAGAAAACTGCAACCACAGAAAGCTGAAACCACAAAAAGCTCTAACCACAAAATTCTCAAAGCATAAAAATATCTAACCACATAAAGCTGCCATTGCAAAGCTCTCTGAGAGTTAGGTACCGCATGCACAATTTCAAAGAAATACATAAAGAATCCGGGACACATTGCGTCCCGGGACGTCCTTGGCCGGGACGCGGGACAAAATCAGCCAAACTATGGCTATCCGGGGTACCTCGGAACAGTTCGCAGGCCGGGATGTGGGACAAAATTAGCCAAATTAGCAAATTATGACTATCCGGGATACCCCAGGACAGTTCGTAACCCTACTCATACGATGCGCTTGGCATCTTGGCAAGCTTGGGGCTATGCTGTTCCTGCTTTTCAAAGATCTGTTCTGACGTTCGATTGTTGGCTGGACGCACTAAAAAAAATGACAGTGAGCAAGAGCAAGACGCTTGCGTGTTCCACAAATTCAGCTATTGGGTAATTGGTAATTGAAAAAGTAATTTAATTACAGTAATTGTAATTTGTAATTATTCGTGTAAGGAAGAGTAACTGGTAATTTGTAATTAATCCTCTTTTGGGGAATTAATTTTTAATTAATTACTCAAAAAGATGTAATTTGTCCGCCCCTGGGTACACCCTGGAGGTTCGCGTTCTATGTGGCGAGGCCTTAAAAGAGCCCAACCCGGATTTCTTCTTCAAAGGCCCCAAAGGCGTGAAATTTCTTTTTTGAACGGATCTACCCCACCACCCCAAATTGTTTTGATAGGAAGCCAATTCTGCGAAATCGCATTTTTGAACGGGCAAAACCCAGAAAATTTGGTTCTATAAGTACCAGATGCACAAAATTTGGGAGTTGAAAAGGGCTAATACCCACACAAGAGAAGCAGATCAACTACTTGGACTTAACTGTGCGTCGGGGGGGCAACCAGCTAAGGTTCAAAATCTTTCGTAAGCCCACATCAACGGACATCCTAATACCAAATTATTCCGATCATCACCCTCGACAGAAGCTGGCAGGATTGGAGTGTGCGGTACATCGGCTGATGAACTTGCCACTGGAAAAGAGTGAGTTCGAAGAGGAACTGGACCATGTTCGTCACTTGGCATGCGTTAATGGTTTCGACAGTGCCGTTGTCGGAAACATAATGCGGAAAAAGGAATCAAGGAGGCTCACACGGGAGATTACCAGCCTAAGCGTCTCGAAACAACGGTACACTAAGTGGATTCGCCTTCCCTTTCTGGGGCAGTTGTCGGTGAAGGTTGGACGGCTCCTCAACAGGAATGGATATGGTGTGGGGTTCCAATCTAATGGGACCTTGAGGTCATATCTGTCGCGCTTAAAAGATCCCGTGGCTCTAGAGGATATTAGCGGTATTTATAGGCTGGGATGTGGGAAATGTCATTCGGCTACCTATATCGGGCAAGTTGGAAGAGCTGTGCGCCATCGGATAAAGGAGCATCTGACGCGGCAGCAGTCTAAGTTTAAGCAACATCTCGAGGAATGTGAGGGAGAAGACAATGAGGACCACTCGGTTGAAATTCTCCATTTCGAGAAAAAAGGGAAAATAATGAACAGCTTAGAAGCACTGGAGATTCATCAAGAACTTCGCACGAGTAAATGTTCTAAATGAAAGACAAGAGGCTGCGCGCACTCCTCTCCTTTCCGTGTTAGATAATGTTTTGTACAGGAGGGGGAGGGAGGAAGATAGGGAAGAGGCGTCCTGGGCCTCGATTCTCTGTGGGGCGGGGGAACTAATTGTACCCACTACTTTATATTATGACGGTTCGTGTAACAATGAACAACGGTTTGTTTCTCGTCTTTTCATAATTTATTAGTCAGTATTTATTAAATTTGTTTTTTGTTATTGTTATAATTTATATTGATGTCATGTCATAGATACTGTATCCTTGAAAATGGCCTAAGAGGCCGAAAACCGGTTTGGATTTCAATAAAAACTACGTGAGCTTGACAATTTCGTTGATTAAACCTGACTGCTGAAATTTATGGCTGTTAATATTGAGAAAAAGCGCAGATTCACAGATGACATTGAGACAACGCAAAAGCACGAATTATTGGAGCAAAATCAGGACTGAAATTAGGAAAAAGCGCTAATTCACGCAGCTAAAACTGAGAAAAGCGCTAATTCAAGGATGAAAAAGAGAAAATTGCGAATTCGCGTCTTAAAAACAAGAAACACGCTAATTCACATCTGAAATTGTGATCAAGTGCTACATTTTAGCAGCTTTAAAAATTGAGAAAAAGTGCAAATTCACAGCTAAAAGGAAGAAACGCCAACTCAAGGATTCTCGGGGCAACATTGGGGCCAAAATTTAGAAAAACCGCGAATTCACAGGAAAAGCTAACTCACGGATTCTCGGGGCTGGGACTGAAATTGATAAAAAAACGCTGATTCACGTCGTGAAATAGAGAAAAACGCGAATTCGCGTCTAAAAGTGGAGGAAAACTTTAATTCACAACTAAGGTAGGTATGAAAAATTTCAATTTTACGGATAAAATCGAGAAAAAGCACTATAATTCGCAGATAAAACTATGAAATGTGCTCATTCACTGCTAAAATTGAGAAAACGCCGACTGGAAGATTCTTGGGGAATTTCGGGAATAAAATTGGGAAAAAGCGCTGACTCAAGCGGCTAAAATTGAAAAAAAAAAAAGGCTAAAAGGCTAATTCAAGGGTAAAATATTTATGAAAACACGAATTGGCGTTTAAAATGGAGAAAAACGCTAATTTGTGGATAAAACTTGGACAGAGCACTCAAACGCTATCAAAGGCAAATTCATGACTAATTCACGCCAAGGAGTTTATAATAAGCACCGATTCGCAGCTAAAAATCGGAGAAGTGCTAATTTGCTGCTAAAATTGGGAGAAAAACGCTACTTCACAGCTGATATTGATAGAACCCCAACTAGGTGATTCCTAAAGCAACTTTGGGAATAGAATTTCAGAAAAAGCGCTAATTCGCGGGTAATAAATAGAGAAAAACACGGATTGGTGTTTGAAATGGAGAAAAGCGCCAATTCACAGCTTAAATTTAGAAAAATTGCTAGTTTGCGGATAAAGTTGGGAATGAGTACTCAAACACTATACCTAATTTGCGGATTCTTGAGGCAACTTTACGGCTAAGAGCTTATAAAAAGCGCCGATTCGCAGCTAAAAACGAGAAAAAGAACTAATTCGCGGATACAATTGAAAAAACGCATATACGCAGTTTTAGGCGGCAATTTCGAGGCTAAAATTGAGACAAATATGTACTTCGACGCTGCTAAAAGTATATTCCCAGTTTAATTAGAGACTAAAGGGCCTCCTTGAAATTTCCACCCCGGGCCCACATAGTTGTAGTTGTAGTGTTAATTTTCTGTATTCTCCAATGGACAAGGGGTGCCCCCCCCCGGATGTCCATTGGTCAGACCACCCGAAAATGACTTCAAAAATATGTGGTGGAAGGGGTGGGGGTTTGTCCCGCTGTGAATGCGTGAAATCCCGCGCGGGTCGGGACTTGAGTGAGCGGGACGGGACGCGAGACGGGACGAGGGGCCAAAAAATGCGGGACGGGACTTTCTAGTTAGTAGGTAATGCAGGCATAAAGTTGGTGCCGTAGGAGCCTTTATTGTCAGTCTTCCCTCGTTGAGGTGCGTCAAATCGTGCAAGTTTCGGCTACTCGCCATATTAGCGTCTGGAAGTACAACTGAAACTCCCAGTGAACCCGCAGTGGCGTAGAGTTTGGGGGTCATATATATATAGGTTTGGGAGTATGGAGCCATAAATTGGCGATTTTTCTCAATTTTAACCTCAAAGTTGCGTATTTTCCATTCTTGATGCAAATTGAAATTTTTCACAATTTTAACCACGAATTAGTGATTTTCTTCAATTTTACCCGCGAATTGTCGCTTATTTTTTCCATTTTTAGCCGCAAATTAGCATTTTTTTTACATTTTAGCACCGCGCAATTTTTTGTTACTTTTAGCTATAGATCAGCGCTTCTTCTCAGTTCAAGCCGCGAATCAGAGGTGTTTTTTAGCTTTTTTAGCCATGAATTAGCCGTTTTTCTCAATTTTAGCCACTTTTCCTTCAGAAGGCACGAAGGCGAGAATTTAAGTTAGAAATTTTATCACAATTTTGTCCGCGAATTGGTGATTTTCCTTATGTTTAGCCGCAAACTGGCAGTAGCGCTTCTAGCCCGTGAATTCGCGAATTTTCTCAATTTTAGCCACGAATTGGCGTTTTCCGCAATTTTCCGCAAATTAGCCATTTTTTCCATTTTATGTATTTAAGTTAGAAATTTTACCACAATTTTGTCCGCGAATTGGTAAGCACAGATATTCGTTTTTAATCTATTATTTATGATAATCTGTTGATGTTCTGAGAGGGGCGCGGGGGAAGTTTGGACACCCTCCCTTCCCGGGCCAGTCCGCCACTGGCCATTGGAAAGTTGAGAAAAAGGAGATGTTGTCGTGGTGTTCAACGATACGAAGAGCAGTAATGGCTATTTATTGAACCAGCGCGACTAAAGTACCACGTGCCTTTGCGTTTTAGACAATGTTGATGATTGAAATTGGTCTCATTCCATTGGAACGGAATACCGTAAATTTCAAAACTGTCATCTCTGTGGAAGAAAAGTGGATTTTGACCCAAGAAACCGACGTTTTTGGTATACAAATGCATTTTCTGTGAAAAAAAAAACAAAAACTGTCATAACCTAACTCGACAGGAGAGTGAGATAGGCCACAATCCTAGTAGTAATTTTGTACTCCATTTTACTTCCATGTCCATGAGGGAAGGATGACATTCGTGAAAAAAATCGCTTTGCCTTCCCTGACTTTTCTCATAAATTTACGAAATTCCCTGACTTTTCCAGTTTAAGAAAATTCCCAGGCCTGTAGACACCCTGAAAGAGTGGAAATCCGCGAAACTGTCGTTGGGCCCACATGACAATTATGCAAATTGAGACCGAAAAGTAGGACAACGTCGACCTCTCCCAGGACACCTACAAAAATGAGCCCGGACTCTCTAAAAAATTAGGACAGGTCTGGGGAAAGTAGGACAACTGGCCAGCCTACTTGAAGCTTGAGGAAAGCGCGAAATCATTTCATTTTTGGTATTTTCTATTTTCTCATCCAAAAATTGTATGACCCCCTTTTGTAATCTTTGTTGTCCTCGCCTTGAAGTCAAGGCTCTATTCGCCTTGATCATAATTCAGGCAGCGCTGCAGTTGGCCATTTTGGAAACAGTTGTTGTGGGTGATTTCCATTAGAAACTAGTAGAAGACTGCCCACATGAGCTAGTTCTCAAGTGGCCAACGACAGCGCTGCCCGAATTATGAAAAACGCGAATTTTCGAATTGAAGTCAAGGCTCTATCCTAGCCTTGAAGGCAAGGCTAGTCTATCCTAGCCTTGAAGGCAAGGCTCTATCCTAGCCTTGAAGACAAGGCTCTATCCTAGCCTTGAAGGCAAGGCTCTATCCTAGCCTTGAAGGCAATGCTCTATCCTAGCCCTGAAGGCAAGGCTCTATCCTAGCCTTGAAGTCAAGGCTTCCAGGGTCGGCATGTTATTGCTTGGCAACACGAATGGCTTCAAGCTGAGGACGTGGTCTCCGGTGAAATTTTCTTGCTAATCACAGCTCAGTCAACGGTCACGTTCGAAACTACACGTTTCAAGGTCAAACCCAATCTTTAACCTCGAAAAGCGTCCAAAAAAGGCACGAATGGAATAATAATTCGTTAATTTGGCAGTAGAAGACTAAAAAAAAAAAAAAAAAAAAAAAATGAAAACCTCATCGTAGACTGTGATTGAGTGCTTATCGGTCGAATTATTTGAGCCTTTTTGTCGGCTCTTTGAGAGTTGGCGACTTTATATTCTTTCAAATGGAAACCGTTGAATTGAACAAAAACAGGCAAAATTTACTTGAATACTAGTAGACCGAGAGCTGGCGACAGTCCCATTCAACCGGAAGAACATAGTCACGAAAGGTATGCAAAATGATGGCATTTGACCCTCTATGTACGAGTCCGGAAGTCTGCCATGCTGTACCTGGGGCCTAAGGATTTTATAGCTAATCAAAGTCCTTAATTTGGGACATGAATTTGAACAGAAGAACATAGTCCTGAAACTAGACTCATTCGAAAGGTTTTATGGAGCTGATTACGAATATGATCGTCTGCCTGGGGCATTTGCCCTCTGTTGCTCGCCAAACTCTCGTAATTCGGTAAATTTTAATTAACCGGAAGAACACAGTCCTGGAACTGGTCTTATTCAAAAGGATCTATGGAGATTATTACAAATATATTCATCTGCCTGGGGCATTCGCCCTCGGTGGCCAGTCAAACTCCCTAAATCAGGGATATTAATTAACCGGAAAAACTAAATCTTGAATATTGTCTTATGCGACAGGTTTCACGAAAATGATCGTCTGCCTGGGGCGATTGCCCTCTGTGGCTCGACAAACTCACGAAATTCGCTGAAATTTTAAATAACTGGCAGAACATAGTCCAAAAACTGGTCTTATTCGATAGAATTCATGGAGATTATTACAAATATAATCGTCTGGCGGCGTCAGCCTGGAGCATTTGCTCTCGGTGGCCAGTCAACCTCCCTGAATCAGGGATATTAATTAACCGGAAAAACTAAGTCTGGAATATTGCCTTATGCGACAGGTTTCATGTGGCTGAATACGAAAATGATCGTCTGCCGTCGTCAGCCTGGGGCACTTGCCCTCACTGACCCGTCAAACTGCACAGAGGGAAAATGATCAACCGGAAGAATATAGTCGTGAAACTAGTCTCGTTCGAAAGTTTTAATAAAGCTGATTACGAATATGATCGTCTGCCGCCGTCTGCCTGGGGCATTAGCCCTCAGTGGCCAGTCAAACTCCCTGAATCAGGGATATTAATTAACCGGAAGAACTAAATCAGGAAAATGGTCTTTTGCTCCAGGTTTTATGTGGCTGAATACGAAAATGATCATAAGCTGGTGTCTGCCTGTGGCATTTGCCCTCTGTGGCTCGCTAAACTCACATAATTTGGGAAATTTTAATTAACAGGAAGAACATAGTCCTGAAACTGGTGTTATTCGATAGAATTTATGGGAATGATTATAAATATAATTTTCTGGCGACGTCAGCCTGGTGCATTTGCCCTCGGTGGCCGGTCAAACTTCCTACATCTACGGCGGCAGACGATCATATTCGTAATCAGCTCCATAAAACCTTTCGAATTAGACTAGTATCACGACTATGTTTCTCTGGTTAATCATTTTTCCTCTTTGCAGTTTGACGGGTCACTGAGGGCAAGTGCCCCAGGCAGACGCCGACAGACGATTATATTTGTTATCATTTCCATAAAACCTATCGAATAGGACCAGTTTTAGGACTATGTTCTTTCGGTTAATTACAATTTTCCAAATTTCGAGAGTTTGGCGAGCCGCAAAGGGCAAATGCCCCAGGCAGACGGCACCAGACGATCATATTCGTAATCAGCTCCACAAAACCTTTCGAATGAGACTAGTTTCAGGACTATGTTCTTCCGGTTAATCATTTTCCTCCGGTGCAGTTTGACTGGTCGCTAAGGGCAAGTGCCCCAGGCAGACACCGCCAGACGATCATTTCCGTATTCAGCCACATCAAACGTGTCGCAAAAGACCATTTTCCGGACTTAGTTCTTCCGGTTAATTAATATCCCTGATTTGAGGAGTTTACTGGCCACCGAGGGCAAATGCTCCAGGAAGACGCCGATATTTGTAATCATCTCCATAAAACCTATCGAATAAGACCAGTTTCAGGACTATGTTCTTCCGGTTAATTAAATTTTACCGAATTACGTGAGTTTGGCGAGCAACAGAGGGCAAATGCCCCAGGCAGACGATCATATTCGTAATCAGCTCCAAAAAATCTTTCGAATTAGACTAGTTTCTGGACTATGTTCTTCTGGTTAAATTCATGTCCCAAATAGAGGACTTTACTTAGCTATAAAATCCTTAGGCCCCAGATACAGCCTGGCAGACTTCCGGACTCGTAAATAGGGGGTCAAATGCCATCATTTTGCACACGTTTAGTGACTATGTTCTTCCGGTTGAATGGGACTGTCGCTAGCTCTGGAACTATAGGGAGGGCACTTGGGAAGGACTATTTCGAAGCACAAACACTTGTTTTCGAATGCTAAGGGCACCTTGGGGAAAAATACTATTTAAATAAATAAATACAAATTAACTTACACAATCGAGCCTAGCCAGCACTTTGAAGGAGCCCTGGACGACCACCAAAGGGAGTTTGGTTTCCATCCTTTTTCTGCTGTTTTTGTTCTCGTTAAAACACCGAAACTTCAATTTTTCGCCATACAGAAACCGAAGAAAAGAAATAAACTTGCACAGCTCCACTCACAAAATCGACGAAGTTTTCGGCGGTCTTCACAAAATATTACCTCAAGGGGAAACTAACTCACGTGTGGAAAAAACCCGAAGAGAATGTAAAGAAAAAGAACGGGTTACACTCGTACAGGAAGGGTGTAAGCTGTAAACTGTAAAGCAACTCACACAATCACTAAACAGGTCAAGGCAATCAGGTCCTGGTGACTGATACGATTGTTGTAATGATGGTGTGGTGGAGGGGGAGAGTTCTCTACGCCATTTGGTTGGTCGAGCGGATGATAATGCGTTGCAAGGATTAGGACACGCCATTGCTGACCATCTTATTTTGATTTATGTACTTTTGTCCGAGTATCGAACTTTCAGGAGCCCAGAGGACAAAATTCTCCTTTTTAATTAAGACAACCCCTTCGAAAGGGGCTCACTCCTAAAAATTGCGGTAGGGGAAGGCGGTTTCTAGGTTAACCGAGCCATAAGCCATAAAATGGTGCCTTGGCCGTGGGGCGAGGTAGAAGGCAAACCATTCAAAGTCCTTGGACTGTTTTTTTATTCGTTAGTACCCACACACGTCTCAGCGTCGCCTAACAGTTCTAAGAAACTCTTGAAGAGTGAGTGAGTCACTTTTCAAGGAGCTCCAGAAAATAATTTTAAAGTCAAGACTCAAGACTGCCCTCGAAAGTACAAAATGAGTCACACAGACTCGCTGACTACGCCACTTGACTTCCCACAAGACCCGAGCAGTCCCCCCCCCCCCCCCAGGGCCTTCTTTTCCAGGGCGTAAGATTGGGAGGGCCTAAATTCAATTACGTAAAAGAAAAAAAGTAAAAAAATAATAATCAAGAAAGAAACCTAAATGAAACCTTCCAGAAATCCACTATCAGGATGGTAATCGAAGAGCGGCCTACACAGCGTTTATGACCAATATTTTTATTGTATTAGATTTCGATGAATTTGCTGAGCTTTTTTCATTATTTTATTGGAATTGCAATCGTGTTTAGCGATTTTTAGCTATTTAAAGCGGGCAGCTTACAAGATATCCGATTATTTAGATGTAGAAACGTGTAGAGCACCGTGGATTGCAGATGATATTACGGGTAAGTTCAAATATATTAATAACGTTATTCACGAATTAAGAGTTGCCACAGATAGCCGGCATTCGCCCGAAGTCTCCGGACCTGGGAACCCGAATCGTAACATCGGGCAAATGTATTGATTTTTTTTTGGGGGGGGGGGGCTCAAAGTGGCTCCAACGATGACGTTTTTGGCTGAATTAACGCTATACGACTTCAAAGTTGTTATTTTTATTTGAAGGACGGGCAGTGGCGTAGCGTTTGGGGGGCGTCACTTGAAATGGGGCATCAGTCGGCTGAAGCTTTTATTTATTTTTAACGTGAATATGTTAAAGAACAGAGCACAGTTGGGATAAATATAGAGTCCTTTTGCGCACCACCGGTACAAAACACTCCACATCTATTCAACTGCCCAGTGCCCATAGTTGTCTGGTGCTCCGTGAAAGAAATCGTGGCTTCAGGTCTACCAAGAAGCACCAAAACCGCACAAAACCCCATAAACACACTTCCATCGAATCAACGTCGATAGACGTTTTTTCGTTTATGAGGATAGATCATCGTAGAATCGACGTTAAGGGGGAGTTGTACATGTGTTTCCTCGACCCCCCTCCAATCATACCTCGCCAACTCCGCGTTACGGAAATTACCGCCGTATTTCTGCACCAATCTTGGACTTCAAGGGCTCATTTAAATCTTCAGGAAATTCCGCATAAGCGTACGATCTTGCTTTCCTAAATAAGTCGTCGAAAGAGTGTGAATTTTCAAGGTAAAAGTTTGTGTGCGTTTTACAGTTATTTTAGGGATGAAATATGAAAAAGGAAGATGGTACGCTTGTGCGGAATTTCCTGAAGATTTAAATGAGCCCTTGAGGACCTTGATTGGTGCAGAAATACGGCGGTAATTTCCGTAACGCAGAGTAGGGGAGGTATGATTGGAGGGGGGTCGAGGAAACACATGTGCAACTCCCCCTTAATTTTGAATGGAATCAATAAATTTTAAATACAATAATTTATGCCGTGGTGCAAACCCCCATGGCCGATCGAAGGGTTCCGTTTAACAAATCGCGACATAATTGCACCAGCTACTCGACATTTCTTAAAAACATTGATATAAATAGATCATTGGAGAAATAAATCCAATTTGAGTAACACAGGCCAGTCAATAAGAACATTAAAAATAGCTAAAATCGCAATTAGACGGCTAGTTATGATTTTTTAGTATGTTGTTAGGACCATCTTCAGTAGTGTAAATCCAAGTTTTCAGCTTCGAAATACTTGTGCTACTTTCGTGGCACTCGAAAAACCGCGAACTTTTTGCACTTTTTTCGGGGTTTTCACTTTATCTCCTGAAATATGCATTTTAAGATAAATCATACGACATACGTTAAAAACTACATAAAATTTGCTCCAATTTGAGACCTAGCGTAGCTCTGTAGGCCATATAGTAACCAAGATACAGCTCCTCAAATTTGGATTTATTTGCCCAAAAAATTGAAATTTTAACTTTGGGTCAATTTTCGACCCGAATTTTGGCTAAAATAATCATCCTACGGGGGAATCCGAGTCGAGAGAAGTTGTAGCAACTCTGATTATGTTCCATTTAAGCACACAACGATGTCTGTAGACCAAATAGTTTCATCAAAATCCTTGAAAAAACAAAAAGTGTGGAAACTACATTTTTATGAGAATGAATCTGTTAAGTTTCCATCTAAGTTCGGGTGTGTCCCAGAGCACACGAGCGATACGTGTAGCATCGCTACGCTTTTATAACCCGGGACCATTCTGCTCTATACACTATGAAATGCACAGCTCCACTGGTTGCTATTGTTTTTTCATGGTCGCGGTAACATGATCGTGGTGACCGGGTGAAACTTTATCGCTCGTGTGCTCGGAGCATAAGGCTGCATGAAAATACCACGTGAAATTGAAAGAATTGTGTAATTTCAAATAAAACTTGTGCATTGAATACTTCCCTGAATAAAATATGTACGATACTATGTACAAAATATGTCTTTTCACGAACGGTTTTGCGGGAGGTTCCCATAACGTCCAAGCCACTTTTCACTTCCGGTAGCTCCCCATCGACGTCTTACTCTCCGTCCTCAATCTGGACTGCTGCGACGTTCCAGCAGGAAACACCACAGCAAATTTTACAGAGAGTTGAGCACTTTAGCCCGGATTTCCTGCATGAGCAGCCTCGTCCGGTACACCCTCTCTTGCAAGAACACGTCAAAAATTTCAGAAGGATTGGGGGTGCCACTTCGCTTGTCATAGTGGTTGGAAGAAGTCCCTGTTCGGTTGGGGTCCATCCCCACTGAGCGGCATCTTTTTCCGCCCCCATCCACTTCCGAACTATGCGTGAAAAGCTGCACCATCTTCCGTTGGAGGCAAACAGGCCAAGTCTACTTTCGCTGAAGCGGCTGTTTTTACAAATATCTTGTTAACGCAGGCAGTGGAGGCTATCTTCTGTGCGTCACCCCCGTGTAGAGTGATAAGGCACTTTACTCCAGCTTCCGCGATGGCTTGGTGGGTCGTATTTTTTTTAAGGAACACTTCAGATGTGGTGACAAGTCGAGGATTTTTTGGATTGCGCTCTACAACTTGTTCTTTCCGTACCAGAAAAGGGCAGAGGTGGTATCACAGCCGGTGAAAGCGTGGAGAAACAGCTCAAAGCCTAGAGCGACATTCAAATCTCCACGATTGAAGGAGTTTGCCGAAAACTGCATGGTACCATCGTCACCTCTGCCACTTTTCTGGAAGAAAACATTCTTCACGGCTGAGCCCAAATCATTGAGAAGGACGAGTAGGTCTACATCTTCTCTGTTTTCACCACAGATTCGTGTGAGGAGCCCTTGTCAGTGGCCACCTTGATTATTTCAAAGTCTGCATCCTCGACTACCTCCTTCGTTTCAATCCCCTGGCTATTGAATGCGGAGCAGAGGAGGGCAATAAGACGACATTTGTTGCCGTCACTGGCCAGCAACTTCTCTTGTGCCATTTTTATTATGATCGACTCCCCAAACACCACATTCCCCACAAGTTGTTCCTTTTCCCGGACGCTTATAGTGAGAATAAGAATCCTACATCGGGAGAACCTTAAGCAGCCGATGATGGACCGGTAGAGTGGGAGAGAAGGGAACATGTGCCGATCCCGTTGTAATGCGGACGGCCCCTATGGGTCTTCAAGTAGTTTTATGCTCCAAGTTGGAGCCCAATTTGTCGCTCTCTCAGCCACAAATACCTGGCCTTTTTTTTACTATTGCTTCTCCTTGTCGTAGGTGCACACCCGAGGTTGCACGGACTCTTTTTTTTTCAATTTCTAGTGAGGCCAACACACCCGAGTTTAGACTGGCCTTTTTTTGTTGTCAACACACTGTTGTTGTCAAAAACTGTAGATTTTTGTCCCGAGAAACATTCCCACGCCAAGAATCTGTCAATCTGACACCACGCCAGTCTGTTTGTTCCGAAAAAAGCATATATGTTAAATAGGTCCTTCCCAGGTGAATCGAATACGATGTTTGGGAGAAAAGTTTCCCCTACCCTAAGCCCTGGATGATTTCCGATTGAGGCGAGTAGCCCGATACTCGCATTTTTTGATAGTGAGGGGGGGCATCTACCATGACCACCGCTCCGGGCATCAAATGTCACGCTGCTCCCCTGAGGACGGGTACTCACGAATGATGACATCTTGGGCTTCAGCGATAAACGCGATTGCAGGATAAACGGATCTTCGGCCTGGCCGGGTCTGTCTAAAACGCAGATCTGCAAGATTAACACCTCGCGTCTGCAGATTAACACCCAACATCTGCAGATTAACACCTAAATTCCGTAATTCAACGAAAATAGGACTATAACACAAAAAGAAAGTTACAGTAGACCAATAATAGGCACAAAATTGCCGAACGTATTTTGATGAGACAATTTTTTTTTTTTTTTTCGTGGGCGCGGACCTGGCCTAGCCAAGCCCGCCGATGCCAAAGCCATCAGTAGGCTCATACACCATACCCCGTGGGGCTGCAGACTCGGAAGGCCTAGTACGGCTCCTCAAATCTTCCTATCCTCTCGAGAAACTCCAGGACCCGAACCCCATTAGTCCGGAAGAATTCTAGAGAGGGTATCCTATCATCCCTAAAAACTTCGAATCTCGTCCTTGCGTACCTATCGCATTCACACACTGTGTTTCATCGTCCCCTTTTCAAGTCCGCACTTCCCACAGATAGGGCTGCTGACCACAAGTAAGCTTGTGCAGGTGTCTCTCTACAGCATAATGTCCCGTGAAGTACCCCACTACCCTCCTAGTCTGCACCCGCCCTAAACTGAGCAGCCATTTCATTGTTTTCCTAACCATACCCTTGATGCCTTCTCTTGTTGCTTGCCGGCAGTGAGTTTTCTCTTTCCATATTGCCTGAGCGCTATGCGATATTTTCTTAGCCCCAGTATTACTTCCATCGGCCTAGCCATCATCATAAATGGTATGATTGGCTCTAGTATGCATTTTGAGGCTGAACAATTTACGCTTAGAGGCCGATCTGCAGGCTTTTATGACCTGCAGATCTGCACTTTACGGTGGGAAGTGCAAATTTTATTGACAAAGAGGGGTCAAAATTGAGGCGAATCATCATAAATTGTACGATTGGTTGTATTATGCATTTTGAGGCTGAACAATCAACGCAAAGAGGCCGATCTGCATGTTTTTATGAATCTGCAAATCTGCATGCTACGGTCGGAAGTTCCAGTTCTATAATAATATTTTCCACCGTCTCGGGTGGCCTCTGGTTTCACGTGTACGCCGAAAAATGCCCAACTCGACAAGCCCTCTCATTCATCGACATATTTCTTGACATAGTTGATTGCGCGCTCCCACTTCGCCCGGTTAGAATTGATGCGTCGAGACCGGGACGCGACCGCTGGCCTTCAGGGCGGCCTGATGAATTGAGACGCCGTTGTATTGAGTTATCAGCCCTACGCGACTGTCTCACCACTTCGGAAACTTCCAGATCTGGTATTGCCTCTAAGCTGAAAGCAGCTCGTAGAGTTCCGTGCGTCCGTTATTGAGGCAAGGAAAGCCTGTAATGATTCCCTGCTTAGATCAGCGCCCAACATGCTCGGCGGATTATTAAGGGGGAACTTCCAGCTGGAACCAGGGCCTCGGGAGCGTCGCCCTCCAGCCTCGACGTGGACACATTCAATCGCTATTTCGTCAACGTTGCCGCCGACGACGGGTACGGTCTTTGCCACCTGTCGCGTCCAGCTTTCGAGACTTCATGGGTCCCGCGTCTTCTTCTGCGGGGATGTGTCCGTGGAGGAGGTCTTTATCGCCATTTCTGGTTTGAATAATTCCTCCGCTCTCGATTATTATGGCTTCTTCAGGTCGGGGACATTCCCTCCTTGCCTCAAAATTTCCGTTGTCACGCCCCTATTGAAGAAGCCGAGTAGTAGGGATTATTGTGACTTCCGCCCCATCTCGATCATCCCAATCTTTTCTCGCGTGGTTGAGCGGTTGGTCTTGTCTCGCCTCCTTCAATTTCTCGAGGCTATAACCACATTCTCGCGGGGAGCCAGTTTGGTTTCCGGAAGGGTCGCTCCACTTCGCTCGCTGCTATTCGACTTTTGCAGTCGATTCTGCGTGGTGTGGAGTCAGGATCGAAGTTGGGCCTTGGACTATTCGACCTCTCGCGCACGTTCGATTCCCTCGACGTGAACATTCTTATCACCAAACTGCGTCACTATGGTAATTGATTAATTATTTGAGTATAACATTCTTTTATTATATTTTTTAAATATGCCGACTAGTTTCGGGGTAAGTGCACCCCGTCACTATGGCTTCGATGAATCCTCTTGCGGATTTTTTCAGTCTTACCTTGTTGACAGGCAGTAGTGCGCGCACTTTGGGGGTGAGCTGTCTGGGCTAGCTGGGGCCGCCAACATCGGAGTTCGGCAGGGTTCTATCTTGGGCCCCATTCTATTCTTGATGTTCATCAACGACCTGTGCTTGGCCCAATCTCCCTCCGTGTTCGAATTTTTAACCAATTCGAATTTTTATTAGCGCTTTTAACCAATAAAAGCTACGAATTTGTCTCAATTTCAACTGCGAATTAGCGGTTTTCTCACATTTAACTGCGAATTACAGCTATTCCCTCGTTTTTGCGCAAATTAGCCTTTTTTTTATTTTAGCCGCTAGTGCGAGGGTTAGGAGGAATTAGCGCTTTTTTTCAATTCCAACTTTGCGGTTGGAACCCCGCCCACCCTGTATCGAAATGTCGTTTGGTACGTGCTCATACCTTCCCTTCAACGATCTTTTTTGCTCCCCTCACAGGTCTCGAACAAGATATACGTGATTACGTCTACGGTCAGCCCTTCGTAAAAGACTCCGTCATACCGGTGCTCGGTACTTTTGTCCTTCAACCGGATCGCAGGCGGAAAGCTCTCGCAATTAGCTTTCACGGAACTCCCGGAACTGGGAAAAACTACGTGGCGGATTTCATTACCAAACGATTGTACAAGAGAGGGTACAAAAGTCAATACGTTCATTATTACAAAGGAGCGACGCATTTTTCTAGCAAGGATTCAGGCTTGTACAAGGTGTCTATCCAATCGTGCAAGGCGACACCGCGTGGATTTAACGTAATCTTCTAGCATTTTCAGATTGATTTGATGGAAGAAGTCACATACAGCGTTAAAGCATGTCCAAGACAATTGTTCATTTTTGATGAAGTTCACCTCATGCCCAGTGGAATATTGGACGTCATAAGAAGCTTTATAGACTATGAAAGTGACCATAGTAAAGTTTCTCACAAGTAATTTTTTGACTTCAGGTATACTATTTAACGATGATATTAATTTTTTTATCTTAAGGGGTGCGATATTCATATTCCTATCAAACATTGCTCGGGGGCCTATCAACAAAGAAACTTTAAATATGTGGAAAATGGGCGTCAAAAGGGATCAATTTTCGTTGTTTCCTTTTCAAAAAATAATATCAGATGCCGCCTACGACGAAGAAGGTGTGTCTTAATATGAGACATCGCGAATAAAACCGAGGGGATGTAAAACTGCTGATTTTGCTCTTTCCAGGCGGTCTGAAAACGAGTTCTCTAATTTCTTCGTCTCTTATCGACATGTATGTGCCGTTTTTACCACTTGAAAAGGAGCACGTGGAAATGTGCATTCGATACGAGATCAAACGACAGTTCGGCGGTTGTGTTGAAAGAGCAGAGGAGGCTATAGTCAAGTGAGTCTATTCAAGCAATACGTCACGCGAATTTCAGGTTTATATATATATATTTAAACCGTTTTTAGGGGGCTCTCTGAAGAAATTGACTACGAGCCGGATGGGTTGAGTTTGTACGCAGCCCACGGCTGTAAAAATTTAGGTACCAAAATCATCATGCTCGAGAGAAAAACCCCGTGCTACGGAAGCATACACGACGAAATGTAGAATGTCAACAATTGAAACACTCGGAACATTCGGTGGGTGAATTGATTGATCTTACAAAATGAGTGTGTGACTTTAGTTGGGGGTTGTTATTGTTTCATCTACTAAAACTAGTGGTCCAAACACTTCCCAACTGTAATCTAACGGTTCGTAGGAGTTACATTTCAATGGGGTCCTTGGAAAGAATTAAAATGTCAGAAATTGCCTCGAATGTCGAAAATGAGTCGCACAGACTCACTGACTGCGCCAATGAACTATATACACCCAAGACCCAAACTTGGGTCACTTCTGACGCGCGTTAATCCTTCCAAAGCGTGAGCTTGTGACGAGCCAAAACAACCTCCCATTTCTTGTTCAAAAGGAGGATGGGGGGTATTAAAAGAAGTGGGAAGTCGTTTGAGGAACCTATCCGTTATAGTAGTGACCGCTATGGCCGAGATTTTCTCTTTTTGGTGGCGGAGTTTTATTAGTTCCATTTTATACTTGGACAGTAGACAAATTATTCCAAATTTCATTGTCTGTTCCATCATACTTTGATCAATAAAACTGAATGAAATTGCCCACCATCCAAGTAAACATCATTCAGGGTAGTAGTTTCATTTTACTGCAGGGTGACCAGTTGTAAAAAGGGTTTCCAAGGACTCCTGTCACGCAAAAGTTGGACGATAGCGACGGAAAGTGGAACACAACAATAGGTCGTCTGAAAACAAGTCAACAACGACTAATCGTTGATCAGTTTGATATTGGAATTGCAGCTAGTACACCGATTATCAAACCAGTGACAGACTAACTCCATTGCCAAAAGCACGGCATTGCACAGGACATTCAAGCAAAAGAGCAAAATTTCTTAAATTGGAATTTAGACGCGCGATATACTCAAAATTTGGTTTCGAAAAAACGTAAATCTGCTGGCGTTTACGTAGACAAAAAGAAAAACAAAAGCCGCCGTGAATTCTATTTTTGGAAAAACTGCTACATTGTCTGATTCAACTAACAAAATCTTTGAGATTGGCTCATTCAAATGGCAATGTCGAGGGTTTGGCTCAACCAATAGGCCAATTTCATGTTTTGGCTCCTTCGAAGGCCAACTTCGTGTTTTGGCTCCTTTTGAAGGCAATTTCGTGTTTTGCATCCCCTAAAAACCTATATTGTGTTTTGGCTCCTTTAAAAGCCAATTTCGTGCTTTGACTCCTCTAATAGCCAAATTCGTGTTTGGGCTCCTTCAAAGGCCAATTTCGTTAATAAATTAATAAGTCTGATATTATCCGGACGACGATGGAAGGGCATAGCCCAACACGATTCGAGTTTTTACTAATTAATTTATTAATTAAAATACCGGCGACAGATTTATTCATTAATATCCATCTAACAACATCTAGATAAGATAAAATTCGGCGTGGTTTACCGATCAGGAGAAGCGCCTAGAGTTTCGAGAAACAATGGACCTGGGTGGGGTTCGGCTTAGCTTATCCCTCGGAGTACGACTCCCACAGGCGTCTCCGTGGCGCAAATGGCAGCGTGCTGGACTGGTAATCCAGAGGTTGCGGGTTCAAATCCCGCCGG
Organism: Corythucha ciliata; assembly: GCA_038030265.1. Taxonomy (NCBI): domain Eukaryota; kingdom Metazoa; phylum Arthropoda; class Insecta; order Hemiptera; family Tingidae; genus Corythucha; species Corythucha ciliata. Next base: position 10,921,725 of record CM075941.1, read on the forward strand.
GGAGCCATTTTTTCTCGAAACTCGAATCGTGTTGGGCTATGCCCTTCCATCGTCGTCCGGATAATATCAGACTAATTAATTTATTAATTAAAATACCGGTGACAGATTTATTCATTAATAGCCAATTTCGTGTTTAGGCTCCTTCAAAGGCCAATTTCGTGTTTTGGCTCCTTCTAAAGGAAATTTCGTGTTTTGTCTCTTTTATAAGCCAATTTCTTGTTTTGCCTCCCCTAAAAACCTATTTCGTGTTTTGGCTCCTTTAAAAGCCAATTTCGAGCTTTGACTCCTCTAATAGCCAAATTCGTGTTTGGGCTCCTTCAAAGGCCAATTTCGTTAATAAATTAATAAGTCTGATATTATACCGACGACGATGGAAGGGCATAGCCCAACACGATTCGAGTTTTTACTAATTAATTTATTAATTAAAATACCGGCGACAGATTTATTCATTAATATCCATCTAACAACATCTAGATAAGATAAAATTCGGCGTGGTTTACCGATCAGGAGAAGCGCCTAGAGTTTCGAGAAACAATGGACCTGGGTGGGGTTCGGCTTAGCTTATCCCTCGGAGTACGACTCCCACAGGCGTCTCCGTGGCGCAAATGGCAGCGTGCTGGACTGGTAATCCAGAGGTTGCGGGTTCAAATCCCGCCGGGGAGCCATTTTTTCTCGAAACTCGAATCGTGTTGGGCTATGCCCTTCCATCGTCGTCCGGATAATATCAGACTAATTAATTTATTAATTAAAATACCGGCGACAGATTTATTCATTAATAGCCAATTTCGAGTTTAGGCTCCTTCAAAGGCCAATTCGTGTTTGGTTCGTGTTTCGGCTCCTTCGAAGGCCAATTTCGTGTTTTGTCCCCTTCTAAAGGCCAATTTCGTGTTTTGGCTCCTTTAAAACTCAAATTCGCGTTTGGGCTTCTTCCAAGGCCAATTTCGTGTTAACTCCTTTAAAAGCTAATTTCGTGTTTCGGCTCCTTCGAAGGCCAATTTTGTTTTTCGGCTCTTTCAAAACCCAATTTCGTTCTTGGGCTCCTTCAAAGGCCAATTTCGTGTTTTGGCTCCTTCTAAAGACGATTTCGTGTTTTGCCTCCCCTAAAAGCCTATTGCGTGTTTTGCCTCTCTTGAAATCCAATTTTCTCATTTGGCTCCTTCAAAAACCAATTTCATGTTTTGCCTCTCTCAATAGCTTTCGTGTTCTGGCTCCTTCAAAAACAAATTTCACGTTTTGTTTCTCTTAAATGCCAATTTCATGTTTTGGCTCCTTCAAAACCCAATTTCATGTTTTGCCTCTCTTAAATGCCAATTTCGTGTTTGGACTCCTTCAAAGGCCAATTTCGTGTGCTTTGACAACTTTGAAAGCTAATTTCGTGTTTTGACAACTTTAAAAGCTAATTTCGTGTTTTGCTCGTGTTAACGCCTTCAAAGACAATTTTCTTGGATTTGGTATATTATTAAAGCCACAATGTGGGAGATTTTTCTTCTTCGGGTATCATTTTGCTGGTTGGGACCACTTAGCGAGCCAATTTAAAGGATTGGGCTTTTCGAGTGGAAAATTCAGTTCTTCGCCTCCAATAAACCAATTTTGCACTTTTGGCTTTTTCAATAATCAATTTTTGTGATTGTGGCGACATCGGTTTTTCATCATTCAAAAATCCAATTCCTTGAAATCGTCAAAAACACGATTGTTCGAATTAGCCTATCTAAAACTTCTTTTTCGCGAATTTTCTCTCCTTTCTTTCAATTGATTCATTTTTTTAGGTTTTTGTCCTGTCTTTTATTCTTTCTCTTCTTCTTGTCCTGAGCTTTTGCAAACCTGGGCTGGAGGCATCGAAATGCGACAAAAATAAATAAAATGTCTTGGAGCCCAGAACTGCGAAAGGTCATGAAAAGAAGAAAATACAAGCCTATAACTGTCTCCCTCGAAACTCAATAACCTCGAAGAAAAAAAATAGTCCAGGAGCAGATTCAAGAAAAATAGCAAAATCGTGCACTTTTGAGTCGAGCTTTCAAACTTTGCAGGTGTGTTCTAGATGGCTGATGAGTTGATTTTAAGATTGGAGGCAATCGCGACATCGCATAGGACGGCTGTTATTCGAGATAGCCGTTGAAAATTTTAGTATTTTGGCCGTTTCAGCGCTTTTTTCAAACTCTTTCTGGGTTGAAGCGCTGTTAAGGACTACATTATACTGCTCTGAGTTCGAAAACAACCATTGGAGCGATCAATTAATACCGCACGTGGATCATGCAGCAGCTTCTTTTACGCGTCTTTACATAAAAAAATGATTTTCCATGCTCGCCGAATTTGGATACTAAGGGCATCTCTTTCAAGTCCATTGCATTCCACCCTTGTCCTAGGGTGTCTGCAACTGAAATTTCGCATCAAACCCCAAATCGCCCCCGAGCTGGTGGAGCTACAAATGTATTCTATGCCCCGTGATCAACTCCCTTTCAAGGGCTGAGGATCCCCGATTTGCGCAAGATTTTTTCATGAACGTGTCTCTCACATATGAGGGCGTAATTTGTGGTTCAGAGCCGATCCATAAAACCAATATGGCGGCCGTAATTCGAGCTGATTTCCAATATTTCATACGTTTCCGACCTATTTCTCGCACGCGACTAGCGTAAATAAGTGTCTCCAGCCAAAAATTGTCGTCATCGGACTTCAAGTGAAACTCCTTCACGTAAAATATTGAATTTCTAACGAAAGAATCGATATATTTATGCATGACTAATTCAGAAATAATTTGAGGAAACATTTGGCTTTTTCAAGGGGGCATTTACATCCTAGTTAGAATACCCTATCCCCAACTCTATCATTGTCATGCGCGTTTTGTTGGAATTTCCATGATGTTACGCATCATGATCATATCGCCAAGTGTTTTCAGTAGGGCCATCTTAATGTGTGCTAGTCCATCCAGCATAACCACAATCTTGTCCTCACCGTAGGGTTCTGGCCAATTCCAATGATTATCTTTGGCGATTTTGAACAGAGGTTGATCGAAAGTTATAACTGGAGTCTGCCCCGGATTCAACACGTCGATAGATTTTCGAATAATGATCATGGCTGTGGACGTGGTCATTGGTGAATTAAGCCCTTCTATAACTACATTATTTGCACGATGGGCAGCCCAGGAAATTCCACGCTGTGAACTGATGTCGATTTCTGATTCAGTTTTGCTTACCTGAGAAACAAGTAGACACCATTCGTCTTCTTTTGCAAAGAAGTTTCCATCACGCTGATACTCCATGAAATTTTTATGGCGATTCCAGATCTGTTCAAGACCGTGACATGTTGGGATATGTGGTGCTACTTTCTGAGCAAGAACAGTGTGAACCTCAGTATAGTAACTCAGCAGAGCTTCTAGCTTGTTCCCTGTTTTTTGCACCTGCTTTAAAGGCTGTGCTGCGTAGGTGGTTCCAGGGGTGGGGGGTAACAACAGAATTACACCCCCCCCCCCCAGAGCTTGGAAAATCTCTCAAAACATGGGGGAGGGGAGTGGTGGGCAGGTTTTGGTGTTGTACTTGTGGGGAGAACTTGTCGAATCCCCCCTTGTGGGGAGAACTTGTCGAATCCCCCCCCCCTCCGAGAGAGGTCTCGGATCTGCTTTTGCTATGCTGAACCTTAACAATCTTCGGATGGGTGTTGAAACAGCGAAATACCAGTACCGCTGTAATTTTAAGAATCGATGGTAAATTTAAGATCACGGCTCTTCAAATAGCTTAATAACGTTACCTAATGAGAGTTTCTAAACGTATCCGGCATTTCAGGGAGCCAGATTTGGATATTATTACTTTATTGACATTTTTCATTGGTTAAATATAAAACGTTTTTAATATGATTTTAAAAATTGTGCATCCTATTCTATATTTCAATGAGGTTCCGTATCTTAGTAGACGTCTGTTGGAAAACGTGGAAAAGTGCGCATGACGGTGATAGTGATGGGGGGGGGGTATTCTAACTAGGATGCAAATGCCCCCTTGGAAAAGCCAAATCCTTGCTCAAATTATTTCTGAATTAGTCATGCATAAATATTTCGATTCTTTCGTTAGAAATTCAATATTGCACAAGAAGGAGTTTTACTTGAAGCCCAATGACGACAATTTTTGACTGGAGACACTTATTTACGCTAGTCGCGAGCGAGAAATAGGTCGGAAGCGTATGAAATATTGTAATTATTGGAAATCAGCTCGAATTACGGCCGCCATATTGGTTTTATGGATCGGCTCTGAACCACAAACTACGCCCTCATATGTGAGAGACACGTTCATGAAAAAATCTTGTGCAAATCGGGGATCCTCAGCCCTTGAAAGGGAGTTGAACATACATTTGTAGCTCCACCAGCTCGGGGGCGATTTGGGGTTTGATTTCAGTTGCAGACACCCTAGGACAAGGGTGGAATGCAATGGACTTGAAAGAGATGCCCTTAGTATCCAAATTCGGCGAGCATGGAAAATCATTTTTTTATGTAAAGACGCGTAAAAGAAGCTGCTGCATGATCCACGTGCGGTATTAATTGATCGCTCCAATGGTTGTTTTCGAACTCAGAGCAGTATAATGTAGTCCTTAACAGCGCTTCAACCCGGAAAGAGTTTGAAAAAAGCGCTGAAACGGCGGAAATACTAATATTTCCAACGGCTATCTTGAATAACAGCCGTCCTATGCGATGTCGCGATTGCCTCCAATCTTAAAATCAACTCATCAGCCATCGAGAACACGCCTGCAAAGTTTGAAAGCTCGACTCAAAAGTGCACGATTTTCGAACCTGCTCCTGGACTAAAAGCTTCAAATTCCACCCAAAAAAAAACAGATTTTCCACAGAAATTCGAAAACTCACTTAATGGCGAAAATTAAGGAAAAACGCTAATTCGCAGCTAAATTGAGACAAAGTGCTAATTCACGGCTGAAATAAATTGTAAAAACCGATAATGTTGTAGGTTAAAATCAAAATCCAAATATTGTGAATTTGGCTCTCTTAAACCCAAATTTCACGGGTTTTCGCTCTTTCAAAAATTAATTTTGTGGGCTATTTCGAAGCTGAATTTTGCTGGTTTCCTGTCTTTGTGGATCGAAATTTTGTGATTTAGGTTCTTTCATTCTTTAGTGGATTTTCGGTATTTTGTGAGGTTGACTCTTGCTAAACCATAGTTCGACGGACATTGCTCTTCTAGAATCATTACGCGGGTTTGGCTCTTTCAAACCCAACCGATCATTTCAATTGAAAATAACGCGGAGAAAAATAAAAGCTCAAAGGATTAAAAAGGATTTATAATAAGAAAAGTTTCAAAATTGGATTTTTAACTCTCAAATCTCCAAAGACCTATGTAAACAAAAAACTTTTTTTTTTATGTAAACAAACACATGGGATGTCAGGTGCAATCTTGAAGTCCGTCTGGTTCTTCGTTTGCTTCAACATTCCCCTCAAACGAAATACCTGTAGACCATCTCTATGTTTCACGAATGAGGCGTTTGCCAACCCTTTAGTGAGGATATCTGCCAACTGCCTTCCGGTAGGGATGTGTTCGAGTACGAATTCCCCGGCTTGATACTTTTCTCGAACGAAGTGATAACGAACTTCAACATGCTTTGTTCGACGATGAAATTCCGGATTCTTCACGAGCTTGATAGTGCTTCTATTGTCCACATACAAAGTTGGCGAAATTTCGGCGCTTGAAATTTCCTCGAATAATCGTTTCAGCCAAACTATTTCTTTTGTAGCCTCACTTGCCGCTATGTATTCCGCTTCCGTAGTACTCAAAGCAGTAGTAGCTTGCTTCCTACTAGTCCATGAAATGGCACCACCTCCAAAAGTTGTAACAACTCCGGTTCTAGAACGACGTGTACTTAGGTCGTTGGCGAAATCACTGTCTGAAAAACATTTCAGCTCAGGTGGCGCACCAGACTTATACAGTAGACCCATGTCTAGCGTGCCATTCAGATATTTGAAAATTCGTTTAACAGCGTTCCAATCTGACCTCCTTGGCTTGTCTAGCACTTCAGACGCAACGCTGACAGCAAACATCAGATCCGGTCGAGTTGTCATGGTCAAATAAAGAAGGCTTCCTACAGCTTCTCTGTACGGAATTCTTTCTTCGAGTGGCGGATCTTGGTCCTCCCGATAAATCATCTTCTCACAGGGCGTTGAAACTGAATTAGACTCTTCCATCCGAAATTTCGAAATAATATTCTTGGTGTATGACTCTTGACTCACGAAAATCGAACCATTCTTCAATTTTGAAATCTGCATGCCCAAAAAGGTGTCCAGATTTCCCGTCGTGATCTTGAATTCTTCTTTCAATTTTTGTAACAAATCTTGAATTTCATTTTGATCCCCGACAATAATTCCATCATCGACGTAAATTCCGACCATAAGTTTTCGACCTTCTGTACAATACTTGATGAAAAGCCATGGATCCGCCTGACTTGATGTAAAACCCAAAGACTCGATGAATCGGACGAAACGTTGGTTCCAGCATCTAAAGGACTGTTTCAGCCCGTAAAGACTACGATTTAGCCTGCAGACCCTGTCACTACCATCATTGAAGCCCTCAGGCTGTTCCATATACACTTCTTCTTTCAGCTCTCCGTAAAGAAAGGCTGTCTGAACATCGAATTGCCCAAGCTCGTACTTCTCGGCTGCTGCTACGTTTAAAAGTGCCCTAACTGTGTCAAAACGGGCAACTGGACTGAAGGTTTGATCGAAGTCAACACCGTACTCCTGAGTGAATCCCTTGGCAACCAAGCGTGCCTTATAGCGTTCGATAGCACCGCTGGGTTTCTTCTTGATTTTTAACACCCATTTATTAGGGATCACCTTCTTATCTTTTGGGCGGTCTACCAAAGTCCACGTATTATTTTCGGCTAAGGAGTTGAGTTCTTGTTGCATAGCTTCTTTCCAACGTTCCTTTTCATTTGATTTGTTGACTTGAGCAAAAGATAGATTTTCTGTGAGCAAAACGTAGTTATTAACCAAAAACGAGGGCATTCTGCTTTCACGCGTACTCCGACGAAGATTAAATTCTTGAGGCAGTTCTTCTATGTCATGGGATGCGTTTAAATTTTCTGACTCATCTTGAGTCCTTTCGATTGTTGCTCGTATCTCCCTTGTCACACCATTCTTCTCACAATCAACAGTTGAAATATTGAACTCAGCCGATGGCACCTCATTTTGTTGACTCTTCCGTCCACTTTCGGGGGCTAACGAAGACCTTAGCATTGATTTCGATTGAATCTGCCCCTCTTCTGGATTTAAAGACCCTTTTGAGAAGATAACATCTCGTGACAATATGACTTTGTTTCTTGACAAATCCCAGACCCGATACCCGCTGTGATAGTCATTGCAGTAACCCATGAAAATGCATTCTATGCTCTTTTTGTCCAACTTCTTTCTGTTGCATTTAGGCACGTGCGTATAGCATTTGGTGCCAAAAATTTGGAAATTGCTGATCTTAGGGGGTGAACATCTCGCCCATACTTCAATAGGAGATTTGTTATCTTCACCTGAAGGGCCAGTTCGATTTAATACGAAAGCAGTTGTATTAATTGCTTCAGCCCAAAGTTTCATGGGTACATTTTTGGCATGTAACATGGAGCGTGCGGCTTCTACTAGAGTTCTATTCTCTCTTTCGGCGGCTCCATTTTGCTGAGGGGTGTAGGGCATCGTTTGACGAATGGATATTCCGTTATCCAAAAACAGTTTCTTTATTTCTGCATTAATAAATTCCCCGCCTCCATCACAGAATACTACTTCAATTTTGTTACCAACATTTTTAGCCTCCTTGAGAAACGTTTCGAAACACTTGGCCACTTCTGATTTATTTTTTATAAAGAAGACTCGCCTGTACTTGGAATAATCATCTTTAATACATAAAAAATAACGAGATCCACCTGGTGATACTTCATGAAAGGGACCGCAAAAGTCCGCGTGAACCCATTTTCCACATTCCGTTGGTCGATCTTTTCTGCTTCGGAATGGTTGTCTGTGTTGCTTTCCGTAAGTGCAACCCTCGCATAAGTCGTCGTCTATTTTAAGATCCACTCCAAATCTTTTAAGGACGTTCTTCACTTGTCTCTTGTTTTGATGGCACAATCTCTCGTGCCACACTTGCATTTCATCACTTGAGTCAGTAATGAACCCATGAGCCAATGCAGGCACTTGTGGCTCAAAGTCCAAAATAAATAAACCTCTCTGAACCCTTCTTTCCAGCAGGCATGATGTTCCTTTCTTTCTATTAGAAACTTGAAGAAAACTCTTTTCACTAAATTTTTATATTTTCTTTTCAATCAAAACCAAAATCACGACTAACTCAATTCATATGGAAAAAAAAAGGAGAGGGGAAAACAATAATAATTGGGATGGGAAAGGGGATTTAAAATGAAGGGCAGGTGTGTATTCCAACACTTCTCGGCCATCCGACTTGGAATCGTCCTCGATTCTGGCTGCATCATCGGCTTCATATTAAACATTCGTTGCCAGCTCGTATGTCTGTTCGTCAATAAAGGTGATAATTCTTGAATTTGATTGGCATTGAGCGGTTGCGAGTGGGTCGATGTTTGAAAGCGTCTTCTTTGAGCACGGTATCTTCTTCGTGTTCGAGGCTGCGTTCGACTCTCTGATGATCTTCTTGTGATGGATTGTCCTCTTGATTTGTCTGAGGGTCATTACAGTCAGCGAGTAACCGATGATATCGCTCAGTTAAATGTTCGCTCGTCTCCGGAGAGTCGGTAGTCTCGCCATTGACGTCGGGTGGAATGGATTCATCATCTTCTACGTCTCCTCCGAATGGTTTAAGAGCAGAGACATGTGCTGTCGTGCAATAACATGGGCCTCTGTAATCTATGATTGATATCACCCTGTACGCGTCTCCTGGAAGTGCGTGGGTGATCACGAGCGGTCCTCTGTACTTGTCGGCTAGTTTTCCTGTAGATTCTTGACGAAGATATACTAGTTGACCGACGTCAAGCTTGATTTGGTGGCTTCGATCTCTCTTCCTCCACTTTTCGTGTTCTTCTACTATTTTCTGGCGAATGTCTTGGCGGATGCGTTCTGGGGGTGTGTAGTCATCATTGTTCAGCCGATCCGTGATAGGTCGTAATTCTGAGTCAACTCTTCTAGGAGAATAACCTAATAGGGCTTTGAATGGCGAAATTCCAGTCGATTTGTTCGGCGCATCATGCAACCATACTGCAATTTTCTTAACGTTAGTGTCCCAGCAATTTCCTTCTGTGAAAGAAGCTTTTAGAACGGGAATTAGAGTTCGATTAACTCTCTCGACTTGTCCATTTGCTCTGGGATGACGAACGCACACGTTCGTCAGCCGTATACCACGACTTTCACAGAAATTCATTATTTCTTCTGAAGTGAATGCTGTTCCTCTATCGCATATTAAATGCGCAGGTGCTCCGAAATCGTCTATCAAATTCTCTAAAGTCTGTATAACTGTTTTTGACTTCGTATTTTTCGTTGGCACTAACCTGCAAAACTTTGTTAGATTGTCTATTAGAACGAGTAAATGTGAGTTTCTTGTTCGACTTTTGTCGAACGGTCCGAGGAAATCGAGATGGACCACTTCAAATGGTCTAGTGCCTGGGGTAATGGGATTAATCGGTCCGGGTTTTTTCCCTCCAGGAATTTTCATCAAGGTACACGTGAAACAACTCCTAATGTGAAATTTTACGTACCGTCTCATCTTCGGGAAGTAGTAATTTTCACTCAACATTTTCACAGTTCGGTCTACTCCGAAGTGTCCGCTTAAATCATGAAAACGCACTACCATGCTTTTTCTATGTGTCTTGGGCTCTTGGGAACCACAAACTGCCTTCGTGATTTCACCTGTCGACAAAGCAGTGCATTATGCATTACATAGTTTGGGGGTATTCGAATGTTTTCGTCGTCTTCTTTTTCGTTTGTTCCTCCTAGTGCTTTTATTATGCGACGTAATTCTGGGTCACTGTACTGAATCGCGGCTATGCAGTCAATTTCCTCTAATTCGCTCCCCCTGTCAGAACAAACGTAAATTACTTCTACTCTTTTATCTAAAATCTCATCCATTGTATCCATGGCTTGTTCAGTTGGTCCTCGACTGAGAGCATCGACGTGACACATCTTAACACCCGATCTGTGTCTGATTTCAACGTCGTACTCAGAGATTAGTTCACTCCACCTTGCGACCTGAGAGTTTTTGGTGCGATTAGCGGCTAAATAAGTCAAGGCCTGACAATCTGTTACAACAAGGACTTTAAGGCCTAAGATCAGCGGGCGTAAACGATCTAAACACCAAATTACTGCCATGAGTTCTAATTTACAAGAAGAATACTTGCTTTCCGCGTTCGTCGTCTTCTTGCTCAGGTACTGAACGGGATGAAGTAACTCGTCGTCTCCTTTTTGTAAGAGAATCCCGGCTAATCCTGAAGCGCACGCATCAGTGTGTAATTCTGTGTAAGCCACAGGATTGAAAATTGCCAACACGGGCTCCGACAGTAGGCGAGTCTTCAAATCTTCAAAAGCTATTTTCTGAGATTCTCCCCAGATGAATTCGGATGTTTTGCCCGTCAAATCTGTTAAAGGTTTCGCTATGGTGGAAAACCTGTGAATAAAACGTCTGAAATAACCGACTAATCCTAGAAAACGGCGAATGTCTCGGGAATTTTGAGGTGTGGGGAAGCTTTCGATTGCCGGAATTTTTGATTTACCTGGGGTAATTCCATTTTCAGATATTATATACCCTAAAATAGTCGACTTTTTTAACTCCTATACGGCACTTCGTTGGGTTTAACGTGAGTTGTCCGTATTGAAGTCGTTCAAACACGAGTCTAAGGCGATATAAAAGATCCTGCCAGTCTTTCGCTAGGACTAGAATGTCGTCCATGAAACATTGCACCAATTCCTTTTGCAATGGCCCCATTACAGCGTTCATCATTCGAGTAAAATAGAATGGGGAGTTCATAAGCCCGAAAACCATTCTTGTGTATTGACCGCTATCGTCTGGAGTGACGAATGCTGTCTTTTCTTGAGCGTCCACTGTTAATGGTACCTGGAAGAAGCCATGGGCTAAGTCGAGTGAAGCGTATACCTTGCTGCCAGCAAGGGCACTGAGCTGATCTTCGATGTTAGGTAGCGGGTACGGTTGTCTAACTGTCTGTTTGTTGAGAGCTCTAAAATCTACCACCATCCTCGGCTTCCCATTTTTTTTTTCTCACGATCAAGACTGGACTCGCGTAGGGTGAACTCGTCTCTGTAACAATACCGTGTTGTTTTAGTTCTGCGACTATTTGTCTCAATTCTTGTCTCTCTTTAGGTGAAGCTCTGTATGGTTTTTTATACACCGGGACACTCCCCGGTTTTTCAACAATATCCATCTGCAACTTGTTTGTACATCCTAGCTGCGAAATGTTGAAAGCAAACCTATCTTTGTACTCGCCCAGCAAAGATTCAAAATCTTTCCGAACTTCATTTGGAACGTCATCATCAATAACTGCCTTTAGCTGTTCAAATTCTTCTTCAGATTCTTCCTTTATTCCGCTTTCATCGACAGAAGTTTCCAAAACGGTTAGAGTTTCCGACTTCTCAGGACAAGAAATTTGTTGATCAGCTTCGTCGTCGCTACAGACGTCTAGGTGTCTGAAAGGCGCGTCAGTTTCATTAAAGAAAGTTAATGTACCTCCTACCTGAAGAAAAGCTGTGCCGGGAGTCTCCATCCAGCTCCTACCGACAATAACAGGCTTCGGAAGAGTAGCGTCTGGAAGTATTAGTACTTTAACTTTTCTATTTACTCCATCGATTTCGACAGGGACCGACAAAGACCCCAAGGATTGAGTGACCGGCTTGATCATGCTTCCAACACCGAAAATGGGGACAGCGCATGTATCTCTCTCCAATCCAAGTTGTTCTGCGACATCCTCTCTAATAAGGCATTCACTACTTCCAGTGTCGATTAATCCTGAAAATGACACGCGGTTTAACAACACGTTTTTAATGTACGTATCGGTCGAGTCCTGGGTTTTTGAAAGGTACGTTTTTGCAGGTGGATCTTTCTTTTTGGGACAATCTTTCGATATGTGGCCGAGTTGCCGACATATAAAGCAGGTATTCTGCGAGTTCCCGCAGGTACTCGAAATGTGCCCCTTTTGACCGCATCTGTAACACTTTAACAGAACTGATGGTGCACTCACCTGTTTTCCACTTGGGACCGATATTTTATTTTTTGGTGCCGCAGACCTATCTTCTCCTTTATTAATTCTCAAGCGGCGGGATTCATCAATGCGTTCGAATTCATGAATGCTCGCCAGCATTTCGTGCTCGTCGGTATGGCTCTTCGACAACAGATGAAAGGTCAGATCTTTCGACCAGAGTCCTTCGATGACCTGTTCACGAACGTCTTCGAAAGGTAAATTAAGAGCCCGACACAACCTGACTTTATCGTGAAAGTATGACGACGTTGGTTCTCCTTTTGTTTGAATTCGGCTATTCAGCAACTTCCAGCGCGTGGTTGTGGTCAAACTACTGCAAAAGGTCTTTTTAAACTGCTCCGCAAAGTCTGACCAACCTGCAAATTCGCGACCGGAGAACCAAGTCCTAGCGGTTCCCGACAGAGTGGATCGCGCTGTTTCAAGCCAGTACTCCTCTGGCCATCTATTAATTCTGGCCACACTTTCGACGGCGTCCAACCAGTCCTTCGCGATATGGGCTGCTTCAAGCCCCGTAAACTCCGGAAGAGTTTTAGTCAAGTCCGGTACGATTCTCGTCTCGCCAGACCTTTCCCTAAGGAGTGTACTATTCTGACTCACCAAAAGCCTCAAGATTTGGTTGAGGTCCAGCGGAGGGTCGTTTAAAACGTCTGTAGGGGCGGCTCCCTCTAACGACCTCGCTGTACCTCCGCTTCCTTCTCCAGTCGACATTTGTTGGGGCGGATTGTATCCCACTTCTGACTTTATTAGAAACTTGAAGAAAACTCTTTTCACTAAATTTTTATATTTTCTTTTCAATCAAAACCAAAATCACGACTAACTCAATTCATATGGAAAAAAAAGGAGAGGGGAAAACAATAATAATTGGGATGGGAAAGGGGATTTAAAATGAAGGGCAGGTGTGTATTCCAACACTTTCTAAATTCGCAAGTTTGCTGATTTGCTCGAAATTCATAGCCTTTGTCCAACGCACGGGTAACAGAAAACAATTGTCGACTAACCTCAGGAACATACCAGACTTCTTGCAAGAAACTTCTGATGAGCTTGCCGTTGATCCTCGTTTTAACAATAATTTCTCCTTGTCCCAAGGCTTTAATTGATTCGCGATTGCCGACTTGAACGTGCTTCGGCTGGCTAAACTGTCTGAAGGAAACGAAATAATCCATTGAGTTTGTCATATGCTCGGTTGCTCCAGTATCCACAATCCAGGTATTCCGATCGGAAGAATAGGTATTGTCAGTTATAAAAGCATGCCCGTCTTGCTCTTCCTTTTCAGGTTCATCCTTCTTTAAATTTCGAGTGCGTGAGTAGCAATCCCTTGCGAAGTGTCCAACTTTTTGGCATCTATAGCATTTGACAGGTTCTTTTCTTTGCAGAATTTTCTTCGAAGCATTTGCTATGAGAGCGTTTTCATTCATGATGTTTTTTTTGTCAGGAAGTCGCATTTCGATAAGTCTCAATCGTTCGGTCAAATTATTAACGGTTCGGTCTTGAATTGGAACACTTTCCCACACACTCTTAAATTCGAAATATTCGGAAGTAAACGTCGACAATATTCTACCCATTAATATCAACTCGTGAAGCTCAGAGTTAACAAGTTTCTTCAACTCAACGTTCAACGCGTTGAAATCTCGCTGAAGTCGAGCAATGTGAGTAACGATGCTTTCAGTTCCAAGCTTTTCACTAGAGAAAAACGCTTCCAGTAGCCGATCAACTCTTTGACTTGAGCTTTGCTCGTACGCCGAGTTCATCAAGTTCATCGTTCATCGCGTTCAATGAACTTAGTAGTATTAATTGTGCCAGTGCATCTTTTGAGTCGAAGTCTTCTCCATTTTCTTCATTACGGGTGAGCTCCCCTGTTACCACATCGAGAACCTTGTGGTGTTTCAGAACGAGAGCAATCTGCCGCTTCCATCGAGCCCAATTTTCTCCACCCTCCAGCTTTTCGACATGAGGTTTGAATTCAGTACGAACTTCTGCCATTCTTATTCAGCGCGTTGCTGGGCCCATAACCAGTTGAAAATAACGCGGAGAAAAATAAAAGCTCAAAGGATTAAAAAGGATTTATAATAAGAAAAGTTTCAAAATTGGATTTTTAACTCTCAAATCTCCAAAGACCTATGTAAACAAATAACTTTTTTTTTTATGTAAACAAACACATGGGATGTCAGGGGCAATCTTGAAGTCCGTCTGGTTCTTCGTTTGCTTCAACAATTTCGGCCATACGAACCAAAAAATTTCACTAATTGGGCTCCTTCAAAAACCAAATTTTCGGTTTCGCTCGTACTAGAACCAACTTCCTGGGTTTAGTTCTTGTGGTTGTTGCTAAAATGAGTTGTGGCCAAGCAGTGCCGTAGAGAAAATAATCGAGCCCTGGGGCCCTTTCACAGACCCCAAATTTCAATATTGCCCTTAAACTGGCGTAAATCAGCCCGGAAACTTGGAAGTGAAGTCATAATGTGGTAAGAGAACGCCAGATTTTAGGGCCCCCCCAGAATCTGCTAGGAGCAGCTAAGACAGCGACTAATACTCCGCCACCAAAATCGAACGGAAACCTGCAGAAGTCCATTGTGATTGGTGATAGGTGATAGACTGATAGAGCGGCTTGTGTTTACAAGGCATACCGCGCCAATTTTATTAATAGATATTAAGTACATATAAAGATTTCGATGAATTTTCTTAGTTTTTTTATTATTTTATGGGAATTGCGATCATGTTTAGCGTTTTGGGACTCAATTTCTGGGATTGCGAACATGGCAACCGATTATTTGAGTGTGGAAACGTGCAGAGCACCATGGATTACGGATGATACAACTGGTATGTTCGCATCTAATCATATATGTTATTGCATGCTAACGTAATTACGAGAGAGGTAGATGGAGGGTTCCTACTCGAACATTTTATCAAATTCAAATTGGAATGTGTCAAGAGCCATTCCGTTCCAACGTGTGTCATGTGGCCCCTTATCCAACTTCGCACGCTTCCTCTGAATATATTGTGGCCGGACATCCTACTTTTTAAAGCACCCCGGTTCATTTTTCAGGTGTCCTCCAGGGAGAGGCCAACATTTTCCTACTTGTTGGTCCCAACTTGTAACTTGTCCAGTCAAACGGTAGTTCCACGTGGACAAAAATCTCGTCTACGATTTTTTCACTTTATTCTATGTTTTTTGGGGTGAGGAACACGAATCTGAAGAGATCCAACAATATTCCCTTATGCGTTTTGAGAAAATCGCGAAAAACTGCTCATTTTTGGCACTTTTTTCAATTTTTTGCTTATAACTCCTTAATGACGTTAATGGGGGAGGGGAAAATGTTACCCTCTCATTTTTTGAAAAGCATTGAATTCTGCGTCGAATCGTTCTTTCTTTTGTCACAATTGGCACAGCCGTTTCACCGGTATTGATTTTTTCTAAATGGTCATTTTTTGCCACTTTTGGTAAAATTAATAAAAATTACTAAGGCAGCAGCAACTTAAAAACGGCTGTTCCAATCGGAAAATGTCATAAAATCAAAGTGGTCCAGAATTGAATTTTACATAAGTGAAAAGCCTTGAAACCTACAGGAAAAATCAGTGGTATCAGTTATGCGACAAAAAGGCGACCCAACAACCACGTTTTTCTGCACATTTTTGCCAGTAGCTCGGGAGCTAGTAGTCCAATTTTTTTCTATGAAAAACGATCTGAAAGCTGATAGAATGTTCTATCAGACCTATTATAAAAAATTTCATTTGAAGATTAACATAAGACAGGGCCATAACGTCAAACAATTTGAAATTTTCTGCAAAAAAAAGTTTTTTGTAACATTTCGGCCTATAACTCAAAAACTATCCATCCGTTTAAACTTTAAAGAAACTCATCTGAAAGCTCGTTAAGAAGTCATGTATGGCGTTTTTATGAAGACCCGATAAGTGGCAATAAAACGCAGTGGGAAATTCGCAAAATGAGTAATTTTCCAATAACTCCTTTCTTCAGCCGAACGTTTTTGCCTATTACTATCGAACGAAACCTTCGATGAAAATTACACTATTTTGCCGTGAAAGCTGGTGAAATTTACTGTCAGAAACCATATTTGCCAAATTTTTCAAGGCCCGGAAAATATTCTGTACAGGGCGATGAAAATAGGTTTTGTTTCAAAAAAGTGGCTATGCCCACCAACTTTGTCCACAAATGTTATAACCAAAGTCATATGGAAAACCAAGTTATTCGACGTCCCATGATTTCTATATAACAAAAATGAAGCGGTTTGTGGGTTGGGACTTTTGCTCCCGATTGCTCTGCGCTTCGTCACCTTGAGGGCTAAAATCCGCTAAATACAAAATTTCTACAAAAACCAAAAGTTGAAAGAAACATATGTTATCAAGATAGATACCACGCTTGAGGCTGGTCGTCCACTGGAAGCGTTTTCGAGCGGCGCTACAACGAGCGACACCGAGCGTACATACAAAAATACATAAATTGAATTCACTGCCGCTAAGCCTGCAGTGGACGATGTCACATTCAATGTGAGGCTTTGGGATGTACGCTTGTTGTCGCGCGTTGTAGCGCCGCTCGAAAACGCTTCCAGTGGACGACCGATCTGAATGTTGATCCGCGTTCACGAAAATGTTTCCCCACTTCCCCCTCTAGCAGAGTGACGCGCTGGAAATCGGAGCTAAGTAAGGTAAGATTGAGACTTATTATTTTTCAATACATACTAGGTAAGTTATTCAAATAATTTATAGAAGTATGACATTTTTATCGTAAAAGGGTAAAATGCCGATGACATGTTTGCTCCCCACTGCACAAATGGTTTCGCCCTTCAATTGGATGGTCGGTCGTGGACAAAGTTTCGTTTTGTGTAACGATCGGCGGTAATTTACATAATATTCACCTGTTCAGTGTGAAAATTTCGATTTAGACCTATCATGCTATACTGCACGTTTCCGATCCATTAACAGTCATACATTTGGGAGGGTGTACTGATAGGGAAATAAATAGAATGTACCGTGGACTGACTCATACACCGACACAGGAGAATTTCTGGTGTCGGATCGGACGGGTGAATGATGGAGTGAAGGGCCGGCCTTTACTCCCAAAAACTCCTGGCGCCCTATTCAGAGATGTCGAAAAAAAATGCTGCACGAGAGATAATGTTATTTCTTATTCGACGTCCCTGGATCCCTCTTGCGGCATTTTCTTCCCCTGCTCTCATTTCATTCAATTTTTTAACCATTCAAAATTCACAACACATTCAAATTCAGGCTTTGCAAAACTATCAAAGCAAACTCGTGTTAAAGGACATGTTCGTACATAATATAACCTACAAATCCATTGCAAACATGAAGGAACGTGACCTCCCGTCCCACTTAACATAGGCGACTTTTGTTTTATTGATGCTGCAGCCAATTTTCGTCATATATAGTACCCTGTGGTGATCGAAAAGAGGGCGAAAGCTATTGGCATGGAATATTTACAGCTGCCTGTGAAGTCCTTGCGGTGACCCCCACTCCATAGTACAACCAAATGCTTCGGTGAGTATTCAGTAAATGCCATAGCTAATAACTTAACTTTAACAACTATTGTTGATTGAAATGTATCATTGTAACAGACGACTAAGCCTGGGCACGATGCAATGAAAGCGCGAGAATTTTCAAGAAGAAAGAGATGCGGATTATAGCTAAACGCTGCGTCACAAACTTAAAATTTGGGAAGATGTGGTCAAAAAATCCAAAGATTCGCCGATTGAAAAAAGGTTACTGGGAAGATACTTGAGAGCTTGAAACATCCCTGCGTGTAATTCTAAACTATTTTACCCCGGAGGTTAACGACATCAACTTAGCAAATAATCATTAAGCGATGCCACTTGGCAGGAATGTTCTATAAACCTGTAAGATGATTTTAAGACCAAGTCTCCCACCAATGCCTACCAGCACTCACGGTCCATCACCCCCTCAAAAGTTCAAATTTGACATAACTCGACAGTCGGCATCCATAGCAGGCAGAAATATTCCGTTTGCGCCAGGTTGAACAACTTCGTATCCGACCGGAAGTCCCGCAGGGGAGCAACAAACGACGCTTCGGTTGACATACATAATATGATCAGGAGAACGATATATTTTTTTCTGAGGCCGGATCAACCTTTTCATCGATGTTTTGGCGTCAAATAATGCAGTGGGTGATCTCAACGAGACCTCACAAAGCTCCAAAAGGGAAAGTCAAATTATCCAGCGTGTAGGAGCACTAGTAACATTCGCCCGAATCTCGATGACCAAGGCTTGTATTTATACCTGAATTTTCACGGTCAACTTTACGTGAAATTGTATTCATTGCTTCACACTCACTGGCGAGCACACCGTTAACAAAAAATAAAAAATAAAAATAAAAATAAAATGGGGCTCGCGGGGCCTTAATATACAGTTTATGTGTGCATGAAACAACTGTACACTACTCGCCTATTTATTATCGTCATACTCTCCATCGAAATTGTTTGAGTGATACAGCTCCGCGAAAGTCTTCTTAACTCCAGAGTTTGATTTTAAGAAAAAGTACCATCGATCCTTCGTGCAATGATCAGTATCACTTTAAAAAATGCATAACATGGTGATGATATTCTGGAAATAAGGCCCAGAGAACACGAGTTTAGATTTGGGGGGGGGGGGTTCTGTCTTTTGGTGTGATGGGATGACTTTAATTTCATGTAAAATCGACCGCAAAACATTGGGTACAAGCCTTATTGGTGTCCAAGATTCGGACAAATGCTAGGAGAGTACTCGTCCACGCCGGACTATTTTGATACCCCTTTCAGGGCATTGTGAGGGGTTACAGAAGTCACCCACTGCATTTGAGGTGGAAACAGCCGATGAACAATTTGATCCTGCATCAGAAAAAAATATCATTCTCCGGATCATATATGTATGCAAATGTCCACCGCAGTGTCGTTTGGCTGTCGTGGAGGCCAAACTAAGCACCCCAGGGTCTTCCGGTCGGACTCAAAGTTGTTCTAACGGCATATTTCTATCTGCTATGGTTGCCGAGTTAACACAAATTTGAGCTCTAGAGGGGAGGGGGGCTGTAATTGCAGGTGGGCATGGTTGGGGCTTGGTCTTGAAAACATCTTATAGAACATTTCTGCCTAGTGACATCACTTAGTTTGCCTAAATTCGCATAGTGTACGCAATGTTAGCCTAAAATTTGCCCTTTAACTTCCGGACTATTTTACCCACATTACAAAGCTTAAACAACGTCGTATGCGTGGCATTGATGTAGATAAATAACTATAACGATATGAAATTTGATTCTCTTTGTGCCGTTCACTTTGTCGTCTTGGTGCACACGATGAATTCTCTACTGTCTATGTTACGGTAAAAGACTGACGGTTGGTTAATCTTAGCATTTACCAGTAAATCCTAGCATTCACCAGCGACGTTGGTTTCAGTTCACCTGATTCATTAATTTCGGACTTTTACCACTCGGAATACGGTAAATCTTATAGGATTCTCATGCAAGCATGATAAAAGTCCGAAATGCCTCAAATAAAGAACCAGACAGTTTTGGTGTATGTACGTAACGTAATCCCCACCGTCCCTTGGTCCACTGCTCCACCACGCAAGCTTCTCCCGCTTCCTTGAAATCCTCCCTCCACCAACCAACTTCCCCACGACACATATCACTCATCTCCCCTTGAAATGAACGGTTGAAATGATCACTCCTGACTTAATTACTGCCTAATTTACAATTTGAGGAGAATTAAAAAGAAGGAGAGGCGAGGTAGATCGTGAGGAGCAGAGGTCTGCGAAGTTCAACACTCACCAACACCGCTAGGGGATACCGCACATTAACCAAAAGTGCCTGGTAAAAGCCCGGTGCTTCCGCTTTTTAGGAGAAGTTTCCGACTTTCATGAATCATTCGAACTTTAATCAACGCTATTGGTGAATGCTAGAACTTACCGGTAAATACTAAGATTTACCAACCGTCGGTCTTTTACTGCGACATCTACACACCAATACGGATGCATCAGATAAGTTTTCCTTTTATTCAGAATATCTAAGGCATGATTATTTTCGTTTGTTTTCAGAGCTTTTGGAATTTCTGATTGCGTATAAATTTCATGATAGCAGCTACATAACGCTTAGATCAAGAACCTCTTCAAGTCGGTTGAAAAATTGTACATCGACCTGGTGTTCGCATATCGAGAACAATGCAAAAGGAGTTGTTCAAGAGAAACGTTGCATAAGCAACAGCAGTCTAGTTGCTTCCGGATTTGTGAAGGCCGATTTTGAAATGGTACAGTTGCGGCGCACGACCGATAAGGAAAAGTATTTGATGCATCCCCTACATTCAGCCTACGTTCCTATACGTATATTCCCTCCATCCCATAGCTTACTATAATAAGTGAAAGGAAGCCTACCCGCGTTACCCAGGAGACACCGTGAGGAGCTTGGCTGATTTGCCTCCCAAGGAGTTTGTTCTCTCCGTATGTGCGGAAATTACGGTCGTCATATAATAGTAATGAAACTCACTGTGGCAAAATCTGAAAACTTACCATTTTAACAACTTCTGTCCATCTCTTTCATGCCCAACCTCATCATTCCTGAACGTATTGGCCCCTAATTCACAAGTTTTGCTTGTTTTACGGTGGCCTTGGCAAGTTTGCACTTGCATTTTATGTACTTCGAATGGAAGGACTACAAGGGAAGCGAAGGATGCACTGATTTTTCCTGTTGGGTGTATGTAAATGTTGATAGTAGTTTGATGTAGATAAATAACTATAACGATATGAAATTTGATTCTCTTTGTGCCGTTCACTTTGTCGTCTTGGTGCACACGATGAATTCTCTACTGTCTATGTTACGGTAAAAGACTGACGGTTGGTTAATCTTAGCATTTACCAGTAAATCCTAGCATTCACCAGCGACGTTGGTTTCAGTTCACCTGATTCATTAATTTCGGACTTTTACCACTCGGAATACGGTAAATCTTATAGGATTCTCATGCAAGCATGATAAAAGTCCGAAATGCCTCAAATAAAGAACCAGACAGTTTTGGTGTATGTACGTAACGTAATCCCCACCGTCCCTTGGTCCACTGCTCCACCACGCAAGCTTCTCCCGCTTCCTTGAAATCCTCCCTCCACCAACCAACTTCCCCACGACACATATCACTCATCTCCCCTTGAAATGAACGGTTGAAATGATCACTCCTGACTTAATTACTGCCTAATTTACAATTTGAGGAGAATTAAAAAGAAGGAGAGGCGAGGTAGATCGTGAGGAGCAGAGGTCTGCGAAGTTCAACACTCACCAACACCGCTAGGGGATACCGCACATTAACCAAAAGTGCCTGGTAAAAGCCCGGTGCTTCCGCTTTTTAGGAGAAGTTTCCGACTTTCATGAATCATTCGAACTTTAATCAACGCTATTGGTGAATGCTAGAACTTACCGGTAAATACTAAGATTTACCAACCGTCGGTCTTTTACTGCGACATCTACACACCAATACGGATGCATCAGATAAGTTTTCCTTTTATTCAGAATATCTAAGGCATGATTATTTTCGTTTGTTTTCAGAGCTTTTGGAATTTCTGATTGCGTATAAATTTCATGATAGCAGCTACATAACGCTTAGATCAAGAACCTCTTCAAGTCGGTTGAAAAATTGTACATCGACCTGGTGTTCGCATATCGAGAACAATGCAAAAGGAGTTGTTCAAGAGAAACGTTGCATAAGCAACAGCAGTCTAGTTGCTTCCGGATTTGTGAAGGCCGATTTTGAAATGGTACAGTTGCGGCGCACGACCGATAAGGAAAAGTATTTGATGCATCCCCTACATTCAGCCTACGTTCCTATACGTATATTCCCTCCATCCCATAGCTTACTATAATAAGTGAAAGGAAGCCTACCCGCGTTACCCAGGAGACACCGTGAGGAGCTTGGCTGATTTGCCTCCCAAGGAGTTTGTTCTCTCCGTATGTGCGGAAATTACGGTCGTCATATAATAGTAATGAAACTCACTGTGGCAAAATCTGAAAACTTACCATTTTAACAACTTCTGTCCATCTCTTTCATGCCCAACCTCATCATTCCTGAACGTATTGGCCCCTTATTCACAAGTTTTGCTTGTTTTACGGTGGCCTTGGCAAGTTTGCACTTGCATTTTATGTACTTCGAATGGAAGGACTACAAGGGAAGCGAAGGATGCAACTGATTTTTCCCTGTTGGGTGTATGTAAATGTTGAATAGTAGGTACATTAGTTTGCACCGACACCGAGCCACAACATTTTTTTTGGGTAGAGACGGGTCAGCAGCAATAAGGAGGGAGGGGGGCTTGATGACCGGCATTCTTTATCAGCATCCCTACAAAAACCGGACCTCTTGAAACTGAATAAATAATAATTAGAGCCCAGCGAACTTATAGTTTATTTCCTCTCTTTTACTGATTGAGCTTTATCAATTATTGCTTGAACATTCGCCGCCTCTTCGAAAATATATTTTTTTGAATTTGGCGGGTTTTAGCCCTTTTTATTCCAACGGGAGCAAATTTGCCAACCCACAAAAAAATTCACTTTTTTTTTCGAGTCGAATAACTTGGTTTTCCATATGACTTTGGTTATAACTCAACGTATCACCAGTATTATAGTTAGCGTCAGAGATTACATCACTCAACTGAGAGTTGAACTACTTTTATTTTTTCACACAATTTTGCCAAAAGCGAATAAAAATTACCATAAAAAAAAAATCAATACCGGCGAAACGGCTGGGTCAATTGTGACAAAAGAAAAAATGATTCGACGCAGAACTTGATGCTCTTCAAAAAAGAACAGGGTAAAATTTTCCGTAGAATGCGTCATTGAGGAGTTGCAAGCGAAAAACTAAAAAAAGTGCCAAAAATTATCCGTTTTTCGCGATTTTCTCAAAACGCACAAGGGAATATTGTTGGATCTCTTCAGATTCGTGTTCCTCACCCGAAAAAACATGGAATAAAGTGAAAAAATCAAAGACGAGATTTTTGTCCACGTATGGTATTTTTTTTATACGGTTTGACTGGACTATAACGTACAGTGGGTTTCAACTTCCCATCTTTCACGTTCAACATCAAACAAAGCTGGGGCTGTTGGACCTCAACATTCCTAGTCCCCATTTCGCACTCAAAAATGGAAAAATGCAGCTAGCGGGATCCAAGGATGCCGAATAAGAAATAACATTATCCAGTCATTGCAATAGCAACCGGATTTGCGGCATCCCCACCCCCACCCCGACATTTCTGAATAGGAATTTTAGTGAGCCGTTCTCCTTCTCGACTCGGTTTGGCCAGGACAGATCGAGCGCCAGGGACGGGAATCGTAGCTCAGTAGGCCAATGGCACCTCTGCTCCCCGTGCAGGAGAGGGTCCGTGGCTGTTGAGACCAGGACCAAGTAACTCTGGCATCTGAAGTCCTGAGGTCGAAACGAATACACATCCGCACCCTCAGTGTCATTTTTCAGTTGTTTGTAGTTGTCGCCAGTATGAGAGCATGAGAAAAAGAGAGAGAGAGAGAAAAAAAAAAATTGCACCGAAGGTGGGGTCCAGTCTCCGTCTCGACCTCAGACCTTCAGCTACCTGAGCTACTCGGTCCTGGTCTCATCAGCGCGGCAATTGAGCCAAGAACGGAGCCGATGGACCGCCCCTCACTGGGAACGGAGGTACCACTGCACTACGATCCCCGCCCCCGGCGCTCCACCCGATCCAACAAAACCGAGTCAGGGAGGACCCGGCTCACCAGGACTGATGAGAACCGTGAGTATGAGAGCCGTTAACTAGCGCGGGGCGCCCCACCTGGGTATCAATGCTAGGTGAGGGGGTTGGGGTTCAGCTTACAATTAGACGAAAGTATTTTTTTCTCTTCACTCACAGAACAAACTTCCCATTTTAATAACTTTCCTCGCGACCCACGTTTCTCGAAAAAGGAGGTAATTGAAATCACCAAGAGCAAATCCAGTCGATCAAGCAACAATAAGACTGCCATTTCACCCCCTTGAATCACTTCCACACACCGACATGCCTCCATTTCACTAAAAAATATAAAAATTCGCCCCACAATCCGAACAATCGACGAACCTAGCCCTAGGAGCGAAAATCTCTATGAGGCCCTTTGTCTCTTAATAAACGAGTAATATTATACTTGAATGTTCTTTTTATGTGGCGTTAAATTATACTAATGCCAATATAAGATGATCCACGAACCGTACTGTTTTTTAATGTTTTATTATGGTGAAACAAGAAAATAAACCATCATTATATTGATCATCATATATTGGCACTAGTTTAATTTTACCTACGAAGTTGCCTCCGAAAACTACAAGTTTGCGTTTTCTCAATTTCAGCGGTGAATAAACTCTTTTTCTCAGTTTTGGCCTATTCAAATTTAATTTCAATTTTATCCGCGAATTAACACTTTTTCTCAATTTTAACAGGAAATTAGCGTTTTTCTCAATTCTTATTTCTGTTCTGATTTGTCTCTCTAATTGGACCAAAGTTAGCGTTTTCCTCAATTTCAGCGGCGAAATTGTCTAAAAAATCCCCGGATTGGCGTTTCCTTAATTTCAGCTATGAATTAGTGCTTTTTCTTACTTTTTATAGCCGAAAATTGAAGAGCATTATCACGATTTTAGACGGGAATTAGCGCTTTTGCTCGATTTCAGGCGCGAATTTGGGGGTTTTCCTCAATTTTAGCCGCGTTTTAGCGTTTCCCTCAATATTAGCCACGAAAGAAGGTTTCTTCTCAATTTCAGTCACGAATTAGCGCTTTTTTACGCAGATGCCTCCAGAAACTACGAATTGGCATTTGTTTCCCAATTTATTGCCGCACATTAGCGTTTATTGTCAACCTAAGCGGGGAATTAACAAGTTGTCCTAATTTCATCCGCGAATTACCGCTTTCTTTCAATTTCAGCACCAGACTTGCCCCAACATCTTCAGATTAGCGTTTTTTTCTAAATTGAAGTCGTAAAAGTATCAAAATACCGCGAATTAGCGATTTTTTTCTTCAATTTTAAACGCGAGCTGGTGCTTTTTCTCAATTTTAGCCAATTTTTTTTTCTTAATTTTAACCGCGAATAAGCGTTTTTCTCAATTTCAGCTGCAAATGAGAGCTTTTCTCAATTTTAGCCGCTGATTAGCGCCATTTCAGGGGTTTATCAGCGAATTACGGAAACATGTGATTTTTTAAAAAAGTTAATGAATAAGGCCCCTGATTTAGACAAATTAATCATCTGCGAATCATGATGAAATATTTGATCATGAAACCGATGAAGGTTTCAGTCAGAACTTTAATCAACGATTGATATCGCGATTTTTATCAACTTTTGCAACAAATTGGCTTTTTGCTCAATTTTTAGCCGCGAATTAGCCATTTTTCTCAATTTGAGGTGAAATTTAGAGTTTTTTCAATGTTAGCCGTGAGTAAGGCGTTTGATTTACATTTTAGCCCCACATTGGCCATTTCATTTCAATTTAGTTACGGATTAGCACTTTTTCATAGTTTTAGCCTCGAAACATCCTTTAGAAGATACGGATTGGCGTTTTCTCAATTTTAGCCCAGATTAAGTGATTTTTCATACGCAAATTGACGTTTTTTCTGCAGGTTATTCGCGAATGAGCGCTTTGACTCAATTTCATCGACGGATTGGGCGATTTTTCTTGATTTTAGCCGCGGGCTTGACCCAAAAACAGCACATTAGCGGTTTTTTGGTACATTTTAGCCGTAAAATTGCCACTATACACGAAGAATCAGCGATTTTTTCTAAATTATGGTCTGAAAGTTGCGTCGAGAAACCAAGAATGGCGCTTTTTTGCAGTTTTAGCCACGAATATTAGCACTTTTTCCAACTTTTTTGCCGCCTACTCGCCCCAACATCGGCACATATAAGAGTGCCTTCTCAATTTTATCTGCTTAAGGGACCTAAAGAAATTTGGGAATCAGCGTATTTTCTCTATTTAGCCGCGAATTCGCTCCCAGAGGGCACGAGTTTTTTCAATTTTAGCCGTCAGAATGGCCTTTCGTGGGCTCGTTCGAATATTTAGCCACACTGTTGATCACCAGTACCTAACGTTCTATTCTCCAAGCCGGATGGGCTGAAAATCGTCGAAAGGAGCCAAGTCACTGTCCAATCGTATACCAAAACACCTTTTCACGTGCCTAAATCTATGAAAATGAACCTAAAAATCATCATTTTTCCATATTTAGGTGGCCCGGTGCGGTCCGCCCTCCCCCTCGCCCTTACCTCGGTACGCTACTGTTCACGGCATAATCTTGCTCTTTCACACTAAGTTACTGCTCTGAATAGTGCTAATACGCCATTTTATGGCCGATGTAGCCGAATTAGCTTATAACACGTCATTTATCTAGTAAAACTGTGTCTTTAGGAATCAAATTACCCTGGAAAATTAACCCAGAAACAAGATAATTTCATGAAGAGGCGGTTAATTTGGTAAAGGATTTGGAATTTTTGCCTCAAGATCTGTTTTTTTGCACATGTAGATATAATTGATTCGCAAAATGGTATTTTATAGGGGGGGGGGGGATAAATCGGAACTGCTCAGATTCTTGCTCCCCCCCCCCCAATGCCGGCTGACTTCCGCCGCCACTGGCCGAGACTGAAATTTTACTTGTTACTTGTTACATTTTACCCCAAAACTTAAAGATGACATTACAAAATTGGCGATCTTACCACAACTGGCCATCCCTGCCCCCGTCTGGCTACGCCCATGCGTGTACACAAGAATTTTATAGAGGGGGCGTACAATAAATTTATCAGCGTTTCCCTTCAATTTTAGCCGCTAATTAGTGCTTTACTCAATTCTACCGTGAATCGGCTGTTTTCCTTGCCAATTAAAGCATACTTAATTCTTAATTTTTGTGGTTTCATCGTGAAACCGCGAATTTGGATTTTTTTCAATTTTAGTCGTGAAATAGCACTTTTTCTCACTTTTAGGTTGAGCGCTATTTCCCCATTTTTGCCGCGAATTGCCGTCTTTCTTCCATTTTAGTCGAGAATATACGTTTTCCAAAATATTGGCCGCGAATATACGTTTTCCGAAATATTAGCCGCGAATAGAATTTTTCCAAAATGTTGGCCAAAATAGCAAATTTTTATCAAAATCTTGGTGTTTGTCCACAATTTTAACCGTAAATGAGTGCTTTTTCTCGAGTTCAGCCGAGAATCAGCGCTTTATAAAAAAATTATTATCCGCGAAATTGCGCTTTTTCTCAATGCAGCTGCGGACTTGGCCCCAAGAATGATAGCAAATTAGTAATATTTCTACATTTTTGCCGGGATTTTGGATCGAGAAACCGCGCATTGTTTTTTTTTTTTTACATTTTAGCCGCGGATTAACGGGCAACTTTTTCCGTGTGTACTTTAATTTTGTGTATGGGTTGAATTTGAGGCCAGCAGCGGCACTTGAGTATAAAAATAAGGAGTTACGAGAGACCCCGATTTCACGCGAAATGCGCCATTTTTCAACTTTGGTACGTGTTCATCCTCACCAAAGGTCATATTTTTTTCCCCCCTCTTCCCGTCAACAGGTCTCGCAAGAGATATACGAGATCACGTCTACGGTCAGCCCTTTATCATAGACTCCGTCATGCCAGTGCTCGCTGCTTTCGTCCTTCGACCGCATCACAGGCGAAAAGCCCTTGCAATAAGCTTTCAAGGAACTCCCGGAACTGGGAAAAACTACGTGGCAGATTTCATTGTCAAACGATTGTACAAGAAAGGGTACAAAAGTCAATTCGTTCATTATTTTAAAGGAGCGACACATTTTTCCAACAAGGAATGGATCCAGTCAGGCCAACACAGGGTGTGTATCCAATTTTGTGCCAGGCGGCGACGCGTGTGTTTTTGACGAGGTCTTATTAAAATTTTCAGAACAATTTGGCGGAATTGGTCAAATCCAGCGTCAGTAAATGTTCGAGACAATTGTTCATTTTCGACGAAGTTCATCTCATGCCCGATGGAATATTGGACGTCATAAGAGGCTTTATAGACTATGAAAGTGACCTTAGTAGAGTGTCATACAAGTAATTTTTTGATGTCAAATTAGTAATACGTCGATGGTATTGATTTGTTAATTTCAAGGGATTCCATATTTATATTTCTGTCTAATATGGCCCGGGGCCCTATTAACCAAGAAACTTTGAACATGTGGAAAAAGGGCACCAAAAGGGAAGACTTTTCGTTGTTTCCTTTTCAAAAATTAATATCAGAGGCCACCTACGACGAAGAAGGTGTGTCCTTAATATGAGACGTCGCAAATAAAATCTAGTGGGGTAAAATTTTTTGATTTCACTCTCTCAGGTGGACTGAAAACGAGCTCTCTAATTGCATCGTCTCTCATTGACGTCTACGTGCCGTTTTTACCGCTTGAAAAAGAGCACGTGGAAATGTGCATTCGCTCCGAAATCCGACGACTGTTCGGCGGTTGTGTTAGAAATTCCGAGGAGAAAATAATCAAGTGAGATTATTATTATTATTTACTACTATTATTATACTACTATTATTATCAAGGCCGAATTTCATGTTTTAAAAATGTTTTAGGGATCTCTCTGAAAAAATTGACTACGAGCCAGATGATTTGAATTTGTACGCGGTGCACGGCTGTAAAAATTTAGATACTAAAGTCATCATGCTCGAGAGAATGTACCGGTGCTTCGGTGACAAACACCACGAATTGTAAAATGTCATGAATTTCAAGTACTCTGAACAATTCTGGTGAGTAAATCTATTTATTGTGCGAATGAGTGTGTGACTGTGATAAGGGGTTTTTATTGTCTCATCTACTTCGACTTTTTTTTTTGTGCGCGTTTTTTTTTTTTTTTTTTTTTTTTCCCCACAATGATTTTCAACCATTGGGTCAATTTTATGCCTTCACCGTAGTAATCTGGTTCTAGTCGCAGACCAGACTCTGGCACTTTCAACCGACTCATCTATTCTATGCTATGACGCTGTCCTGCGGGCAGGAGTGTACCCACGTTGGTTACCCGGGGGGGGGGGGGTTCCCCCTCCCCAAGGAATTGAATGTCGTTTTTGTTGCTTAGTAAATGTGTAATGAATTTCACGCATAAGAGAAGTACAAATGAGTAAAAAAAAAAAATAAAAAAATTAATAAGGTTAAATAACCCGTTTCTGCCCTGGGGCTGTATTTATGACCTCGGTGGACAGCCGAATTTCGCGAATTCGTCTTGTTCAAATCTCAATTTTTGGGGTTTTGCTTTTTCAGAACCCAGTTTTAAGGACGTTCTATTTCAGAACTCAGTGGACTTGACTCTTGAAGCCCCAATTTCGGGGATTTTCGTCTGATCAAAACCCAAATTTCGTGGCTTTAGCTTCATCAGAGTTTCGCTGTTCAATTAATTCGAAAAACTAATTTGGCAAAAAACCGTCGGCGAATTTTTTTTTTTTTTTTTCGGGACATTTACTCATTCATAGCCAATCCCATTTTTGCTAATTTTCACGCTTTTGAAAACAAATATCGTGTGATTTGCTTTTTCAACGACCAATTTTACGTGCTTTAGCTCTAGAACCCAATTTTGTCGCGTCATGTAATATAATCTTGGGATACAACTCTTTATTTTCAATTTTTCAAACAGAGAAAGTTTAAGGAAATCAATTTACAATTGAACCACGCCTTTACAAAGTGCAAGAGTCAGCTAGCCTAATAGTCCACCTCTGAAACTATCGTGTCGTGTCTGTGTGTCGTCCGCGAAATCTGAAAACTTTTCAGAATAAACGTAAGTCCATTAAATCAATGATAAATTAAGTGAACAATACTGGGTCCAGGACAGTGCAGGGCGTTCGAGTTCATTGGAATGAGCGTAAAATTTACTTTCAGAGGAGTCCATTTTCATTATTAACTCGCATTTACTAGCATAAAAGGAGCTTAATGAGGAGCAAACTTCATGTTCCAAACATTTGACGCGATGTTCAGGTTTCTTAAATTGTCGAATTTCCAAAAAAATGTTACATACATTACATGTCAAATTTATCCCAAATGACGACTTCTAGCTCGGGTTTTTCTCTGAGCATCTCGTTATTGTACACCCTAATTTGTAGGTTTCCTTTCTGTCGAATCGACCAAGTGTCACTAGCATTCGTCGAATAGAGATTGAAGTGGAATCCTTCGGCTGTGGAAGTGCCTCAGGGTACTGTCCCGGACCCAGTATTGTTCATCCCCCCCCCCACTCACTGATATGATGGAGTCGACTTGAATTGTAGATAGATCTCTCTCTTTCGAGAGGATTGTATGAGGATGCGGAAAAAAGGAGAGCGAAAACTATCATTGGAAAGCGCCAATTGTCGGTACCTGGACGCAGCTTTAAGGGTAAAATAATGAAAAAATGCCAATTCGCGGATAAAATTGAGGGAAATCGCTCATTCGCGAGTAAAATCATAAATACTTCTATTAGCGGCATCTAAAGGTATTTTCATAGCTAAAAAAAAAACATTTACAAAATGCTAATTCGCAGCTAAAATGAAGAAAAATCGCTAATTCAGGACCATTATCCCCACTATGTGCGGAAGTTTTTATGAATGACTTAGAAGAGGAGTTGTTTACATGTAATAACGCTTTAGTTATAGCAAGATTTCAATGTGGACTCGGTACGTGGACGATGTGTTCTGTGTTTATAATGGGTCGCATGAGGAATTAGACGGGCTGCTATGTATTTTAAATTCGCTACGGGGAACGATAAAATTCACCATGGAGGTAATGCAGGAGGGAGTGTTACCGTTCCTGGACCTTAAGGTGACAAAACAGGATAACATGTAGGAGTTTGACATTTTTAGAAAACCAACTACCACTGACACTGCGATACCTCGTGATTCACGACACCCTTGGGCGCATAAGCCGGCCGGTGTTCCATTGGTTGTTGGATCGCTTGGTGACAACACCGCTGAAGCCTGAGTTCTTCGAGAAGGAGCTGAGACTCATAAAGTACTTGGCAAGACGCAACGGATATGAAGACGGCATGATTGAACGGCTACTAAAAAGGAAAATGAGGAATCTCGCAATCGGGGAGATTCCCGAGTACTTTCAGTCGGATCAGAGTTTGCGGAATAACAACAAAGGTTTTTGTGTCCTCCCGTTTGTAGGCGAAGTATCCTCTAAGGTAGCGTCGGTCTTGCGACGAGAGGGATACCGAGTTGCATTTAAAAATAGACCGTCGTTAGGGCGTTTATGCCCGTTTCCAAAAGATGGGATTCAAAAAGAGGATCGCATCGGCGTGTACATGTTGGTTTTCACGTGATCGAGCATACGTGGGTCAAACGGGGAGAAAAATTAAAAACATAGTGGAAGAGCACCTCCCAAGATCCAGTAAATGCGCGTCTGAATTCAAGGATCACTTACGGGAGTCAGGTCACGTGTTTGAAAAGGAACAAGGTGTGAAAATATTACATTGTACGAATAAAGGGCTCTTGCTAGATTGGTGGGAAAAATTGGAAATTATTAAGTGTGAAAAAATGAATAGATTCCAGTGCATTAATAATTTTAAGACGTTCAAGCGTAGTCCCATGCTGCCTTTGTTTACTAGAGATACTAGAAATGAGTAACCATTGGGGGAAAGGAAGGAAGAACAATCCTGCCCTATACCGTCAGTTTAATGTGTGTTGATGTTTTAGTGTAGAAGTAGTGACGACAGGTGTAACAACCTCAAGTGTTTTTAAGGTAGGTCTTTTTTACTGTTAAGTTTCAATTAAAGAAAACATCAACAACTATCACAAACTAATGTAGTGTGATGGTTGATCATGTTAATAGAGCTCACTGATGATGATGTAGAAACATCGAAACCGGTTTGAGTAAACGTAAAGTCGTGGAGAGACATCTCGTTTTTTCGATATTTTACTGATCAACTCCACAATATCGTCCTCTAAAATCAATACACATGTGTAGTGTGCTCAATGGAAATCGCTATAAATAATAATAATTATTTGAAATAATTGAGATAAATATAATAATAATAATAATAATAATAAATAATTGAGAAAAAGCGCTTATTCACTTCTCTCCGTGGCTAAATAGAGATAAACGTTACATCGCAGCTAAAATTCAGAAAAACGGTAGGCTAGGTTAAGACCCGTGCACCCTCTAGCTATGTGCCCACACCCTAAGCATTTGAACACCGAGGCACTTCTACCCTCTGCCTTATTTGCAGTTAATCCAACCGATACGAATTTTGGCCGATTCTAACAGTAATCTGGTCTCCCTCTCCGCCATCTCAACTACTGCCATTCGTTGCTGCTGGCTATTAGGGTTGGTCAGGAAAATTGTCATCACCCCTCCTTTCCCTGGCTCC
The DNA here is from genome assembly GCA_038030265.1 of Corythucha ciliata. NCBI lineage: Eukaryota > Metazoa > Arthropoda > Insecta > Hemiptera > Tingidae > Corythucha > Corythucha ciliata. Next base: position 10,954,228 of record CM075941.1, read on the forward strand.
TTTCCCCTCTTCCAAAACTTTTCGGACCTCTTCCTCCGTCGTTAGCTCGTCAATATCCCGGATCTCAATGGTCATACGAAGAGCAAGATCCTTTTTTCGCCTCTGGAACGCTTATAGCCCCACAGACTGCGGCTCGAAACTGCTCTGAGAGTTCGGAAGCACCTCCAAGCTCCAGCAACACGTCCCCCCTTCGCCGTCTTCCGAATTGACCTGATTTCCGTACTCTTATCTTCCGGTCTTACCTTCTCACGGAGGTTCCTCAGGATGCCCAGAACCAGAGCATCCGGTCTTTTCCTAGAACGACTTCTTTTCCCCTCCCTTCGCTGCTTCTGGACCCTTTCTTGCCGGCACCCTTTTCTTTTTTGGGTCCTTCGCTTTTCTGACCTTGGAGCCGTGTACCTCTGCCTCAGACGCAACAGCCAGATCTGATGCAGCCGCCCTCGAAGGCACCACTCTCTTGGCGCCCCTGACCGTCACCCCTGAGTTAAAATGTGGAGTCCGTAAATTCACACTCACTTTCTCCAGTGCTGTAGACATTGCTAGGCGCTTCCTTACGCAGCCTCTTTCGTGATGGGCCCTTCCTTTCTTTCTGCGGTGACCACCTTATCGCCAGTTTAACCTCCGTCTTTAGTACTTCCCGCAGGGAGCGTTTCTTCCTGAATGGCATTAAGCGAGTCATGCAGCGCTATCGAAAGTACCAGTCCCTCCTTGATATCCATGCTAACGCTCTTCTGCTGCTTTGTGCAGCTCGGTATTGAATACGAAAGATCCCGGTTCTACCAATTTTTTTTCTTTTTTTTACAAAAAAACAACAAGGAAGAGTCAATCATAATGTTGATATACACAACATTTGTTCCCCTCAATTTGGCTATTCGTCAGGCCCGGGTCAGGCCTGAAACGATTGGGAGCCCTACGAATCCTTGTTGAGCGCCGAAGAGAAATTTCAATGGCGGAGTTCTCAAGTCCTGCGGTGCTGGACTTATTGTCCGATCGTTTGGTTGTTCCAAACGAATTTGAGGTGGAGAAGTTGGAGGGCATGGCATCTGTCATGTTTTTATTTTCATATGTTCATTATGATTTATCAAAATATTCGAAATAAACAGGGTGGTCGGTTTTGAGTAGCAAAAAAAAATTGGGTAATAGTACACCAAAAATGGGATAAAAAAGTTCTATTCGGATAGTGGCCTATCTCTTTTTGTTTTCGAGTAATATTTTTTTAGTGATTTTTAGGCGCAACTGTATTTTTCGCCGAAAAAATGTTGTTTCTCAGCTTCTACTTCACTTTTTTCCAAAAGTGATGGCAGTTTCGTAATCTACGGAAAATGTTCTACAGGATAAACGCAAAATCAATATTCTAAATTTTCAAAAACGCCTGAAAACGTTAGGGTGCGTTCATAGTGAATCACCTTCACTGCGATACCTCGATGAGCGATGCCCCGATGAAACATCGATAAAGAACAAACATCAATAATTGTATGGGACTGTTCTTAGTGAAGCACCCACACTGCGATGTGATCTTCGATACCTCGCTACTATCATCGATGATTTGAACCATATGGTTCCTCGACCCCCCTCCTGCCCGTTGCTTTTTTTTTTGTTCTAATTAAGGGTTAAAGCTTGAAGGAAACAGGTGTGCGTGACTTACGTAAATTGTTTGAAGGTGGACTTTGAAAGATTTTGAAAAGAAAAAAAAAAAAGCAATGGACGGGAGGGGGGTCGAGGAACCATATGGTTCAAATCATCGATAATAGTAGCGAGGTATCGAAGATCACATCGCAGTGTGGGTGCTTCACTATGAACAGTCCCATACAATTATTGATGTTTGTTCTTCATCGATGTTTCATCGGGGCATCGCTCATCGAGGTATCGCAGTGAAGGTGATTCACTATGAACGCACCCTTACGTATTCGTTGCGTTAATACAAAAAACCAAGAATTTGACTTCACAAAACAATTTACTGTGTCACCAAAAATAGCTCCACACGTTGTCAAACGACGTAAAAACTTCTCCGTTTTCCCAGCTTTCCAACGGTGTACTCGAAAGTGGAATTATCTCCCTTCTTTGACGAGAAAATTCGAAAAGAAGCGAAAAAGTCACACATTTTAGGCTAAAAATGTGAATAATAACAGGTGCGAAAATTGATATGTTTGGCTCTCTTTCTTGAGAAATCCAAGCGCTGGCACAGTAAAAATTAAAATGTATTGCATTTTTGAAGAATAAACAACAAACAAACAAATTAACAAAATGGACGAAGAGGTGTGCGAATTTAGGGCGTCTGCTGGTTTTTCATGGGGGCTTGGCTGGGATCGTCGGAGACCGAAATCACCGTCGTGCTGGAAAATAATTTGTTCCCTCAGCTCTGGGTCCATTCCGTCAAGAAGTCGTGGCAATTCGACTTGCAGGAAATGCAGGTAGCCTTGCCCCGTTCCTTCGAAGAAGTGTGACGCCCTAAATTCGCACACCTCGTCGTCCATTTTATTAATTAATTTGTTTGTTTGTTGTTTATTCTTCAAATGCAATACATTTCAATTTTTACTGTGCCAGCGCTTGGATTTCTCAAGAAAGAGAGCCAAACAAATGAATTTTCGTACCTGTTATTACTCACATTTTTAGCCCAAAATGTATGACTTTTTCGCTTCTTTTCAAAATTTCTCGTCAAAGGAGGGAGATAATTCTACTTTCGAGTACACCGTTGGAAAGCTGGGAAAACAGAGAAGTTTTTACGTCGTTTGACAACGTGTGAAGCTATTTTTGGTGACACAGTAAATTGTTTTTTGAAGTCAAATTCTTGGTTTTTTTGCATTAACGCAATGAATACGTTACGTTTTTAGGCGTTTTTGACGATTTAGAATATTGATTTTGCGTTCATCCCGTAGAAAATTTTCTTCCTCGGCACATGAAAACAATGTATCGAGCGTGAAACCTTTTGAACATTTCGATTCGACAAAAGAAATGTTCAACCTCTTTACATAGAACGATTCGAAAATTACTTAACAATTAAAAATCTCTCGGATCAGACTCGTCAAGCTCAGCTTCTGTGCGCCTCAATTGGGCCTACTCATTACAGCAATCTAGCCTCATTTCTCGGCCCTGACAAACCTTTCTTCAATTACAACGATCTCGTACAAAAATTAAGAGAAATGCTCATTCCAAAGCGAAACGTTGTCGTAAATCAACATTATTTTCTCAGTGTCACGCAGGAAGACAATCAAACGATTGCTGAATTTGTCTGCAGCCTTCGTGAATCTTTAACCGATTGCGATTTCTTCGTTAAATGCCAATATGACACCAACGTTTCCGTCTCCGACATTTTCTTGCGTGCCCAGTTCATTAGAGGGTTAAAAGGCAACTGGATTCGTGAACAACTTTTGCAATCGACCTCCATCAACTTCGATGAAATCATTTCCAATGCCGTCGCTCTCGAAGCATCACGGATTGAGAGCCAAAAACAAAAATGTTCAATTTCTCCCGGATTTTCCTTATACAGTGATTCGAGTGATACTTTCAAGGTATTCAACCAGCCGCATCGCGGAATTAGTAACAACCAACGCAAAGATGAAAGGCAACATGTTTCCCAAAACAAAAACGGCAACAAGACACGAACGGAACGAAGTCACTCTCCGACTCGAAGACGAAAGAATATCGACTACCACGCACTTGGAATTAACAATCTATGTCTGAACTGCGGCAGATCGAACCACAGGTCACATGAATGCTACACCGATCGAGAAAGTCTAATTTGCAAAGCCTGTCACAAGAAAGGTCACGTATCTAAAGCACAGGCCTTTAATTCTCATTTTGTTAGTGTGGGAGAACAAGTGAGGCAAAAAATTAGGCAAGGTAGTGAATCCTATAGTGACCCTAATATGATTTGTAATTTTCGAAATGTTAAATCTATTTTTTTGAAACCTGTTTGTAGTATGGAAATTATGAATTTAATTAGTAATTTGAAAACCAGATGTTCTTATCATGAGGATGGTATGACTAATGAGCTTTTAATAAGGATAAAGGATTTTATTGCAATGCCCCTGGAGCGAATATTTAACAGATGCCTGGAGTCCGGTCATTTTCCGTCTTATTTTAGGAGAGCATTAGTCATTCCACTATTTAAAGCTGGGGATTGCAGAGAGGTCAGCAACTACCGGCCTATCTCTCTGGGATTAACATTGGGTAAATTATTGGAAAAGTGCATTAAGTCCAGGATTTCAGAGTTCTTGCGAACTCATCAGATTATCTCCAAAAGGCAATTCGGTTTCCAGGCTGGCTTATCAACGGACCACGCGCTGTATGAAGTATCGAAGTTTATCAGTGAGCGCTTGGATCATAACTTGAGCGTGTTTGGAGTATTCATTGATCTTCACAAAGCCTTCGACTGCATAAGCCATGAATTACTTTTCAAAAAATTGGAGAGCTACGGTATCAGAGGGGTTGCTCTCGACTTGATGGTCACGTATGTCACAGGAAGAACGCAAAAAGTCAAAATAAATGACACTGTCAGCCACGAGATGATTCTAAAATCCGGTGTACCACAGGGTTCCGTGTTGGGTCCGCTGCTGTTCATCTTGTACTACAACAGTATTTTCGATTTGGACATTTCGGCTACCCCATTCTGCTTCGCGGACGACACGGTCTTCATGTTCAGTGGCGCCAATTCTGGAGTTGTTATTGACAACTTGTTGAGGGATTTAAAAGTGATAACGCAATGGCTTAACACAAATAGTTTTTTGTTAAACTTTGAAAAGTCTTCGATTATTAAATTTTCCATTGTTTCGCGATTCGAGGATGAAGATGATAGTCATTTGGTAATTCACTCCGAAGGTTGTAAAGATAGGTGTAATTGTGGCTGTGATAGGATTAAATACGTTAATCAGTGTAAATACTTAGGTGTAACTTTTGACTATAGAATGCGATTTGAAGCTCATGTAAATATCCTTGTTAGCCGTCTGAGGAAATTATTTTATAAATTCAGAATTTTAAGATGCATACTTAATATGGATACGTTACGATTAGTATACTATGCGTTATGCCAGTCCATTATTTCCTATGGAATTTTAGTTTGGGGTAGTTCACATAAATATATCATAAATAGAGTAATGGTAGCGCAAAAAACCCTGATTAAAATAGCTTTAAAAAAACCCTTTCTGTATTCCTCCTCTAGATTATTTGAAGACTTCAGTGTATTTACAGTTGATCAGTTGCGTACTATGTCAATTTGCCTCCATATGTATAAAGTTTTTTCCTCTGAATACATAAATAAGCACGCTCATTTTACAAGATTGTCTCAATGCACAAACATTATGGTTCCTATTCGTAATACTGCTTTCTATGACAGACACGCTTCAATCCTAGCTTTAAAAATTGCTGTTATTAATAGGTTTAATTATTGTCAGTTTGAGTCTCTTAAACAATTTAAAAGATATCTAGTCACTAAATTAAGAGAAAATAGTCTTAAGGTACCAGAATAACTTTGTTCATGTTTATATCTATTACGCTGTAGCTGTTGTCATTGTTGTTGTATTTGCTGCTGCTTTGAGTAATTTGGCGTAATTGTCATTCATTTGTGTTTGTTGAGTTATATTGTTGCTCATTGTACTAGGTAGTTAGGTAAATGATTATTTATTCGCCCTTTTTCACTCGCCGCTGTTATGAGTCAGCTCCAGTCCTCTACTCAAGTTTACCTTCTTGAGGGCTGGTTAAATAAATAAATAAATAAATAAAATAAATAAAAATCTAAAGTCTGTATAAAAACGCTTCTGCAGACCAGACGACAGCGTTTAGCATCGACTCAACACCTCGACGAGTTAAATGACAGCGATTCAAACCAGGGGTTCGGTATCGTAAACTTCATAGAACCAGTAGTAATCGACCTGTTTGAAGTGACACCTCACCCAGACAAGTACATCGTAACGGTTAAACTCAACGGCGTGTGTCAGAATTTTGAAGTCGACTCAGGTGCAAAATATTCCCTCATATCCGCCGATGATTTTGCCTCACTTGATTTGGGTCTACAATTACAACCACCCGACCTAGTTTTTCGTTCTTATTCAGAACACATCATCAAACCTCACGGAAAAGTACAAGTCACCGTCACTAGTCACATAAAAAAATCGATCGATAACGAGCGATCTATACTTCGTTCCTCCTGGCCATCAAGCACTACTAGGACGAACGTGGATACGAAACCTCGATATCAGCCTAAAACAAATCGACCTCGAAAATCACACCACTCGTACTCGTGGTCGTGACTCTGTCTCTATACACCACGCACCATCAGAAGACTTCTTTAACGAATTTGCCACCGTTTTCGAACAAAAAGTCGGCTGCATCCCTAACGTTGAAATTAAGCTTCGTTTACGGGAAAATGCAACACCCTGTTTTAATAAAGTTCGTAACGTTCCCTATGCTTTGCGCGAGAAAGTAGAAAAAGAACTAGATTCCCTCGAATCTTCTGGAATAATCACACCCGTCACCGCAAGTGACTGGGGTTCACCTCTGGTGATAATACCGAAGCCAGATGGTAACGTCCGTATTTGCGTTGACTATGTGGTCTTAACAAAAATCTCGTCTCCGCAAACCATCCCATACGCCGCATTGACGACGTTTTGATTCCAAATTCTTTTGCAAGCTGGATCTATACAAAGCATACCTCCAGCTAAAAGTCGACACGAAAAGCTCCGAAATTCAGACACTGGTCACCCACCGAGGAACGTATCGTATGAATCGCTTAAGCTTCGGAATAAAAACGGCTCCTTCCGACTTTAATAGAATCTTGACACAAATATTACACGGCCTCAAGAAAACAGAAGCATAAGTAATTAAAGATTATTTGAGTACAAACATTCAAGTTTTATTAATGGCCGACTAGTGAGGCCGGGATTTTTGGGAATTTTGCGTGAGACGTTTGTCAAAGAGATTTGTTTCGGCCTCGAAAATGGAGTGCAGTCTACTCCGAAACTAGTCGGCCATTAATAAAACTTGAATGTTTGTACTCAAATAATCTTTAATTACTTAATATTAATAACATTCACGAAACTCATAAAAATTTGTCAACAGAAGCATATTTCGACGATATAGTTATCCATGGAGCTACTTTGGAAGAATGCAGGGAAAATCTTCGCGCTTGTCTAAAACGTCTAGATGAAAACGATTTACACGTAAACAAAAAAAGTGTACTTTTTTCCAAACTCAGATTGACTACCTCGGTCACATAATAGAACACAACAAAATTCGAAAATCCTTGGAAAAAGTCCGAGCAGTTGCTGAAATGTCTCCACCCTCCCCACGTCGAAGAACTGCGTCGCATTTTGGGAATGGTGACTTACTACTCGAAGTTCATCCCAAATTTTTCGACTTTAACCTACCCATTGCGCACGTTACTACGGAAAAACAGAAAATTTCACTGGACAAATCAAAGTCACACAGCTTTTCTCAAACTCAAACAAGAGCTATGTAGTGAGCCCATTAAATCCAAACCTTCCCCTAATTTTAGCCACAGACGCAAGCCCACACGGTGTCGCCGCAGTCCTAAGCCACGATGTAAATGGACGTGAAAGACCAATCTCCTATGCCTCTCGATCGTTGACACAGTCGGAAATGGATTACAGCCAACTTGATCATGAGGCACTAGCTATAATTTTCGGCGTCAACTACTTTTTCAATTACTTATACGGTCAGCATTTCACTCTCATCACCGACAACCAACCTCTGTCACATATTTTCCATCAGAACAAGACCTTTTACCTCAAATGACTTCGGCACGTCTTCTTTGATATGCATCTTTCTTGTCTGGATTTAATTACACTATTTCCTGCAAGAAAAGTATTGAAAACAAAAACGTAGACTGCCTTTCACGGGCGCCGACTAAACAGTTCATTACTACTGCCGATGTGTTTTTAAACAAAGAAATGTCAAAACTTTTCACTCAGACAGTTTTTCAAATTTCGAGCGAAGCGATCACGTACGAAACAATCGCCTCTGAAACATCCCGTGACCCGGAACTAGGACCACTTCTACGCCGTCTACAATCCTGACGGTCCGACGAACCATACACAATTGACAACGGCATCCTCTTTTGGCAAGATCGAGTAGTCGTCCCTACACAACTTCGAAAACAACTGTTGAATGAGCTTCACGCTACCCATATCGGCGTGGTTAAAATGAAACAGCTCGCTCGACGATATGTATACTGGCCGAAGATAGATCTCGATATTGAACGCCTCGTCAAATATTGTGAAAAATGTGCCCTAACTCGACACAGCCCTACTAAAGCTCCGGTACATCCCTGGTACGAACCGGAGGAAAATTGGGAACGCTTACATATTGATTATGCAGGCCCATTCGAAAATCACTATTTCTTAATTACCGTCGATGCTAAATCGAAATGGGCCGAAGTACGAATATCGAAGACTCCCCCATCAACAGCGTCAACTATTACTATGCTTGATGATATTTTCTCGACGCATGGCTACCCATCAGTCCTCGTTTCAGATAACGCCTCAATCTTCACTAGCGACCATTTCAAAATTTTCTGCAAAAATCACGGCATTTTTCAAAAACTAACAGCACCTGGCCACCCAGCAACTAATGGCTTAGCTGAAAAATTCGTTCAGACCCTAAAACAACCTCTTCGCACAGCTTCAAATGACCCTGTTCCCCTCTCAGAAAAATTGAAACGTACCATGCAAAGCTACCGGGTTACGCCTTTAGCATGTGGAAAGTCACCAGCTGAATTGTACTTGAATCGTCGGTTAAGAATACGATTCGACGCTATCAAACCCAACTTGAAAACAAAAAAAATGCTATCCTCACATTGCCACAGCTATTCGAACTTTTAAAGTGGGAGAATAGAGTCCAGACACGGATGCACATCAATAACCGCAGCACATGGCGATTCGGGACCGTCAGTCAGAAGCTAGGACAGCGCCATTACATTGTCTTACTAGACACAGGCAGAGAACTGAAGCGACATATTGACCAATTACGAGCAACCCTGGTTCCCCAAAAGACTTCCACACAAGATTTTCAGTCGGATTCGTCACCTCAGCCTCCTTCGCAAATATTAGGAGTCCCTTTTCCAACGTCCAAAAATCTACCCAACTCTCCACGATCACCGCCGTTCGAACATCAAATCGGCTCTCCGACACGGTCCCATCAGACTTCCTCACCGGATCTACAATCGACGCCTAGTGCCGAGCAACAAGATGAAGAATTGGCACCTCAAACATTACCCAGTTCACCGCGTCCGGAACATTATCTTCATCGCTCTACTAGGAACAGGCGACCGCCCCGTTATTTAAACGATTACGTCATTAATTAGAAAAACAAAAAGTGGGGGAGATTGTCATGTTTTTATTTTCATATGTTCATTATGATTTATCAAAACATTCGAAATATACAAAGGAAGTTTCTAAACGCGGTTCTAAGATTAACGTGTAAAAAGACACAACAGCATCCTATGTGGATCATCAGGCGGAGCTTTATGAAATCGGATTCGTCTTCTGGAACTTTATGTTTGATTTGGTCAATGTGTCGTTTGTATTGTCGATTTTCATACTGAATGCTGTAATGCAAGTCCCCACAGGGGCCGTATTCATCGTTTTTAAGGCATTTTTTACGGTTCCAACACAACGTTCGCCGCTTGACCGTTCGTAGAAGAATGATACGGTGAAATTCGCTTGTGATTTAAATTCGTCCGACGTGAATTGTGGGTCGTTATCCGAGACTACTGTGACAGGAACGCCGTACGAAGAGAACAATCGGTCAAGTATACCAATTGTGGCAGAAGAAGTGGTTGAATTTACCGCAAAGACTTCGAACCATTTGCTGTAAGCGTCCACAACTACAAATAGCATGGAACCAGCAACTGGTCCAGTGTTAGTCGATATGTATGCGTTCCCATGGACCTTTCGGGTACTCCCAGTGATGCCCTTGAAATTTCTGCGGAGCATGAGAATTCTCGGCACAGGCGGAACATTTTCGTGCTCGAAGTTCAATGCCAGAATCAATGCCCGGCCAGTAAACGAATGATCGAGCCATCCCTTTCATTTTAACGATTCCAAGGTGTCCAGAATGAAGATCATCCAAAATTAAACCCTGGAGAGAAGGTGGAACGACTACGCGAGCTCAAACAGGAGACACCCAGAGGACAATGTGTAGTCAACTTCAGGAGCTTTGAAGTTGTGGCGAGATAATTCCTGTCCCATTTCGAGAATTTAAATTATTTTACCAAGGTGAGGGTCTTTCCGGGTTTCTTTTGATATTCTGTCGGCTCGAACGGGAAGCTGATCTATTTGAGCGAGCATGAAATTTCCAAATTCGTCCTCGTCATTTATTTTGTTGAGATAGTGGTTACTAGGTAGAGGGAATCTCGAGCAGTAAGTAATCAGCATTTACATTCTCCGACGATCTTTTGAAGACGACATGGAAATTAAAGTGAGACAGATAATCGGCGTAGTTAGCCATACGACTGATGCACAAAAATGGTAAGGACTTCTCGGGGTGTAAAATTTGGGTTGAAGGCTTATGGTCTATGATTAACGTAAATTTTCGAGCATAAACGTATTTGAAGAATCTTTGTACCGCCCAGACTATGGCTATAGTGCCTCCTTGTCGATTTGAGGATACCGCTGCTCTGTCGTGGTCATTGTCTGACTTGCGGAGGCAATTGGTCTTTCTCTTCCATCTGGCATTTTATGAGACAAGACTGCTCCCAAGCCTGTCTTGCTCGCATCAGTTGCTAAGAGAAGCGGAAGTGAAGGATCATATGGCATGAGAACTTGTGGTGAGACTAGGGTATTCCTGATTTCGTCGTATGCTTCCTGCGCCTCCTTCGTCTAATGAAAGTGGCCTTCACGAAGTATGTTTCGAGGAGGTCGATATCCTTCGTCGAAAGATCCGGGATGAACTAGCTATAATAGGTAGCTTTACCCAAAAATAGTTGTAGCTCTTCGATGGTAGTTGGCGTCGGAGCACTTATGAAGAATTCCATTAGTGTCAATTTTATGCCCGAGAAATTCGACTGAGTTAGCGAAAAATATGCATTTGCTTCGGTCAAGTTTGAGGCCGTGCGTTTTGAGGCGATCAAACAATGCCTCTAAAACTTGAAACATGTCAGAAAAAGATTCACCAAAGGCCAAAATGTCATCAAAGAAGACAAGCGTCTTTTTGAGACCACGTAGGATCTCCTCGATGCGACGTTGCCAAATAGCTGGTATATAAACAGCGCGGTTAGGACGAATCAGACGATGTGTTGGAGTATTGAGTGTTAGAGCGTGGCTGTTCAAATTTGGTTTTTGAATGAATCAAATCCGTAAATTTGGTATTTGGAAGAGCGATGTTTTTCCAACACGCCGAACCAGCGAGACTCATTTTATGGCGTTAAATCCATTCAATGCAATACACTCGTGTTGTGTAAGTTTTTCCGCCCGTCCACTCTGAATTGAAACATAATTATGTTTATGGAGAGGGCGCTGCACTACACTTGTGTAGTGTGTTGAATGGAAATCGGTATTAGAAAAGAATAATCGCGAAAATTCGTGAAATTTGGTTTTACATAAGGAGCCGAATCCCGTGGGGGGGGGGGGTATGGGAGAGCAAATATCCTCCTCGAAACTGAAGTTTTGAAAAGTCAAAATCACGAAATCCGTTTTTCGCCAAATAGTCTTTCGAATTCAACGAGCCTTTTTGAAAGAGCTAAAGCCACAAAATTTTGTTTTTGATTTAGCGAAAACCTCCATAATTGGGGGTTTAAAGGACACAAAGCCACGAAATTTTCAATGTGAAAATTCCAAAAATTGAGTTTCAAAAAAGACAAATCCAAAAAATTTGTTTTGAAAGAGAGAAAATTCATCAAATCTAGACCTGAAAAAGCAAATCCCTAGGAATTTGGTTTTGTCCCCCCCTCACCCCGCCTTAAAAGCTACATTTTCAAGATTTGGTTTTTCAGCGACCCACAAACAACACGAAACCGGTTGACTCTTGTGTTAGTACTTGGTGGTTTCTCTGCATGCCGGAATACCCCGCGTTCACTCGAGGACTGCCTCACTCTAAATTTTGTTTCTTTCGGGGACTCAAAGCGACCCAGACCCGCGAAATTGCCTCTTTGTGGGGGCCAAAGCGACAGTTTTTTTTTTTTTTTTTTTTTTTTTTTTTTTTTTTTTTTTAAGCGAAATTATGGTTTTTGATGGGACAGCCGTACGAAATGTGTGTTTATGAAATAATCCAGACCCTGACATAATGGCTCTTTAAAAAAGTGCAAAAAGCATGGAAGTTCTAATTTTAATGATATAAAATCCATGAAGTTGGTTTTTTGGGTTAAGGAGCCAACCCCACGAAATTGGTTTTCCACGGATCCGCTAAAATTTTGTTTTTGAAAGAGCCTAACCTCCAAGATTGCTCCTTTTCAAATAGCCAAAGGCGAAATTGGCTCTCGAATTTGCCAAAACTGAAAAATTTTCTTCTATGTTGGCGTGGACTCCGCGAAATTTGAACGTAGAACGCGCGAAATTTCTATTATGAAGGCCTCAAGCGTGAAATTTTTTCGTTTTTTTAACCCCCGTGAAATTGGATTTTAGAAGGCGTGAAGCCCGCAAAATTGGCTTTTTAGGCAGTCAATCCTGCGAAATTGAGTTTTGTGAGTGTCAAATCCACAAAAGTTGAGCTTTGAAGGAGCTATCCGCGACATTTATTTTTAAAAGGGCCAAATCCATTAAATGGGGAGTGGTGTGGGTGAGGGTTGGGGATTGGCAAATCGAGTGCAATCAGTTTCAGAATGCTGTGGCCGCAAGGCGGCTGAAATATTCGTTTCTTTTTTTTCTTTTTTTCAGGGTATGCACTTCCCGTGATTCTTTGTCAGGTTCTGAAGAATTTTTGACGAATAATGGTAACTTTTGTACCACAAAGTCTGTTTCTGAATTTGTGGCTACGGCGCAAGAGGACAACTCCTCCAGTTTCACGGCTGCATTGATGGGTTCCCGGGTCCCTTCCAATTTATTTCTGCATAATACTTCGCTGCTAAAATTTTGGTCTTTTTTTGTTGGCTAAAAGGGGCATTGTCTGGGGGGTTGGTACGGGGGGTTATGGGGGATAGATTCCCCCCCCCCCCCAGAGGTACAAGTGTGCGAACGAAGGGGCACTACTACCAACGTTCTAAAGAGCCTCATAAAATCTCCAAAAATGTGAGTTTCTCGTTGAAGTTACGTGTAGCAGATTTTCTCGACTTCAAGCAGCCCGAAAAGGTCCAAGTGCGTCCATGGTTCCTTGGACTTCAGACCCCACGAAGTAGCGTACCGAGGTAGGGGCGAGGGGGGCGCCCAAGAAGCTTAAATACGGGAAACTGAGGATTTTTAGGTTATCCATGAATGTAGGTATGTGAAGAGGTCGGACGGTAGGACAGCGATTTGGCTACTTTCTACAAATTCCTGTTTATCCGACCTGGAGAATATAACGTTGCAAGTGATATCAGCAAAGACTGTGGGCCGAATATTCGATTGAGCCCCCCGAAAGCGCTATTCTGGTGGCTCAAATTGAGAAAATTCACGATATCTTGAGGAAAATTCGCGGCTAAAAAGAGAAAATACACCGTGTCCCCAGTTTCATTAGGTGCATAAAACCCAGTAAAGTGCTCATCGGCAATTTGCAACTTGCTGACGCGGCAAAAAATTGAAAAAATCCCTAATATTCGTGTGTATACCTGCGAAAAAGCGCTTATTCGTGGTCTCGCGATGCAAATTCCAGATTAAAATCGAGGAAAAAACGCTGATTCGCGATGCATGAAGGCCATTCTACGAATAAATTATACAAATCAACGCAAAATTGAGAAAACACGCTATAATATTGACAAAAAAAATACGCTTTCAGATTAAAATTGGGCAAAAATTCACAACTGAAATTGCGAAAAATAGCCCTCTCACGTATAAAAAGGGAATAGATCCTAAATCGCCGCAAAATTAGCGTACAACGCTATTCCACAGCGAATTTGCAAATCGGATATAGATATAAGGAACGTTAATTCGTGGATGCAAATGAAGAAAATCAATAAATTAATTAGTCTGATATTATCCGGACGACGATGGAAGGGCATAGCCCAACACGATTCGAGTTTCGAGAAAAAATGGCTCCCCGGCGGGATTTGAACCCGCAACCTCTGGATTACCAGTCCAGCACGCTGCCATTTGCGCCACGGAGACGCCTATGGGAGTCGTACTCCGAGGGATAAGCTAAGCCGAACCCCACCCAGGTCCATTGTTTCTCGAAACTCGAATCGTGTTGGGCTATGCCCTTCCATCGTCGTCCGGATAATATCAGACTAATTAATTTATTAATTAAAATACCGGCGACAGATTTATTCATTAATATCCATCTAACAACATCTAGATAAGATAAATTCGGCGTGGTTTACCGATCAGGAGAAGCGCCTAGAGTTTCGAGAAACAATGGACCTGGGTGGGGTTCGGCTTAGCTTATCCCTCGGAGTACGACTCCCATAGGCGTCTCCGTGGCGCAAATGGCAGCGTGCTGGACTGGTAATCCAGAGGTTGCGGGTTCAAATCCCGCCGGGGAGCCATTTTTTCTCGAAACTCGAATCGTGTTGGGCTATGCCCTTCCATCGTCGTCCGGATAATATCAGACTAATTAATTTATTAATTAAAATACCGGCGACAGATTTATTCATTAATATCCATCTAACAACATCTAGATAAGATAAATTCGGCGTGGTTTACCGATCAGGAGAAGCGCCTAGAGTTTCGAGAAACAATGGACCTGGGTGGGGTTCGGCTTAGCTTATCCCTCGGAGTACGACTCCCATAGGCGTCTCCGTGGCGCAAATGGCAGCGTGCTGGACTGGTAATCCAGAGGTTGCGGGTTCAAATCCCGCCGGGGAGCCATTTTTTCTCGAAACTCGAATCGTGTTGGGCTATGCCCTTCCATCGTCGTCCGGATAATATCAGACTAATTAATTTATTAATTAAAATACCGGCGACAGATTTATTCATTAATATCCATCTGAAGAAAATCACTAATTCGCGGCTGAAATTGTAAAAAATCACTAATTAGCGCAGCTAAATTTGAGAAAAACGCTAATTTTCAGTTCAAATTGGGGGAAAGTGCTAATGCTCAGCTAAAAATGGAAAAAATGGCTAATTTGCATCTTAAATTTAGGAAAACGCCAATTCTTAGCAAAAATTGAGAAAAGTCGGTAATACACGGGTTGGAAACGCGGAGGCAGCTAAACTTTACTCACTAATTCTCACATCACTAATTCTCGTATAAGGTGTGGTGAAATTTTCAATTTAAATACTCGCCTTAATCTGAAGGCAACTTTGTGGCTAAAATTCAGAAAAACCGCAAATTCATGCACGGTTATAAGTAAAAACACCGCTGATTCACAGGCTAGAACTGAGAAGAAGCAATAAGCTATACCTAAAAGCAATATAAAATTTCTAATGCGGTGCTAAAATGTGATAAATCCGCTAATTTGCGGGTAATATTTAGAAAATAAATAATTAGTCTGGCCAAAATTATGAGATTCTAAAAGTTAATTTTAAGCCTAAATTGATAAAAAGTGCTAATTCGCGGCTAAAATTGAGAAACATTCTAATTTGCGTAAAAACTGAATAAATACGCCATTCGCGGCTTCTGAATGCAACTTTTGAGGAAGAAATATAGAAATAGCGCGAATTCATGGCAATGGGTGAAAAAACTGCTAATGCGCGGGTAAACTGAGAAAAATCGCTATGGTGAACCAAAAAATCTTAATTTGGGAGAAGCCCTCTATTTCGCGGCTAATATTGAGGAAAACACTTAAGAAAAACTCTAATTTTCAGCTAAAACTGAGAAAAGTCCTAATCCCCTGCTAAGAAAATGGAAAAAATCGCTAATTTGCGGCTAAAATTGAGGAAACCTCCAAAACTCGTGGAAGGGGGGGGGACAAACTGCTAATCCGCGGCTGAAATTGAGAAGAACGATAAACGCGGCCAAAATTGAGAAAAGCGCTAATTTGCGGGTAAATTAGCGCAAATTAGCGCTTTTCTCAATTTTGGCCGAGGGTATCGTTCCTCTCATTTTCAGCCGCAGATTAGCGGATTTGCCCCACCCACTCCCATAACCATGAATTTACGCATTTTCTCAACTTTAGCAGCAAAGTATCGTTTTTATCCCGTGAGCGATGTTTCTTAATTATCCACGAGTTTTGGCGTTTTCCTCAATTTTAGCAGCGTATTACAGATTTTTTAAATTTTTTTACCAGGGGATTAGCACTTTTCTCAGTTTTAGCTGGAAATTAACGTTTTTCTTAGGTGTTTTCCACAATATTTGCCGCAAAATAGGGGGAATTTCACGAATTAGGAGGATTTTTTTGCTTCACCATACCCAATGCATGAGCGATTTTTCTCAGTTTACTCGCGAATTAGCGGTTTCTTCGCCCATTGCCATAATTTGGCGTTTTTTTTTTTAAATTTCAGCCTGAAAAGTTGCCTTCAGAATTTTTCTCAATTTCAACCACGAAGCGCTTTTATGACTTATTGTTTCTCAATAATAAGTCTTTGTAATCGTATCGAAATAAAACTTTTTTGACCCCCCCCCCTCAAAATTTGTAGTTTTACGTTTCAAAGTGCGTAGAATCCAAATCTGAAAAAAAAAAAAAAAAAAAAAAAAAAAAAAAATGTCCAAGCAATATCTTGCCCTAGGATTGCTCGAAAAAACTCGTTCTTTCGCACATAGACTCCATTTAGGGTCTAGTTGGTCTTAACATCTGATCAGTTTGATCAAATAACTCCCTGGGCTTTTTATGGGCCAAAAGCGGGTCGAAAATGGCGATTTTCAAAGGATTTGGGATCATAGGGGTGTGGAGTGTCGATTTTCATGTAATTTCAAGCAGAATTTGACTGTATCCATGATAAACCCATAAACAGTCGAAATAATAAGGCATTGTTCGATAATTCGCAGCGTTATTTTAAATTGTAGCGGCGACGCGTCGTAGCGTTTCAAACCTGTGAATTAGCTAATTTTCTCGATTTCAGTCACAAATTGGCGTTTGGCGCAGTTTTAGCTGTAAACTGGCGATTTCTTCCATTCTTATCCGCAATCTATCAGTTTTCTCAATTTTTAGGCTTAAAATTAACCTTTTTCTTAATTTTTACCACGCTGATTATTTTATTTTTTAAATATTACCAGCAAATTAGCGGGTTTTCACGTTTTACCACCGCATTAGCAAAACTATATAACTTTTATAGGTATAGATTATTCCTTATTTTCATTTATAGCCTTGAATTAGCGTATTTTTTAACATTATACAATAGCAATGCATGAATTTGCCATTTTTCTTTATTTTAGCCCAAAAAAATGCCTTCAGAAGGTGCGAATTTAAATTATAAATGTAAATTTTTTTTTTCTAACCAAAAAATGTTCATCTATCAATCCATTTCTGTCAAAAAATCATCATTTTTAAATTATAAATTTTACGACACTTAATTCGAGAATTAGTGATGTTTCTCAATTTTAGTAGCGAATTTTCGCTTTTTCTAAATTTTAGCATCGTGGTAGCGTTCCCAACCAGTGCATTACCTACCGAGTTTTGTCAATTTTTGCCATGAATTGGTGTTTGGCTCAATTTAAGCTGCAAATTCGCAATTTTTTTCCATTTTTAACGGAGAATTAGCACTTTTCCCAATTCGAACTGGAAATTAACGTTTTTCTTAATTTTAGCTGCGCTAATTAGTGATTTTTTTTCAATTTTAGCCGCGAATTAGTGATTTTTGTCCAATTTTAACCTGAAAGCGTATTTTATTTGTCGTATTATAGCGTGTTTTCTCAACTTTAACCGCGGGGTTTACCCAAGTACAACACTTTTGCGTTGATTTCCACAATTTATTGTAGATTGGCCTCGAGGTACCGCGAATTAGCGATTTTTTTCTTAATTTTAGCCTGGAAGTTGCATTGCAAGACCACGAATCAGCGCTTTTTAGCAGCTATAGCCACGAATATTACCGATTTTTGTCGGATAGAGGGTCCAGGGCGACCCCCCCCCCCGTACTTCGGTACACAACTGCGTTGGGTCTCAAGTCCAAGAAAAAAGCTGGAGGTACTCGGACCTTTTCGGGCTGCTTCAAGTCCAGAAAATCTGCTAAACCTAACTTCAACGTGAAACGCTCATTTTTGGAGATTTTATGAGGCTCTTCGTTATGGTACTAGTGCTCCTTCGTTCGTCCTACTTGTAGCTCTGGGGGGGGGGGGATCTATCCCCCATATCCCCCCCGTACCTATGGCCCTGCCTAGGACAAATTCCTTCCTACGCCACTGGGTATAGTGGAAGTGGAAGATCCGTCTCGTAATCCTACAGCCTACAGGGAGTGTTCTTCGGCGTGGTCGTAGGGGCCTTTGGTTATTAATGTTTAGGAAAAATAGGTTTGGGCCATTTTACATGAATTTATGGCCTGGTCTGCTTTGTTTAAAACGGTGTATTAAGAATGAAATTGCACAGAGGAGTCGCATTTTTCATGACAGGCGGCTGGATGATTAGCTTAGTTCAAAAGGAAGGTTTCAACTGTTATAAGAAGGTTATTGTAGTTATTTCTTATTCGGCAGGACGAATAATGTACTTATTCTCGGTGTTTTAAGCCACTAAACTAGATCTAAGCGTAAAGTAAATTGACTCCAGCCATATTTTGATGAAATGTCGAAATTAGGCTACGCTCCGGATGTTTGGAAGTTGCTGAACGGTGTTGTGTGCTTGTACAAACCAGCCGGCCAGGCTTCGGGTGCAGTCAGAAATAGTATTCTCGTCAAACTGTGCAATGGTTAGTGGGTTGGAACTACTTGTAATAATTTATCAGTATTTTCAATAATTCCGTTTCTTTAGAATTGAACGAACTTGAACAGAGGCCGCCGAGAACGTACGTCGCCATAGAGGGCGATACGACGAAGGAGATGACAGTCTCGGTGCGGCCTAGCTACGCCGACAATACTCTCCTTACAGGTCCTCGTTACCAAATTGACGACTTTCGTTGTCGCTGGGCTACGTATTTAGGTCGTAATACTTCCGGCGTATTGGGTGAGACTTTAGGGCACTATCACCTATCTCCTTGTGACAATTCCTAAGTTTCAATGGTTTTTGTTTTAGTGTTAGGATTAAACCGTGGGACGAAACAAGCTTACAATATTCACGTGTCCCGCCCAATGAGAGTGTACCACGTTACTGGAGTTCTTGGTTACACTACGGATAATTTGTTTAAAACGGGCAAAATAGTGGAAGAATCGAAGTACACTCACGTTAAAAAGCGTCATATTGATAAGGTTTTGTCAGAAATGCAAGCGTCTCATCAAAAATTAGCTTACGAGTAGGTGATTTTAACTCGCTTTCCCCCATCACAACAACAATACCATGGAATTGTACTTGAATTTTTGTAGGTTGTGCGGAGTAGATCCTGAAAGTCAGGAGGCGTACGAACTGGCTTCGCAAGGCCTGGTCCGACCGGTTAGTCCTAACGTGCCCATAGTCTATGGTGCCAAATGTCTCGATTTCAATCCTCCCAACTTCACTATTGGTACATTGCTAAATTAATTGCAGTGCGATTCGTTTCTAACGATTCCCCCCCCCCAACGTCCTATCAACAGAAATACACTGTACAAACGAGTACGAAGCCTACCTGATGGCTCTCATACACAGCATTGGAATCAAGGCGCGAACATCGACAACCTGTGTTGGGATTCAATGCGTTCGACACTCTCATTTCCCTTTGGAACACGCTTTGTTGAAAAAACACTGGACTCTTGAGATGGTCATAAGTCAAATGGGTGAAAACAGAAAAATTGTCAAGAAGACGGGAGAATTAACGAGAAATATGAGAAGACTGTCGGCTAGCAGCTGAAAATGGTATTAAACTTATTTTTTTCCAACCATTTTGGACACTTCCCGAATCCTGCAGAGGCCTGCAGTTCGCCGGAATAGTTAGAGGCCCAAAACGAGAATAATTCAGCCTCAAAATCTGACTTTTTTAATAAAAAAAAACAGTCATTTCCGGAGCCATGTTTTCCAAGGAATTCAGAACTCAGCTAGAAACCCGTCAGTTTCACTACAGAAACCGGTTTAGTAATCAAACAAGAAAAATGTTATTTTGTAACATTAAAAATTGAATTTTTGGTATAAAAACAGGCTTTTCAACCCTCTAAAACTAATACATGAGGTCAGAACACGATGCTAAAAATAGTCAATTCATCTCTAGAACTTAAATGTGCAAAACAAGCGTCGTTATCCGTCATAAAAATGACACGTTTGCTGAGAAACTGTCGTTGTAACTTTCCGAATTTTCTGTCGAAAAATTGACAATTTTTGCCCCCTGAAAGTGACACTTAAAGGCGCCAAACTCGAAATGTTGGTCCCCTGGGACATCTTAGGCTCATACAACTGCGGTAATTTCAGCCCCTCAAACTGGACCTTTCCATCCTAGAGACCCGGAGGCCTGTAAACTGACGAGTTAAAGTACTCAACATCAACGGAGCTTTGAATCGCCATCAAAGAGGCAATGGTTTGGCTAGACAAACGTCTATGTAAGAATAGATGTACACTAATGTGTAAGAGAATTAATTGTTATTCACGTAAACGCCAATTATGAGCGTAACGTAGAGTACCTGTACCTACCGCGGGTGGCTGGACATATTCTCAATTTTCTGTCAATGAGCAACTTTTCTCAAATTAACACCCAAATTAGCCATTTTTCTTTATTTTTACCGCAAATTAGAGTTTTTCCTCATTTTAGCCGCCAATTGTAGGTTTTTGTACATTTCAGACACGAATTAGAGTAGTTTCCCAATTTTCATCGCAAATTGCCTAACGTTTTTTCTGGATTTGGCCGGGGATTATCACTTTTTTCCCCCTTTCTAGCTCGAAGTTATACTATTAGAAGCCGCGAATTGACGTTTTCTCAAACGAATAAACGATTTTTTTTTGTTTTTCACTTTAGCCGCGGAGTAGGGATTTTTTTTTTCATATTAGCTGTAAATTAGCGATTTTTCTGAATTTTTGCAGCGAATTCGCATTTTTCCTGATTTTTGCCGCTAATGATCGACTTTCTCAATTTCATCCATAACTTATCCCTTTTTCTTAATTTTGGCTGTGAATTAGCGTTTTTTTTTTTTTCGCTTTTAGCTATTGAATCAGCGCTTTTTCTCAGTTTGAGCCACGAACTTGCCTCCTATCGTCTAGCCTCTAATTAGCGCTCTTTCTACACGTTATCCGAGGAAGGTTCAAGAAACTCTAGCCACGAAGTACTTTTCTTAATTTTAGCCGTAATTTAGTGTTTTTTCTCGCTTGTTTCCGTGAATCAGTTGCGTAGGAGCGACGAGGGCGGACCAGTTCGGGCCCTCTTCGAGAGGGTGCCACCGAAAAAGCGATGGAAAATTGAGGATTTTTAGGTGAAAAGGAGTTTTGGTACGCGGTTGGACAAAGCAATGTTGGCTCCTTTCGACGTTTTTCGGTCCGTCTGACCCAGGTCGCGGATTGGGTGTAGCTGAAAATCATATTTAGCCCACAAAAGCGCTATTCTGATGCCTCAAATTGAGAGAAATCGCGCTTTCTTGGGGTAACTTTACGGATAAAATAGAGAAAATACGCCGATCCTCAATTGTTTTAGGTCCTTAATCGGGTATAGACGAGAAAGAGTTGTGAGTGCCTCTCGTCGCTAAATTATCAGTTCTTAGTGAATTAACTCTTTTCTTCTCTTCTCTTCGCGATCAAAAAAAAAAAAAAAAAATTAGTGACGATTCGTCCTCTGGTGAGGGGAGTCCTCTCGTCACCATGAGCTTTACAGAAACCACGCCACCTTGCAATACAGCACAAGACGTAATGAACGTTATTCTTGGAGACTCAACCCAAAAAACAGATGTCTATATCACTTCTGATAACGACGACACACCGTTTGGTAAGCCAAAACATGCAGCTAAACGACAAAAGCTAATCCACAATAACAACCTGCCTTTAACGAATTCTTTCGGGCCCTTGTCCCAATTGCCCAGCTCACAACCAACCGCAGCTTCGACTGATTCAACAGTAAAAGAATCCAAACCGCCACCAATTTTTTGTACGGGACATCACTAATATAAATAAACTCCTGGAGGTCACTCGATCGCTGAACCTCGGCGAATTCAAGTATCACTCCACTCATGATAAAGTTAAATTTACCTTCGACACGATAGACGGCTACAGGGGTATGATAAAGTACCTCTCCGAGAACAAAACTCAGTACTATACCTACCAATCGTACTCTGAAAGGGCCTTCCGAGTTGTCGTACGGGGCCTCCATCACTCCTGCGATACAAAATATATTGGCGAAGAGTTAAAGAACCTTGGGTATAATTCTCGACAAATAGTGCCCGTTCTTCATCCAGTCAGCAAACTTCCGCTTCCGCTCTTCTTTGTCGACCTAGAACCACACGTCAAAAACGCCGAAATCTTTCACCTCACAAAACTGTGCCACGCCATTGTCAGAATTGAAACCCCTCGACCTAAAAAGTCAGTCATACAATGCACCAAGTGCCAAGAATACGGGCATAGCAAACATTTTTGTCACCAGCAGCCACGTTGCGTCAAGTGCAGCATGCTTCATCCCACCGAACAATGCACTAAACCCGCCTCAGAACTACCAACTTGTACAAATTGTGGAGGGTCACACACGGCCAATTATAAACTGTGTCCGGTGCACACGCGATTGCAAAAATCCCAAAACCCTATGCAACAGATTAAAATCACTCCTCCTCCCCCAACCTGCGGGCCCTCCTCCTCTCCATCGTTCCCCCCTTTGCACCGTCGTCCTCCACCTGTCAGAACTAATGCATTTCCCCCTGTACAGTCATATGCCGAAGATACTCAACAAGATACCACCATTAACCTACTTACCAAAAGAATAGAAAGCCTAATAACCATCATACAGCCCCTGGTTCAGACCCTAACCCAAATTACTCAATATCAATGGATAATAACATTGATATGCGATCCCTCAACGTCTGCACGTGGAATGCCCGTGGCATAGCCAATAAACTATTCGAACTCGTCTATTTCTTGCATACAAATCAAATAGACGTTCTTCTTGCTACTGAAACAAAACTTATCAATGGTCACCCATTCTACATTGAGGGCTATAAATGCTACAGAGCGGATCATCCTAGCGGACATCGCGAAGGTGGATCGTTGATACTAATTAAGCAATCTATAAATCACGATGAGCTACCAATTATCCAGGAAACACGAGTACAAGTGGCTAGAGTCTCTGTCTATGTTGGCAACCAAAAATTCCAACTTGCTTCATTCTACTCTCCCCCCAGCCATAGACTCCAACCAAGCGACTTTGTTGGCGTTATTCATGAGTTCGGCGGTAGATTCCTGATGGGAGGTGACTTTAATTCGAAGCACCCCAGCTTTGGCTCTAATGTATCAAACCCACGAGGAGACCTACTTCGCCAAATCGTGCACCGCTTCAACATCAAGGTGATAATGAATTATTAGGCCGGAAGTGTGGGAGCATCCATCAATTTGATGAGAAAAGAAAAGCTCACTCCCACTAAAAAATGTTTTATTTCGTGACCGCGGTTTCAGCTTAACGCCATCTTCAAACGAGCCAACGAAAAAACAACAACAGTTGTTGCAGCAGTTGTTGTTTTTTCGTTGGCTCGTTTGAAGATGGCGTTAAGCTGAAACCGCGGTCACGAAATAAAACATTTTTTAGTGGGAGTGAGCTTTTCTTTTCTCATCAAATCAAGGTGATACATCCCATTGAGCCCACCTACTATCCTGATAGACAGCACATCACCCCTGATGTCCTGGACTTCTTCCTAGGGAAAGGGATCGACCACCTAACTAACCAACCCATAGTTATACCGGACCTCAGTTCCGACCACTTCCCAACCCTCCTCAGGTTTGGCCATTCCCACCTCACCAGAGCCCGTGGGAACACACTGATAAGATACCCCTGCAACGGACGGGAGGGGGGTCGAGGAATCATATGGTTCAAATCATCGATGATAGTAGCGAGGTATCGAAGATCACATCGCAGTGAGGGTGCTTCACTATGAACAGTCCCATACAATTATTGATGTTTGTTCTTCATCGATGTTTCATCGGGGCATCGCTCATCGAGGTATCGCAGTGAAGGTGATTCACTATGAACGCACCCTTACGTATTCGTTGCGTTAATACAAAAAACCAAGAATTTGACTTCACAAAACAATTTACTGTGTCACCAAAAATAGCTCCACACGTTGTCAAACGACGTAAAAACTTCTCCGTTTTCCCAGCTTTCCAACGGTGTACTCGAAAGTGGAATTATCTCCCTTCTTTGACGAGAAAATTCGAAAAGAAGCGAAAAAGTCACACATTTTAGGCTAAAAATGTGAATAATAACAGGTGCGAAAATTGATATGTTTGGCTCTCTTTCTTGAGAAATCCAAGCGCTGGCACAGTAAAAATTAAAATGTATTGCATTTGAAGAATAAACAACAAATTAACAAAATGGACGAAGAGGTGTGCGACTTTAGGGCGTCTGCTGGTTTTTCATGGGGGCTGGGCTGGGATCGTCGGAGACCGAAATCACCGTCGTGCTGGAAAATAATTTGTTCCCTCAGCTCTGGGTCCATTCCGTCAAGAAGTCGTGGCAATTCGACTTGCAGGAAATGCAGGTAGCCTTGCCCCGTTCCTTCGAAGAAGTGTGACGCCCTAAATTCGCACACCTCGTCGTCCATTTTATTAATTAATTTGTTTGTTTTATTAATTAAAAATCTCTCGGATCAGACTCGTCAAGCTCAGCTTCTGTGCGCCTCAATTGGGCCTACTCATTACAGCAATCTAGCCTCATTTCTCGGCCCTGACAAACCTTTCTTCAATTACAACGATCTCGTACAAAAATTAAGAGAAATGTTCATTCCAAAGCGAAACGTTGTCGTAAATCAACATTATTTTCTCAGTGTCACGCAGGAAGACAATCAAACGATTGCTGAATTTGTTTGCAGCCTTCGTGAATCTTTAACCGATTGCGATTTCTTCGTTAAATGCCAATGTGACACCAACGTTTCCGTCTCCGACATTTTCTTGCGTGCCCAGTTCATTAGAGGGTTAAAAGGCAACTGGATTCGTGAACAACTTTTGCAATCGACCTCCATCAACTTCGATGAAATCATTTCCAATGCCGTCGCTCTCGAAGCATCACGGATTGAGAGCCAAAAATGTTCAATTTCTCCCGGATTTTCCTCATACAGTGATTCGAGTGATACTTTCAAGGTATTCAACCAGCCTCATCGCGGAATTAGTAAAAACCAGCGCAAAGATGAACGGCAACATGTTTCCCAAAACAAAAACGGCAACAAGACACGAACGGAACGAAGTCACTCTCCGACTCGAAGACGAAAGAATATCGACTACCACGCACTGGGAATTAACAATCTATGTCTGAACTGCGGCAGATCGAACCACAGGTCACATGAATGCTACACCGATCGAGAAAGTCTAATTTGCAAAGCCTGTCACAAGAAAGGTCACGTATCTAAAGTCTGTATAAAAACGCTTCTGCAGACCAGACGACAGCGTTTAGCATCGAATCAACACCTCGACGAGTTAAATGACAGCGATTCAAACCAGGGGTTCGGTATCGTAAACTTCATAGAACCAGTGGTAATCGACCTGTTTGAAGTGACACCTCACCCAGACAAGTACATCGTAACGGTTAAACTCAACGGTGTGTGTCAGAATTTTGAAGTCGACTCAGGTGCAAAATATTCCCTCATATCCGCCGATGATTTTGCCTCACTTGATTTGGGTCTACAATTACAACCACCCGACCTACCTTCGCTCAGACAGTTTTTCAAATTTCGAGCGAAGCGATCACGTACGAAACAATCGCCTCTGAAACATCTCGTGACCCGGAACTAGGACCACTTCTACGCCGTCTACAATCCGGACGGTCCGACGAACCATACACAATTGACAACGGCATCCTCTTTCGGCAAGATCGAGTATTCGTCCCTACACAACTTCGAAAACAACTGTTGAATGAGCTTCACGCTACCCATATCGGCGTGGTTAAAATGAAACAGCTCGCTCGACGATATGTATACTGGCCGAAGATAGATCTCGATATTGAACGCCTCGTCAAATATTTTGAAAAATGTGCCCTAACCCGACACAGCCCTGCTAAAGCTCCAGTACATCCCTGGTACGAACCGGAGGAAAATTGGGAACGCTTACATATTGATTATGCAGGCCCATTCGAAAATAACTATTTCTTAATTACCGTCGATGCTAAATCGAAATGGGCCGAAGTACGAATATCGAAGACTCCCCCATCAACAGCGTCAACTGTTACTATGCTTGATGATATTTTCTCAACGCATGGCTACCCATCAGTCCTCGTTTCAGATAACGCCTCAATCTTCACTAGCGACCATTTCAAAATTTTCTGCAAAAATCACGGCATTTTTCAAAAACTAACAGCACCTGGCCACCCAGCAACTAATGGCTTAGCTGAAAAATTCGTTCAGACCCTAAAACAACCTCTTCGCACAGCTTCAAATGACCCTGTTCCCCTCTCAGAATAATTGAAACGTACCATGCAACGCTACTGGGTTACGCCTTTAGCATGTGGAAAGTCACCAGCTGAATTGTACTTGAATCGTCGGTTAAGAATACGATTCGACGCTATCAAACCCAACTTGAAAACAAAAAAAATGCTATCGTCACATTGCCACAGCTATTCGAACTTTTAAAGTGGGAGAATAGAGTCCAGACACGGACGCACATCAATAACCGCAGCACATGGCGATTCGGGACCGTCAGTCAGAAGCTAGGACAGCGCCATTACATTGTCTTACTAGACACAGGCAGAGAACTGAAGCGACATATTGACCAATTACGAGCAACCCTGGTTCCCCAAAAGACTTCCACACAAGATTTTCAGTCGGATTCGTCACCTCAGCCTCCTTCGCAAATATTAGGAGTCCCTTTTCCAACGTCCAAAAATCTACCCAACTCTCCACGATCACCGCCGTTCGAACATCAAATCGGCTCTCCGACACGGTCCCATCGGACTTCCTCGCCGGATCTACAATCGACGCCTAGTGCCGAGCAACAAGATGAAGAATTGGCACCTCAAACATTACCCAGTTCACCGCGTCCGGAACATTATCTTCGTCGCTCTACTAGGAACAGGCGACCGCCCCGTTATTTAAACGATTACGTCATTAATTAGAAAAACAAAAAGTGGGGGAGATTGTCATGTTTTTATTTTCATATGTTCATTATGATTTATCAAAACATTCGAAATATACAAAGGAAGTTTCTAAACGCGGTTCTAAGATTAACGTGTAAAAAGACACAACAGCATCCTATGTGGATCATCAGGCGGAGCTTTATGAAATCGGATTCGTCTTCTGGAACTTTCTTCCCCCTTTGTAAATTGATTAGAAGATCCGTTTTCTGAAAATGTTTGATTTGGTCAATGTGTCGTTTGTATTGTCGATTTTCACACTGAATGCTGTAATGCAAGTCCCCACAGGGGTCGTATTCATCGTTTTTAAGGCATTTTTTACGGTTCCAACACAACGTTCGCCGCTTGACCGTTCTTAGAAGAATGATACGGTGAAATTCGCTTGTGATTTAAATTCGTCCGACGTGAATTCTGGGCCGTTATCCGAGACTACTGTGACAGGAACGCCGTACGAAGAGAACAATCGGTCAAGTATACCAATTGTGGCAGAAGAAGTGGTTGAATTTACCACAAAGACTTCGAACCATTTGCTGTAAGCGTCCACAACTACAAATAGCATGGAACCAGCAACTGGTCCAGTGTTAGTCGATATGTATGCGTTCCCATGGACCTTTCGGGTACTCCCAGTGATGCCCTTGAAATTTCGGCGGAGCATGAGAATTCTTCGGCACAGGCGGAACATTTTCGTGCTCGAAGTTCAATGTCAGAATCAATGCCCGGCCAGTAAACGAATGATCGAGCCATCCCTTTCATTTTAACGATTCCAAGGTGTCCAGAATGAAGATCATCCAAAATTAAACCCTGGAGAGAAGGTGGAACGACTACGCGAGCTCAAACAGGAGACACCCAGAGGACAATGTATAGTCAACTTCAGGAGCTTTGAAGTTGTGGCGAGATAATTCCTGTCCCATTTCGAGAATTTATATTATTTTACCAAGGTGAGGGTCTTTCCGGGTTTCTTTTGATATTCTGTCGGCTCGAACGGGAAGCTGATCATAGAGCGAGCATGAAATTTCCAAATTCGTCCTCGTCATTTATTTTGTTGAGATAGTGGTTACTAGGTAGAGGGAATCTCGAGCAGTAAGTAATCAGCATTTACATTCTCCGACGATCTTTTGAAGACGACATGGAAATTAAAGTGAGACAGATAATCGGCGTAGTTAGCCATACGACTGATGCACAAAAATGGTAAGGACTTCTCGGGGTGTAAAATTTGGGTTGAAGGTTTATGGTCTATGATTAACGTAAATTTTCGAGCATAAACGTATTTGAAGAATCTTTGTACCGCCCAGACTATGGCTATAGTGCCTCCTTGTCGATTTGAGGATACCGCTGCTCTGTCGTGGTCATTGTCTGACTTGCGGAGGCAATTGGTCTTTCTCTTCCATCTGGCATTTTATGAGGCAAGACTGCTCCCAAGCCTGTCTTGCTCCCGTCAGTTGCTAAGAGAAGCGGAAGTGAAGGATCATATGTGTTCCTGATTTCGTCGTATGCTTCCTGCGCCTCCTTCGTCTAATGAAAGTGGCCTTCACGAAGTATGTTTCGAGGAGGTCGATATCCTTCGTCGAAAGATCCGGGATGAACTAGCTATAATAGGTAGCTTTACCCAAAAGTAGTTGTAGCTCTTCGATGGTAGTTGGCGTCGGAGCGTCGCGAATCGCAGCGATATGTTTGCCCGACTTGTGAGAATTCCATTAGTGTCAATTTTATGCCCGAGAAATTCGACTGAGTTAACGAAAAATATGCATTTGCTTCGGTCAAGTTTGAGGCCGTGCGTTTTGAGGCGATCAAACAATGCCTCTAAAACTTGAAACATGTCAGAAAAAGATTCACCAAAGGCCAAAATGTCATCAAAGAAGACAAGCGTCTTTTTGAGACCACGTAGGATCTCCTCGATGCGACGTTGCCAAATAGCTGGTATATTAGCCGCCCCATAAACAGCGCGGTTAGGACGAATCAGACGATGTGTTGGAGTATTGAGTGTTAGAGCGTGGCTCGTCTACTGTAAGATGACTGTAAGCATCCGTTAAATCTAGGTGACAAAACAATTTAGCTCCCTTAAGTTGGTTGAAAATATGTTCTGCTCGGGGAATGGGGTGCTCGTCAATGACCATTCGCTGATTAAGAGTGGGTTTATAGTTTCCAGTTATCCGGATTTTACCATTTTTCTTCGCAACTAAGTGGGTTGTAGACGCCCACTCGGAATGATCAACCCTTTCAAAAAAACCGGATGCAAGTTTCGCGTCTATTAATTTTTATACTCTTCTCGTAGAGCATAGCCGGCTGAGGAAGAAAAAAGTTCATCATAGGCTTGGAGAAGTTAATTTAATTTTACTTGTTCCGGGGACGGGAGAGTAGATTCTGAGACCGATAAATTGTGTACTTGATGGGGAATGGAGAAAATTTGTGAAAAATTGATCTCTTGGACGAAGTGGGGAATCCATTCGCGCCCGAAAAGAGAACCAAAGTTGCCTTCTACAACGTAAAGATCAAGGTTTACGGGTTTGCAATTAATGGTTACGTCGACGGGGATGAGACCGAGGCACGATATGTGTCGGCCGGTGTAGCTGGAAAATGTTCGATCGGATTGCTGCAAACTGAAATTTTGTTTAAGGGAACTGAGAGTTTCTATGCTCATAATACTGCAAGGCGCGCCAGTGTCGAGCTCCATCCTGGTTTCAACTCCGTCAATGAGAAGAGAAATCAATTTTCTTTTGTTTGTCCCGGGGATAAAGGTCACTAAGCCGATCAAAAGATTCTGTGGCGTCGTAATTCGGGGAAAAGTCATCCAGAGAATTGACTTTGTTTTTTGGTGGTTTTGAACGGCAAATGGTGGAGATATGTCCCTTTTTTAACAGGCGTGACACTCGGCGGTACGAAATTTGCATTCAGAACGAGGATGGCAACCTCCGCAGCCGTAGCATCTTCGACCAGTTCCCGCCATTACATTGGCGTTGTCTTTTATGGACGCACGTCTCTGGCGATTTTTAAGTTTTGGTTGAGTATAACCAAGTTTATTGGTAGGTTCGTGTTCCCACTCGGATCTATTTTTTTGAATTTGTGAGGTCGTTAGCAGCGTGGCCTCTAGAGTAGTCGCTATGTCAAATGTCGCAGGAAACGTGGCAGGATTCCTCGTGATGATTTCGTCACAGATTTCTTTCGAATTGTGGCCGTGAAGTAGCTGTTCTATCAATATCCGATCGAGAATCTCTCCGTACTCACAACGTTGTTGCTTTTGTTTTGAGCCGGAGGGTGAATTGAGAGATGGTTTCATTATCTTGTTGATGAAGGAGGCGAAACTGAATGCTTTCGGCGTATATGCAATAATACCCTAATGTAAAAAAAACGAATATAAAATCCAGTAAACGCAAATTCGCGGTATTAGGAGCGGCTAAATTGGGGTTTCAAGGAGCAAAATATGTTAAAATAGTTTTTGAAAGAGCGAAAATCCGTAAAACAAGGGGTAGAGTGGCGTAATTTGGTTTTTGAATGAATCAAATCCGTAAATTTGGTATTTGGAAGAGCGATGTTTTTCCAACACGTCGAACCAGCGAGACTCATTTTATGGCTTTAAATCCATTCAATGCAATACACTCGTGTTGTGTAAGTTTTTCCACCCGTCCACTCTGAATTGAAACATAATTATGTTTATGGAGAGGGCGCTGCACTACACTTGTGTAGTGTGTTGAATGGAAATCGCTATTAGAAAAGAATAATCGCGAAAATCCGTGAAATTTGGTTTTACATAAGAAGCCGAATCCCGTAGGGGGGGGGGGGGTATGGGAGAGCAAATATCCTCCTCGAAACTGAAGTTTTGAAGAGTCAAAATCACGAAATCCGTTTTTCGCCAAATAGTCTTTCGAATTCAACGAGCCTTTTTGAAAGAGCTAAAGCCACAAAATTGTGTTTTTGATTTAGCGAAAACCTCCAAAATTGGGGGTTTAAAGGACACAAAGCCACGAAATTTTCAATGTGAAAATTCCAAAAATTGAGTTTCAAAAAAGACAAATCCCAAAAATTTGTTTTGAAAGAGAGAAAATTCATCAAATCTAGACCTGAAAAAGCAAATCCCTAGGAATTTGGTTTTGTCCCCCCCCCTCACCCCGCCTTAAAAGCTACATTTTCAAGATTTGGTTTTTCAGCGACCCACAAACAACACGAAACCGGTTGACTCTTGTGTTAGTACTTGGTGGTTTCTCTGCATGCCGGAATACCCCGCGTTCACTTGAGGACTGCCTCACTCGAAATTTTGTTTCTTTCGGGGACTCAAAGCGACCCAGACCCGCGAAATTGCCTCTTTGTTGGGGCCAAAGCGACAGTTTTTTTTTTTTTTTTTTTTTTTTTTTGACGATCCAGTCCCAGCGAAATTATGGTTTTTGATGGGACAGCCGTACGAAATGTGTGTTTATGAAATAATCCAGACCCTGACATAATGATGGAAGTTCTAATTTTAATGATGTAAAATCCATGAAGTTGGTTTTTTGGGTTAAGGAGCCAATCCCACGAAATTGGTTTTCCACGGATCCGCTAAAATTTTGTTTTTGAAAGAGCCTAACCTCCAAGATTGCTCCTTTTCAAATAGCCAAAGGCGAAATTGGCTCTCGAATTTGCCAAAACTGAAAAATTTTCTTCTATGTTGGCGTGGACTCCGCGAAATTTGAACGTAGAACGCGCGAAATTTATATTATGAAGGCCTCAAGCGCGTGAATTTTTTTCGTTTTTTTAACCCCCGTGAAATTGGATTTTAGAAGGCGTGAAGCCCGCAAAATTGGCTTTTTAGGCAGTCAATCCTGCGAAATTGAGTTCTGTGAGTGTCAAAACCACAAAACTTGAGCTTTGAAGGAGCTATCCGCGACATTGATTTTTAAAAGGGCCAAATCCATTAAATGGGGAGTGGTGTGGGTGAGGGTTGGGGATTGGCAAATCGAGTGCAATCAGTTTCAGAATGCTGTGGCCGCAAGGCGGCTGAAATATTCGTTTCTTTTTTTTCTTTTTTTCAGGGTATGCACTTCCCGTGATTCTTTGTCAGGTTCTGAAGAATTTTTGACGAATAATGGTAACTTTTGTAGCACAAAGTCTGTTTCTGAATTTGTGGCTACGGCGCAGGAGGACAACTCCTCCAGTTTCACGGCTGCATTGATGGGTTCCCGGGTCCCTTCCAATTTATTTCTGCATAATACTTCGCTGCTAAAATTTAGGTCTTTTTTTGTTGGCTAAAAGGGGCATAGTCAGGGGCGTAGGTACGGGGGGATATGGGGGATAGATTCCCCCCCCCCCCAGAGGTACAAGTGTGCGAACGAAGGGGCACTACTACCAACGTTCTAAAGAGCCTCATAAAATCTCCAAAAATGTGAGTTTCTCGTTGAAGTTACGTGTAGCAGATTTTCTCGACTTCAAGCAGCCCGAAAAGGTCCACGTGCGTCCATGGTTCCTTGGACTTCAGACCCCACGAAGTAGCGTACCGAGGTAGGGGCGAGGGGGGGGGGCGCCCAAGAAGCTTAAATACGGGAAACTGAGGATTTTTAGGTTATCCATGGATGTAGGTATGTGAAGAGGTCGGACGGTAGGACAGCGATTTGGCTACTTTCTACAAATTCCTGTTTATCCGACCTGGAGAATATAACGTTGCAAGTGATATCAGCAAAGACTGTGGGCCGAATATTCGATTGAGCCCCCCGAAAGCGCTATTCTGGTGGCTCAAATTGAGAAAATTCACGATATCTTGAGGAAAATTCGCGGCTAAAAAGAGAAAATACACCGTGTCCCCAGTTTCATTAGGTGCTTAAAACCCAGTAAAGTGCTCATCGGCAATTTGCAACTTGCTGACGCGGCAAAAAATTGAAAAAATCCCTAATATTCGTGTGTATACCTGCGAAAAAGCGCTTATTCGTGGTCACGCGATGCAAATTCCAGATTAAAATCGAGGAAAAATTGCTGATTCGCGATGCATGAAGGCCATTGTACGAATAGATTGTACAAATCAACGCAAAATTGAGAAAACACGCTATAATATTGACAAAAAAAATAGGCTTTCAGGATAAAATTGGGCAAAAATGGCAAAAATTCACAACTGAAATTGCGAAAAATCGCCCTTTCACGTATAAAAAGGGAATAGATGCTAAATCGCCGCAAAATTAGCGTACAACGCTATTCCACAGCGAATTTGCAAATCGGATATAGATATAAGGAACGTTAATTCGTGGATGCAAATGAAGAAAATCACTAATTCGTGGCTGAAATTGAAAAAAATCACTAATTAGCGCAGCTAAATTTGAGAAAAACGCTAATTTTCAGTTCAAATTGGGGGAAAGTGCTAATGCTCAGCTATAAATGGAAAAATGGCTAATTTGCACCTTAAATTTAGGAAAACGCCAATTCTTAGCAAAAATTGAGAAAAGTCGGTAATACACGGGTTGGAAACGCGGAGGCAGCTAAACTTTACTCACTAATTCTCACATCACTAATTCTCGTATAAGGTGTGGTGAAATTTTCAATTTAAATACTCGCCTTAATCTGAAGGCAACTTTGTGGCTAAAATTCAGAAAAACCGCAAATTCATGCACGGTTAGAAGTAAAAACACCGCTGATTCACAGGCTAGAACTGAGAAGAAGCAATAAGCTATACCTAAAAGTAATATAAAATTGCTAATGCGGTGCTAAAATGTGATAAATCCGCTAATTTGCGGGTAATATTTAGAAAAAAATAATTAGTCTGGCCAAAATTATGAGATTCTAAAAGTTAATTTTAAGCCTAAATTGATAAAAAGTGCTAATTCGCGGCTAAAATTGAGAAACATTCTAATTTGCGTAAAAACTGAATAAATACGCCATTCGCGGCTTCTGAATGCAACTTTTGAGGAAGAAATATAGAAATAGCGCGAATTCATGGCAATGGGTGAAAAAACTGCTAATGCGCGGGTAAACTGAGAAAAATCGCTATGGTGAACCAAAAAATCTTAATTTGGGAGAAGCCCTCTATTTCGCGGCTAATATTGAGGAAAACACTTAAGAAAAACTCTAATTTTCAGCTAAAACTGAGAAAAGTCCTAATCCCCTGCTAAGAAAATGGAAAAAATCGCTAATTTGCGGCTAAAATTGAGGAAACCTCCAAAACTCGTGGAAGGGGGGGGGGACAAACTGCTAATCCGCGGCTGAAATTGAGAAGAACGATAAACGCGGCCAAAATTGAGAAAAGCGCTAATTTGCGGGTAAATTAGCGCAAATTAGCGCTTTTCTCAATTTTGGCCGAGGGTATCGTTCCTCTCATTTTCAGCCGCAGATTAGCGGATTTGCCCCACCCACTCCCATAACCATGAATTTACGCATTTTCTCAACTTTAGCAGCAAAGTATCGTTTTTATCCCGTGAGCGATGTTTCTTAATTATCCACGAGTTTTGGCGTTTTCCTCAATTTTAGCAGCGTATTACAGATTTTTTAGATTTTTTTCCAGGGGATTAGCACTTTTCTCAGTTTTAGCTGGATATTAACGTTTTTCTTAGGTGTTTTCCACAATATTAGTCGCAAAATAGAGGGCTTTTCCCAAATTAGGATTTTTGCTTCACCATACGCAATGCATGAGCGATTTTTCTCAGTTTACTCACGAATTAGCGGTTTCTTCGCCTATTGCCATAACTTGGCGTTTCTTTTCAATTTCAGCCTGAAAACTTGCCTTCAGAATCCGCAAATTGACAGAATTTTTCTCAATTTCAACCACGAAGCGCTTTTTTGACTTATTATTTCTCAATAATAAGTCTTTGTAATCGTATCGCAAAAAAAACTTTTTTGACCCTCCCTCAAAATTTGTAGTTTTACGTTTCAAAGTGCGTAGAATCCAAATCTAAAAAAAAAAAAAAATGTCCGTCCGCCGTCCAGGCCATATCTTGCCCTAGGATTGCTCGAAAAAACTCGTTCTTTCGCACATGGACTCCATTTAGGGTCTAGTTGGTCCTAACATCTGATCAGTTTGATCAAATAACTCCCTGGGCTTTTTATCGGCCAAAAGCGGGTCTAAAATGGCGATTTTCAAAGGATTTGGGATCATAGGGGTGTGGAGTGTCGATTTTCATGTAATTTCAAGCAGAATTTGACTATATCCATGATAAACCCATAAACAGTCGAAATAATAAGGCATTGTTCGATAATTCGCAGCGTTATTTTAAATTGTAGCGGCGACGCGTCGTAGCGTTTCAAACCTGTGAATTAGCGAATTTTCTCAATTTCAGTCACAAATTGGCGTTTGGCGCAATTTTAGCTGTAAACTGGCGATTTCTTCCATTTTTATCCGCAAGTTATCAGTTTTCTCAATTTTTAGGCTTAAAATTAACCTTTTGCTTAATTTTGACCACGCTGATTATTTTATTTTCTAAATAAAACCAGCAAATTAGCGGGTTTTCACGTTTTACCACCGCATTAGCAAAACTATATGACTTTTATAGGTATAGATTATTCCTTATTTTCAGTTATAGCCGTGAATTAATTAGCGTATTTTTTAACATTATGCAATAGCCATGCATGAATTTGCCATTTTTCTGAATTTTAGCCCAAAAAATGCCTTCAGAAGGTGCGAATTTAAATTATAAATGTAAATTTTTTTTTCTAACCAAAAAATGTTCATCTATCCATCCATTTCTGTCAAAAAATCATCATTTTTAAATTATAGATTTTACGACACTTAATTAGAGAATTAGTGATGTTTCTCAATTTTAGTAGCGAATTTTCGCTTTTTCTAAATTTTAGCATCGTGGTAGCGTTCCCAACCCGTGCATTACCTACCGAGTTTTGTCAATTTTTGCCAAGAATTGGTGTTTGGCTCAATTCAAGCTGCAAATTGGCAATTTTTTTCCATTTTTAACTGAGAATTAGCACTTTTCCCAATTCGAACTGGAAATTAACGTTTTTCTTAATTTTAGCTGCGCTAATTGGTGATTTTTTTCAATTTTAGCCGCGAATTAGTGATTTTTGTCCAATTTTAACCTGAAAGCGTATTTTATTTGTCGTATTATAGCGTGTTTTCTCAACTTTAACCGCGGGGTTCACCCAAGTGTACAACACTTTTGCGTTGGTTTCCACAATTTATTGTAGATTGGCCTCGAGGTGCCGCGAATTAGCGATTTTTTTCTTAATTTTAGTCTGGAAGTTGCATTGCAAGACCACGAATCAGCGCTTTTTAGCAGCTATAGCCACGAATGTTACCGATTTTTGTCGGATAGAGGGTCCGGGGCGACCCCCCCCCCCACTTCGGTACACAACTGCGTTGGGTCTCAAGTCCAAGAAAAAAGCTGGACGTACTCGGACCTTTTCGGGCTGCTTCAAGTCCAGAAAATCTGCTAAACCTAACTTCAACGTGAAACGCTCATTTTTGGAGATTTTATGGGGCTCTTCGTTATGGTTCGTCCTACTTGTAGCTCTGGGGGGGGGGGGGGATCTATCCCCCATATCCCCCCCGTACCTACGGCCCTGCCTAGGACAAATTCCTTCCTACGCCACTGGGTATAGTGGAAGTGGAAGATCCGTCTCGTAATCCTACAGCCTACAGGGAGTGTTCTTCGGCGTGGTCGTAGGGGCCTTTGGTTATTAATCTTTAGGAAAAATAGGTTTGGGCCATTTTACATGAATTTATGGCCTGGTCTGCTTTGTTTAAAACGGTGTATTAAGAATGAAATTGCACAGATGAGTCGCATTTTTCATGACAGGCGGCTGGATGATTAGCTTAGTTCAAAAGGAAGGTTTCAACTGTTATAAGAAGGTTATTGTAGTTATTTCTTATTCGGCAGGACGAATAATGTACTTATTCTCGGTGTTTTAAGCCACTAAACTAGATCTAAGCGTAAAGTAAATTGACTGCAGCCATATTTTGATGAAATGTCGAAATTAGGCTACGCTCCGGATGTTTGGAAGTTGCTGAACGGTGTTGTGTGCTTGTACAAACCAGCCGGCCAGGCTTCGGGTGCAGTCAGAAATAGTATTCTCGTCAAACTGTGCAATGGTTAGTGGGTTGGAACTACTTGTAATAATTTATCAGTATTTTCAATAATTCCGTTTCTTTAGAATTGAACGAACTTGAACAGAGGCCGCCGAGAACGTACGTCGCCATAGAGGGCGATACGACGAAGGAGATGACAGTCTCGGTGCGGCCTAGCTACGCCGACAATACTCTCCTTACAGGTCCTCGTTACCAAATTGACGACTTTCGTTGTCGCTGGGCTACGTATTTAGGTCGTAATACTTCCGGCGTATTCGGTGAGACTTTGGGGCACTATCACCTATCTCCTTGTGTCAGTTCCTAAGTTTCAATGGTTTTTGTTTTAGTGTTAGGATTAAACCGTGGGACGAAACAAGCTTACAATATTCACGTGTCCCGCCCAATGAGAGTGTACCACGTTACAGGAGTTCTTGGTTACACTACGGATAATTTGTTTAAAACGGGCAAAATAGTGGAAGAATCGAAGTACACTCACGTTAAAAAGCGTCATATTGATAAGGTTTTGTCAGAAATGCAAGCGTCTCATCAAAAATTAGCTTACGAGTAGGTGATTTTAACTCGCTTTCCCCCATCACAACAACAATACCATGGAATTGTACTTGAATTTTTGTAGGTTGTGCGGAGTAGATCCTGAAAGTCAGGAGGCGTACGAACTGGCTTCGCAAGGCCTGGTCCGACCGGTTAGTCCTAACGTGCCCATAGTCTATGGTGCCAAATGTCTCGATTTCAATCCTCCCAACTTCACTATTGGTACATTGCTAAATTAATTGCAGTGCGATTCGTTTCTAACGATTCCCCCCCCCCCAACGTCCTATCAACAGAAATACACTGTACAAACGAGTACGAAGCCTACCTGATGGCTCTCATACACAGCATTGGAATCAAGGCGCGAACATCGACAACCTGTGTTGGGATTCAATGCGTTCGACACTCTCATTTCCCTTTGGAACACGCTTTGTTGAAAAAACACTGGACTCTTGAGATGGTCATAAGTCAAATGGGTGAAAACAGAAAAATTGTCAAGAAGACGGGAGAATTAACGAGAAATATGAGAAGACTGTCGGCTAGCAGCTGAAAATGGTATTAAACTTATTTTTTTCCAACCATTTTGGACACTTCCCGAATCCTGCAGAGGCCTGCAGTTCGCCGGAATAGTTAGAGGCCCAAAACGAGAATAATTCAGCCTCAAAATCTGTCTTTTTAAATAAAAAAAACAGTCATTTCCGGAGCCATGTTATCCAAGGAATTCAGATCTCAGCTAGAAACCCGTCAGTTTCACTACAGAAACCGGTTTAGTAATCAAACAAGAAAAATGTTATTTTGTAACATTAAAAATTGAATTTTTGGTATAAAAACAGGCTTTTCAACCCTCTAAAACTAATACATGAGGTCAGAACACGATGCTAAAAATAGTCAATTCATCTCTAGAACTTAAATGTGCAAAACAAGCGTCGTTATCCGTCATAAAAATGACACGTTTGCTGAGAAACTGTCGTTGTAACTTTCCGAATTTTCTGTCGAAAAATTGACAATTTTTGCCCCCTGAAAGTGACACTTAAAGGCGCCAAACTCGAAATGTTGGTCCCCTGGGACATCTTAGGCTCATACAACTGCGGTAATTTCAGCCCCTCAAACTGGACCTTTCCATCCTAGAGACCCGGAGGCCTGTAAACTGACGAGTTAAAGTACTCAACATCAACGGAGCTTTGAATCGCCAGCAAAGAGGCAATGGTTTGGCTAGACAAACGTCTATGTAAGAATAGATGTACACTAATGTGTAAGAGAATTAATTGTTATTCACGTAAACGCCAATTATGAGCGTAACGTAGAGTACCTGTACCTACCGCGGGTGGCTTGACATATTCTCAATTTTCTGTCAATGAGCAACTTTTCTCAAATTAACACCCAAATTAGCCATTTTTCTTTATTTTTACCGCAAATTAGAGTTTTTCCTCATTTTAGCCGCCAATTGTAGGTTTTTGTACATTTCAGACACGAATTAGAGTAGTTTCCCAATTTTCATCGCAAATTGCCTAACGTTTTTTCTGGATTTGGCCGGGGATTATCACTTTTTTCCCCCTTTCTAGCTCGAAGTTATACTATTAGAAGCCGCGAATTGACGTTTTCTCAAACGAATAAACGATTTTTTTTTTTTTTTCACTTTAGCCGCGGAGTAGGGATTTTTTTTTTCATATTAGCTGTAAATTAGCGATTTTTCTGAATTTTTGCAGCGAATTCGCATTTTTCCTGATTTTTGCCGCTAATGATCGACTTTCTCAATTTCATCCACAACTTATCCCTTTTTCTTAATTTTGGCTGTGAATTAGCGTTTTTTTTTTTTTCGCTTTTAGCTATTGAATTAGCGCTTTTTCTCAGTTTGAGCCACGAACTTGCCTCCTATCGTCTAGCCTCTAATTAGCGCTCTTTCTACACGTTATCCGAGGAAGGTTCAAGAAACTCTAGCCACGAAGTACTTTTCTTAATTTTAGCCGTAATTTAGTGTTTTTTCTCGCTTGTTTCCGTGAATCAGTGAGCGACGAGGGCGGACCAGTTCGAGCCCTCTTCGAGAGGGTGACACCACCGAAAAAGCGATGGAAAAATGAGGATTTTTAGGTGAAAAGGAGTTTTGGTACGCGGTTGGACAAAGCAATGTTGGCTCCTTTCGACGTTTTTCAGTCCGTCTGACCCAGGTCGGATTGGGTGTAGCTGAATATCATATTTAGTCCACAAAAGCGCTAATCTGATGCCTCAAATTGAGAGAAATCGCGCTTTCTTGGGATAACTTTACGGATAAAATAGAGAAAATACGCCGATCCTCAATTGTTTTAGGTCCTTAATCGGGTATAGACGAGAAAGAGTTGTGAGTGCCTCTCGTCGCTAAATTATCAGTTCTTAGTGAATTAACTCTTTTCTTCTCTTCTCTTCGCGATCAAAAAAAAAAAAAAAAAGATTAGTGACGATTCGTCCTCTGGTGAGGGGAGTCCTCTCGTCACCATGAGCTTTACAGAAACCACGCCACCTTGCAATACAGCACAAGACGTAATGAACGTTATTCTTGGAGACTCTACCCAAAAAACAGATGTCTATATCACTTCTGATAACGACGACACACCGTTTGGTAAGCCAAAACATGCCGCTAAACGACAAAAGCTAATCCACAATAACAACCTGCCTTTAACGAATTCTTTCGGGCCCTTGTCCCAATTGCCCAGCTCACAACCAACCGCAGCTTCGACTGATTCAACAGTAAAAGAATCCAAACCGCCACCAATTTTTGTACGGGACATCACTAATATAAATAAACTCCTGGAGGTCACTCGATCGCTGAACCTCGGCGAATTCAAGTATCACTCCACTCATGATAAAGTTAAATTTACCTTCGACACGATAGACGGCTACAGGGGTATGATAAAGTACCTCTCCGAGAACAAAGCTCAGTACTATACCTACCAATCGTACTCTGAAAGGGCCTTCCGAGTTGTCGTACGGGGCCTCCATCACTCCTGCGATACAAAATATATTGGCGAAGAGTTAAAGAACCTTGGGTATAATTCTCGACAAATAGTGCCCGTTCTTCATCCAGTCAGCAAACTTCCGCTTCCGCTCTTCTTTGTCGACCTAGAACCACACGTCAAAAACGCCGAAATCTTTCACCTCACAAAACTGTGCCACGCCATTGTCAGAATTGAAACCCCTCGACCTAAAAAGTCAGTCATACAATGCACCAAGTGCCAAGAATACGGGCATAGCAAAAATTTTTGTCACCAGCAGCCACGTTGCGTCAAGTGCAGCATGCTTCATCCCACCGAACAATGCACTAAACCCGCCTCAGAACTACCAACTTGTACAAATTGTGGAGGGTCACACACGGCCAATTATAAAGTGTGTCCGGTGCACACGCGATTGCAAAAATCCCAAAACCCTATGCAACAGATTAAAATCACTCCTCCTCCCCCAACCTGCGGGCCCTCCTCCTCTCCATCGTTCCCCCCTTTGCACCGTCGTCCTCCACCTGTCAGAACTAATGCATTTCCCCCTGTACAGTCATATGCGGAAGCTACTCAACAAGATACCACCATTAACCTACTTATCAAAAGAATAGAAAGCCTAATAACCATCATACAGCCCCTGGTTCAGACCCTAGCCCAAATTATACCCAAATTACTCAATATCAATGGATAATAACATTGATATGCGATCCCTCAACGTCTGCACGTGGAATGCCCGTGGCATAGCCAATAAACTATTCGAACTCGAATATTTCTTGCATATAAATCAAATAGACGTTCTCCTTGCTACTGAAACAAAACTTATCAATGGTCACCCATTCTACATTGAGGGCTATAAATGCTACAGAGCGGATCATCCTAGCGGACATCGCGAAGGTGGATCGTTGATACTAATTAAGCAATCACGATGAGCTACCAATTATCCAGGAAACACGAGTACAAGTGGCTAGATCTATGTCGGCAACCAAAAATTCCAATTTGCTTCATTCTACTCTCCCCCCAGCCATAGACTCCAACCAAGCGACTTTGTTGGCGTTATTCATGAGCTCGGCGGTAGATTCCTGAAGGGAGGTGACTTTAATTCGAAGCACCCCAGCTTTGGCTCTAATGTATCAAACCCACGAGGAGACCTACTTCGCCAAATCGTGCACCGCTTCAACATCAAGGTGATACATCCCATTGAGCCCACCTACTATCCTGATAGACAGCACATCACCCCTGATGTCCTGGACTTCTTCCTAGGGAAAGGGATCGACCACCTAACTAACCAACCCATAGTTATACCGGACCTCAGTTCCGACCACTTCCCAACCCTCCTCAGGTTTGGCCATTCCCACCTCACCAGAGCCCGTGGGAACACACTGATAAGATACCCCTTTGACTGGAAAGTCTATGAAAGTACGCTAGACGTATCCACGGACCTTCAACTTCCTCTGAAGACTCCAGCTGACATTGACCGAGCGGCTACAATCCTCACGCGAAATATACAGTTTGCCGCCACTGTTGCAAGCTCTACCCATACTTCTCAAACTCACAAAACAAAATACTCTGCTCACCCTCACCTCGCTGCCCTACATCAAATCAAAACCCAAGCACGTGCACAATGGAGGCAATCGAAATATCCTCCGCATAAAAGGGCCTATAACAGAGCTACAGAAGATTTGAAGATTGCACTCGTCCAAGAGCGAAACAAGAGCAGAGATGTCTATCTAGCCACGATAAACCCCGAGGACCGCTCCCTGTGGAAACACACTAGAGCAATCACAAAAGAAAAAAACTGCCATACCCCCTCTCAGGCAAGGAAACTCTTGGCTCTGTACCCCTCTGGAGAAAGCAGAGGCCTTTGCCGACACCCTTGCACTCCAATTTACACCAAACCAAATGGGAGATCAGCACTTTGATGAACGAATCTCTACAGGCCTTGAAACACCTCTTCTACTTTCTCCATTTCGTAAATTTTTCACACCTGCACAGGTCCGGACGGCAATATCAAGCTCACGCTCGAGAAAGGCTCCTGGCTCTGATGGCATAACTAAGCCCCTGCTTACACATCTACCACGGAAGGCACTGGTCCAGATGACTTAACTGTTTAACGCAATCCTGAGGCTAGGCTACTTTCCCACGAGGTGGAAATTCGCTCGAGTCGTGATGGTCAAAAAGAAACGTAAGGCCTCAAATGATGTGAAAAGTTATAGACCCATCAGCCTGCTCTCGGTCTTATCAAAAATCTTCGAGAGACTCCTGCTCCCCGAACTTTTAACATCTCTAGAGCACCTCCTCCCTCCCGAACAATTCGGTTTTAGAGCTCTCCATT
The DNA here is from genome assembly GCA_038030265.1 of Corythucha ciliata. Taxonomy (NCBI): domain Eukaryota; kingdom Metazoa; phylum Arthropoda; class Insecta; order Hemiptera; family Tingidae; genus Corythucha; species Corythucha ciliata. The sequence goes on from CM075941.1 coordinate 10,997,275, forward strand.
CTTGCCCGCAACAGCTTCACCGTGTGGTCGATGAAATACTTCAAGCCTTCGAGCAGAAACAATACTGTTATGGCCTGTTCCTAGATGTCGAAAAGGCATTTGACCGGGTGTGGCATCCGGGATTGCTGTCAAAGTTAAAATACCACCTACCCGATACATACTACCGCATCCTGCAATCCTACCTTACCAACAGAACCTTTTCAGTGTGCTACCAAGATGCTACCTCCAAGTCCTATCCGATCGCGGCGGGTGTCCCCCAGGGAACTATCCTTGGGCCCCTGCTATACATTTTCCACACACATGATGTACCCACCCAGTTAGGCATCACTTCTGCCCAGTTTGCAGATGACCAAGCTGTCCTCGCCCGACACACTGATCCAGATTCAGCACTTGCGACTCTGATTATGAATGCTTTGCTGATTATGATTATGAATGCTAATCGCCTTTATGAATGGAGCACCATGTGGAAAATAAAGCTTAATCCGGGAAAAACATCTTTGGTATGCTTTACCTATCGAACAGCAGCACCACCTACTGATCTTCTGCTCAACAACGAAGCCGTCTCAAGAAAGGACTCTGTTAAATATCTATGGGTTACTCTGGATAGCAGACTATGTTGGAATACGCACATCGCAACTACAATAACCCGTATCCGCTACCGTACCCGCCAGCTCTACCATCTATTTGCGTAATTGATTGGGCAGTGCATCCCCAGAGTTGGGCACCATAAGTCCATACTGGTCGCAGGACCTGTTTGTACAATGTTATTTTGTTTTGGATAGACAGTTTTGAGTGCCTACCCATGATCCAGTACATTTTTCGGAATTTGATGTTGAGCTCAGCTCTCTTCTTCTTCAAATGCTCTTTCCAACGTAGCTTTGCATCCAGGGTCATCCCTAAGTACTTGGCTTGGTTGGAATACGGAAGCTCTTTGTTATTGAGATACGCCGGTATGTAGTTTATCGACCTGTTGGTGAAATCCACGTGTACCGATTTCGTCTCATTCATTTTGATTCTCCACCTCACTGCCCATCTGTGGATGCTGGAGAGTGCTTGATTCAGTTCTCGAACTGAGCTCTGGTTGTCTTCGCCGACTGCAAGCAATGCTGTATCATCCGCAAATGTTGCTATTTTCCAGGAGGTCGCCAGTGTACATTAGGTACAGTTTTGGGCCTAGTACACTACCCTGAGGGACTCCTGCTTCAATTGGTTTCAGATCTGAATATTTATCAATCTACTTCACCCGAAAGTATCGTTCTGAGAGATACGAATCCAGTAGCTCTACGTATCTATAGGACAACATTTTCTTCAACGTATACTTGAGTCCGTCATGCCATACTTTGTCGAAGGCCTGCGACATTTCTTTCTTCCAATGCACTTTCTATAACGCGGACGATTCTGTGTACCTGATCAAGTGACTTCTGCGAAACCCAAACTGATGATTAGGTATTAGCTTCCGAGCCTCGATTATTTTAATCAATCTCTTACTGAGGAGCTTCTCGAGGAGCTTGAACATGACCGGTAGCAGCGAGATAGGCCTGTACAACGTTAATTCTTCCGGCTGCTTCCCTGGCTTGGGAAGCATGATTATTTCAGCAATTTTCCATAGCCTTGGGACCTTTCGTTGCTTAGAAGCTACATTGACTAGCTGCATAATTTTTTAATCGCTTTTCTCGGAAGTTGCTGAAGAGTTTCTCCTGTAATCCCGTCAAAACCAGGAGCATTTTTTTGGATTCATTTCTTTTTTAATCACCTGATAGATCTCTTCATTCGTGACCGGTGGGATATGCTCGTCAGCATCTTTCCCTTGCATTTCCGGCAATGGTTCATTTGTCTCACCTTGCTTGTTTGGCGTCATCCTTGATCCATTTTCCGTCCTTTCCTTTGATGGGACAAGCTTGTATTGTCGGTCTTTTTAAGTACTCTGTTGCTTTCCATAGCGAGTACTCAGTATGATGATCGCTGGTAGGCTCGTTCAGTTGAAGCTCTACCGTCTCCTGATGCAGCTCCTTCAGTATGATCCTGAGCTCTTTTTTCAACTAGTTCAATTCCGCTTTGGCTCCCGAATCTCTCGTGGTTAGCCATTTTTTCCTGGGTTTACGTTTTTCTTTGACCAGCTCAATAATTTCTCTTGGATAGTGAAACCCTTGAAGCTTTCTCTTAACAGTTGGCGTGCTGTCTGTTGTGTATATCAACATATGATTGACTCTTCCTTGTTGATCTTTTGTGAAAAAATACAATTTGGTAGAACCGAGATCTTTCGTATTCAATACTGTCCATGGCAACCCGTTGTATGAGTAAAGTCAGTTTCTCAACTTCGTCATTCATGTTCTCTTCCTCGTTGATTTGAGACCCAACATCCACTAAACCACCGAGTTGCACCCTGAATGAATTCCAGTCTGTCTTGTGATTGGTTAACGCAGATGATCTGATTTGCCGCAATATCACTTTTTCACCGTAGCACCGCAGAATGATATTATGAATTCAAATCGTTGTTTTCTTCTACTAATATGTAACTTGACCCGATGTTTTTACTTAGGCAAAAGTCGATTAGTTTAGTTACCTTATTCATATCTGCTGGCCAATAAGTAGGCTTGCCTGTTGAATGCATTTCACATCCCTCCTCTAACACTGCTTGTCGAAGTGTTCTTCCTTTCGGATTGACAATTCTCGAGCCCCACATAGTATGCTTAGCGTTGAAGTCTCATCCCATGATGAATCGACCCCCAAGCTGGGAAAATATGTCTAATTAGCAGCTAAAATTGGACAAACGCTAATCCTCGGGGAACATTTTGAAAATCACTAATTCGCTAATGAAATTGGTAAAATTGTGACAATGTCCATGAAACTGAAAAGAATTGCTAATTAATTCGTTAATTATCTGCTGTGCGTCTTGGCTTTTGTCAGTAGATCTCTCGATAATCCAAAGTCCAAACGCTCCTTTTTAACTGATTTATGCCGAATTTGATAGTATTGAAATATTAATAAATACAATTCGCTTCTTAGGTCATTTTGTCTCCTCCGCCTCCCCCCCCCCTCAATTTGCTTAGGAAACGGCGCCCCCGGGTGCAGGGGCGGATCCAGGTCTGAATCCTAGGGGGGGTAATGCCGATGACCCCCCCCTCTCCCTTTACATCAAACACCATCATGTTACATCATTCCATCGCTTCCAAAATTCATAAAATATTGGGTTGATATTTCATGACAAATGAGGATGTGTAGTACCCATGCCGAATTAGTCCTGCCACATTATTCTTTTCCCCTGCAAATTAACGGTTACCGACGCTAGGGACCTAGTGAAGTCCCAGAACACCAAAACGCCAAGTTTAACGCATAAATTATCGTTTTCTGGAGGCCAAATTGTCAGTTTTTTTTATATAAAATCTAGAATAGAAGGCTTCAAAATTTTCAACCGAGGTGGAGCTAGGGGCTTGAAAAAGTTGGGTAGGCTAATGGAATGAAGGTTGATGGGCAGAAATCAAGCTCACAGAGCATAGATTGGTCGGAAACAAATGATTTTAAGCCTTTTACCCATTTTAGAAAAAAAGGCCCGTAAGTTTGTAGCGCGCTCCGCATTGGTCGTGGAAAACCAATGTACTTATTCACATGAATTTATTGGTGTAGGAAATTTAATGACCCTAAATGTTTTGTACGAGAAGGGTTTCCTCTATAAGGCCTCTCGTTTTGGGGGATATTTATAGAAAAAACTGATAAAATGACCCAAAAATCGCGGTTTTCGGGCAGCCAAAAGTTGTGTTTAGTGTTTCAAAGTATTAATTTTTTATGTCGAAAACTTTCTATACTTATACATACAGGTTGGATGCGAATAAGTGTAGAAAAAAAAATTGATGAAATTAGACCTCATTTGCAGTCGACAACGCTAAATACACTATGGTAGTGGTACGAAAATCAAAATCCATCGATATATGATTTTTCTAACATCTTTTTAGGATAACATCTCTTTCCCTAAATAAATGCGAGTAACTCGCTTTGTAGCAGACTTTCTGTAAATTTTTGGCTATGGATTCGGGAAAAACACTCTGCCACCCTGACAGACCTTGTCAGTACCGTGACAGAAAGTCAGGAATAGCAATTTTCGACATAAAATAACTATTTTCTGTCGCCTCAACACCTCCTTAAGATTGTACGATATGGGGATTTTTAATTTTCCATAAAATTCAACCCCCACTGTTTCATACTAAATCTGACTAGATAATGAATAATAGGCCGTAGGTGCGGAAGCAATGATCCAAATGAAAAGGAAAAATAAGTCCTCTCCCACTGTTGATCAACAGCGCCTATCGACTTTCCATGGATCAGAGAAACTTCTCCAACGTGTCCCATTCAAAATTACTCATGAGCGTTTGTTTAATTAATTGGCAATTTTCCAGCAAAAATGACAATGTTTTTTAAAGAAGAAAAATGTAACTTTTCTCTTCAAAATCGCTTGTTTTGACCTGCAAAATTCAAACAATCCTTGCGAATTTCAACATGCTAAACGTCCTGAAAACCTCATCGTCAGTGGGCCTTTGAATGGAACTGACTGCCCACCGAACGAACGCCCACCAAAGTATCAAAAAAAGTCGCCCCAGCAGCTGGCTGTCAAATAGAGTGCATTTACTACACCGCATTTCCACGTTTTTAGTTAATTTGCTATTATTCGATCAAAATTACCACTCAGTGTGATTCTCTTCTTTTATTTAGCCATTTCCGCACAATAATGCCTAATTTACTAATAACGTCGAAATTCGTATATTAGTAGTGAAATCCACTCTATTCGACAGCCAGCTGCCGGAGCGATGTCTTTCGATGCTTTGGTGAGCCTTCACATTCAGTTCCATTCAAAGGACCGCTTCACATGAGGCTTTAAGGCCCGTTCACAAGCTCTATGTCTGCGTTGTGTGGAGTGTGGAGTCTATGCAACCAAACAAATTTATTCCCTCGAAAAATGAAGCATTTTGATAGATTGCATGGACACCACACAACGAAAGCATAGAGATTGTGAACGGGGTCTTACGATTTTTAGCACGCTAAAAACCGCAAGGATCGTTTGAATTTTACTGGTTAAACCACTGGTTTTGAAGAGCACTCTTTTTCCCCAAAAATGGTCATTTCTGCCAAAAAATCGCTAATTATTATTTTTTTAATTGCTATAAAAGAAAATGAGTCATTTTGATGAGTTTTCCACCAAAATTTCCCCGCCAGAAGGGCCCCACTTCAGAAGCGCCGAAAACCCGAGTTTTTTTGCCTGTAACTCGAAAAGTAGTACGCGTTCTATGGAAATTTCCCGTAAAACTGGGTTTTCCTATAGCGGCGCAAAACGCTTAGCGAGCGCAGCGCATTTTACATTTATTCCTAGTTACATCTTTACTTTTCGACTGGGAAACAATTTAAATGACGCTGCGCTGAGCGTTTTGCGCTGCTAGGAAAATCTAGCTTTAAGACATTGTAGAGCACTGAATTTCCTTTAGAATTCAAACAACCATCTACATGTATAGACCAGCAGTCAGGTAACTTGTTAGTGACACAATTCCAAAGTTAATGACATTTTGGGGTGTGATTCAGGGTGTATAAGGATGTCTCATGAGTTTTCCACCTAAATTTCATGGTGGAAACATCTTGGAGAGGTAATCTACCCTACAAAAAGGTAAGGTGTATTTGATTTTCTTCGAAAACAGGACGAACGTATTCATCGGTCTAATAGGTACCAAAAAGGTGCAGCTCTTTACATTAATGATACATTTCTCAACATGAAAAGACTTCTGCACGATCTCATACATGAAGATTTCACTTTATGAAAAGGTGAGGCTACGAAATTGGCATTGCTGGGGGAGGGGGTAGCATTTGTATGAGAGAATCGACAGATAAGATTGCCAACTGCTTGTCCTCAGGAAATCGTCGTGATGTTCTCTCTATCTTTATTAAAAAATCAACTTTTCTGAAATCCTGGGGGGGGGGGTTAGTTACCCCCATTACCCCCCCTTGGATCCGCCCCTGCCCGGGTGATCTCCTGGATCGCCGTCCCTTAAAGCCGGCACTGGTCTTCGCTGCTGTGGCTTTCACTACAAGGCATGGTCTTTCGTGAGCATTTGCTGTTCCAAGAAGACGATAAAATTAAAATTGTGAGTACTTATGTTTTGATTATACCTCTGCGTTGGTGATTCATAGCTCCGTTGATGTTGGATGTACAAAAAAAACTCAAAGGGTGAATAATTTAGAGTATTTCGTAATCTACTATAATATGAATATAGCTACCGTTCAGCTAGGAAGCATAGGAAAGATTGTATCACCCACAATCCGAAAAATCCCAAAAATTGACGGTTTTTGACCTACTCTGGAGTTAGCATAAGGTTAGGACGACGAAAACTCAGATTCCTTATATTCTAACCAGAAGCAATACAGGACAAAAAAATCAAACACCACTTTCGATGTAAGGTGAACCCCTTTTTTTCGTTCTTATTGACTGGACTATCAGTGAGTTTTTTTTAAAAAACAAAACTTTTACACAGCCTAAAATCAACGAAATAGATAATTTTAATGAGGAAGCCGCGCATAAATTGGGGTTTCAACAACAAAAACCCGCGAAATTGGTATTTTAGCGAGCCCACGCCCATGAAAACGGACTTTTAGGGAGCATAATCCGCGAAACGGTTTTTTTATTAGTTAACTAGACCCGCAAAAATGGCGTTTGAGCAAGCCGGAATCGCCAAAATGGTTTTCAGCCAGTTCGACCAGCTAACTTGTTATTTAAGTGAACTAAATCTGCGGAAATGGTTTTTTACCGTGCGAAGTCGGCGTTTTAGTGAGCCAGAATCAGGGGTGCCCACCCCTGAAACTTTTTGGAGGGGGATTCTTTTTTCAAATAACCTGTGCATAGTCCCTCGCTGGCCAAACGAGTTTTCCAAGGTCTACTTCACCTTTGAGAGGGGTGAATTTGAGACAAACACAAACACTAATGCTGCAGCTAAAGTAACTCTCTATATGAGTGCAGTGACGGATAGTTCAGTTCGAGAAGGTCAGACGATACTAACGACATCTCGAAACGTCCATGGCTCCCCTAGGTGAGTTTTAGCCAGAACCGACTGCATTTCGCGATTGACAACGGTCTAAAAAACTCATAAAGCACGTCCAGCTCAAATCAAAGCATTGGAAAAAATCGTTAAAATCGCCGGCCGCCTAGCCTCGTGAGCGTTTTTTAGTCAAAAAAACTATAATTTAAAGTTGGACGAAACAAGAATTCTCAAACAACAAGTTGGACGATACTGCGTTTGACGGCACGAGGAAAACGAAAATCAAAGCTGATTTTCGATCAGACGATCCAGCAACGGGTATTCGTGTGTTCTCCTCTCTTAGCGCTTCTTCTCAATTTTATTGGCGAATGAGTGACTTTTCTCCAATTTAGCCGTGAATTAGCGTTTTCTTCTCACAATAGCTGTATATTAGTGATTTTTTTTTTTTTTTTTTTTTTCAGTGAATTCACATTTTTTCTTATTTCAGCCAGTAATGATCGAATTTACTCAATTTCATCCATGAATTAGCACTTGTTTTTAATTTTAGCAGCAAATTAGCGGTTTTTCACTTTTGGCTTTGAATTAGCAGTTTTTCTCAGTTTGAGCCTCGAGTTCGCCTCCAATTAGCCTCTTTCTACACACGATATCCACGGAAGCTTCAAGAAACTTAAGCCGCGAAGTATTTTTCTCAAGTTTAGGTCGTAATTTAGCGCTTTTCCTCTCTTCTGTGAAGTAGTTGCGTACCGAATAAGGAGCGACGGAGACAGGCCCACCGAAAAGCTTAAACATGGAAAAATGAGAATTTTTAGGTTTTATAATCACGGAAGCATGAACGAACGTTAAAACGAGTTTTGGTACGCGGTTGGACAGCGATATTGGCTTCTTTTCGACGATTTTCTGCCCATCTGACCCAGGTCGGATTGAGTGAAGCTGAACATTCGATTTGGCCCACAAAAGCGCTATTCTGAAGGCTCAAATCAAGAGAAATCCAGCCTTCTGGGGGTAACTTAAAGGCTAGAATAATGAAAATACGCCGATCCCGTTTTTTTTTTTTTTTTTTTTTTTTTTTTTTTCACGATAAAGATGAGATGTTGCACTAATGAGCTGTTCTTGGGGCAAGTGCGCAGCACAAAGTTTGGAAAAAATTCTAATATTTGTGCTAATATATGCGCTAAAAAGGCTAATACTTGTGGCTACAACTGTGAAAAAGCGTTTATTCGCGGTATATCTCGATGAAACTTTCAGACATAAATTGAGAGAAAATAGCTGATTCACGGTGCATAGATACGACACTTAAAACGGTTAAAATGAAGAAAAAAAACGCTAACTTGCTGGTCTTGGTTTTTGTTTTTTAAATCCAGGCGAAAAATACAACAAAAAGGCTAAAAAAGCCGCTAGGTTCATAGGTATAAATAAGGAAAAAAATCGCGGCTAAAATTAAAAAAAAAAAAAAACATCAAATAAACAAAAAAAGACCAATTCGGAACTAAAATTGAGAAAAATGGCAAAATAGGCAACTGATAGTATCAAAAACTCACCCATTCGCGGATAAAAAAGAGAAAAGCCGCTAATTCGCAGCTAAATTTGCGAAAAACGCTAATTCATGGATGAAGTTATCCACGGACATAGGCGGTGACGACTGAAATTTAGGCGATTGGCTAACTAATAGCAGCTGAAATTAGGACAAACGAGGGAAAAATGGTGAAAATCGCTATAACTAACTGCTGAAATTTAAAAAAAAACGCTAATGAAATTGACAAAAAGTGCTAATTATCTGCCAAAATTGGGACAGTATCCTGATTCGCGAACAAAACTGAAAATAATTGCTAATTAATTCGCGGCTAAAAAAATTGAGAAAAATCGCTAATTCACGATGGACGAAGTTATCCACGGCCATAGGCGGTTCTAAAAGGGGGGGGGGAGAGGCGGTAACAGCCAGTCACATATTTCTATCGTTTTACTTTATAGCCAACACCAACTATCTGCTGTGTATTAGTTCTCTGTGCACGCTGTCTTCTGTAGATATCTCGACCTTCTTTTTAACTAATTTGATAGTTTTGATTTATTCATAAATCAAATGCGCTTCTTAAGGTCAGTTTGGTCTCGTCAGCCTTCCCCCCCCCCTCATTTTGCTAGACGCGCTCGCGCCCGTCTAGGATACGGCGCCCTTCAAACTGTCAATTTCACCCCAGGAACTGACATATTTATGAGTGGGAAACTGTCTATTTTCTCGAACATCCCAAAAAGATCCCAAACCGTGATTTCGAGGTTCAGCATCAGACAATTGAGGCGCAGACCGTGGGATTTTTGAGAGCCTTCATTGGAAACAGTCGAGTACTAGAAACTGACTGTCAAATTCGTCCTTGAAAATGTCAACTTCGCCATTCAAAACTGTCCATTTGGTCATTCGAAACTGTGTAAATTTTGTCCTTGGAACTGTCGATTTAGCCTATAATGTCAATTTTGTCGCTCAATACTGTCAATATCGTCCTTCCAACTGTCAATTTCGTCCTGGAACTGTCAATTTCGTCCAATGAATGTCAATTTTGTCGTTCTTAACTGTCAAACTCGTCCTTAAAAATGTCAATTTCGTCAGCCAAAATGGTCGAATTTGTCATTCAAAACTGTAAAAATTGTCGTTCAAAACGATCAATATCGTTAATTCGGAACCGTTATCGGAACTATTAATTTTGCCTATAAACTGTCAATTTCGTCCTGGAAACTGATGTAAATTTCGTCCTATAAATTGTAGGTAAATTTTGTTCGAGAAACTGTAAATTTTAATTAAAATTTGTAATAGAGTCCAGGTCTGTTCACTGGAAGTTAGCAACGTACGCTTGCGTTCTTTCCATGGGCCACGTACTGTATAAATATGAAGGTGTCCGAAGTGGAAGTTCGAGAGTTTTGTCCCCAGCCCCCCAGAATCGGGGGGGGGGGGGGTGTTTTGCCACGAAAAATCCGTACTCGAGCACCCACGCCAAACACAAGGGCCTTTTACCCACTAAAAACAAATTCACCCCCTCCCATCACTCCGTCAAAACCTCCTTCCCAGAAACGTGAAAAAACTCGGTCGTTCTGCACCGATATATCACCCCCCCCCCCCTTCAACAGAAATGTGACTAATCCCAGCATTTCCAACCAAAATCTCCCCCCATACCACGGGCTACGCCACGCCCGATACCTCCTCCACCACAAAAATTAAATAAATAATCTGAAACTGGACATCCAACTCAAAAACTGCCCACTATTTTCCGCATAATGGTAAAATTCTGCTATTAAACATGGGCATATCATCACCTCTTGGACGGCTGAAAAATTTAACGTTTTATAGCCATTAAGCCAATGACTGGAGCGAAATTGTCCGTTATGGGGCGAAATAGTAGGTTTAGATGGTTGAAACAATCAGATTATGCGACTGAATTTCCAGTTTTTGAGGATGGATAGTAAGATTTGTCTGATAAAATTCACTTCTGCCTTTTTAAAAATAATCAATTTCTACTGAGTAGAGCATTACAGTGTTTAGTTTTATGAAAATTCAGCGCCACGTATTAAATGAGCTCCCCCTGAAGAAACAAGAAAAAAAAGAAACAATTTTGCTTGAAATGAAATTCGTTCAAACCTGTAGAGAGAGAGAGAGAAAACAAAAAATCACTCACCCAAACGCCGGCGTATTTGAGAATGCCTGCTGCGGTTTATTTTGCTGTGGACTTCCAAAAGCGGATCCACCGAAGGCGGGCTGTTGTTGTTGTTGTTGTTGAGCGCCCTGCTGCGCTAAATTACCGAATGAGTCCATGTTCTGCGAGGCTAACTTGTCAAAAGCAGGCGATGCTACGCCGGAGGACCCGCCAAACGGAGAGGCTAAACGATTTAACAAAATTGTAGTTTTCCTAACGCGCAGGAGTGGTAGGGTGGGGGGATAAATCCAGTGGAATGGGGGGAGAGGGGTGAAAAATTCCTTACTGGTCGGTGACGAGCCAAACATAGACGGAGCGGCGCCAAAAGAGGGCGATGAGCCGAAAGTGGGTTGTCCTCCAAATACGGTGCCACCTGACGGCGAACCGAATGGGCTCGCTAGATAAACGGGGAAACGAGTACAAAAAAATCATTGAAAAACAAATATTACGTGAATATAAGAAGTGACATTTACATGATGTGGGTGATTGGAAAGCTCCGAATCCCGTTTGAGCAACAGGTGGATTCGTTCCACCGGTGAATGCTCCTCCGCCGAACATGTTGCCACTTGAGGTTCTGAAAAGGTTTGTTTGAGGTGAGGCGGGCTGAGAGAATGAGCTTGAGCCGAAGAGGGAGCCACTGCTTGAACCAAAAGTTCCGGCCCTTCGTACAAAAAATTAGTTTTATTCTTTTTTTTAAAAAATGATAATAATAAGTTTTGTTACTTACGCGGGGGAAGTCTGACCGAAAGTGGGCGTTTGACCGAAGACCGGAGCCCCACCGAAAACATTCGCCGCTGGTTTTTGAGCGACTGAGCCGAACCCACTGAAAACACTACCCGTTTGTTGCTGTTGAGAGTCGGCCGCAGTTGACGTCGGAGCGCTCGGACTAGTTATGGGCTGCCTGAAAAAAGAGGGACCTCCCGTTGTGGTAGCCGCGGTAAAACCACCAGAGCCGAACATCGGGGCCACCGTAGTGGAAGCCGTGGTTGCTGCCGGTGGCGGTGGCTGCGTCGGCGCTCCACCGAAAATTGACGCGGCGGTGACTGTAGTGACGGACGAGGAGGTTGACGACGTCGTTGCAGCGTTGGAAGGACTGCCGAAAAACGAGCTATTCGAAAGAGCGGAAGTAACGCCGAACAACGAACCGCCGCCACCCGGCGACGGTACAGTGGAAGACGCTGGTGGAGGCGCTGCAGTCGTGGCTGGTGCGGCGGCGGCAGCGACTACCCCGGCGAAAGCTGGCGTTGACGACGAAACCGTCGGTACGGAGCCAAACAAGGGTTTGTCGATTGAACCGGCCGGTGATTTGACTTGATTGGTTGAGTTAGCGGCGAAAACTGTGGACTGACCAAAAACGGAGGGCGACGTTGAAACTGGGGCTTGAGTCGAAGCTCCAAAAAGAGGAGTGGACGAAAATGAGGCGACGCTTCCGAAATTCACAGCACTGGGGGCCATAGACGCTGTAGTCACGGGTGTTGCAGTCACAGCCGACGCAGGCGTTGACGTTGTTGGAGCCGACGTCACGACAGGATTCGACACGACAGAAAACGGCGTCACGGTCAGCGAAGGCGTAGACAAGGGTTGCTGTGACGTCGTTGTTGCCGTCAGCAGGAAGGACGAAGTCGGGGCAACTGACGTCGTGGCGGCTACCGACTGAGATGCCTCTGTTGTCGTCACCGCAGCGAAACTACTGGTAGCGGACGAGGTAGTAGAGACTGACAACGCGGAAAAAGACGGCAAACCGAAAGAGCTCTCAGCTACATTACTTTCCGTCACAGCGGCTTTCAAACCCTCACCTCCGAATAATGGACTCGCCGTTGTGCCACCAGAACTCAGCGTTTGACTACTACCAAAGAACGGCATCGTGCCGCTCAGAACACTCGCGGAGAAACCTTGCGCTAGATTCGTCGAAAAAGGTATTGCAGACGTTGACGAAGGGATCGAGTTGGACAAAGGTTTCGGTGGGTTCACAGTTGACGACACCGAAGCGCTCGTAGTAGCAGGCGAACTGAAGGCGGAAGTCTTTGCCAAAGTTGAAGCCGGTTTACCGCTGAAAATCGACGGGGTACTGTTCAATGGCGCAGTCGAGCTGAAAGACCACGAAGGTGTTGACGCGGTCGAAAATGAGTTGGTTGTCTTCGCCTGAGCGAAAGAAAATCCTGTTATCGTAGTCGGAAAAAGCGAAGTTGTCTTTACGCTCGTAGTTACAGTCGTATCCGTCGATGAAAATGCTTGATTCGGCACAGGTAATTGAAACGTCGACTTAGCAGTAGGCACTGATACTGTCGTCTGATTGGAGGCCGAAGGTTTGGCAATAGGCGCAGCCGAGAATGCAGGCACCGCCTGGGTTGGGAAAGAAAATGGCGGCTTCGTCGACGATGGCGTCAAAGCGGTTGAACTTGACACGACAACATTCGGTGGTTTATCGACAGTTTTGGAAGCTGGGGAATTCGTCGACAGGTTGTTAGCCGGTTTCGGTACCGGAGTTTCCGTTGCTTTCTGAAGTGCCGGCGTTGTCGCCGTCACTTGCGATGGTTTGGTGACCAATGGCGTGGACGCGAATAAACTTTTGACGACAGATGATTTCGTACCGGTGGGTGCTGCAATCGGCGTCGAGACAGGGGGAGGAATCGAAGAGGAGGGTGGAACGGGAGACGGTTCAACCATCGTCAGCGAGCTTGACGGTGGAGACACAGGCGACGCCATTCTCAGGGATCGAAGCAAATCGTTCTGCGGAGCTACCGGTCGAACGGTTTTTGTTTGAATGACGAATGATCGCCGTTTGTGCCAGTCCTGGAGCGACGCCAATTTGTCCGGAGGAAGCTCGCGTATGGCGTTGGCCAACAGGGTGTACCGCGTTGCTGTTTCAGTCAATGAGGAGTCGGTGATTTTTGTGGCGATAAGTTTGTCCGCGAGTCTCTCAAGCGCTTCCTGTCCAGTGGAGCATTGTCGATATTCCGTCACTATCGGAGGGACACGACGCCGAACAACCACCATGCGAGCTTGAAGTTTCTCAACTTTCGCTTTTTCCTCTTCAGCTACTTTCAACAGTAACTTGATTGTTTCGTAAATTTTCTCCAATTCCGGTACGTCAAATTTTTGAGATCTGCAATGCAAAGAAATTAATAGCTCTGTTCGCGAACCTGCTCTGGGATGCACCAGGGCGCACCCCAAAAGCGTTCGCGATAAATTAGGCAAGCTGGTGTCATGATGGGGGGGGGAGAAGGGGCTTTAGGAGACAGAGAAAGTAACACGGCTGTTTGTGTTCTGCCCTGCACTACACTACACTTTTTCTCCGCGAACAGACCTATTATTGCCCTGTAGAACTCGTCATACACATGTTACATTCACCCCCCCCCCCTTACACACACAAAATTCAAGGATCTAAAATGACAAGGATGATCTCTTCCTTGTTGAGCGTGCCGGGGGGGGGGAGATACCCCTCCCGGACAATATCATGACAAGGCCCACCCCAAGACAAACTTGAAAAACACTCACGATGACCCAGGAGACTGCTTTGCCCAAATAGCGTCCAATTGAGCCGAAGTAGCGGCGATTTGATTTTCCAAATAGTAGGCCGCCTTGTTGATACATTTCATGATTCTCTTAATGACAGGATCCAATTCTTGCGACTCGACAACTTCGAAATATCTGGGAAAATGGCACGTGACCGACAGGTGTTGGTGGTGCTGGGGGGGGGGGGGGTGAAAAAACCTTTGACTGTTGGTCTGCCGTCGTTTGGCTTTCGCATTTTCAATCCAACCGCACATTTCAATCAACGTGGTCCTAAGAGCGGCCACTTCACTCATTTGGGCCGATGTGGTTTCCCGTAGGTCTTTTTCAAACGATTCCAAATTGTCGATAGCGACGGTTTTTTTCACGAGATCGTCCTCGTTTATCTGAAAAAAAAAAAAAAAAAAGTGAAATGAACGTAGCGTCGACAGGATATGGGAAAAGACTTACTTGGAAGTCAAACTTTTTCGCCTTCGAAGCGTTGATAATTTTTTGAACGGTGTTTAGTTCATCGTTGACGGCCTTCCAATAGACCGTCTCGTCCACGGGCTTCGGCTCCGGTTTTTTCTCGGCTAAATTAATAATTCGTTCGACGGGGTGAAGGGGTAGCACAAAATTAAATTTAAAAATTTACCTTTCGGAGGTGTTGCAGACGATGGTTGTTGGATTTGAGGCGGTTTGTCACTTTTTTGTAGAGAGATCGACGTTGCTTGCTGAGCCTGAGGTTGAGGGTGAACTGGTGCCGAACTGGCCACAGGTTTTTGATTAGCGGCGATAGCTGGTTCTGGCTGTGAAAACATGGAAAGCGGCCGTTGTTGATTCTGCGTCAATTCGGCTGCAGGTTGTTGCTGCTGCTGCGGCGGCTGCACCTGTGGCTGCGGATGTTGTTGTGGCGGCTGCGGCTGTGGATGTTGTTGTTGCTGCTGCTGCTGCTGCGGCGGCGGCGGCTGCGAGGAAGATTGCGTCGAAAATGCGGGTTGCGTCATTCCCAACTGTTGGAACGGCGAGGTTTGAGGAAATTGAAATTGTTGAGAAGTTGCGAGAACAGAAGCTGGAGCAGGTGCAGCTGAGGGAATGGATGCCGACGATGAAAAAGGAATCGAACCGAACTGAGGCGCCGCTGGAAATCCTGTTGTTATTCCACTCGTTAAGCTACTCACCAGGCTGTTAGATAAGTCAAATTAAGGGTCAAAGTACAGCTGAAAAACGTAAATAAATTGATAATTACTTGGGCGACTTCAACGAGTTCCCGTCTGGAGCAACCTGCAAAACAAAAACTTTTGTGAACTCTTCCCCTCTCTTCTATTTTTTTCTTTTATGTTCTGTCCACTGATGGACTCTCGAACGTGTTGCTTAATTTCGATAGTTCGATTTGTTCACTCCCACCAAACTAAAGAACTCAACGAAAAAAACTTTAACGGCCCCGTTCACAAGGCATGCAGTGACTCCTAACCTGGGGGGCGCAAGTGGTTTGTAGAGGGGGCGTAAACGTGTCCCCATGCCCTTAGGGGTGAGACCCATATCATACAAATGCATCGGAAACTTCAGGAACGTCATATTTTTGTTTCTTTCTTTACGTTGTCCATATGAGCCCCACAGACCATAATACTCAATTGAGAAATGCAGTCGGCAGGACTGTCGAGTCCTTCATCCCCGGGCCTCAAAAATCAGGAAAAGGAAGAAAAAAGGAAAGTTTTACTGGAGCTCAACTGATGTTGGAGCTTTGCAGTGGTTGGGTCTTCTATGCATTTGGGGCTTTTAATGTGGTTCGGAGCATAGATGTAGCTAGACCTTTTGTTGTGGTTGGACCTTTGCTGTGATTGGACTTTTACTGTGGTTGGAACTTAGCTGTGGTTTGACCATTGCTGTGGTTGTGAGCTTTGCTATGGTTGGAGCTTTGATGTGGTTGGGCCTTTGCTGTGGTTGTAATTTAACTGTGGTTCGAGCATAGCTGTGGTTTGAACATTGCTGTGGTTAGACCTTTGCATTTTTGGTTGGAGCTTTGCTGTGGTTTGACCATTGCCGCGGTTAGACTTTGCTGTGGTTACGTTCCTGTTGTAGGTCCAACCACAACAACGCTCACAACCACAGCACTGGTCAAACCATAGCAAAGGTCTAACCACAGCAAAAGTCAGACCACAGCAAAGGTCCAACCGCAGCAATGATCCGCAATCACAGCAATGGTCAAACCCCAGCAAAAGGTGAAACCAAAGCCAAGGTCCAACCCCAGCGATGGTCGAACCACAGCAAAGCTCCAACCACCATTTATCCATTGCTGTGATTGGAGCTTTTCTGTGGTTGGACATTTCCTGTGGTTGTACCATGTCATTTGTTTCACCTTTGTGCTTGAAGTGTTGCTGTCGTTGGAGGTTCTACTGTGGTTACAGCTTCGCTGGGGTTGGACCTTGGCTGTGTGGTTAGGCCTTGTGGAGTCATTGTACTGTGTTGGGGTCTTCTTGGTGTTTGGCTGCGATTGGAGCTTTACTGTAGTTGGATGAAGGCCTTTCGAGAAAGAAGCCAGGGTAGCAGCACTGGGTCTGTTCCACTAAGGTGAAAGGGCCCCATTGAGTTTTGTCCCTGGGCTCAAATATTCTCTATCCACGGCCCTCATGACAGTAGGCCCCGACGATCAAAATCCACCCATCGCGTCCCTAAGAGAGTAGCGAGTTGCTTACGGGGCCGTCTCAATGCCACACGTTCTCCCGGCCACCTCCACCAGAAGCCATATGCCGGCTCCCCCCCCCCCTACTCAAAGCCAGCGACTCTCCAAACTATCGTACCCAGCGCTCAGGCAACCATTTTCATCTCGATGGTCCGTCAGCGCTGCTGATGTTGCCCGACCTCGCTGGGCTCTTTCATGCCGAGGAGCTCGCTATCTCGGCAGCTCTCCTTCTAGATCTTTCCCCTGCAAACAAACTGAGGCTTCCTGAGAATCGCTTGCCACTAAACATCTCCTCAGTGTGGTGCCTCGAGCACCTATGACATATAACTCCCACCACAAGACAGTTAATAGCTCAGTCTATTGAGTGGGCTTCCCCATAGGACTACATTCCCAGTGGAAAAACTTTACGCCAAGAGTTGAGCCACCATGTGAGTTGGACAAACGACGAATACGCCCAAAAATGGGAAATATTTGTTAGCCACTGGCCACAAGCGCAAGCAAAACAGATTTTTACAAGAGAAAGGAGGAAGGTTATTGTGTCGTGGGTACCGCCTCAAGCTGCCATACTCCAGAAATCCAATTACCCCCAACCCACCCCCGCATTAACAAGTCTCCATAGCTTTATTAATAGGCTCAGCAGCGATGGATACCATAAGCCATGCAAGCGCGCGGTTTTTGGACCGTGCTACCATGTTTTGGTCCAGTACAACAGAAATTAACGGGTATGGACCACTAAAAATCCCGTTAGGTACCACTTGAAGACGCGTCCAATTACAGAGGTACACCTTATTCCTATCACATATCGGCCCCACGATGACCAGTCGCCGAGCGATTCCGTCTCACGGTCTTGACAGCGCGCGTTCTCTTACGCTCTCTAGGGTCAAGGCCGGCCCACATTTTTTGGTCGTGGGCCATTACCGAAGTTGTAAGACCGCAAGCGGGCCAACTCCCTCCCTCATGCACCACCACACCACAAATCAAACACACTGATTTTTCTGCGTTACGTAAAGTATGATAGTTATGGCAGAGCCCCCACCCCAGCCCACTGACCTTACCAAGTCCAGATTTACAGAAAACGTTAAATTATACTCAGATGTTGAATTTGTATGAGCGTAGACTACGTATTTTCCACAGCTTCCGGGGCCCTAAAGAGAGATTTTCAGTAGAGGAGCGAGAACCCCCCCCCCCTCCAACCAATACTACCAATCAAGCATAGTTACACAGCTAGGCGTGATAACCGAGGTGACGAAACAGCTAGTTCCCAAGTCACCTTCACCGGTCTTTGTAACGTCAATGGCTAGAATTTTCGGATTTCTACATTTTTACCCCAATTCAGCTGATTTGCCACTCGCAAACAATCAATCTCGCGGGTCAGGCCCGCTTAAAAACCAAAATTTGGTGGAATCGGCGCTCACAAAACCCAATTTCCTGGGGTTTACTCCCTCAACAAGCCGATTTCGCAGGACTGACTCCCTAAAAGGCCAATTTCGCGCGGTTAACTGATCATAAAAGTCATTTGACGGGTTTTGATCCATGATTTGGCGCTTATAGATCCCTGACAAACTTGTGAGTTGTTCAAGAACCAATTTGGCCTTTGCCTCGTTAAAAAAAAAATCACGGATTTGCCTCTTTTAAATACAAAAGTTCGCTCCCTAAAAAAGCTATCATCACAGATTTCACACCTAAAAGATTAAAACTTCTAGTGTCTGGCTCATTCTGCAGAGAAGTTTTTGGAGTCTGAGTCCTTTCAAAAACAATATTTCGCAGGGTTGACCCATTTTACGGGATTGGTTAACCCACAACCGAGTGATTGCCGAGTGAATTCCTGTGCGCGTTAGTCTTTGTGTAGGTATGACTCAAAGTTATAGCTGTCACGTTTTAGCAATCGTACGGGAAAGCGCCTTAAAACCACATCTAAATCGGCGAAACTGCGTATCGTGAGAATTAACGACACGGGTAATGAAAATATCGAAACGAATGATCAAACGAGCCGTTAAAGGATTCCGACCTTTGAAGGAGCTCTCCCAGTAGTTTCGGTGTTTTTAGCCAGATTTCAGGGGCGACACGAATTTCTCCGCAGACAACGGCCGCGAAAAAAATCGAATGCCCCGAATTACAAAAGGAAGAGCCTCGACGCAGAAGTTGACCGAAATCAAAAACGCTCTTTTCTTGCCACTTTGAACGCTGACGGGTGTGTTTGGGACGGGAACGAAGGTATTTGACCATTTTCGCAATTGTTCCTTATCCGAACAATAGCGTCCTGCTCAAATCGGAACACTTGGAAAAACGTAAAATAGCCCAAAACCGTAAAAAATCACCCGCTCAATTCCTGAACGATTTTCAGATTCAAAATGGGACGTAACTACAAATCATGAGGTTTAACGACACGGGAACTCCAAAAAATTGGAACGAATTTGCTGAGCATCTGCAACTTGCAACGTTCTTTTCACCTTGCTGGATGAAATGAAAATTGTCGCGAGGTTAGCATGCGGTAAGAAGTTGAGTTGAGAAAACGCTATTAGTGCATTTACTTCTGCGCATGTCTTGTGTACTTCTTCCTAAAAATCTCAATACAAAGTAGAAAATAATTTAAAGGCACTTACTTGGGTGAAATACTGTTCTGGTAAAGGCTGAGGCGGCGTGCATATATTAGGTGTACCGGGAAATAGATTGACAGCATGGAATAGACACAATACGCCATCGTGGCTCATCATCAGCAAAATAGGCATCGGGGGAATCGTTAGATTCTCGACTGAAAACCCCCAACACATCAATCCTCCAGTGTTTCAAGTAATAACACGTGACCAAATGCCCACCTATGGGAATGGGACGATTACAGCTGGTGTCGACTGTCATTCCAATGGTAAATGCGTCTTCGTGGTTGTCCCTCAAAGGTAACTCGGCGCGACACGAACCGTCTTGAACCCACTGGACCCAGTTCTCATTTTCTTGAACCAGTACAGCGGCTTCGGAGGCGTTACCGGTGCTCGTAACCACTAAATTCCTGTAAAAAATCAACAATGAAGAAACTGGAAAAAATTGGAAAGAGGGAAGCGATTACCAAGGGGTGAGGTATGAGAAAAAATATTCCGGGCGAGCCACATCAGAGCAAAAGAAAACGTCGTCAAAGTTGACGAAGGATTGATTGCCGCCAGTTTTGGGCACGTCAACTATGTGCAATTCAGCCTTGGCGGAAGGGTCACCGGTGTCAACGTAGGCGGCTATAAACTGATACGTGGACAGCCAATGAACGCTGACAACTTTCAGTGGACCCTTTTGATTCGCTTTGACAGGCGGTGGAAACGTTTTAACGGCTTTCAGGTCGGGTTTGAATTGAGTCAGCGAACCGTTCCACGAGCCGATGACCGCCTGCTTACCCTTGGGACTCCAGCACATGCAACTAAAGGGAAAAAAGTGTTTGGAACGGTAACTGTCACGGTGGCCCCCAAAAACAACTTACGATGCCTGTGATGAGGGGGGTGCCGACGATATGGTCGGTCCACCGGCTTCTTTGAATTCGACGACGAGAACCGACCCGTCGGACATGACCGCTCCAATCACGCCGGCCATGGCGGGGTTCCATTGTAAATCGGTCACTCTAACACCGGGGCTACTACTTAAACGTACTTCGCCAGTTTTCCTCACTACTGCCTCAGTCGCGAACGACTTGACGTTGTAGACTTGAAGTAGAGCGCAATCCGTCACGAGGCAAACAGCTAAAGACTCACCGTCAGAACTGACGTCGACGTGACTCGGCCGAGTGGGCAGACTCAACAGGCGTCTCGGGTAGGTCTCGAGAGTCGCGTTATTTTTACTCTGCCCGTCTTGAATCGCAAGGATTTTGTCCGTTTGTACACCTGAACAAAAAAATAGCCTCTAGTCAGCCTACGCTTCACAATATTGGCATGTCCTCCGATTGACGTACATTGAATCCCGTTCGGCTCGCAAGCGAACACCAATCCATACTTGTTACAACAGGCGATAGATTTAACAGGATGACTTCGATCAAGTGCCGAATTTGAAGGGAACACTCTTAAGCGAGTCACTTGACTGAATTTGAATTCCTATGATACAGCAAAAGGCATGAGTTAATCACCCCAAACCAAAAACCTAAAAAACCGTACCTGGACTTCCTTGGTTTTAGGCGCCGGAACTGACATTATCAGCACGCTAAAATCACATAAACCTCGTAATAAATTAAATTATTAATAATAATTATCGGAAAACATCTCTTTAAAATTCAAGAAGACCCCAACAATCTTAACCCATCGAGCGATAAACTACCTGGGCGCGAACCGTAAACTAACCTGCTCGTCAGAAGCATCAAGTTTTATCATTTTGCCTACTGATCCTCTGTGGTCATTATAGTGAACAAATTACTGAAATTTAATTAATTAAGAACTTCCCGGTATGTATAATTTAACGTTAAGACCAATTTTGTCTTTAGCTTGTAAAGTTTTGTAAGAGTAGGAGTCGAGTAAGCCACCCGCCCGACGGTTATGTATGTGCACGATCCATCGTCCGATTCTGATAGAAAACTTGAGTTTCAAGTTAAACAATTTGAAATTATTTTTGTCCATTTGAACATTCCCAAAAATTAATGATTCGGACGAAAATGTGATCCACCCGGGCACGTTCCAAGTTTGGGGTCTGTTTCGTATTAATCCTAGAGAAATGAGAGGGCCTATCAGTCAATTTTTTAGGTCATCAGGATCAGGCTCCTTGTCACATAATGGCATGGGCATGGAGATTGAAACCCCAAAAGTGACCGGGACTTGTAACGGTAAAGGGTGAGAATCGGCTTGGTGAATTGTTCCACCTCCAAAGCTCCGTCTTTTTCTGGGAGTGGGTTGTTGATGAATGATGCAGGTCCGCAGTTGCTGAGCTCAAGTTACAGAAACACCGCAAGACCAACGCCCCAAAAAGCTCCAACCACAGAAAACCCCAACTCGATGAGCATCCATACAAGTAAAAATGCGAACCACCGAAAAACTCCAGGCAATACCCCCCCCCCCCCACCGAAAAACTTCATGCAATCCCCCCCCCCACCATCAAAGATCTCCAACCACAGGAAATCCTAACTTGATGAAAAGCTCCAACCACTATAAAACTGCTACCACAGAAAAAGAAAAAAAAAAAATACTTGGACCGACCACATAAATTAGGGTTGCCAAGTTGACGACATTTGACGAAATGTTCAAAGACCAGAATCTGCCTGGACAAACAGGAAAAAATTGGGACACTTGACTTGAAATGATACTTCATGAGTCACCGTGATGTCATCATAGAGGGCACTCGTGAAGGACGTGCTTGAGCTAGAACAACATAAACTAAAGCCACAAAATCTATGACCACAAAATGCTCTCACGACAAAAATATTGAACACCAAAAAGTTTAAAAGCTCGAACCAAAGACAAAGAAAGCTGCAGTCTCAAAATGCCTGAACCCCAACGAACCTAAGGTGTAACCCCAAAACGCTCCAACCACAAAAAGCATTTAACCTCTGAATCCTCTATCCGCAAAAAGCTCTAACCCGAACTACGAATAAAAGTTCGAGAGCTGTCGACAGTCTCATTCAACCTGAAGAACATAGTCACGAAAGTGTGCAAAATGATGGCATATGACTCCCCCTATTTACGATTCTGGGAGTCTGCCATGCTGAATCTGGGGCCTAAGGATTTTATAGCTAATTAAAGTCCTTAATTTGGCTCATGAATTTAATCGGAACAAAGGACATAGTCCTGAAACTGGTCTCATTCGAAAGGATTTATGGAGCTGTTTACGAATATGATCGTCTGCCTGGAGCATTTGCCCTCTGTGGCATGTCAAACTCACGAAATTTGGAAAATTCAAATTAACCGGAAGAACATAGTCCTAAAACTGGCCTCAATCGATAGGTTTTGTGTAGATGATTACAAATATGATCGTCTATCGTAACGCAGAGAGCTCCAACCCCAAAAAGGTGGAACGACAAAAAACCCTAACCTCAAAAACTCTAACCACAGAAACCTCTATCCACAAAATTATTCAAACACAAAAAGCTCTCACACATTTTTTTTTTTTTTTTTTCAGAAGAGGTCTTTTTGGTTAGTGCTTTCTGTTGTTGAAGTTTTTTGTGTTTCGAGTATTTTGTAGTTCGAGCATTTTTAGGGTTGCTGCTTTGGGATACCAAGTTTTTGAGGTTCAATTTTGCTTTTGTTGAACTTTTTGTGATTAGTGGTGTTTGTGAGTCGAGCTTTTTGCGGTCCAATATTAGGTGAATACAGAATTTTGTAGTTGAGTGCTTTGAGTGTTTCTTGTAGTAAGAACTTTTTGTGGTTATAGCATTTTGTTGTTCGAGCTTCGATTTTGGTCTTTCACCGGTTCAAAAACATTTTTTTTTTTTTGGTCAGGACCTCTTGTGGTTGAAGCTTTTTGTGCATGCAGCTTACGGCGCGGCGTTTGGTCTTCTTGGAGTTCAAGTTTTTGTGGATAGGGCATTTTGTGGTCAAGTGTTTTTTGTGGTTGAGCGTTCCTTGTAGTAAGAGCTTTTTGTGGTTAGAGGATTTTATGGTTCGAACGTTTTGTGCTTGGAGCATTTTGGAGTTGCTGCTTTCTGTGTTTCGAGCTTTTAAGGTTAGTTCTCCTTGTGGATAGAACTTTTTGTTGTTCGAGCTTCTTGGGGTTGCAGTTTTAGGTATTTGGTCTTATGGGAATTCAAGTTTTTGTGATTCAAATTGTTTGTGGTTAGACCTTTTCCTGGTCACTGCTTTTTGGGGTTAGGGGGTTATAGCTTTTAGTGATAGAGCTTTCTTTGGTTACAGCAGGTCAAGTGTTAATCTTGTCGTTAATGTTGTTTGATATTTGTGGGGTTCAAGCTTTCTATGGTTAGAGAGTTTAGTGGCAGGTACTTTTTATGAATAGAGCTTTTTGGCGTTCGTTTTTTATGTTCAATTTTGTCATGGATAAACGTTTATGTGGTCAGATATTTCTACGGTTAGAGCTTTCTGTGGTTAGAGGATTTAGTGGTCAGAGCTTTTGTGGTTAGATCTTTTAGGGGTTTTGGGCTTCAATGTTTTTGTGGTTAGATAATTTATTTTGGTTGAGAACTCGTTAGAGCTTTTGAGGTTAGAGCTTCTTGTGATTAGAGTGT
Source organism: Corythucha ciliata (assembly GCA_038030265.1). Taxonomy (NCBI): domain Eukaryota; kingdom Metazoa; phylum Arthropoda; class Insecta; order Hemiptera; family Tingidae; genus Corythucha; species Corythucha ciliata. Next base: position 11,021,266 of record CM075941.1, read on the forward strand.
TCAAGCTCAAGCACGACCTTCACGACGAAACCTCAATTCGAGTGTCCCGTTTTTTCCTTTTTGTCCCGGTAGATTTCTGGACTTTGAACTTTTTGTCCACAATTTTCTCAAATTTCGAGTTGGCAACCCTAGAATAAAGTTCTTTCTACTTCTTGTATGTACACTTGTACATACAAGGAGATAGCAAGGACAGGAAAATTATTGAAACCGAAAGCTATATTTGGAAACCGTCAATTCACCCCTTCAAACTGGTTAATTAGTACTAAAACTTTTTACTAAAAATTTTTTGCTGAATATACTGTCAATTTTTACCAAGAAACAGGCAAAGTCACCTGAAAACTGACACCCCCCCCCACCCTGACTGCCCATTCAAGCAGAAAACGGCAAATTTAGACCCCAGAACCTGATGGTTTAGCTTTAAAAAGTGAGTTCGTTTCCGGAAAAAGAAAATTTGACTCGTTATAATGACAGTTAAAAGTGGTTTTATCTCAAATAGGCCGTCAATTTCACCCTCGTAAACAACCAACAATTGGTCTGTTATGTATCGAGTAATTCAATTTTTAAGCGGGCCACACACGACCATGCTTGACAAGCATGGTTAGTCGCGCTTGTCATGCATGTTTGACGTTTGACGCCGCACCCACACGTTTAACCCCGCCGTCAAGCTTCATTTGTTATTGAAATTCATTACTTTGAAACGTAGGGTTATTGTGACGTCTGAAAAATGGTTTCCCCGATTTTTTCCTATTAGAGGCAATATGGCTTATTTTGATGGTTTACACTGGTTTCCCGAACCTTTCGTGTGACATCTCAGTGAAAATCCAACCAATTTTTTAAATTTTCTTAAAGCACAACAGGGTGTTTCCTCCTGAAACACCCTGTATATGTATAGTCAAAGGATTTATGGAAACCAATCCTGTGATTCATAGTAAAATCACCCCAAAATCCCTCTTTCTTGATGCTTTGAAGGTTTGATGGTTTGAAACACACACACACGATCAAATCTGTTTGTCAAACCTCATGTTTGCGAGCAAATTTTCTGGCAACGACTGAAAATCATCAAACGTGCTCTGAATCCTTCAAACTTGACCCCACACACGATCAAAAATAGACAAGTTTCGGAGGCTAACATTCAGTGAAAATACTTGTTAGGGAGTAAAATAGTCAAGAAATGGCAAGGATTCAGGGTTAAGTAGGTAAGAAATTGCCAGTTTCGGGGCTGAAATATCCTCAAAAATTGCAAGCGGTGGACTAAATTAGTCGCGTGACTGCATGTTTGCGGCTATAAACAGCTGCGAGGTCACTATTTTAGGGGGAAACCCTGCGACATTTTGGAGCAAGAATTTGCTGTTGAACACGATTGTACGTGCCAATAAATGACTAAGCAGTTAAGCACTTCAATAAACGAATTGTATGGCTAAAAAGCCGTTAATTGTAACATTGGAGCTCAGTCGCCACGAAATTGCTACTATCGGAGATACAAATATGAAAATTGTAATTTTCGGGTCTAAATATCACCGAAATAGTCCAAGACACCTGGCCCCGGGGGCCAAAAATTTTAGCCCACTCAGCCATAGGGCCGGAAACGGTCGAATATTACTTTAAGGCTTGAAAAAGTTTGGTGATTTTGAGAGAACTGATCATTAGGCCTGGAAAGTGCTAATTCAGTCCCGAAAACTTCTCTCGTTGAAGCGTAGCACTAAAAACTAATTATGTGACGACAAAGCTGGGAATTTCCCGCCTAGAAAACACACTTGGATCATGAATCATTGAATTTCTGTCCGAAACTGGTACTTTCGGCGCTGAAGCTGACTATTTGTCCTATAAATCGTTCAGTTTAGCCCGAGAAACAGAAAACACAGAATATTATTGAACCGCCGATCCAAAGCCGTTCCAAGTCGGCCGAAACCTTCGACAACGCGAAGCGCTCATGTTTGGCCCATTTAGGAGTCGTCGATTTGGGCTGGCCGAGACCGGGTACATTCCGCTAGTGACCCAAAGAAATCACCGCGATATCGGCAAAAATGGCCTAAATTCAAAATTATACGAAACTACATGTCGGATTTTAGATCAGACAAGCCGTTGAAGGAATTCTGATTTTTTTCGCCGCTTTGGCCTGTTTTAAGGGGGCCGCACAAATGTTCCCACCAATTCTTTTCTCACGCTGACGACAGCCCTGTAGCCCGAGGAAGAGATAATCGGCGGATTCTAACGCCCCTTTAGGGGTCACTGACGGCTGCCTGGGCCGTTCGGGTCTGGGGCATTTTGGCAGGGACCGGCTGCATTTTTAGTAGAATAGTCTGGGGGGGGGGGGGTTGTACCCATGAACCGCGTCCGAATGTTTCCTTTTCTTGCTAAGCGGGTTCGTCGACTCACTCAGACCCCTCTTGACCAGTTTTATCCAAAATATGATTATCGAGGTTGTCAATCCCTCCAATTATATTCGAGACAATGAAAATGTATCGAAATGAGTTCCAACACATCAATCAGCGTGAGTGTTTTTCTATAGAGCGCTAGGCGCGATTCTGCGGCTAAATTACCGATTTCCGAACATAGCGAAGTTTCATGAGGAAAACAGTTCATGTTACAGGGCTCTTGCAAAATTTATTCACACCAATTTATCGTTATTTTACTTTATTTCGCCTATTTTTATATATCCTGCCAGCCATGCTACGTTCACCGTGTTTTGAATCATTAGTTTACGCGAGACCCCCCTCTGCCACCACCCTATTCCATCGTGACTGACTAACAGCATCTCTTTGGCAATTGGCAAGCTTTTTTTTTTTTTTTTTTTTTTTTTTTTTTTTTTTTTTTTTTTAATATTTAAAAATTCTTATTTTTAGAATCTTTCAAGCCTTAACAACGGTGCACCACCTGGATGCCATTCACTTGAGAATCAAAAATGCAGCCCAGTGCGTAGGCGCACCCCATCCAATTTCAGTGAATGAAACACAAGCCTTGTTCACACGTTTTTTGAATGGCCCGCGATATTTATTTATTTATTTTTACTTGGCTTTATGCAGAGATCAGATTAAAAATAGGCGAGAAAAGTGCCTATAAAATAGTCTCTCAGGCCTCTCTCAAAATATTTTGAAACGTGCACAAAGAGATCCTTTTGCTAACTTTTAACGGCCCCAATAAACCCTTCCCTTCTCCCCATTCCTGTTCCAAATAAAAATTGCCTGTCTCTTCAACTGACCGTTAATCATGAAGTTGGTGAAAATGAAATTGTCAAGTTGTCTGTATCGCTTAAAAATAGCGAACCCTAAAAAAAAAAGGGGGTGGATTGGTGGCTGAGTAAATGTTGAGAGAGAGAGGGTGCCGTATTAGATTAGTTTCAACAGTTCAGTTTGTCCTATTCATTCAGAATTTTACATAATATACATTAATTTTGTTTTAATGAAGATTTTCAATAGAATTAAAAACGTCCTGGTATTGTTTTTGTGATGAAACAGTGGCGGAGTGTGTTATAAAAAACAAAAAAAAATGTCGTTTCTGGGTAAAGAAGAGAGGCAAAAGTGTTGGACAACGAGAGACGCTTACTGGCAGTGTTTGGACAATAATCAAGACGCTGAAGTTTGTAATCAGCTAAGAAAAATTTACGAAGAAGCCTGCCCTTCTCAGTGGGTAAGTGCATAGTTAATAAAATATTAATTAAAGTTTGTTTTGTTTCTTTTTTTGAATAAGAGTTTTGACGGGATATTTAAGGGGGGCGGGCGTGAATGTTGAATTCGATAGAATTATAAAAATCTCTGAACCATGAATGAACCTAAAAGTCAATTTGGTCCATACGTTGGCGCATATCTGTGTTTATATTTACTTTCGTCGTCAATTTTTTCCCCGCAGTCAACTCACTCCCCCAGAACTCGAATTTTTCCCGTCACTTCTCTCTCTCACTTATTTAACTTATTTTCGTTTTTCTTTTTTTTTTTTTTTTTTAATTAATTTTAGGTGAGACATTTTGACAGGAAGCGCAGTTACCTACAATTTAAAGAACGAATTGAAAAACAAGGGTACGATCCTGACTCGACGCTTAAATCATAAAATCCTAATTATCGTTTAAAGACGTTACGTAGTTGTACATATTTCACACCATTTTGTTTTAAACAAAATATAAAATAAACTAATTAAATAATGCAATTTAACGCGCTTCAACGCGTTTTAGGAGGATTATGATTAAAAACTACTACCCCCCCTCCTAATATCCCTCCGACTAGCTCAAAGCTTGCCGTGAATGGACGGGATGACCACGACCATACCACTTAAGGAATTATAACTGAGTATGCTTGGCCGCCATATTGAGCTTTAATAACAAAGTTAACGTAAAGATTTTATTCTTTTACTAGTATGTTGGTTTTATGCTTCCTATTCATACATTTATTGCAACGTCGTGGAATGGCATAAGTGAGAATATTGTTCATTAAAAGAGCTGCAATTCCAAAGTAGAAACGGCGAATGAAAAACTGGCGGGTTGTTAGAAATAAATCGAGAACGTTGTCTTTATAGTTACGTCAATCGCTCTTGAACCCTTTAAATAAGTAAAATGAAATGATTGATTCTGCAAGTTATAAGGCCCCGTTCAAAAAGTACCGTCTGCTATGCGTCTGTGGAGTCCATGTAACCTATCAAAATGCTTTTTCGAGGGAATAATAGTTTATTGCATCACAACATTAGTCGTAATACAACTCAGTAAATCGTGTAAATATACATATATATTTACAACCAAATCCAGTCTAGTAGGAGCTCCTCGACACGCTTCTTGAACGCCCAGAGACGAAAATTTCATGACTCCTGAGGGCAGCTTATTAAATAAACGAGGCCCCAATGCGTTTGGGTTGGAGTCTTGTGATCTGCTTAGGCGGCAACTCTCAGATATAAGCCGTTCCTTGTTGCAAGTCGCGTAGCATAGCCGTGCTGAAGGGGCAAAAATCTGCTGTCCAACAACCAAGTTCCTAGTCCAACAGGCCATCCTGAGAATGTACACGGTGACAAGTGTCGGGATTCTGCCCTTTTGAAAGAGTGGCCTGTATGAGTCTCTCGGCTTCGCCCCAACGAGAACTCGAACTGCCTTCTTCTGGAGCTTGAGGACCTTATGAGAATGCGGAGAATTACCCCATACCAGAGATACCATATGACATTTTGGAGTGGAAGATGGCAAAGTATACCACTCTGAGAACAGATTCCGACAGCAACGTCGACAGCCGCCGAAGCTCGAACTCGGCCAGCGACAGCGGCTGATTCAGGCAAGCCACATGAGCCTCCCACGACAATCTTGAGTCGAACGTAATTCCCAGAAACTTGACACTGGAGCTATTCACCCTGCCGCAGGAAAGGTCCATCTGCAAGTCCAGCGTCTTTGCCTGATTTACTACGAGACGGTTTGACAGGCACCAGTCTCTCAGGATCGATGATGATTCTTCAATGCCCCTTCGAGCATCCTCTAGCTGCGAAGTCTCACTCCCCGAGCTCACATTGTGACATCATCAGCGTAAAGAAACGGCTGCACCCTTGCCGACTCCAGGTTTGGCACGAGATCGACGATGTAGATGTTGAAAAGCAGGGGCCCCAGATACAGCCCTGCGCAGCAGATACTGCGATTCCGCGAAGTCCGTTATCTGTTCGCTAACCAAGAGCTCGAAACTCTTGAACTCATCTGTCAAGAGTCAAGAGTAAATCGTTTTGTTTGTTGTCATTGTGTGCGACTAAAAATTGCGAATTACACTTCTCCTATTCATGATTTCATGCCCGCGAAAGCCCATCACAAAAAGACAAAACTAAACTAAACAATAGGTTAAACATCAGCTGTGTTAGAAACGTCAGGTTATAGCTCTCTTTGATCAAAATTAAGTAGAGGTTAAAAGCCAAAATCACGAATTTTGTGTTTTGTCCATTATCACGAAATTTGGGGTTTTGTCGAGCTATTATTTTTTGCGAATTTATCGAAACCAAGAAATTTGGTTTTTGAAAGAGCAAAACCCATCCTCTGGCACTCGACTTTACCTGGAAAACCCATTAAAGGCTTGGCCAGGCATGTGTCCATATTGGACAAAATATCTTCCAATATTAATTAATTTATAGCATTGCCTAGAAACCGGCCAACTGGAAATTGAAACGAATTGTCAAATATTTTACAGTATTTGACAAACGTGTGGCCCTCCTAATTCCTGATGGGTGAAATTCCTCATATTTTTTACAAAATCTCGTACTCTCACGTCCCTCCGCGGGCACACTCCTGAAAAAGGGTGCCCTGAGCAGTGCGATGGGAGGCAGGGTAACCAGCCGTCCATAGATGTAAGCCACCGATATGACGGAAAATGAAGAGGACCTTTTGCTGAGACTGAGAGTAGTACGCTCTGGTGGAGGCATGGCGGATTACAAGAGGTTGGCGTGGACCTCCTTGGAACCGCGAATGCTATTCATATAAAAACCGGAATTTGATTTGATTGCCAAAGAAACTGGAAATTTTGCCATTGAACAGAGTTTTTTGGATGAAAAACATGGAAAGATTACCCAATAGAATTATAGTTTAATAATTGAGCTTAGATGACGCTGTCTACGGAAATTTAGGGGATTACTCCCCTCCTCACCGCACCAGCCTAGTGACAACTGTGAATTCGAGGGAGTGGGGAGGCTGAAAATAAAGAAATTAATCTATAATTAAATACTTACTTCTTTACTTGTTTTGAGTTCCGAGAAAAAATTTCTCCCCAGGTGGGATTCGAACCCACGACCTCCTAGTTTCGCGCCAGGTGCTCTAACCAACTGAGCTATCCGGGGAGTCCACGCAAAGAGCGAATCCACCCAGGATAAATCCCCTCTCGGAACTCAAACTGCACCTAACGGGTCAGTGCATGTCATACGTCATTTTTTCCTAATGTGTCCGACAATTAATTGAATAATTGAGCTTGGACCCTATCTACGGACGTTTAGAGGATAACTCCCCTTTTCACCGCACCACCATAGTCACAAGTGTGAATTCAAGGGAGTGGGGAGGCTGAAAATAAAGAAATTAATCTTTAAATTAAATACTTACTTCTTTACTTGTTCTGAGTACAGGAAATTTCGCCATTGAACGCGGGTTTTTGGACGGAAAAAATGGAAAGATTACCCGATAGAATCCTACTTTTTGGACTACAACTGTCACGACTGACCATGAATAGCACAGGACTGAACGAAAATGTATCCAATTTTTTACCTTCAAAACCGATTAATTAGGCCTAGAAGTTCACAATACGAGTATTTCATCCCTGTTATTGGCTTCCACCCGTGCAAGAAGCTGGAAAATGTACTGGGCACACTGAAAACGCTAGTGAAATGCCAGGAAACAGTCCATAATTTGACCAGGGCCCTTAATTGGTTCTTGGGATCATAAAATGAACCACAGAGTCTGACTATTTTGGCCCTAAAATTAATCAATCACACGGAATTGAATATTGGGATCACTGTAGACACTCTAGACTCTAGACTAGACAATCAATAATGCCTCAACATGGTGACTTTTCGGCCACGGTACTTACTACCTCTAACCCTGAAAGTCAGGAACGTAGCGATGGCGTGGCGGGAGAGGCAGTCCGCCACGGGTACCACTCAGTGGTGGTGGTTGCCAAAATCTGGACACATCGAGTTTGAAGACTCCCCCTTCCCCCTGCCTTCTCTGAGATTTTGAAAGAAACCGGACTTTGTCAATAGGGAAATTGCTTTTGTTTTGGGCAAACTTACGAATTTTGGTACCGACAGTAAGAGTTTGCCCCTAAATTGTCCGTTTTAGAGTCGTGTATTCGGTATGATGCGATGATTTTAATTATTTCTGAACCAAGGAGTCAAAATTACCAGTTTTGGACCGAAAACCAAGGTATAGTGGTTATGAAACCGGTGATTTTTGGCCAAGTTAATTAGTTTCTGGGGCCTACGTTGGGTTGTGAGATAGTTTTGGGACTAGGCAAACCTGAATATTTTGTTCCCGGGATTGACAGACAGTTCATGTGCTGAAAATACAGTTTCCGTGACAAAGATATAAGTTGTTTGCCTGTGAAACAAAAGACAGTTTCGTGTCACGGGGTCATACGCCAAACACGGTCGATTAGTCAATTTTTGGGAGTATAAATTCGTCAGTTTTACGGCAACGTTTGGCGGAATACCTGTTTTACATCTACGCCAATATGATTCTAGGCGGAATAGCTAATGGATTCCAGGCCAGAGTAGTTAGGTTATTGAGGGTGGAAATAGTCCGTTTCCTGGCTATTACGTCAGTTTCTAGGGAAAGTCAGTCTCCCTCGATATCCCGTCGAAAATCGGTAATATTCTTGTTTTTTTCTTTTTGGAAAAATCTGTTTGTGGAGGAAAATGTCTTGGCTTTGGGCTGAAACGACAGCTTGGGACTAAAGTTACCGTTTCCTGTATGAAATTGTCAGTTTCAAAGGTAAAGCCTGCAGTTCTAGATGTTCTGACAGTATTGTGAGTCATCGGAAGGGGGTCATCGTGAAACGTACATTTAGATTTTATGTAAAGTTTCCTGTTCAATGGGCCTCGATATCTAGATTTAGGGCCAAAATTCCAAATTTTACGAACAAATAGTAAGTTTTATGGGCGGATCGAGGCTATGGACATCCCATTGTGTGAAATTGACTATTTCTTTGTGAAAAATTCTGCAGTTCTGAAAAGAGTAGCTTTTTTTCAACGTGTGGTCTTCATTCGTGGATTCCTTATTTATGGGCTCTATTTTCTTGGGCTTTGTACACGTGGACTCTGTATTCGTAGAGAAGAATCTTGGATTTGGCCCCCTCTATTCAGGTCTCCTTTATCCGCCTAAGGCTGAGCGTATAGCAAGCAGTAGCGTAATTAAGACAATACAATACAAATCAAAATTCGTTGGTAGTGCTCGATTCATTTGCCAGGAAAACTAACTGTATTTTCTAGTTTTTTCACATTTTCAGTAAGTTTTTAAGATATGAACGATCACTCAACCCGCCCCGGGGTGCCAAATGCTTTTTAACTGCCAGTGCTGAAAGTTTCATCTTTCTTCAGAAAATTCACTCCTTGAACGCTTTGAGACTGACAATTTACCTCTCAGACTCCGCATCTTCCACGGTCGTGAAAAGCTAGTAACTTTGACCTAGAAACAAACTTCCCTGCGATTGTGGGGGGTGGCGGAGATCCGTCACGAAACATTATTTAGGCATCGCCACAACAGAACGCGGACTGGTCCGCTTGTGGGAAAAACCATGGCAACATCAGGGTATACCTCGCCAATTTTGACATATGGTTCTTTGGCGAGCGGACCAGTCCGCGCGGCAGTTAACGAGGCCTTTAAAGCCACAAAAACATCCTGCCGCCCCACCACCATCACCCGCAACGTCTTGCTAAAACTAACCCCCCCCCCCCCCGAAAATTTTGTTTTCGTTGACCGAAATATTCTTGTCACAGAATTGGAGACACAAGCGAGGCCAACAATGAAGTAGCATCAGTTAATAAACCAAAGTCGAAAAAATTCTTCAGACAGGTACGCCTGGTTTTTTTCCATGCTTGTAACACCTTGTTTCCTGTTATTTACGTACCACGAAACTCGTTACTTTTAACAGCAATAATGGCGGGAGACACTAACGTCGCGAATTCACTGGCCGCGTCGCTCAACATTCTCAAGTATCTTTCGCCTAGCGACAGTAAAATCCACGTCGAACATTTTAGAGTATAATCTTGTCGTTTCTATGTGCGTGGATCTCACCTTTTTACAACATTTTGTTTGTTTGTTTGTTTCCTCAAGTCGGTGATTACAAATTGTCAAAAGCTTAGCTCAACCCCCAATGCGCTTCTTCCGCCATGCCTGGGAGATATGGCCGAATTGTTAATAGTGAAATTGGTTTCTGCGCGTGCGCTGTCATCAGAGGCTCGGTATGTTTTTGTTTTTTCTTTTTTTTTCCGTTAAACTCGTTTTTTGTGTTGTTTTAAATGTCGGGGTATTTTACAGGTCACTGTGTGCTGTAGCTTTCGCTTTGGTCCTCTGTACAATTTCTGATCCCAATTCTGTTGCTCTTATGTACTCCAAAATATTTTTAACAAGATGTTCCGATGATAACGAAGTAAAACTGACATTTTTGGTGACTTTTTAGCAATTAAATCATTAACTTTTTTACAATCTCTTTCTAAAAGGTGAGACTGTTGTTGTACAAGGGCGGATCTGAACTTCGTTTAGAAATACCCCAGGATGACGTCCCCTCGTTTCAGTTATTTCTTACTCATGGGCTTCTTCAAGCTCAGCCCATATTCTGGGCGTCAACCGTCGTTTCTCAGGTGGAGATCCCTCCACCACCGACCTTTAAATCGCTTTTATTAAACGCAAAATTGTTTAGGCTAATTGGAGCAACCTTCTTGTTGGACGAATGTTCCCTCTGATCGAAACTGAATGTTTTGCGTACACATCGCGCACGCTACTAGCTTTTAAATGTTTGGTTTCTTGGATTAAAAAGATTAAGCAGTCTTTGGACGGTCGGATGACTCAAAATCTCGCCATGAGAATTATGAATATTATTTCGTCCAACTGGGAGAATCCGTTTAATGGTAAATTATTTGACGTCCTTCCAATTAAACGTGTATTAATAATAATTTTTTAAAAAGGCGTTCGAGAACAAAATTCCGCAGTTCTGGAACATTTCCTGGATATGACGTCGGATGCAGCCAATGATGAAGTGCCGTCCCTTCTAAGGCCGCAGGCTCTCTTAGAACTTGTTTTGAATGAAATGTCTTGGATGATGAAAAGCAAGTACTTTCTATTGTCTGCCATTCTACCCAAGGCGTCGCCTGTTGACGTAAGAACGCGGTGTCGACTGGTTTAAAACGACGTGATTACCCGAAATAATTCGTTTCATTTCAGGTACTCGAAGAGCACGGGCAAGAGTTAATGAGCGGGTTAACTACGAGTCTTGGTTTCACCCATCTCGTATCGGCCGGCACTGAACTGTACAGAACGTGCCTCGAATTCATTTCGTACGAACAGTGGCTTCTACTGTTCCTACCTTCGATTCTCACGCTTATTAGCACATCACCGTTCACGTAAAGAGTAACCTTGAGATAAGTTAGTCCCCAAGCCTCCTCACAACCTTTTGTTGTCTAGTTTATCAAAAATGAACGTCTTCAATTACTGGATCATACCGACTATGAAAGTCTTCAGGCAGAGTCTCGAACAGATCTACGACGGACTAGTCTACACCGCCTCGACAAATGAATCCGATCAAGAAGACCTTCTGTTGACTCAAGTGATGGCGTTGAAAACCGGTAGAAAAGAAGGCTGCGAAATGTTCCAGTGGGGGAAAATTGCTAAACTGTCTAGCCTGTCCGAGTCGTTGATTCATTCAAACGAACTCATTCGAGCAAACGGTAACACTTGAAGGAGAATAGTTCGTTGGGGGTTGGACCGAACTTAGTTTCGACACTTTTCCCCATAGGATTTGCCACCGTGTGTTTATCATCGAAGACACTGACGTTTCCAAGGGATGAAGAATTTCGTTTGGTTATCAAATTTTTAGAGGAAAATGCCAATTCTGACTCAACACCACTGAGAAGAAGTTTGATATCGAGTTTTACAGTTTTCCTTGTTAGAGTCAAAGATGCGTGCCTTCAAGTACGTTTTGTTTTTTTACCACATAAGACTTTCACTGAAATCGTTTTGTTATTCCTAGTGTCTACGAGAAGATAGGGAGACTATGTGCGTTGAAAAAAGTATCTGTCTTTCGAACGCCATGCGATTCCTCGAAAGTCTCTACAATTTCCTCATTTCCTGCCTCGAAGTCGGTTCCAACTATCAGAGGAAAATCACGGCTCTCGAATTGTACAAAATCGTTTTGAGTCACTTGTCGAATGAGAGCAGCAACGGTGGTGTCCCTTCGTCGAATACACTCGGACGGCGGGGGAATTCCGTTAAAATGTCGGACGGTCAACGCGTTATGAAGCACGCGATCGCTGTAAGCTCTCCCTTCTCCCCTTCAGGGGATGTTGGAGATATTAACTAAAACTACCTGATGTTAATAGATTTATGTTTTGCTCAGGTGGGTAAATGGGGTTTCACCTCGGAGGCGGGACGCGAGTGTTTGCTGTATTGCATTTCAGACTCGAGCGAAGACGTCCGCGAGACAGCCTCCTACCTTCTCGTCGCACATTTTAAAATGGCCGACCCCGATTTGTCGCGCTTCGCCAGCCTCTTCAATAAAGGACTGACGATGTGCAGCGATCAATTGTTTTACAACGTTGGCTGCGGTTCGACTTTTATTTACACCATCGTTCATCTAGCCTACAAGGGACCGACGGGCGATGCCAAATGTCTCGGAATTAAAACTGACCGGGTAAACGAAAAATGTACTACAAAAATTCGTTTACTCCCGCCCCTTTTCGACGTCAGGTTTGCTCAACACTTTTGCCGATCGCTGAAAATCAAGCGTCGACACTGAGAATCGACCTGTTGAGTGCCACTACGAATGGCTCTCCTCTTTACGGTTGGTTTTCTCCGCTGTCTATTTTTTTTTTTTTTTTTCGACGAGAAAAAAATAATTCCCTAACGTTAACGTATAGGAATCTTGGAAGCGCTCAATCGCCTTGTGGGAGATACCTCGAGCCCGGAATATAAGAAAATGAGCCACGCCGAATGCCTAAGACTGATGACCCTCATTGAAACCGTGTCTCGTCATTTGCTTCAAGTATTAGCATCAAAGACCAACGCTGTAACAGGTAAGGGGAGGGGAGGGGAGGAGGTACTTCGGTATAAAAGGTCAAAGAGTCCTACCTCAAAGCCCGGGAAACAGGCAACTCCAAGCCCAACAAGCTGGAAAGCTTATCCCCCCCCCCAATTGATTGTTTTATTAATCATACCACTTCATAGCCCAGCGGTAACAAGAACTATGTATTACACACTAACAATAAGCGTTGAAAGCGATGATGATGGAGAATGAAGACGATAGGGGTGGTCGCCTCACACCGTCCTTTACAAAACCAGACCGAACCACGAGCATGCCCTACTGACAACCGGACCACAAAATTGGACAGCTTGGCCCCCTAAAATTGTGCCCATTTAGCCCAGAGGGCACAAATGTTGAAATCCCCCCCTCCCACCAGTAATCAATTTTTGCACGATCGAGAACGGGTGAGCCTAATTTACTGCCCAGAGTTATCTCTTCTGACCCGGAACTTAAAAATACTCGGATTGAGCTGAGACTTAGCAAACGCGTGGGTCAATACGCCTTGCACACCAGTCCGCCATGGATTGACTGAACATATTCAGCTCAAACCGAGCATTTCAAGTTCCGTAAAGAAAAATCTGGGTCAGTAAATTTGGCCCTTCAATCGAGAAATATTTACGTACAGAAACAGAACAAAAACTTTTTTCTGGCCTGTTTGGAACAAAAACTTACGATTCAGCATAAAGGACCGAATATCGGCCGCGTAAATGGTCATTTTACATCTCGGGCTTATTTTACAATGAAATTGCGGTACTAGCCTTCCCTTTTGCTGCGTATGTGAGGGTGTAACAAACATCGACAAAGGTACACAGTAACAATATAACAATAATAAATAATGAAGAAATTACGGAAAATCAAAGTCCAAAAAGTTCTCAAGGCTAATAAAAGAGCCAGAGTAGGATCCACCTGAATATCGAGAAACTTGAATTTCTGGGGATTGTCGTAGTCCATCAAATTTCGCAGACTTCACTCACCAGCATGTTATTAGCCTCACACCAGACATTCACGCAAGCCTTAATTTCACTCGACTTATGGAATGCCGACTGGAGCTCTCTGTCTGCCCATTGCACCGTCCGAGAAAGGAGGAGAAACCTTGGGATTCAAGTGCTGCCGGCAAGTCGTTCATCGCCACGAGAAAAAGGATAGGTCCCAGGATCGATCCTTGAGGCATTCCCCAGTTAGAACCGGCGGCCATTTCGAAAAGCGATTCGCAGCTCTCACCGTTTGGTATCTGCCATTGAGATAAGACGATATCATGCCCTTTCCGAGAAACCAAACCGTCGGATTTTCTCCACCAAGATGAGGTGGCCCACACGATCGAAGGCCCTTGAGAGATCCACGAATACCGACGCCATGTACCGGCGATTCTCGAATCCCCTGAGAACTTCGTTTACGAAGCCCATTACAGCATCGCTCATTGAGCGTCCCTGACGAAAACCAAACTGCGAGGCATGAAACACACCAGTGGATTCCATGAATGCAGTAATCTGCTTAGCCATGACCATTTCAATAATTTTAGAAAAAATTGCCAAAATTGATGTAGGTCTGTAGTTTCCTGGAGAATTTCTATCACCTTTTTTAGCTATATATATATATATATATATTTATGGCCCTTTTTTGTTAGCACGATCACGGTCGCAATTTTTGACTTAGGGCAACCAAATTTGGCCTAAAAATCAATAGCGTGAATATCTCGGACGAGTTCGTGATCCAGATGAATCGGTCCACGGGAACGGTGTAAAAGAGGGGTTTGAATTAGTTGAAAATTCGCTACCGCACGGCTGTTGCTGCAATTGCCCCCAAAATTGACTCGAGTAACGAAAAATGAACGCGCTTTCGTATGAGACCCTAGTGAACCAAATCCGTTGATATGGCAGGGTAGTTCTCGGCGGAGGGGAGCTATTAAATTAACGCTATGCCTTACTGGACCACCCAATTACCAAAAAATTTCATTGACATTGTATTTTGAGCCGTCTCTTTTATTTTATTTGCCTACAGCCTAATAAATCTTGAGTAAAAAATTCCGAGGTGGGCCAAAAAGGGAGGAACAAAAAAAAAATAAAAAAAAAATTGTTTCGGATTCGAACCCAGGCACTCCGCAATGGTGAAATTGTGACATACCATTTAACCTAATGTAACTGATCTGAAAATTAACGTAATCTGAAAAAAGTTTTGTTCCGACAGCAGCCTGTCGGGAGAAGTGCATTTCATTCATGCGACAATCGAGTCAAACCTCATAAGTTAGAACGATATCAATCAATTATGAATGAAATTTAGGCCGGAATGAAGATTTTAATTGCAAATAACTCCTCTAACAAGAGTCCGCCTTCCCATATCGTATAGGCAACCAAACCGACTCTGTTTCATTTTTCATTTTCATCATTTTATTCCCCCTCAGTAGGTGCCAAAAAAGGAGACTGCGGTAAAAAGAAACACGATTTTATGATTTTGACTTTCTAAACCACGGCCTAAATGTCATTCATAATTGATTGATATCGTTCTAACTTATGAGGTTTGACTCGATTGTCGCATGAATGAAATGCACTTCTCCCGACAGGCTGCTGTCGGAACAAAATTATAAATTGGGATTACAACTCCCAACTTCAGGCAATCCGGGAAGATGCCTTCAGACGTGTCAGCAATTCTGCAATGACATCGGCCACTCTTTTGCGCATGATCGAATTAACTCCGAAAAAGTCAAGACTCAGTTTTTCAAGTCCAGGATGGCTTTTTGCACCTCACTGGTTGATACCTCTCTGAAATTAAACTCATCGGTAGTAGGAAAAGACATTTTTGCAGTCAATGAAGCCTCGGAACACTCAGATCCATTTGAGCAAGAAATCTGAGGCGTGGAGAAGTAGTCAACGAAATCGTCCGGAGAGATACACATTTCGGGGGCAGTGCTTGTTTTTCCATTAACGAGACCCCAAATATAGCCTGTTGTGTGTTTGCCGCTTTTAAAATGACCTCATCGTTCTTTCGTTTTCTGGCCTCTGATAACTTACGCTTATATTCTCTCCGTAGTTTCTTCCAAAGCAGAAGAGAGGTTTCAGATTTAGTCGAGCCGTACTGATGACAAGCATCTATGAGTCGAGACTTAAGTGCCGTAGGTCAGCATATCATACCATCCGTTCCCACTAGCCAGACCACCACCTTCTTACACCGAACCTGCCAGGGAAAGGCCTTTTCGGCAGAAAACGAGAACGCTTCAACCAGATTGTTCCAATTTGTGTTGACATCACAGCCAGACACAAGCAAGGGTCATTCGACGTTTTCTAGAAGGCTGGAAGGGTGACAAATTTTCTCGTAGTCCGCGTCGGAAACTACCACACGGACGGACGTGGTATATCTTGTTGGTAATTTGTAGACACCAATGTCGTTAAGACCGTGGGGTGACAATACCTTAGTGATATCCGACTCCGTGGCAGATGGTTTAAAGCACAAAATAAAGATCCCCTTCTTCTTCGGCACAACTAAATTCTCGCCAGACCCAGCCATGGAACCAAAAACCGCATTCCGTTTTCTCCGAACCACGTTATTTGAACAGAGAGCAACATTATGTAGTTTTATGCAAAAATCAAAATTTCACTATCTACTGGAATAGCCATATTTGTGCTAAAATCACCATTTTTGTGCTGAAATCGCCAGTTTCGATGTAAAAGTTCTGATTTGTAGTGAAAACTTCAGTTTTCTTTTAACAGTTTTAGGGTAAAAACTTCAATTTTGGGTTAAAAAACGTCAGTATTGACGAAAAGTTGCCAGTTTTGCGGTGAATACGCCAGTTTGGGGGTAAACAATTCATTTTGAGGGAAACCTGCCTTCAGTTCAAGGGTGAAATCACTAGTATTGTCTTGAAATCTTCAGTTTTGGTATAACATGACAGCTTTGGCGTGAAATCTTTATTTTTGGAGGATTTCATCTCAAAAAGGGGCGATTATAGCCCAATGATAAAGATTTCACGCCGGTGTATTAAAACTAGAAGATATCACTACAATAATGGTGATTTTACCCTTAAACTTTCGATAGTTTTTCCTCAAAACGAAAATTTTACCTCTGAACTGGTGATTTTACCAGAAAACAGAAGTTTTTAACCCAAAATTCAAGTTTCTACCCTAGAAAAATTACCAGAAAACTGAAATTTTCACTACGAAACTGCCAATTTAAAAAAAAACTGCAAATTTCGTTAGTTTTCAAAGACAGAGTCGTCAGTTTTCGCGTAAAATCATCTGTTTTGAGGAAAACGTCAATTTTGGTGTGGAATTGTCTGCTTTGGAGTAAAATATCCAGTTTTGGGGTAAAATAATCACTTTTGGGGTGGAATAACCACCAGTTATAGGATGAACTCGTAAGTTTAAGTACGTAACGTGAGTTTTTGGGATGAAATCGTAAGATTTTAGGTTAAAACTATAAATTTCGGATACAATTGTGGGTAAAATATTCAATTTTGATGTGAAACCTCAAAAGTTTTGGGGCAAAATCGCAAGTTTAGCGGCATATTTTGGGGTAGTACGTCAGCTTTGGCGCGAAATAGCATGTTTTGATGTAATATCGTCTCATTTGGGAACAAATCGTCAGCATTGTGGTGAAATTGTCAGTTTTGTGTTAAAGTTGTCAGAGTTTTCAAGATTGAATTTTTGTAGTGAAATATGAGGGAAAACACTTCAATCATTAGTTTTAGAGTAAAACCTTCTTTTTCGGTTGAAACATCGTAAGTTTCGGCGTAAAATCATTCGTTTAGTAGAAAACGTCAGTTACAGTGTGAAATTTTGGAGTAGAATGTTCAGTTGTAGGGTGACATTATTAGTTAAGGTGTAAAACATGAGTTTTTTTTATGAAATTATTAGTTTTGGGGCTAAAACCGACAGTTTTAAGGTAATATGGTAATATGGCAGTTTTTGTAGTGAAATCTTCTGAAGAAAACGTTCAGGTTTGGAGTAAAACCACCAGTTTTTGGATTAAAATTTACAATTTTATGGTTTAAAATAGTCAATTTTGTGGTAAAATAAACAGTTTTGGAGTAAAATCGCTAGGTTTGTAATGGCATCTTTATTATTATTATTTTTAACGTCAGCTTTGGCGTGAAATCGTATTTTTGGTATAATAACGTCTTATATGGGAACAAATCGTTGGATTAAGGTAAAATTGACTGTTTTGTTTTAAATTTGTCAGAGTTTTCATAAGAGAGTCATCAGTTTTGGCGAGAAAAATCCGGTGAAATTCAGAGAAGTTCACGGGTGAAATTCAGAAAAAGGCATTTAGCGGCCAAGATTTAAGAAAACACGCCCACTAATTAGGATAAGAGGGGCGTTTCCCTACGTCCAGAAAATTGCGGTGACCACGAACGTACCGTAAAAGTTTCAGATAACTCCACGTTGAACAGAGAAATACATAATAGTGCCAAGGTGCTCAAATTAGGACTCACCTCGCTTTACTTTGTTGTTTGTGTTGTGTACTTCCCTGAAGCAGACGATTGAATGCATCAAAAAGTAGCCTCTTCCTTCTGAAAGAACAAGGTGAAAAGTTAAAACACCCTCTTTCAATTGTCACTGGATATGAGACCACACAGTCCCCCTCCGGCGAATGCTAATCCTTAGATATGTCTCCCATTTTAGTTTTCCAAGTGAAATGGAGACACATCACTAATTCACTCCCTAAAGTTGTGGGGAGAGGGGCAATTTCGGACGTTATTGTTTCTCATATCCTCCCTTCCATAATTAACAGACTACGCGCCGTCGTTTCTTGAAATGAATCAAGCCATCGATCAAGCCGTCCGCGAATCATCATTGACAGTCGAAGACAGCGACGCTTACCAACTGTCTCCCGGCTATCAACTAGTTTTAAACACGGTTTGGCTCAATCTAAAAGCGTGTTGCTCGCTGGCGAGCACACTCTACGGTCATTCGGGTTGCGACGCGTCCCGATGCCTGTCCGTCATACTATCGGTACTCCGTCAAACTCGGCACAAGGGAGCTCTTGAAAGTGCCGGCACCTCGCTTGGCCAATTGACGAGGCAACTCGTTGGTACGCAGGACGGACGGAAATTACTGGACGAAGCTTTAATGGACGCCCTGGATAGGTTTGTTCGACTTCATTCCTCTTTCATGACGCTTAATTACTATTTTATTTTATTTTTTCAGACTGGCGGGAGATTTGTCGGAGTCAACTCGGGGCGCGGGTTTGGTTGTTCTCATTCACAAGTTAATCGCCAACGACACTCGACCCGGCAAGGTAAAGTAATATTTTATAGTCTAAAACGTGTGCCGTCACGCAACTTATAAGTCATTTCCTTCCAATTAGCCACTTGTTGTCTTCTGCCTGAACTACCTCATCGACATCATACAGGGAGCACACGACGGTCAAAAGGCATCAGCCTTGCACGTACTAGCCGTAATCCTAAAAGACAGTTTGCTAACCCAGGAAACGGCTAAAGTGATTCATAGATTGGCGGCCGCTTGTTTCAGTTTGTTATCCCATGCTTCTTGGTCAACCAGGTAAGTCACTGTTTTGTTGACGGTTTAATTTGTTTGGTTCTATCACTAAAATACGTTGGGGCGTCACATAGAAACACGGCACTGCAATTGTTCGGTGCTATTGTTCCCCGTTTGGTTGGGCAAAGAAAGACGAACGAAGCGGATGGCTTCTGCTCGTGCTACCACTTGGCCTATGAAGAATTGTACTATCACGCACGACCTTTGGTGTGTTTTTTGAGATGCGAGTGATGGGGGGGGGGGGTTGAGAAAAGTTAATAAATCCATTGTTTTAGGTTAAAAGTATTTTGGAACAGCTAGAAAATCCTGACATTGCTCACACATCACTCGTTCCTCTGTTGTCGCTTATGTCCAATCTTTCACTTGGTAAGGCCCTAATTCTTGTGTTTCGAGACACCAATTCACAATTACGATCGTCTTTTATTTAGGTCTCCTGACGATTGTCGATCGGCAGCTTGCAACGATATTCGATAGATTCGTAGCTTGCTTCCAACGACTTATGTCATCACCAGTGTCCAAAGTTCGTCAGCTAGCGGCCGAGGCGAACGCCTGGTTTTGCTCGCCTAGTCAAATCGTACACGTCGTTAAAACGCGAGTGTGGAAAATCGTTTACTACGTCAACGATCGGACGCTCGACAACGAAATCAAATCGGAAAACGACCTTCACGGTTTCCTGTTGAACACAAAGGCGCTTGTCAATCGTTTCAAGGCCGAACAGAAAGACGTCGGGCCGTTGTTGAAAGAGACCGGTCAGGAAATGGAAAACTCTCTCGAAGAACTCCGTTCGATCTCAGCCGCTGACACGAAACTGTCGTTCGTCTGTCGGCAAATCATAGCCGAGCTCGTTGGTTTGGACGAGTCACATCGACCGCCTTCGAAACAAATCGAAGCTCTTCAGCTGAGACCGGGTCCGCTACACAAAGCTATTGGTGAGTCTCCCCCCCCCCACCTGTTGGTTCTTGTTGTTTCTTTAGGATCACTAACACTTGAAATTTTCAGGTTTTGAAGCGTGGACCGAAACCGTAACGCGAGTTACTATGTCCGAATGCCAGATCTCGGCACTTCCAGGCTGTCTGTCCGTTGCTTTGGGTTCTTCGAGTTTTGAAATCATGAAAGCAGCCTTGGAGGTAACCTCAAATAGAATGGAAGAGCTCAAGTTGGACACTGCCGGTGACTCGGTTTTCAACATTCTGTTGAGGTTAGTTTTTTTTTTTTTCTCCTACTTTTACGAAATAGAAGAAATTCAAGTTTGGAATGATAGGACCTGTTAAGTATCATAAGTGGTTGGGAGAGGGGACAAATTCGTTGAGACTCGTTAAAATGTGACCAGTACCCGCTCCGTTCTAAAGAACTTTCGCAGCCTTAGACTAACCTGGAAGACTTATCCACTATCACTCGGCTCCCAACCGTGGGGGGTGGGACGTGGAACTGAAAATATTCACCCAAGTCGCCTGGCGCATAGGGCGCCGCTGCCCACCATCACAGGACGACCCGGGTACTCTCTCGGGTGGCTCTCAGGAAAATAAAATTTCATAGAATTGGCTCTTTGAAACCACTATTTGCAGATTTGGCTCGTTCAAACCTTGAATTAAGAGAAATTTACCTTCGCTTTAACGAAAACCAGACTTCATGGCTTCAGCTCTTCCTAAAACCAATTCGTAGGTTTCGTTAGTATAAAAACCTATTTCGCCTCATTAAAAACCAAATTCGAAATTTCGGCTCTTTTAAACCTCTCTCAAGCCGCGGATTTTCGCATTGTCGTGGATTGTAAAACGCCAATTTCACGAAGTTTAACTATTTCACACCGAAAATTCCGGTGTTTTTGCTCAAACAAAAACGAATTTTGTGGTTTAGCTCTTTCTAAAGAAGTTTCCCAGGCTTGTCTGGTTGAAAAAACAAATGTGAATCTTTCAAAAACCAACTTAAAGGATTTAGCTAACTCAAATCTGAAATGTAGTCATTTTTGCCTTTACAACCCCCGCCCCCCCAATTTAGCGAAATTAATTCCTCCAAAACCTAATTTCCCCCTTCAAAACCCAATTTCACTGGGATCCGGAGGTTCCCACCAGTGGCGGATCTACAAGCCTCAAGGGCTGGGGTGGACATCTCTATGAATTCTCTAAATGAATAAGAAGTTTATACTTTTTAACGTGGTAATGAATTCTAGTTGGAACGTTTGTAGCTGCGAATCGCCTTCATTTCTGATCTGAGGAATTCATAAACCACTTACAGCGCAAATCGACCGATAACTCGGAGAAATTGGTGACTGAATGTATTGAATAGGAAAGATCTCGGTTCTACCAAATTGTATTTTTTTACAAAAGAACAACAAGGAAGAGTCAATCATATGTTGATATACACAACAGAAGGAGCGAAATCCGTGAAACAGAGAGGTTTGTAAAAACCAAAATGACGTAGGTAATTTGGTTTTGGTCCGAGGCCAAATCCGTGAATTTGGGGTTTGAAAGAGAATAATTAGTTTTTCGAACAAGGCGCGAAATGATTTTGGAAAGAGCTGCACCTACAAATTTTGGTTTTCAATGAAGCGAAAATCCTTGTTTAAAAGTAAATCAATATTTCCAGGGTGTTGGTTCATTTTAAAGAGCGGGTCTGGCAATTTTAGTCCAATTCAAAATCAATATCATGGGACGGGCTCACCAAATAACCCAATTTCGCGGGTTTGACCCACCCCCCCAAAAAAAAAAAAAAATCAGAGGTTTGGCTCACGCGAAAAGCCAATTTCTCCTTCCAAAATAAATATTCGGAAGGTCAGCTCTTATCATACCAATTTTGGAGCGCTGGCCTAATAAAAACCAATTTCGTGGGGATGGCTCACTCTGAAACAAATATTGCGCTGGTTTAGTCCATTCAAAAAGTCATTATGGTGGGTCCGTTTTTTGTTTGTTTTTTTAATGAATTTTCTCGGAGTTTGCTAACTTAAAACCATTATTGTAGGGCTAGCTCACCAAAAAACCAATTTTGCGGGGCCGACTCTTTTCGAAAAAAAAATCCTAAGTTCGGCCCTCTCAATCCCAATTTTGTGGGGTTGGATTTCTGAAAACACTAAAATTTGGGGCGTCGGCTTATTAAACCCCAATTTGGTTTCATCAACTAAGTGTCGCGATATTGACCCATTCAAAAAGCAATTACTAGGGGTTGATTCATTAAAATAACCAATTTCGCAGGCTTGGCTCGTTGAAAAAAAAAAAACAAAAAACAAACAACAATTTCATGGTCTTAGCTCTTTAACTCCATATTTGAACACCTGGGCCCAGGCAAAGGCGTACCGACCCATAAGCCTCACGTCTTTCCTCCTTCAAACAATGGAAAAGGTAATTGGCCTGGACATCAAGGACAGTTGCCTTAAAACTAAACCAATCCAGAGGGGGCAGCATGCCTACCAGGCGAGCAAATCTACTGAGACCGCCCGCGGTGGGTAAGGGTGAAAAATCTCTGAAGGCGAAATAAACTGCACTGGGCTGTTTCCTGGACATAGGTGGTACCTTTGACAACACAACCTATGACTCTATGGAGGCTGCGGTAAGGAGCAGAGAGGTTGACCCATGTTCAGTGAGATGGATGAAGGGGATGCTGGAGTGCCGCGTCGTGACTTCGGAGCTGGGAGGGGAGACTGCTTCCATGTTGCCCTCAAGAGGGTGTCCTCAAGGGGGTGTGCTCTCTCCTCTGCTCTGGTTGCTCGTGGTAGACGAGCTTTTCGCTATCCTAAAGGAGCAGGGTTATGAGGTAGTTGGTTACGCGGATGACCTTTCGATTCTAGTTAGGGGCAAATTCAGGGTCTTCTCAGGGTTAACCCTGAGAAGACACCCTTGTTGCGTTTACCAGACGGAGGAAGCTGGCATTAAAGGTAGTTCGACTGAATGGAGAAGTGTTGAAAGTAGAAAAAGAAGTCAAGTACCTTGGAGTTACCCTGGACCAGGGTCTCACATGGACCTCGCATATCAACAGGGTGCTGAATAAGGCCACGTCCGCAATGTGGGCTGGTCGGATAACGTTTGGCAAAACATGGGGTCTAAAGCCAAAAATGGTGTTGTGGCTGTACACAGCCGTTGTAAGGCCTATCGTCACCTATGGCTCACTCGTATGGTGGCAGAAGACGAAACAAGGGACAGTCCAGCCCCTGCTGAGTATGTTGCAGCGCCAAGCCTGTCTTGGAGTAACGGGTGCTATGCACTCGTGCCCGACGAGTAATTTTAATGATTTTCTCAATTTCAGCCGTGATGACAGTTTTTTCCCTATTTTAGCCGCTGACTAGCAATTTTCATCACCTTTAGAGGTGCATTTTTTCAAAATTTTATCCACGAATTTGCATCTCCTAATTAGCTTTCTTCCGTTTTCTCAATTTCAACTGCGAATGAGCGCCGTTTTACTTTAGCCACGAATTAACGCGTTTTCTCAATTTTAGCCGCGAATTGGCGCTTTTTCTCAGTTATAGCTGCGAGTGAGAGCTTTTGCTTAATTTTAATCATAAGTTAGAGCTCTTTTTTTTTTTTTTTTTTTGGCGGGGGGCGAAAGGCTTTGAACCCGGCAGGCGCCTAAGCCTCCCTTGGGCTCTTACGCCAGAGTTAGAGCTCTTCCTACATATTACTTAAGAATTTTACCACTTTTCATCGATTTTAGCCGCGAAATAGCGCGTTTTTCAAATTTCAGCCGCGAATCACCGTTTTTCTCTAATTAGGGATTTTTATCACTTTTAGCAATGAAATTTTCCACAATATTTGCCTCGAATTTACTTACTACCGCGATTGAGCGTTTCCCGTTTTCTCAATTTTAGCTTTGAAAGCGTTTTTCTTTCATTTTAGCCGAGAATTAGCGATTTGTCACAATTTTATCCGCGAATATTTTATGATCTTGGTTGAATTTTATGGATGGATCTTTACGGTTTTCATGATTTTAACCGTGAATTACCAAGATCTTCTACCTAATTGCGGCGTTTTCTAAACGTTGGACGTGAATTGGAGTTTTTTTCGAGTTTCAATGTTCAATGTTCCGTCACACAGAGGTGAGCTGAGTCACTCAGCCAGGCCCCTGCGTACAATATCTGGTGAGGTAATGACGGCCTAGGTGCACTCACCGCTGGTCTCGCGAAATTAGTTTTGAATGAGCCAACTCTGCGAAATTATTGTTTAAATGAGCCAAACCTACAAAGTTTTGTTTTTGAAAGGAACTAGAGCCGCGAAATTTGTCTTTAAAACGAACCAACACGCTATCAATGTTTAAAAAAGAGTAAAATCCCGTGTAGTGGGCATTTTTAGGGAGTCAACACCTCTAAATTGGTTTCTTACGCGCCAGGTCCATTTTTGTCATTGAGAGCAAAAACCCCAATTTGCTTTTTTTAAGGCACCAGAGGTGAAATTTGGCTATAGAATGAGCCAAAACCTCAAAATCGGTCAAATCCGTGAAAAATTAGGAAACTGCCTATCAAGCGGAATTGCTTTTTTAAATGGGTCAACCAAAGCGGAAAGAGCTTTCTAGGGAGTCAATCCTGTGAAATGGAGAACTTGCCTATTTTTTTTTTATTCGCTCATGGCGTTCTTTGATAGAAGTTATTGAGGAAAGAGTAGGAAAAAGTAAAAAAATCGCGCGAGAAATATTTTTAATTAATTTTTAAAGTAATGAGTTTCGCGATGGAGGGGGTTTTGACAGAAGTGACCCTGTGACGTCGAAACCGCTAGTGTGTTTTGACAGTTGACAGGCTTATCACAAGCAACCGAACCTGAACGCTGGTTTCAGTGCTCTTCAACTGAGTACACAGTT
Source organism: Corythucha ciliata (assembly GCA_038030265.1). Taxonomy (NCBI): domain Eukaryota; kingdom Metazoa; phylum Arthropoda; class Insecta; order Hemiptera; family Tingidae; genus Corythucha; species Corythucha ciliata. The sequence goes on from CM075941.1 coordinate 11,046,251, forward strand.
TGGATGCAACAAGGAAAACAAAATTTTAGTGCATTTAATTTTTCTGCCGAAATAGGACAATAAATAGGAACGCAGCACACCAAGGCAAAACAGCGAAGCAATGAACGTGCAAGTATTTGTAAACAGTAATGTTCTATGATGGTTGCAGTGATATGGATGAGGGGGAAGTGGTTGAGCTGACGGTTGGTGAGGATGGAATGGGAAAGTGCCTGGTGAGAGGGGTTGGTTGGCGGTTGTGACGTCACATTTCCAACCCTCCTCGTCTAAGTCGATCAGCTGGTAATTCACGGATGTTTCAAAATTCAATTAAAAATCGCTGCCTGCACCTATTGAGTTGCGGTTTTCACCATTCTCTTTTGTTTTAGCACTACTCTCGACTGAGAACGAAACAATAAAATAAAATAAATTTGATGCAAGTTCTCCATTGGCTTTTTGAGGAGCAAAACCAGAGAAATTGGGTTCTGTGAGTGCCTAAGCTATACAATTCTTGGTTGGAAAAGGTCAAACTCGTGAAATTGAAATTTGGGGTTAAAAAGAGGTGAACTCCGTAGATTCTAGCCATCGACGTGAGGAAGAGGTTAGAATAGAGTGAGGTGACTAGGATTATGAGTCCCACAGACCATTTTGAATTGAGAACTGCTGCCAGTCTTGGTTCATGCAGAGAGAAACAACTACCTACCCACCACAACCCAAAATTAAATGTAGCATGAGCAGCCCTTTAACCGCCTTTCTTTAATGTAAACTATTTTCCAGGACTTTGGCACGGTGTGAAGTGGACGAAAGGGACCGAGAGTCGATTCTCGAACTCGTTCTCGACTTGATGCCTCGTCACAGCACGCACAATCTCGACCTGAGTTTGGACTCCATCATCGACAGTCTGTTATCTCAGGAGAAACCCCTGATGGCCGCCGTCGCCGCGGGCTTACTCGCTCTTGACCAACAAGTGGTGAGCAACAGAACGTCCAACATGATTGTTGATCGTCTCGCCGTCTACGCTCGACCGTCATCTGACGTTGACACACGAATGATGGCCGCTCGCGGCGCCGTTCACCTCACCTCGCTGTTTGTCAACCGTCAACTGGACAACTCGGCTCGAAGCACGCTCTGGCACGTCACAATCACCCTTCTCGAAGACGAAAATTCGACAGTTCGAAATCACGTCACTCAACTAGCTCGAGCCGTCATCGTCGAGTCTCATCTTCTCCCGCCCACTGCACCACCCACATTGAACCCTCAAGTTGCTTTAAAACTTCTCCTCGACAAAGCGGCTTTGACAGTCGTTCTTCCCGCCACTCAGGCGGCCATTTGCCTCTGGTCAAAACTTTGTCTCGGCTCCGAGTTGTCCGCCCTTGAGACGGCAGTTCGAAACGTTCGCTCCGGCAGCAACAGTCTCAATCCGTTTGAAGCGGCCGCCGTTGACAATATTTACGCCGAGCCGGTTAAAACGGCCACTTTCGCTTTCGCGTCCTTGTCGTCCCTACTTTGTGACAACCCTCAAGCCCGTACGTGCCTTATGTCTGAAGTGCTCAATGGTGAGGCGTCGGCGTTACAGGAGCAAGCGTGTCGTTTACAGGAGTTTGTCGAGGTCGTTCAAAGCCGACTTTTAGTGTCTACGAGTTGGTACATTGCCGGACGTAAAATTAGTTATCAGTTTCAAGTGATTCAAAGTGTTAACCAAAATGCCCTGACCCCTATGAGCCTGAACATTCATCCGGGCGCCCTAGCTTAATCTGTTTTGTACGTGCGTTGAAATAAATTTGTAAATAAAAAAATAAACTATGACATAAAAAAGCATACCTTTAGTTTTATTCGAGGTGTTCTTTTAACGTTCAACTCAATAAGTTTTCTTTTCAATTAATCACCTAAGAGTGTTTTTGTTTCAAGACTTAATTTTTTTGTACAAACGTTGTCTACTTACAAAGCTAACGGTTTCCATTAATTTTCTTACGCCAAAGCAGGCTCCAAGGGCCTGCCTCCGGCTACGGGCGGGCCAGTAACCTTACCAGTCGAGTGCTCAGGCTCGATCACTTCCAACTCTTGCGTCTCGGGGCGTGAAGTTGCGAAAGTTTTAAGCGACGGCTCGGGCGGGGGCATCCACGTGGGGATGATTTTCGCGTGAATCCTCCACCGACCGTACTGGTTGCTCAAGTGTTTTTCAAAGACGACGTACTCGAGCACGTCTTTCGGCAGAGTTTCACTTCCGTGCATGAGTCGTCCGAACCGGTCGTACACGGCGAGCATCTTGAAATAACGCAAGAAGGGAAATATAAAAAAACACTATAATTAATTGTTAGGTCTTCCCAAACCTGGCGGTTGTGAAATCGGACGGTGATCTGAGAGAAAATGTTATCCTCAGAAATGACGTCCGTGCAGCGAACGTGAACCACGCGGGAGGGCTCGAGCGATTCCATGAAAGACCAACGAATAGTTTTGTCTCCAATGTTGTGCACTAATTCCTACGAAACAAAAGGGCTGTAGAAAGATGATAATACGGACGCTTACGACTTAACGTACAGGATAGGCTCGTTCCGTTACAAAGGAGATAAGTTTGTCTCGGTCTTTGCTGTAAATTAAAAAAAAATAAATGAGATTAAGGCTGATCGGAGTAAATGATTCGAAATTACGTACTTGACCATAGCTTCGTGGGCTTTAACGTAGATATCTTGAGCTTCGCCCAGAAACTCCGGGAAATCAAACTCCTCCTCGAATTTCCTTATTTTACGGACGGCTAGCATCGATTTACTTTTTTTCTCCACAAATTCGAACTTTTGTTTCGCTCCCTACGGTCAAACGGGGAGAATGATTGGACATTTTTGCGCGAGTTTTCACCCAACTGACTGACCTGCTTGGTGATCATAGACACTTTGCCGTCACCCTCTGGTGGTACGTAGGGCTCGAAGACGCCGCCGGTCGAAGATATATAGATGGGTCGGTCGGTCCAGGGTCGTTGAGGAAGGATTCCGCGTTCTTTCATCATGGAGCGCGTCTCCTCTTTGGACAGTTCGTCGGGGGCTCTGTTCAATTTCTGGAAGTCTGGGAGTTTGACGTAGATGAACTGTGGGCAAAACCAAATAAAACCCGTTAAAAAGTACGGCTGCCAGATCCCGGGCCCTCTTCGCCCGGAGTCTCTCATATACGTTAATAAAATATGCACAGATCGCTCAAGGTCACCGACATCATCAGCAATTTCCTCCACGTCAGACGTGCTATAGTTACGGTGACCAGAGGTCCTTCTTTTGGAAGGACGGTCCTTCTTTTCAGCTCATGGTCCTGTGGTCCTTTGTTTTTCTCGAAAGGACCCTAAAAGGTACTTCTTTCTTTCAAAACAGGGTATTACCTGGGAGCCTGAAGGACCTCGTGAAGAAAAGTAGATTGTCCCGAAATAATAATAGTCCGAGAGCCCACCGTACGAAAAATACGGGTCATTTGATCGTGTCTGGCACCTGCACAGGACGTTTTTTATGATCCAGGAGATGACACTCCCGAGATCGCCAGAGGGCCCACACTCCGGTGGCTAGCTGCAGGCGAACACCCATTTGGGCCTCTCCTACACCGTTGTGGATACTCCGGAAGCCAATTTCGTGTTTCTGCTCTTTCGAACCCCAATTTTTTTGTTTTCGTTCCTACAAATGCCAATTTCGTGTTTTGGCTCTTTCCAAACCCCACTTTGAGTTTTGGCTCCTTCATAAACCAATTTCGTGTTTTGGCTCCTCGAAAGCCAATTTCATATTTTGGCTCATCAAATGCTCATTACGTGTTCTGCCTTTTTCGAAAGCCAATTTTTGTATTTTGGCTCCTTCAAATCCCTATTTTGTATTTTTGATCCTTCAAAAGCCAATTTCGTGTTTTGGATCCTCCAGATGCCAATTTCGTGTTTTTGGCACCTTCAAAAGCCAACTTCGTGTTTCGGCTCCATCAAGTGGCTATTTTGCCTATCTTGGCTCCTTCAAAAGCGAATTTCGTGTTTTGACTCAGTCAAAAGTCAATTTTGTGTTTTGGCAATTGATAATTTTGGTCATGTCCTAGTTAGGAATCAGTGGCAGAATAATGGAACTAGGATCAGTCATCAGTCCCACCGATCAGTGACCGAAGCAGTGGGTAGAAGTAGTGGCCTCTCCGTTATTTCTCCTCCATCAATCTTAACACCCCTACCCCCCATAATATTTCTTCTTCCCCGTTATAAATTTTGGGACCTTCTTTCGTCTGGGAAAAATCTGGTCTCCCCCGATAGTGGATAATATGCGAGGCGGAGAGAGATGACGGAGGACCTTGGTGGCTGATGATGCAGACGGCTAGGGCTCTGCCAGTTCCATGTCCGAGAAGTGGAAAGGAGATAAGCATTAGCGCGGAGTGGAGGGGTATAATACCAAATACAATAAGTAATAAATACTTTTTGCCTTAGAAAATATGGCCACCATAGGTATTATGGGACGGTTTACGTCATAACTCACTGTTTATCTAATGAAACAGAGCATTTACGGCCAATAACTGGCCATAATAGTACAAATTCTAACAATTACGACGGAATCAATTTTCTCGAAAGAAATACACTGGCACTTTAACCCCCTAAACAAACGAGAGAAAAAAAATTGGAACTTGATTACAAAATCAAACTTTTAGAGGGGCACAGAAGTTCCTGTCCCTGAAATCGCAGTTTCTGAGCTCAACAAATATTCCTTTTGCCACATAAACTTACGGTTCGTTCACAAAATTGACATTTTCTCGCATTATGAGCAGATCAGACTGAACAGAATTTGGCCGTTTATTACCCGTTTACTGTGAAATTGTCAGTCCCTGGGCCGGCAGCACTACTTCGATTTCGCGAACTTTTGAACCGGTTGACGGGTAAGATATTATGGGGAATTATGCCTCAGAAGAGTGGCATGCACATGGAAGCATTTTCGGTCCCAGAGTACTCCAGCCCAGCAAAGTAAAGAAAAAAAGAAACTAAATTAAATAACTATATGAAAAAGCAAAAGAATAAAAACAAACAAACAAAAGAAACAACAAAAACCTGATTTGTTCGGACAAAAAACTATGGCTTTTAGCCTCATTTAGTGACTATTTACCTGATAAATGGTAATTATACTCCAGACGTTAGTTTTTCAGGCTGGAAACTGTTTGTGGGGTTTTCAATTTCAAACCCCCAATTTCGTTGGTTTCGCTCTTTCAAAAACCAGTTTTGTGGACTCTCGCTCATTCAAAACCCAATTTAGTGGTCTATGGGCTCCTATATAAAAGCGACTTTTGGGTTAGCTCTTTATAAAATCAGTTTCACGGGTCCGTTCGGGGTAAGTTCGACACCTCTTGAAATAGCAAATGCTTATGCAAATAAATAATAATAATAATAATAATAATAATAATAATAATAATAATAATAATAATTCGAAAAAATAACTTGGCAAAAAACGAACGACGAAAAATTGTGATTTCAGCTTTTTCAAACCCCATTTTTCGCTCTTCCACAATCAAATGTTTCAACTCCTTGCAGGAGGCACCTTGAAAACCAAATTTCATTTATTTTTGTAATTCACTACTCCAATTTCGTGGGTTTTCAGGTCGGTCGTCCACTGGAAGCGTTTTCGAGCGGCGCTATAACGGGCGACAACGAGCGTACATCCCAAAGCCTCAAATTGAATGTGACATCGCCCACTGCAGTCTTAGCAGCAGTGAATTCAATTTATGTATTTTTGTATGTACGCTCGATGTCGCTCGTTGTAGCGCCGCTCGAAAAAACGCTTCCAGTGGACGACCGGCCTTATGCTTTTAAACCCCTAATTTCGTGAGGTTATTTGCTGTTTCAAAAACCAATTTTCGTGAGTTTTGCTCTTTCATAAACCATTTTTGTGGACTTTCGCTCATTAAAACCCAATTTCAGGAACTTGGGTCCTTTAAACCACAAATCTTGGGGATAGTTGCCTGATCAAAAATCAGATTTCGTGGCTTTGGCTATTTCTAAATTTAGTTTCGTAGGTTCAGATAGCAAAGTAAATTTTTGCAATTTTGGCGTTTTCAACCTCCAATTTCTCTCTTCCGTGACAAAATGTTTCTAATTTGGAATGTTCATAATCCAATTCAACAGAGTTTTGGCTTTTACAACCCAAATTTCGAGAGTTTCGCTTCTACTGAAATCAGCTTTCTGGTTAACTGGCTAATTCATAAATTAGTTTGGTTCTTTCAAAAACCAAATTTTCGAATTCGGTTGATTCAAACCCCAACTTTCGTCATTTTGGCCCCTACCCAACTTTTGCGGACTTTCACTCTTTCAAAATCTAATTTTGCGGATTTGATTCATTCAAACTAGTAAATAATTTTAACATTAAACTGATCTACGATTAGTCGCTGTTGACTTGTTTTCAGGCGTCCTACTATTATGCCCTACCTTCCATTGCAAGCGTCCTACTTTTTTGTGTCAGACGTCCTCGGAAACTACTTTGACATCTGGTCACCCTAGGTTCGGGGATTTGTTGTGAATGGGGCTACACTGAGGTTAGAGCTTTGTGTAGTTGAAGCCTTTGCTGTGGTTGGAACTTTAATGTGGTCGAAGCTCATTATGGCTGGTGCTTGGCTGTGGTTAGAGGTTTGCTTTGGTCGGAACTACACTGTGGATCGGAGTTTTGTTATGGTTCAGGGCTTTGCTGTGATTAGGAACTTTACTGTGCTTTGGAGCTTGGACGATGGTTGGAGCTTTGCTGTGATTGTGGGATCTGTGGTTTGGAGCTATGCTGTAGTTGTATTTGGGGGGTGGGGTCTATTAAAGGGCTCCAATGAGTTCCATCCCCGGGCCCGAATACTCTCTCCACGGCTCTGCTTGTTCCATCTAAAAGTTAGCATGGGTGCTAGCCATAGAACTAGCTACGGCCGGACCAGTGATCGGGAGTCAGTCTCAGAGGTTCTGAGTCAAATCCGGAGATCTGGCAACCCTATTAACAAAGTCTTATGTGCAGGTTATGGAAGAAAATAATGTCTGAAATGGTGGATTTCACCACCTTGGCTTAAGGTTCGGCTCAAATTCAAGTAGGACTTCAGGAAAAAAATTCATTGAATTTTATGTATGTAAGGTTAGCGTTTAGTTAAAATAAGCGCCTAGTTAATTAGCGCTTTTACTGAATTTTAGCAGCGTCGTAGTAGCGTTTCAATTTGTTCAAACCTGTGAATTAGCGAATTTTCTTAATCTCAGTCACAAATTGGCGTTTGGCGGAATTTTAGCTGTAAATTGACGATTTTTTTCATTTTTAGCCGGTAATCATCAATTTCATCAATTCAGGCTTAAAATTAACCTTTCTCTTAATTTTGGCCAAACTAATTATTCAGTTTCTAAATATAACCCTCAAATTATAGGTTTTTCACATTACAGCACTGCATTAGCAATTTTATATTGCTTTTAGGTATAGATTATTGCTTCTTCTCAGTTCTAGCCGTGAATCAACGTTTTTTTACTTATAGCTGTGCTTGAATTTGCAGTTTTTCTTAATTTGAGCCTCAAAGTTGCATTCAGAAGGCGCAAAGACGCGTATTTAAATTAGAAATTTCACCACAATTTATCCGAGAATTAATGATGTTCCCCAATTTTACCAGCGAACTGTCGCTTTCGCTAAATGTTAGCAGCGACATAGCGTTTCTAGCCCGTCCATTACCTACCGAATTATCTCAATTTTTGTGGCGTTTTCCTCAATTTAAGCTGCAAATTAGACATTTTTTCCATTTGAAGCAGAGAATTAGCACTTTTTCCCAGTTCGAACCGAAAATATTTCTCTTAATTGTAGCTGCGCTTATTTGCGATTTTTTAAATTTTGGCCGCGAATCAACGTTATTCCTCACAAATTAGATACGAAGCCGTAGTTGCCTACGTTGTCAGTCGTACCTCGTTGAGGAGTGTCCAAGACAAATCGGTTTCGCCTGTTCGGCATCTTCAGTGTTTGAATGTCTACTAAAAACGTACTACAAAAGAGTTTTTAGTTGACATTCAACCCGGCGAAACCGTTATGTCTATGACACTCCTCAACGAGGTATGACTGACAACGTGGGAAACTACGGCTACGTATCTAATTTGTATTTTTTACTAATTCTAACAGTCCGGGAGCCCACAGCATCAAAAATTTGGGTAATTTGATCGTGTCTGGCACCTGGACAGGACGTTTTTTATGGTCTAGTCTAGGAGATGACACGTCTGAGATCGCCAGACATTTTCCATGGGACAGGGGCTCACAGCAGAGCTAGCTGTTGACAAACACACCTTTGGGTGCTTTGAAAACGACTGGCGAGAGTAAAAAGTCGTTTCCCACGACCAATACGTTACGAAATCAACAACGCCATCCGAAATTTCGAGGCTCACTAGAAACCAGGATTTTATTCGAAATTGGATGGCGATGGTGGTTTTCGAGTTAATTTTTTGTGAAGAACCAATTTTTACACTAACCAGCCGTTTTCAAGCAGCCTAAAGGTGTGTTTGCCAACAGCTAGCTCCGTTGTGAGCCCTAGTCCCACGGAAAATGTCTGGCGATCACGTCCTGCGCAGGTGCCAGACACGAATGACCCGAATTTTTCATACGGTGGGCTCCCGATCACAATACTGGCAGCGTTGCAGTTGCCCACATGAGCTAGTTCCCAAGCAGGCGCGGATCCAGAGTTTGCTCAAGGAGGGGGCCATGACCCTCATCCTGTACCACCGCAGTTTTGGACGCGATGAACCCGAAAATCTGCGCGTTCAACCTTGCTCACGCCCTTATCTTTTGACCTCTTTGGCACGTTGTCTAGTGGTAAATTGTTGTGGTAAATGCTCAAGGGTCTCATAAACCACGTCCAGTTCAAATAGAAACACTTTCAAAACATGAACGTTCAGCCTAAAAACCGTCCCTTGGCAATTTCTGGCAAAAACAACCAAATATTTAAAAAACATTGGCGAACCTGCGATACCAGGTTCCAAACCACAGTACACGGCAAAGGTTCAACATTAGCTGTCGCGGATCCCAGGCTCAGGAGGGTTTAGCCCTCTCCTTCACTTCAGTCGGTAGGGTGAAGACGGTGCTATTCGGCGAGGGGGGGGGGGATAGAAATAGTTCACCGATTGAATCAATTAATATCTTTTAAGGGTGCGAATAGCCTCTTATTTGGCCATTTTTTCCGCCGCAGCAAGTCACATTAGGCGTGCCATGAATAGCGTCATTTAAGCCTTATACATAGTATACATACATGGCACAAATGCAGTATTGACGACTTTCGGACGCAAACAGTCAGTTTTGCCATTTGTGTAGTCATACCATTTTTAGATTGCAAATGGTCGTGATTGCCATTTCCAAGGTGCAAATTGCCTGGTCATTTATATAACAAGTGAATATTAGCCATTGCGATATTTTCAAGGCAAGTATCGTCAGTTTTACTTCTTTTTTTTCATTTTACAGCAGGCATTGCATGTTTAGCCATTTTCCTCACACGAATGGTCAGTTTTGCCCGAATTTGGGGCTGGAATCACCTGTTCAGGCATTTTAGGGTGCAAATTCGGGGCTCGTAAAGTCAGTTTCGTCATTTTTTTAAATCGTGAATCGCCAGTTAGTTTAGCCATTTTCAAGGCGCGAAGCGTCATTTTTGCCATTTTCAGGCCATAAAAATAGTCACGTCAAGCCAAAAGCAAAGAATGGTCAGTTTGGCGATACGTTGCTCGCGAATGGTCGATTTTGCACTTTTCAGGGCTGGAACCATCTGTTCAGGCATTTTCTGGGTACGAATAGCCAGTTTAGCCATTTTTGGAACGCGAATATGGTCCATCAAGATCAATATTTGGTGCGCGAATGGTTGATTTTTCCATTTTTGGCGCACAAATGGTTGATTTATCCATTTTCAGCGTCAGCTTAGCCATTTTTAGTACGCTTCAAGTCCGTTTGGCTATTTTTTAGAGCGGGAATTTCTGGCTTGGCAATTTTTAGGGCGCGATTATAGTCAGTTCAGCTATTTGCTAGGCGCTAACCGTCAGATTAACCACTTTGGGGTGCGATTTCAGTCAGTTTAGCTGTTTTTATAATGGGAATAGCCATAGTTTGGCTATTGTAAAGCGGTCAATGGCTGTCAAGCCATTTCTAGTAGAGCAAAACACACAATTTTCCAAGCCCCTTCTATATTAGCAAGCCTGATCGGCGGCTGAATCTTTCTATTTTGGGGTTTCTCAACACAGGGAAACCGAAAATTGAGGCAAAATTTTCGTTTTGTCACCGTGCGCTCGTACTGGTGACCCTGGAGTCATTAGAATCGGCTGATACCGACGACCATGACATGAAATATTCATTTCTGGACCGTTTAAGGGGCAGTATTTTTCTGTTAAAAACGCTTCGGGGGGGACTTATAAATCACGTCTGCCTCAGACCAGAATCTTTCACCCTAAAATTTGAGAATGTGACAATCCCTCGTTAGATTTTGGGAGGTGCTTTTTATTACGTTTTAGCGAAAGTGCCCTCGCGACTTCAAGGGAGGGGCCATGGCCCCTCCCTTGGACCCGCCACTGTTCCCAAGTGGTCAACGACAGCGCTGCCCTAATTATGAAATAGGCGAATACTAATTTTTCCTCACCTTTATATTCTCAAATTGCAAATCGGCGATTTTTCCCAATTTCAGCTGTGAAATAGCGTTTTATGCAAATTTTACGGTGATTTAGCATATTCCTTTTTAATACGCGAAAGGGCGATTTTTCGCAATTTCAGTAGTGAATTTTTACCTGAAAGCGCTTTTTTTGTCAATAGTATAGCACGTTTTTTTCAATTTAAACCGCGGGGTTGGCCCAAAAACAACACTTTTGCGTTGATTTCCACAATTTATTCGTAGAATGGCCTCCATGCACCGCGAGACCATTAATCAGCGTTTTTTGCAGTTATAGCCACGCATATTAGCGATTTTCTTTTTTCAATTTTTTTTCCGCGACAGCAAGTTGCCAATTGCCGATTAGCACTTTACTGGACTTAAGGATCGACCGAAACTGATGGTGACACAGTGTACTATTTTCTCTTTTTACTAGCGAATTTTCCTCAAGAGAGCATGGATTTTGTCCAATTTGAGCCACCAGAATAGCTCCTTCGGGGGCTCAATCGAATATTGAGTCCACAGCGCTTTGCTGATATTACTTGCAAAGTTATATTCTCCAGGGGATCAACCATATGAGCTAGTGTTAAAAACTAACGCAAGCGGTAAGTAAGGACGCTTTGTCTCAAATAATGTTGTAACGCCGTAGATACCGCGACGGGATTTTAACGCTAGCTCATGGTTGACCCCCCAGGTCGGATAAACAGAAATTCGTAGAAGGTAGCCAAATCGCTGCCCTACCGTCCGACCTCTTCACATACGTACATCCATGGATAACCTAAAAATCCTCATTTTTTCCGTATTTAAGCTTATCGGGGGCCCCGGCCCCGTCTGATTAAGGGCGGCCCAGGGCGACCTCCCCCCCCTTCAACCACGCTACCACGGTACGCTACTTCATGGCGCCTGAAGTCCAAGGAAGAAGCTGGACGTACGCGGACCTTTTCGAGCTGCTTGAAGTCGAGAAAATCTGCTAAACCTAACTTCAACGTGAAACACTCATTTTTGGAGATTTTATGGGATACTTAAGAGCGCTGATACAAGTGCCCCTTTGTTCGTATACTTGTAGCTCTGGGGGGGGGTGTAGGGGATAGTTTCCAACGCCCCTGACCCTGGATGGGCTATACGGCTGTCCAGATCGACAAAACTATAAAACAACTTCTCCACTACCTCAATGTAACGCTAGGATAATCCGTCAGACTCCCTTTAACAAGTAAATAAATTACGATTCACCTTTCTTGCTCGCTCCTTCTTGAACTTCGGGTTGTAGTGTTTTGTACAACAAACAACAGTTGTTGACAGCACTCTTTTCTCATTGCTCAGACATTCCAGAGCAGAGTGCGACAGTATAGCCGATCTCTACAAAACAGACGTTTTACTTCCTCGAATTCACAGCCCTATGATTGAGAAACTTACTCTAAATGAAGAGAGTCGACTTAACATTTTACTTTAGTTGGGACGACGGCTAAAACAAAAATTAAATCATAATTTTATGAGAGCCGGGCACGGAGAACACTTGGACAGACAATGGGCGATAAACGGTAACCTGAGAGAAGGTTACATCTCAGAAAAGGTTTTGTTGTCCTTTTTTCAACGTGCACACTTCTCTCTCAAATTCGACTTGAAAATGCAAGAAAAGGACATTACATTACTCGAATGCGACGATATATTCTCTAGGACCAGGAAATTCAGTTCAACCAACGTTGACGAAGTGTTGAAAAAGAGTGTCATACAAGAAGGATTCGAAAGAAACACACAGCTGCCTGAAGTTAGGACAAAACAGGTAACGTCAACGTCTCAACATTTTGTATTTTGGACGTATCAAATTAAGTTTTTTTTTTTCAGAGAAAAAGAATTGGCGGCGGTCAATTGTCACGCGACACCGTCAACGACTTGCGAGTCATCAAAATGCGATCAGTTCTCGACACTAAACACTTCTACAAACGAACAACAATGAAGGGAAATGACAAGGCTAGATCTCAAGTTCAAGTCGGAACTGTTATTGACTCCCCGTTGGACTTCTATAGCGGTCGTCTGACGAAAAAGCAACGGAAACAGACGCTGGTTGATGAACTGTTGGCGGACGCTGATTTTAAGAAGAACATTAAGAAAAGTTACGGAAAGATTGTCAAGGAGAGGGTGTCTCGATGTATGAATCGTAGAAAAGCCAAAAAAGTTGATAAAATGTTGAACAAGTAAACATTTTTTATTTTAAGCTACTTATTTACAATCCCCAAATGGTAACAAAATTATTTTTGGAACGGGTAATAATCGAGACCCGTATTATACTTGAACTTCTTTTTCAGCTTGTCCTGCCACTCCTTCCTACTTTTTGCCTGTTCTATCATTTTGATCACTTCAGCCCTATAACGAAAGGTGTTACGACCACAAAAACCCACTGCTTTTCACATATTATTCACCTGTAAGGAGGAGGACGCATTTCCTCTTCGATCGTACAGTCATAATCCTTGTCAGGTTCAACCTGTTTGTATATCTTATTATTGATTATGTCTACGTCTCTGTTGTATTCTTTAGTAAGGGCTTCTAGCGAGGTCGGTGGAGCGGTGAAAGACAGTACGAAATAGCTAAGAACGTAAAATAGTGCGAATTAAAGCGTAGTACTCGACTAATAATCAAGTTACGGCAATACTTGGCCTCTCTGTGGACTGCACCGTGTTGGCTGATTTTATACGGAGTTTTTTTCGTTCCAAAATGGTTTATTTGACGGATTATTCCGCCTTTATCGAATATACCAGAGGCTGTTCTTTTAAGGACTTCTGCCGTTTCAGACTAAAGAGATAGTTTAAAGTTACATTATGAGGGGCTTGGCTAGGATAATGTTGTCTGTTTACCTTGGGCATAACTTTCAGCAGTAACGCAAGTTCGTATATAATCATTTTGCCGTAGACCAAAACGAAATAGAAGACCGATTTACCGAAAATCAACTAAAAACGAAACGGAAACAGTCTTCTTGCCTGCCCTAAGATAAGATACATGACGTCATACGGCGTCTTGCCATTGCAGTCAGCTACTTCCAAGTAGCTCCTAGCTGATGATTTATTCAAGTGAGAGTGTGAATGGGCTTCCACAACCTACTGACTACTCATCGCGAAAAAGGAATCCCTAATTTTACTACTGCCAATTCGCCCCATAACCCATAAACAGAGAATGATTTCGGTCCGAGAAGTAACTGTAAACCCTGATCCCAATTTTCGGCCAGGGTTCAGCCCAAAAATCTGATTATTCGACCAGACAACTTATAATCCTGTTGCTAAAAAACTAGCACATTTGGCAGTAGCCGTAACACTTTATCTTACATTGCTTCATACTTTATACGGTTCAAGTGATCGAGACCGTCACACAGGCATTTTCGGTCCTACACGCCTCGAAAGGGAGGGAAAAGGGTCAGGATAGTCAGTTTTTGAGAAAAAAAAAATTCTTTATTCGCAGAGCCAAATAGGCGGTTTCTGGGCCGGAATACGCGTTCTAGAGCCAAGTCAGTTGCTCTTTAGCTCATGGCAGTGGCGGATCTATAGGAGGGGCGATGGCTTCTCCCTTGGAGTCGATCACTTGCGCAAAAAAAAACATCATCAAAATTCCATCGAGGAGGGGTGATCACTTTTAATTTTAGGGTCTTGGTCTTGAGAGACGCGAAATGCCAAGTTGTTAAAGGGAAAAATTCTTGCGAATGGCCTCACCGAGGAGAAAAAATTGACGTGGAACGCCGCCACGTCAAGGGAAAAATTTATGAAAGGTCACGCCAAGGGTAAACTTTAAGTGAAGGGAACGTCACATTGTGAGGAAAAAACTCTGTCGAATGGCCACGGCACAATAACGAGTAAGGCCGGGCGTCCACTGGAAGCGTTTTCGAGCTGCGCTGCAACGCGCTACAACGAACGACAACGAGCGTACATACAAAATGACTTGAATCGAATTCACTGCAGCTAAGCCTCCAGTGGACGATGTCACATTCAATTTGAGTCTTTAGGATGTACTCGCGTTGTAGCACCGCTCGAAAACGCTTCTAGTGGACGACAGACCTAAAACGACGTAAAATGCCCCACACGGCGGGCAAAACGCAACACTCGGGAGAACACTTACGTGTATCTCCACATTCAAGGCAAAATTTACGTGAAAAAAATTCGCCGGTTTTACAAAAAATTGTCAATTTCAAAACGAAATTGTGTGTTTTATGAGAAAACTTTCAATTTTATAAGACATCTTAAGCTTATGAGCATAATGGTTGATTTTTTGAGGAAATTTTCATTCTAAAAGGTGTAAATTTGCTGAGTACAACGTCAGTTTGATAAGGAAATAGTCAATTTTATGAAGAAAATATGACAATATAATGAGGAATTGTCAATATAATGAGAAAATTGCCCTCTATGAATGAATTTTCAATTTTGTAAGGAAAGTGTAGTTGTAGTGTTGTTTTAGTTATAAGACTGGAAATTGTTGGTACTTTATTCATGATGAAATGGTAAATTTTCTAGAAATCGTTAATTTTAGGACGAAATTGTCAGTTTCACAAGGAAATTCTCATTTTTGTTAGCCCAATTGACATTTTTATAAGTGCACTGTCAATTTGATTACAAATTTGTCAGTTTGAAGCAGAACTTGTCAATTCGACGTGAAAATTGTAACTCATCCAAAATGATTTAATTTGGGTCCTTGGAACTTATTAATTTTGCCCCAGGACTCGATGGGCAATTTCCCTTTCGGTGATTATTGTTAATGCAGTTATTGGTGATCGTTTATTTTGGCTTCAAACTTGTCATTTTCAATATGAATGGCCCAATTATAAGCGGAAATGTTCAATTTTGAGAGTGAATTGTCTATTTTATGAGGAAATTGTCAATGTTATGGGGAAATTGTCAATTTTATGGAGAATTGCATATTTTATGAGGAAATTGTATAGGCATTTTATGAAGATTGTCCATTTTATGAGGAAATTGTCAATTTTTTGAGGAAGTTGTCCATTTTATGAGGAAATTGTCAATTTTATGACGAAGTTGTACGTTTTGTAAGGAAATTGCCAATTTTATGAAAAATTGTCAATTATATGAGGAAATTGTTAATTTTATGAGGAAATTGTCAATTATATTTTATGAGGAAATTGTCAATTTTATGAGGAAATAATTAGAGCGAATTAATTGAATTTAGAAGACCATTTCTCGGGACAATTATGGGATTACTCCCCACCCCACCACACCACCCTAGTCACAACTTTTTTTAGGGCATTTCATTCTGAAAATGCCCCCGGAGTGGAAGTAAGTGTGTGGTCTTGTTAGCACGATTACTCTCGAAGAAATTAATTTAGCGGGACGCGCTTTGGCACAAAAATCAGTAGTCATACGACCTCGTTTGGCATTGCATTGGGTCAAATCGGTCGACTTGGTTGGGGGGGGGGGGGTAATATGGCTTGAACTGGTAAAAAAATCACTGGAAATCACCAGTTGATTCAAGAAGCATTGTATTCGGTACGATGATTTCATTTTGAAGTAGCCTTTGATTCCCATTAAGTTCAGCTTAAACAAACCCGGCAGCAAACAGTACGAGGGAGGGTCAAACATTAACGAAACAAATCATGGTCTCAACATTACTACTTCTGGGACGGCTTAGGGTATCCGTATACAAAATGAAATGCACTCTTTCCGACCGCCAGCTGCCGGAGCGATTTTTTTTTTTTTTTTTTTTTTTAGCACACGAATCGCCCCCAGTTCAGCTATTTTCAAGCCTCGAAGGCTCTGTTCGGCCATTTTTGAAACCCGAATAGTAAGTTTTACCATCATTCCGGACACGAATGGTCCGTTTAGCAATTTTCAGAACGTGATTAGCCAATCAAGCAATTTTATAGCGCGAGAGTAGTCAGTTTATCACGCAAGTCAGTCCTTGCAGTAAGTGAAACCAATGGCGGGAGGGGGGTATTAGTTGGAAGGGTGGGGATGGCCTTTTTCGGTGCGCAAACGCTAGTGGTCAGTTTAAGGCACGAAGGGCCATTTTGAAGCCCCCCCCCTCCCGATTTCCTGATGGGAAAAGGGTCTTTGTCAAGCGTAAACCCCGTTACTCAAGTTTAGGGTACAAAAGTCCCGTTTTCGTGGACAGATAGTAAGTTTTAGAGGCTGAATTGCCACTACAGACAATTACAAGAAATTTAGGTGAAATAAGGGTGGGGTTTCCCCGCAGGATGATAGTATTCTGGTCTGGAGGCACATTTCCTTATTTAACGTTAATGGTGAAACAGTTTTCTCTACATCAACAGGGGCGTAGGTACGGGGGGATACGGGGATAGATCCCCCCCCCCCCAGAGCTACAAGTATATACGAACGAAGGAGCATTAGTACCATAAGGAAGAGCCCCATAAAATCTCCAAAAATGAGCGTTTCACGTTGAAGTTAGGTTTAGCAGATTTTCTGGGCTTAAAGCAGCCCGAAAAGGTCCGAGTACATCCAGCTTTTTCCTTGGACTTCAGACCCAACGCAGAAGTGTAGCGAGGTACGGGGAGGGGGGGTTAACATCGGACCCTCTATCAGACAAAAATCGGTAATATTCGTGGCTATAGCTGCTAAAAAGCTCTGGTTTGTGGTCTCGCGATGCAACTTCCAGACTAAAATTAAGAAAAAAATCGCTGATTCGCGGTACATGGAGGCCATTCTACGAATAAATTGTGGAAAACAACGCAAAAGTGTTGTAAACTCACAACTGAAATGGCGTAAAATCACCCATTCGC
The DNA here is from genome assembly GCA_038030265.1 of Corythucha ciliata. Taxonomy (NCBI): domain Eukaryota; kingdom Metazoa; phylum Arthropoda; class Insecta; order Hemiptera; family Tingidae; genus Corythucha; species Corythucha ciliata. Next base: position 11,063,544 of record CM075941.1, read on the forward strand.
GTATGAAAAAGGGAATAGGATGCTGAATGGCCACAAAATTAGCACAAAACGCTATTTCACAGCTGAAATTGGGAAAAATCGCTTGTAACAGATATATAAAGTGATGGAAAAAAAATTAATACGCGGACACAAAATGAAGAAAATCACTAATTCGTGGCAAACATTGAAAAAATTGAAAGCGCAGATAAAACGAAGAAAAACGTTAATTGTCAGTTCACATTGGGGAAAAGTGCTAATTCTCTGTTAAAAATGGAAAAAATTGCCAATTTGCAGCTTAAATTGAGTCAAACGCCAATTCTTGGCAAAAATTGACAAAACTCGGTCAGTAATGCACGGGTTGTAAACGCTACCACGCTGCTAATATTCAGAAAAAGCGAAAATTCGCAGCTACATCAGAATTGAGAATTGAGAAACATCACTAATTCTCGAATGTGTCGTGAAATTTAAAATTTAAAAATGATGATTTTTTGACAGAAATGATTGGATACATGTAAATTTTTTGGTTTAAAAAGAAATTACATTTATAATTTAAATTCGCGCCTTCTGAAGGCATTTCCTAGCCTTTTGAAGGCTAAAATTCAGAAAATTGCAAATTAATGTATGGCTATAGTATAATGTTAAAAAATACGCTAATTCACGGCTAGAACTGAAAAGAAGCAATAATCTATACCTATACAAGTAATATAAAATTGCTAATGCGGTGGTAAAATGTGAAAAACCGCTAATTTGCGGGTAATATTTAGAAAATAAAATAATCAGCCTGGTCAAAATTAAGAGAAAGGTTAATTTTAAGCCTAAAAATTAAGAAAATTGCTAGTTCGCGGCTAAAAATAGAAAAAAAACGCCAATCAACAGCTAAAATTGCGCCAAACGCCAATTTGTGACTGAAATTGAGAACGTTCGCTAATTCACAGCTTTGAAACGCTACGACGCGTCGCCGCTACAATTTAAAAAAAGCGCTAATTCGAGGTTGAAATTGAGAAAAAATCTAATTTGCGCCAAAAACTGAATGTACGCCAATTTGCGGATTCTGAAGGCAACTTTTCAGGCTGAAATTGAAAAATAATGCCAATTTATGGCTGTAGGTGAAGAAACCGCTATTCGCGAGTAAACTGAGAAAAATCACTCATGCATCGCGTAAGGTGAACCAAAAACATCCTAATTCGTGAAAAGTCCCCCTACTTTGCGGCTAATATTGAGGAAAACTTATGAAAAACGTTCATTTCCAGCTAAAACTGAGAAAAGTGCTAATCCCCTGGTAAAAAAAAAATTTAAAAATCGGTAATATGCTGCTAAAATTTAGGAAAACGCCAAAACTCGTGGATATTTAAGAAACATTGCTCACAGGATAAAACTATACTTTGCTGCTAAAGTTAAGAAAATGCGCAAATTCATGGCTACGGGAGGGGGTAGGGCAAACCCGCTAATCTGTGGCTGAAATTGGAAAGAACGATACACTCGGCCAAAATTGAGTATAGCGCTAATTTGCGGGTAGAGTCCAAAAATCGCTCTTAACTGAGAGATTAAGGCTATGATGAGGCCAGAAAGATGTTCAGATTCAATACTGTGCTGGCTGGGTGGAATGATGACTAAAATGTGAACTTACCCCCTCTCCTCATCCTTACGAGATTTCAATCTGATCCCCCCCCCCTAGGACAAATTCCTACCTACGCCACGGTACATCAAACTTCGATTTTGGAGCGTAATTATTAATTTTTAAGGTTAACGTACTCTTTCCAGTGGCCAGACAGAGAGAGTGGGGCAAAATTTTTATTCTAGCGTAGGAGGAACGTTGGTTGGGGGAGGGGGTCGTAAGAAAGTCAGACTCAGAAGGTCTATCACTGAAATATTTTGAATTATGTTTACTTACACTCTATACTGTACCTATTCTACTGAAACTTTACGTGACTGAAGGCCGATTAGGCAGGGCTCGGCTCAACGGAACAAATTTCAGGAAATTGCGCAGTTGTTGCTTTCTAGTTCCGAGGTGCGAAGCATAGCGAACTGCCCTCCTTTCAACACATTGTTGACAACGGCCCGAGCGAAACATCCCGTCGTAACTGTTTCGGACGCCGAGAAAAATACCGTAACGTCTCGACAATCTTCTCGATTTGTGTCCTGGGCGGTTAATTATTTAATTAATTGTTAAGACTCCCTGTTCCTTTTACTCAAATATAGCATGTCACCTTGCAAAACATTTGAAATGCGTCGGTGACGAGTTCATCGAGGTCGAGCTGATTTCGAAACGTCAGTTCGGGGTTTCTCGTCAGTATTGTCGAGACAATGCATAAAAGCTGGAAAAGGGAGGATCATTCATAGGGGCGTTATTCCTTTTAAAAAAAAAAACGTCTACCAACCTCAACGACCATTTGTCGATACTCCGGCTGTTGAATTTGATTTAAAACATCTTCGACTAGAAGTGAAAAATTCAACTCGGAGCTTGTCATGTCCGAGAGGGCAGGCTGATAGGGGAGCACGTTGCCTTGAACGCGAATTCCTTGAAGAGTTCTAGATAGAATGTCCCAGACTCTTTCGTAAAATTTGGACGGAACCCGGCATAGGCATCCTTCAAGCCTTCGCCTTCCTATTGGACTAAGCCTTAGAGAAGAAAGGGACGAGGGGGTAATTTGATTCTTTTGGTAGCGCGAATGCTGCTCACTGTTCTTCTGAAGCCCACTGACTGACTGAAAGAACTTTGGCTACTAATTGTCGAACTTGGTATGGGCTAAGATTTTCCAAGCTTGTCCCTTTATTAGAGAGCTCAAGATAAATTTTCATGGCTTCAAGAACCCACCTGAAATCAATTTGTTCTTATTAGGCTTGTTCCAATTCCAACCTACCCATTGAACTCGTTCGGAACCACTCGAGAACGATTTTACCATAGCAACAAACAAATCCATTGCGTTTTATTGGCAGAAGATGATTCTGTGACGGTTCCAAACAAGTTCTACGGTAGTTTGGGACAGTCCTTTTGTGTTCTATTTTAACAATCAACTTACCCGACTCTAATTTTTAAAATACCCTGGAAAAGACTAGGGTTTGTAGCGATGAGGCGACCACAGTATAGAACCACCTCTTGCTGAAGCACAGCTTGTATGACGTCATGAGGCTGTATAGTCGAGTATATAACTTTTCTAATTTCGGCTGGTGTCATCGGTTTCTCAAAAACAGTTTCTTTATGACCAATCACTCCAACTGTTAACTGGGAAAGATTGGATTAATTCGAGTTTTAAAAAAAAGGCAATTGTAACACCCACCTGTTTGCCGTTCACCAGCACTGTGGTGATGAAAGGGCTTATGCTGTCCACTGTATGATTTAGGAGACTGCTGCAATAACGCACTGCGATCCAGTGATGCTGGCAGCCCGATGCGCAATAAAGGTTGTGCAGATGGCGTAACACTAAAAGCGAATACAAATCATTATAGAATATCAACTTAAGCATACCGAGGCTCCATAGAATTACCTGTAATTCCAAAAACTTCGTAGTCAGGTCCCATTTTGGACTGCAAAAAACCAAAAAGTTGCGCCTGGGCGAACAGACCAGGTTTGGACCTCAACAAATCGATTATATCAGGTATTGATCTGGACTTATAGTCCTAAAAACCAAAGAATGTGATTCAATTTTAAAAAATGATGATCATCGGAAGATTGATTAATGTATTACTGATAAATCCTTGAACTCCTCTTTGTATGAAGTCGCCAACGGTACATCCGTTAAGCTCTGGTAACCAATATAATCGTGCTCTAGTTGTTTAAATTGTTCGAAGTCGACTTCAGTGGTGTCAACTGAGTTCATAAAGTCAAGATGTTCGACGCAAGAGGACGATATCAAATTTTGAAGACGTCCTACACGTACTTTGATACCCTCGCAGTAACCTTTACGAAGCATGGCCATAAGGTCGAGCATTTCTTTAAACTGAGGGTCTCTCATGTGATCCTCCCGGATCAAAAGGCACACTGTGGGCCGTCCGGACAGCCTCCAATATTTCGAAACAAACTGTAGCTCGGTTTTTATGTCGTCAATTAGCAGTGCCATGTCTCGGTACAAGTAGAATTCTGAGACTTCAAAAATTAACGGATAGCACAGTACCGACATTCCCGCAACACGGTACACCTAATAGTCATAGTTGAGGTTAGTTAAAATTCCGGATGGATCAGAAAGGAAGAACTCACTTTACTTGTTCCCAGAGCACCAACAGGACGAACGGGTCGTCCTTTCATGTTGAGTTTCTCGTTGACTCCCAAATTTTCGTACACTTTTACGAGTTGATTCGAAGACCATATTTGAACGGGCTCAACCTCGTGCGGTGTCTGTGTTTGAATGCCGTACGTGGCCATCATGGCTTGAAGCCTCATCGATTCCGCGATGAGAACAATTTGAACAACAAGATCGGTTGCTGTTCCCTGAAATGATAACAATTAATGTTGATGAGAGCGTGGATGGAGCATCGTGGGTAATCCCATCACCTGGAAAGCCGAATAACGTCCCGACTTTCTCGGTCGTGAATAGGACGGCAAATACCGTCGTATCGGATCTAATTCGTTGATGTTGAGAAGTCCCGCCGTGAGCAGTTGGGAAATGACGAACAGAGCTTGATTCCATAAAAAAATCGGTTGGTGATCTCCACTCCCAATGGCGCTCGCTAGCCGGGTTTGACTACCCGGCTGGGCTCGCTCTTCATCGAGACAATCCCGTGGTACGTAGAAGTACATTGGAATACAAGGATCTGAGTCAAGGGCCAAATTAGTTGTGGAAGGCCTTTAATGGTGGTAAGAGGGAAGGGGAGGTATGCGTTACCGCCATTTTTGTCCCTGCAAAGTAGCGTTTTCACGAGATTTTGATATTCTTCGACTTGACTAGTTTGTGACTTAAACATTCCGTCGATGATCATAAACATGAAAAACAGAGGCCATTCGCACTCAACATGTTCAAAACTCTGTAAATAATTTGGAAAACGTATTTAAAAGTGCACTCTGTCCGCTATTAGTTAATTGGATTGACTCAAACTTTGCTCTCCCCTTCTTTATAAAAACGACTCGACGAATCTTCCAATGTTGATTTGTAGCCATCTCGTTTGAATCGTACAAAGCCCTTTGAGCCTTTCAAAGTCGTTAGAACTCGGTTCCTGGTTTCACTTGTTAGGACAGCGTCATGCGTAGCGAACGCTGGAAATGAAATTGTGGGCAAAAGCGACGCATCCTCGGCCTATTTTTCGAATTGGGTTATTTTTTTTAGGTTTTTTTTTAAAGAAGGACAGAGACAACTCACTTTCGAGCTCGATTCTCTTGGTAAAAGAGTTTCAAATATACTCCTGTTTCGGTTATGAGCGTCAATATCCACGTAAATTACTGACCAAGAGGCTCCTTTCTCTCCAAATAAATTACATCCGTTGATGGCTTCAAGGGCACTTTTAGCCATTCCGATAGAACTGAAAAAAGACATGGGTTTTAACTGTGTGTTTTTTAGTTTTTTTTTTTTTTAACGCTTCTACTCTCGCCCACCTTGCGTGGATCTCTGGAACTCCGTCGTTATATTTGGTCCCTCGTTCCCACATGCCAAAATCGGGAGTTCTGTAGGCTCTCTCGACGTAATACACTAAATTTTGAATGAAAGCGACTTCGTCTTGCGTGTAAATTATTTGAAGACCGGACGTAATCATTTGAACGAGATACAGTAAATATAAGGAGATGACGTCAATCTATTAAACATGTTTCGTGGGTAATTTCGTTGAAACAACACATTTGATGTGAAAGAGCTCTCACTTGAAGGTGATTATACTCTTCATCTTTGTACACTTCCAGACCGGTATCCAAGTGAAATTTGGAATGGAGGCAGTACAAAGACGACTGGTTCCTTTTGAAATCTTCGACGCGAGAGGATTGCTTAATCCAACACTGGAGGATGCCTCTCATGCATTTGACAGCGGACTGGCCTAATTCGTAGGATTTACCCCTGTCGTCGTCGATTCTCCTAGGAAATAGTTGACAATTTTCATAAAATGTGGACAAAACAAGGAAACAAAGAGGTGCCTCAAAACTAACCTGTACGACTGGTAAAGGCTCCATATCGCAGCGGCGCAGTAAATACTGTCGCGAACGCTCGCGACTGTCTCATCGTTTGAAGTGACGGGAAACAGGCCCGTGATTGAGCTCTGGTACAGGAGCAACTGACGTTTCACTGCAAGAAGAAATGCGGTGTTAACTTCATATAAAAAACCAGCTGAGCTCCCTGGCTTCCAGGATGTTTTAACAGCCAAAAAGTAACGCGAAATTCCACTCCTCCGTCACTGAGTCAATAGACCCCCCCCCCCGTAAAAACTTGGTTTTTTAAAAATGTTAGAAACCATGTACATATTTTTGATCCACCATTTTTATGTGCTTTTATTCCGGTCTGTTTCACTGTTACTGTTTATTTTGAAGAAACCGTCTCACATGACCAGCAACAGCAAGCTTATTAACCCCTACAGCCTGATTTATTGGTGTGGCTATGTAAGCCAGATTCTTCACTTTGTAGTTTCAAGCGATGAGCTCCATGGCTTCCAGGATGTTTAACAGCCAAAAATGGCCTCAAAAGGAAGCTGCTCGAATGCTTCTGTTTTGTTTTTGATTTCCCTCTAACTTATACCGTTGACTACTCAACCTCTGAATCATATTTATTTCAATTGATTAGCTCGAGAGGATTTAATTCTGTGTTAGTACGCAACGATTGATGCTTATGTTAGTTTTTTCCACACAACAATTTTCGGTACATGATTTACCTATTCCGTAAAATATATCGAGATGTTTTACTGTATCTTCATAACTAGAAATTCTAACGTTTTGCTGGTCATTTTTATATTTACTCCTCCTGTCAAATTCCATTTTTTCACTCGTCAATGTCAACAGTCAACACTAAATAATATTGTTCACTTTTCGACAAATTTGGTTGCTATCGGTAGCAAAAAGAAAATATCGGTGATAATAGAGGCCAAGGGTATTGCCCCGCCCGCCCCTTTCCCACTTTTTTGGCTCGCTGTGATTTATTTTTTTAAATGTCTCATCCCCTCCCCCCCTAATCAGAAGATCCTCGTTGGCGTTAACGCAGTGAGCGGAGGGGGGGGATGTGCCCCAAAAATATTTCTGTATTGCCAAAAGCGGGTGTTTTACCCCAGAACTTTTTTAATTTCCATTTTAAAAAATGTATAATTAACGTTAATGTCCGTATTATGAACGTTCCTTGACAAAGGAGCCCTTGAAATTCGTTAAAACAGTGAACGGATGATTTTATCGTGAACATAACTGTTTTCAATGGTTTCTTGACTCTCGGTAACTTCAAGGAATGTTCATAAACACGGACCTACTATAAGGGTGTAGGTACACACGGTGAGGATTTCCGGAGAGGATTCAGTTCAGGCTAACCTGACCTGCCGGCCGGCGTGTGAGGACCTGACTTTGACTTCGCAGTTGAAGTCACCAAGGCCGTCATTACTGAAGTTGCGGGGCCCCGGGCCAGAGATAAAAATAGGCCCGCCTGTCGGAGGGGGGGGGGGCACTCACACTTTCTTTTCCACGTGGGGTTTACATGGCTCTAAATTGCGTGGGCAGTTGCCCTCCACTAGACTCCAAATCGAAGACGTACTGGGGCAGCTGCCCACACTTTGAAATACCATCAAAGAGTAAAACTCATTCAGGGTCGCCTCCGATTTCGCGGGGTTCTTTGATTCAAACAAATTTCAACAGATTTTTCTCGAAAAAAAAATATCTATGTATAATACATATATATATTTTGCGGTCTAGCTCACTAAGAAACCAATTTCTCGGATTTCGCTTCCTAAAATCAAATTCAGTTGATTTTTCTCGCCAAAAAGACATTTTCATTGGTCTGCCTCCCTAGAAAATCCTTTCCCGGATTTCACCCACTAAAAAAACAAACAATTTTGCCAATATTTTTAGCTTTAATTTATAAAAATTTAAAACCCTTCGGAAATATTTTTTTTTCATTAACAAAAGTTGGCATATTTGAAATCCCGCCAAAACGAACATTTTCCGCTACGTAATATCCGTTGTATTCTCTGTCCTTTTCATGTCTCTAAATAGCTCATCTGTTTATCCTCCATTATTTTATTATTGGAGAGCTCTAGTAGAAAATAAGGCAAAGAAACACAACAAACCGCTCTCCAACAGCAACGTTACAGGCGGATTTTTTTCGGAAGGCGCATATGACACAAACATGCTAGCTGGCGTGTTTGAAATGACCTAAAACTTCAAAAATTGCGTATTTATTAACTGTTGGGTTGTTCTACGAACGGATCACGATTTATGCTCTATTTTAGCATAAATAAACCTTAAAAAATAAATTTATGAATAAGTTCTGACCCATGAAACTTCCTCATTTCGCAAATTTTGCGCACTAAAAACCCATTTTTGCAAGTCTGACTCACAAAAAAAAAAAAAAAAAAAATTCTCTGATTTTACCCCACAAAAACCACTTCTCGGACTTTTGTCGCTAAAAGCCCATTTTCGTTGTTCTGGCTCACTGAAAACCCAATGTCGCGGTTGTTAAGTTGCTGAAAAAACGAATTTTGCGGCTGTTTGTTTCTTGGAAAATTAATTTTTCGGGGTTGGCTAATTTAAAACCAAATTTCTTGTATTTTCATTACCAAAAAAAAAAATTTTTTTTTTTTTTTTCACATGTCTGGCTCACAAAAAAAATGAAATATCTCGGATTTTCACTTGTAGTCCAGTGAAACGGTAGTTCCACGTGGATCAAAATCTCGTCTTTGATTTTTTCACTTTATTCTATGTTTTTTGGGGTGAGGAACACGAATCTGAAGAGATCCAACAAAAATTCCTTGTGCGTTTTGAGAAAATCGCGGAAAACTGCTCATTTTTGGCACTTTTTTTAGATTTTTGCTTATAACTCCTTAATGACGCATTCTACGGATAATGTTACCCTCTCATTTTTTGAAAAGCATTGAATTCTGCGTCGAATCGTTCTTTCTTTTGTCACAAGTGACCCAGCCGTTTCACAGGTATTGATTTTTTTTTTGTAAATGGTCAATTTAGCCACTTTTGGTAAAATTAATAAAAATTATTAAGACAGCGGCAACTTAAAAGCCTACAGGACTAAAACCTACAGGAAAAATCAGTGGTATCACTTGTAATGCAAAAAACGCGAAAAAAAGGCGGCCCAAAAACACGTTTTTCTGAACATTTTTGCCAGTAGCTCGGGAACTAGTAGTCCAATTTTTTTCTATGAAAAACGATATGAAAGCTGATTGAATTTTCTATCAGACCTATTATATGAAATTTGATTTGAAGATTAACATAAGACAGGGCCATAACGTCAAACAATTTGAAATTTGTTGCATAAAAACGTTTTTTGCCACATTTCGGCCTATAACTCAAAAACTAGCCATCCGATTAAACTTTAAAGAAACCCATCTGAAAGCTCGTTAAATTTCCTACAAGGAGTCATGTATGGTGTTTTTATAAAGACCCAATAAGTGGCAATAAAGCGCAGTGGGAAATTCGCAAAATGAGTAATTTTCCAATAACTCCTTTCTTCAGCTGAACGTTTTTGCCAATAACTATCGAACGAAGCCTTCGATGAACACTGCACTATTTTTCAGTGAAATCTGGTGAAATTTACAGTCAGAAACCATATTTGCCAAATTTGTCAAGGCCCGGAAAATATTCTGTACAGGGCGATGAAAATAGGTTTTGTTTTAAAAAAAAAAGTGGCTATGCCCACCAAATTTGTCCACAAATATTAAAACTCAACATATCACCAGTATTATAGGTAGCGTCAGAGATTACATCACTCAACTATGAAGTTGAACTACTTTTATTTTTTTCACACAATTGCGCCAAAAGCGACTAAAAGTGACCATTTTTAAAAAAGCAATACCGGCGAAACGGCTGGGTCAATTGTGACAAAAGAAAAAATGATTCGACGCAGAACTTGATGCTCTTCAAAAAAGAACAGGGTACAATTTTCCGTAGAATGCGTCATTGAGGAGTTGCAAGCGAAAAACTAAAAAAAGTGCCAAAAATTATCAGTTTTTCGCGATTTTCTTAAAACGCACAAGGAAATTTTGTTGGATCTCTTCAGATTCGTGTTCCTCACCCCAAAAAACACAGAAAAAAGTGAACAAATCAAAGACGAGATTTTTGTCCACGTATGGTGTTTTTTTATACGATTTGACTGGACTATTGCTTTAACCCGAAAATGTCACGGAAATTGTATGAAATCCCAATTTCGCGGGGATATAAGTCATTCAAAACCACAATTACGTTGGTTTTAGCACACGAATGAAAATATCTTCACGATTCTGCCTTATTGAAACGCATACCTCACGGGATTTACTCGCTATGGAACCAATTTTGGGGGCCCTGGATCACTAAAAACGAATTTCGCGGTGCATTCTCGCTGAAAGAACTGAAACCCCAATTTCGCGGGTTTTGGGCTGGCGGAAAACCACATTTCGTGGGGGATACTCATTGAAATGATCCGTTTCACATATGTATTTGGCTCACTGAAAAACTATTTATATTTATTTAGATATAAGCACGCAGTAGGCATTCGAATGCATCTGAATTGTTCTCAAGTGTGAAGCTGCACACCCTTAGATCAAAGCTGGACACGCCACTGCCAAGAATTAGCATTTTTTCCCCAATTCGCTTTCTCAAATTTATTCGCGAATTAGCGTTTTTCACGCATTTTAGTCGCATGACTAAAATTAAAATAAATTAGTTAAACTTATTAAACTACATTTTAGCACGCGATTTTAGCCACGAATTAGCAATTTCTTTCGGTTTAGCCATGAATTAGCACTTAATTTTACTCCAAGTGCGTTTTTAGCCGCGAAGTTGCTCCAGGACACAGTGAATTTCCTATTTTTCCATTTTATAGCTATGATTGAGCGCTACGCCTGAATTTTATCCGCGAATTAGTGTTTTTTCAATTTTATCGGCGAATTCATATATAGCTGAATTTTAGCCACGAATCAGCGCATTTTTACAGGGAAGGGCCCACGTTCTCAATTTTAGTCACCAACTAGCGCTTTTTCTCAATTTTAACAATCAGGGTTTATCACAATTTTGACCGCAAATTAGGTATCAGCCCCTCGCGCCTTCATCGTTGCTTTACTGGCTCCGAATCAAAAACAAAAAAAAACCCTAGCAACCCGTCGTACGTGAGCGGGAATCGCGCGATTTCAGCGATTTTATCGTTTTTAGCGGAAAACACAGAGTTGTGTTGTTATATTTTTGTGCCTTATCGATGAAAATCGTGCACCCGCTGCAAACACTGAACCCACTCTAAACGCTAAAACCGTGCGGATCCCGCCCCACACGTGGGACACGGGATAAAACGTTTGGGGCCACAAAAAAAAAAAAATGTATCCATGGTTCGATCAATACGTTGGTCGCTTATCGATAAAAGATGAAGATGATTTTCCCATAAATTGGGAAAAAAAGTCAGAAGGATCAGAGGCCCCCATTGTCGCGGGGCCCGTCGGGTTCCCCCACCCAAAGCCGGCGCTGGAAGTCACCTCACATCAGTAAATCAGTTGAAGTTGCAGTCCACGACCTCAAAATCTGATCTACACGTACGCGACCTAGCCTTATAAGAGTATTCGTTTCAAAATTCTACTTTACGGCCATAAAACCTGACATTTACGCCATCTCATTGTTTACTTGTTTGATCATAATATAGTAGCACTATGGTCCCAGAAATTGTCAGGTCGACGGGGGAACTCTCGAGAGATCGTTGACCCGCAAATAATTGAAACCCACAAAACTGACTATAGCCCGTCATCCACTTTGACCCCTGAAATGGGTCATTTGAGCGGAGGAGGTAGAAAAGTTGTTCCGAAATTTGATTTTTCTGGAAAGGGGAGGAGGATCCACCCCTCCATTCTAGTTTTATCCAAAAATGTAATTAGCTGCATATTTATCAGTAAAATGACAATTTAGTACATGGGCGTAGCCAGCGGGGGGCAGGGGTGGGCAGTTGCCCTCCCCTAGAATCAAAAACGCAGTTTTCGTGGGGCAGCTGCCCACCCCCAAAATTCAAAAAATATTTTCCCTGACCTGGCTAACAAAAACACAAATTTATTATATTTCGCTCCGTAAAACCAATTTTGCTGATTTTTCTCACTTAAAAAAAACAACACATTTTCGCACATCGGCTTCACCAAAAATCAAAAATTCGCGGATGTTTGTTGCTGACAAACCGATTTCGAGGGTCGGCTTAACATGGAAACCGATTTTGCTGATTTTTCGAACTAAAATCCCGTTTTCGCAAGGTTCGACGCGCAATTTCGTGTGTTTGGGTTAGCTCAAATCGTGTTTAGCCCGCTGTGCCATACAGACTTATGGTGGGAGAGAAACTGCCAGCTCTGTTTACCGTCTCAGGTCTAAAATTTAGAGTTTAGCTCCAAAAGTATCACTATCCCGGGGGGGGGGGGCAGGAGAGAAGTTTCAATTTTTCGACATTAAATCCGAAATAGAAGGCTACAAACGACAGGTTTCCAGCAGATACTTATTTTTTGAAGGATAGTGGCCGTTTCTGTGCAAATTTAGTCTCTGATGACTGTGAATTGACGCGATTCTAACCTCCAGATCCTGTTAGAAGTCTGCAAAAAGGCAATGGTTCATCTGTTATTTTAGCCAGTGAATCTGCCCACAGGCGTGGTGGATCCAGTTTTTCCTCAAGAGGATTTGCACAGAATCTCCCCCCCCCCCATGCAACTCGTCAATGAGCACTATTTGTAGCGTCGAATTGACGTTTTTCTTTAATTTTAGGTGAAACTGAGTGCTTGTTCTCAATTCTATCTCGAACTATAGCCTATTTTCTTCATTTTAACCTTAAAAAGGTCTCAAAAAACCGTGAAATAACGCTCTAATTACGGCCAGCACTGGGCATCGCCTATAAACCGCGAATAGGTGCGTTCTGTCAATTTCAGCCGCAAAAGAACAGTTTTTCCTCAATGTAACCTGTGGATGAACGCAATTTCTCAATTTTAGCCACGACAGTTACACTATAATCAACAAAAAACGGTGACAATTTTGCCAATTCATTTTCCCTCAATTTCAGCCGCAAATTCGTGCTTTAATTTCAATTCTGCCTTGAGCAATTCCCCCCTTCAAATTTCAGCAGTGAAAAGGTCCACATAATACTCATGTAACGAATTTCATTAATTTTGATCCGGGCGTTGCATCGCGAACCTTAATAAAATAGGTGTTTTCCTCAATGTGCCTTAATTTTAGCCGAAAATAAGAACTTTTTTAAAAATGTGTGCGCTAAGTCGCCCTCTTTCTCGATTGTACCCGCAAACTTGCTATATAAATGTATAAAAACAGTCAATTATCACTTTTTCGCAATGTTCACCGAGATGTTGGTTTGAGAAACAACGAACTGGTGCCTTCTCTCAATTTTACCTGCGTGAATGAGCTCCATTTCTCAATTTTAGCCGTGAATTGGCGTTTTACCTCAATTTTAGCCGCAAATGAGCGATTTTTCTCAATTCTACATTGAACGCGCAATTTATTTTGTCCATTTTAGCCGTGAAAAGAGCACTGTAAACCGTGAATTAGCGCATTTTCTTAATTTCGGCCCGGACTTTGGATCGCGAAACCGCAAATTGGCGTGTTTTCCCAATTTCAACCGCGAATATTGAGCAGATTTATTTCTCAAGTTTAACGTGAATCAGCGCTATTTCTCAATTATAGCTCAGTACTAGCCGGAAAATGTCCTTTCCATGGATTTCATCCGCGAACGAGCATGCGCCCCCCCCCCTCCAAACTCTGAATCCGTGTGCCTGGCTGGCTGCCCACCCCTTGATCATGGGCTGGCTACGCCCCTGATTTAGTATACAAATTCGTAACTCCGTCACCAACGGTGATTTCGTTATTTTGTGGAGGGGGACGAAGTAACTATGGTCACCTAACTTGGCCAATGAGTCCAGCACGTAGACCAGAAATTCAAGTTTATTGGTCATTAGAATTTGAAGAACCATTGAAAATTACCATTGGCGGTAATATGAATTTTGGAACGGAATTTCCAGATATCGCAGTGGAATGTATGGTGTGGAGGAGCGATGCGTTGTTTCCCCTACCTTGATCTTAAAAATCGCACACTACCCTCAACAGACAATGAACTTTAGAAATTCATTCCAAAATGCGGGTTTAAACCCTATTTGTCGGCCTAATATATGTATATATATATTCATCATTTGGTTCCGCAACAGCCCGTGTCGTTTGCAATGATAAGCCCACAATAAATCTAAAGGTAACAATCCCTCTGCCAAATGCATTGCATTTTAGACTGAGCAGCTTGACATTTGGTCCCGTAGCTAGGGTGACTGGGTGACCAGATGTAAAAGTGGTTTCCGAGGACGACTGGCACGAAAAAGTAGGACGCTAGCGACGGGAAGTAGGACAAAAAAGTAGGACGTATTAAAATCAAGTTAAAACCAAATCGTTGATCAATTAGATGTTAAAATTGTTTTGGGTGTCGAAACTCGTTTATGTGATAGTGATTTAACATCTTCAGTGGCGTAACAAAGTGAATGGGGTGAACTCCCTCATTCTACGAAATTGGGTAGAAATAAAACTTCATGACCAAGTTTGCTAAGATGCGAACTATAACGTGCATTTCTGCACATGCTCGTGTAGCTTAGACAGCTCAAATTTAGATGTTTATGACAATTTTTTATCAATTTTAGTCGTAATTTCACGCTTTTCCGTGAATTTAGCCGCAAATTAGAGCTTTTTCTCAATTTTGGTCACGGAATTAAATAGATAAACAACGGATTTTAACACGATGACTGCCTTTTTGTTTATTTGAAACAGGTGCACGTGAACCTGGCGGCACACATATCACTAAACATGACGAAAATGGCGCCATTCGTTTGTTTACGTTTGTTTAGCCAAAATTTTCGTTTGTTTAGCCCTGCAAAATACAATTTTTTAAAAACAAAATGTGTGCCGCCAACTTCACGCAACGGCACACATGACCCCAATCGTTTGTTTCGCTACATATTCAGACACAACTTCGTTTGTTTACGTTTGTTTAGCCCAAATTTTCGTTTGTTTAGCCCTGCAACATACAATTTTTAGAAAACCAAATTGTGTGCCGCCAACTTCACGCAACGGCACACATGACCCCGATCGTTTGTTTCGTTACATATTCGGACTGAACATCGTTTGTTTACGTTTGTTTAGCTCAAATTTTCGTTTGTTTAGCCCAGCAAAACATGTATTTATTAGAAAATACATCATGTGTGCCGCCAACATCACACAACGGCACACATGACCTCAATCGTTTGTTTCGCTACATATTCGGACAGAACTTCATTTGTTTACGTTTGTTTAGCCCAAATTTACGTTTGTTCAGCCCAAATTTTCGTTTGTTTAGCCCAGCAAAACATGTAGGTATTTATAAGAAAATACATCATGTGTGCCGCCAACTTCACGCAACGGCACACATGACCCCAATCGTTTGTTTCGCTACATATTCAGACACAACTTCGTTTGTTTACGTTTGTTTAGCCCAAATTTTCGTTTGTTTAGCCCTGCAACATACAATTTTTAGAAAACCAAATTGTGTGCCGCCAACTTCACGCAACGGCACACATGACCCCGATCGTTTGTTTCGTTACATATTCGGACTGAACATCGTTTGTTTACGTTTGTTTAGCTCAAATTTTCGTTTGTTTAGCCCAGCAAAACATGTATTTATAAGAAAATACATCATGTGTGCCGCCAACATCACACAACGGCACACATGACCTCAATCGTTTGTTTCGCTACATATTCGGACAGAACTTCATTTGTTTACGTTTGTTTAGCCCAAATTTACGTTTGTTCAGCCCAAATTTTCGTTTGTTTAGCCCAGCAAAACATGTAGGTATTTATAAGAAAATACATCATGTGTGCCGCCAACTTCACGCAACGGCACACATGACCCCAATCGTTTGTTTCGCTACATATTCGGACAGAACTTCGTTTGTTTACGTTTGTTTAGCCCAAATTTTCGTTTGTTTAGCCCAGCAAAACATGTAGGTATTTATAAGAAAATACATCATGTGTGCCGCCAACTTCACGCAACGGCACACATGACCCCAATCGTTTGTTTCATGACATATTCGGACGGAACATCGTTTGTTTACGTTTGTTTAGCCCAGCAAAACATGTATTTATAAGAATATACATCATGTGTGCCGCCAACTTCCCGCAAATTGGCGGCACACATAACGTATTTTCTTATAAATACATGTTTTGCTGGGCTAAACAAACGAAAATTTGGGCTAAACAAACGTAAACTTGGGCTAAACAAACGTAAACAAACGATGTTCTGTCGGAATATGTAGGGAAAGAAATTATTGGGATCATGTGTGCCGTTGCGTGAAGTTGGCGGCACACATGATGTAGGTATTTTCTTATAAATACCTACATGTTTTGCTGGGCTAAACAAACGAAAATTTGGGCTAAACAAACGTAAATAAACGATGTTCTGTCCGAATATGTCATGAAACAAACGATTGGGGTCATGTGTGCCGTTGCGTGAAGTTGGCGGCACACATGATGTATTTTCTTATAAATACCCAAGGTAAATAGACTAAAGAGGTATGCTCTTAATTTTCAACCAATTATTATTTTTGGTGCCATGACGTCATGGGATGACAAATTTTTAAAAAATTAACAGGTGGGACTTTTTCCAATAAAACAAAATTATCTACATTTCGGGGGCCACTTTTTAAATTGGGAGAACTACGCATTATTGCCTGCAGAACAATGTTCCTGTGAAAAAAGTGATTGCAGGGCCCCTAAGTGTAATGGTTGGAGCAAAGAAAACTGCTGCAGGTGCAGGGTATCTCAGTTGTGAAACTTTTAGAAATTCTTTTTTAAGATAGAGCTAAGTTCAGCAATTTTCTCGTAAAACAATGAGTTTTCGTGACACTCATCAGCCACCATTCCAATTAACAATAATATAAGCACCCCGAAACACTTGGCTTCGTATTAAGGGTTCTCGGTGGTGTTTGTACAACAAACCGCACATCGACCAATACGCTCGTATGGTGAGGGTGTGAATCTCCCTACTCCATCCTGAGTATGCGGCCAGGGGCCTTAGTATGAACGGTCGGGGAAAAAGCCGCATGCGCGATCCAAGGACGCCGAATAAGAAATAACAATATCCCGCCAAAGCAATCACGTCTAGCGGCATTTTCGCACGAGTTTGTACTAAGGCCCCAGATGAGGCAAACAAATTCCTCGATATCGACAGTGATTGAATTCGGCTAGGTTCGAGGCCGGGATTCTGGTCGAAGGTCACCATTAATACTAAAATACTAAATTACTTCTATTTTTATACATGACAGGGAACACTTAAACTTCAGCTTTATTGTCCAACCTATTTGAGAAATGCTCGTGAGCGTGATTGTCCCGTGCAGCAGGAAAGCCCTTCCTTCCTCCCTCATGAAGTTTACTGGGCGTTTCTCACTGATTCACATAATAAACTCAGACGTCACTGCGCCGAGTGCTGTCTGTACTGAATACACGGTGCTTCACGTGGTACATGTCAATTAACTTGGGCCTTAAAACGGTGCATAAGGTATAAGGAACAACTCTGCCAAATTATATCGCTTTTTAAAAAAATTCCAGGCATTTATTTTGGCTTTTCATTTATTTTTTGCTTCATCTACAAAGAAATTCCAAGGGAGGAACCGTGGAAGGGAAAGCTTCATATGTGAAGTTTGGTCCCTCATTATTTTTTTTACTCCCGTGACGTCAATTTTGACAAACATTTCCTTAGTTACGAGCATACCTCTGTAAGTCTATTTACCTTGATAAATACCTACATGTTTTGCTGGGCTAAACAAACGAAAATTTGGGCTAAACAAACGTAAACAAACGATGTTCTGTCCGAATATGTAACGAAACAAACGATTGGGGTCATGTGTGCCGTTGCGTGAAGTTGGCGGCACACATGTTGTATTTTCTCATAAATACATGTTTTGCTGGGCTAAACAAACGAAAATTTGCGCTAAACAAACGTAAATTTGGGCTAAACAAACGTAAACAAATGAAGTTCTGCCCGAATATGTAGCGAAACAAACGATTGAGGTCATGTGTGCCGTTGTGTGATGTTGGCGGCACACAATTTGGTTTTCAAAAAATTGTATGTTGCAGGGCTAAAAAACGAAAATTTGGGCTAAACAAACGAAGTTGTGTCTGAATATGTAGCGAAACAAACGATTGGGGTCATGTGTGCCGTTGCGTGAAGTTGGCGGCACACATTTTGTTTTCTAAAAAATTGTATTTTGCAGGGCTAAACAAACGAAAGTTTTGGCTAAACAAACGTAAACAAACGAATGGCGCCATTTTCGTCATGTTTAGTGATATGTGTGCCGCCAGGTTCACGTGCATTTGAAACAGGGAAATTATCTCTATTTTAACCCAAAAAATCAACGCTGAATTTCAATTTTTGTCGCAAAGGATTTTTTTCAGAATTTTTGCCGAGAACTATGTACCGCTTTATCTCAATTTTAACCGCGTATCACCGTTTTAATCAATTTTTGCCACGAATGAACGTATTTTCTCACTTTTAGCCATGAATTTGCGCCTTGTCTTAATATACAGCCAATAATTTGCCCCCAGTAACCGCGGCTTTTGGCGTCTTCCCGATTTTGCCAGGCGTTTTTGTCAAGCTAAGCTCCGAATTAGCGAATTTTCTCAAGTTTAGCCGTGGACTTGCCCCAACAACATCACATTAGCGTATTTTCTCAATTTTAACAGTTTAGGCGCCTCAATATAACTTGAATCAGCGATTTTTTTTTTTTTCAACTATTGCATCAAGAAATACCAAATCAGTTTTTAGTGCGCTTTTTCATAATTTGAACAGTACTTTATGGAATTCAGGCCATGAATTAGTGATTTTTTTTCGTCTTCAGACACTTATGTTATGCCTCCAGATACCGCGAATTGGCTATTTCTCATTTTAGTGCATTTCATTCAAAAAATGCACTATTTTTTGTTTTCTGAGGGTTAGTTTCTTCCCCCATTTTAGCCACGAATGAGCGATTTTTCTCTCTTTTGGTCAAGAATTACAAATTATTGTAAATTTTAGCCGCAAACTTGTGGGTGCGTTAGCGTTTTTTCTACATTTTTACCGTAAAAGGGGCACCATAAACCGCGAATTTGCACATTTTTCTCAATTTTAGCCTCGAATGAGCTCATTCATAAGGCACGTTACTGATTATTACTTATTAGGCGACTTTTTTTTAACGGGACGGAACATATTTTGACGGAATTTTGAGCTTGACTTGACGGGAAAAGCGAAATGTCAGTTGGTACGAGTACACCAATTTTGGGCTAATAGCACACTATTCACTATTCGATTCAAAGCATTTAGAGGAGCGAAATTAAGTATTAAAAGAATGAAAATCCATGAACGGTGAGTTACTGAAAAGGCGCGTATTTTATTCATAAAAATGGCAAAAATCGCGTTTGAGCGTTGTTTATAAATTTAAGTCGCCGGTTTATAGACCAATTTGGTAACTCTGGTCTTGTCACCAAATGACAGGGCATTTTGCCGCGACCATGATTCATTCTTAAGAGTCTGAATTTAGCATTTTACAGCTTTGAGGAAGTTTGAAACTGGCGACATGTGGGAACCAACCAGAAAATAACAATAGGTAAAATAATTTATTGTTATAAACTTGAAAAACCTACGGCAAAAATGTAAACCACAAGTGTAAGACTACCAATTGTAGTTATACACAGCGATATAGCATGGCGAGCACTGGACAAAGGTACACGGTTATGAAGTAGAAGTTCTACCAAAGAGGCCGTTATGTGTTGCCCGTCGAAGTAAAAACACGGTATAACGTTGAGCAAGGCGAGGCCCGATGAGAAAATAGTGATAAAATGACACAGTTTGGTCAACGAGTCAGGGATGGACGAGGGGAAAAATTGGTAGAGTCTAATGAAATCGGTGGCTCGTATGGAATAGTACACTTCGGCCGGACTGCCGAGAAAGAGAACGGGCTCGCCTGTGGAGCGATGAAGGCGAATGAGCTTCGTCGTATTTTCGAGGGATGGCTTGAAGCAGTGAAAATTGTCGGAACAGTCCAAAGATTTCAAACAGGCCTCGGCTCCCAGATCGATAACGCTGCGCACCAGTAAACATGAGTGTTGCGGTAGAGGCAGGGGTTCGTCTTCATCGCCAACGAACTCGAAACACAGGTGTCGAGCACTGTTGCCTTCGCAACACTCGACCAAGCTCTCCGAGACGTGTTTCGCTAAAAAAACGAATTTTTCAGGTCGGATAATAAATTTTGACGACTTTTGCTAGCAAACCAACCTGGCACACTTTCGTCGTGCTCTTTAATAAAATTGTCAGGAATGCAAAACCCCGCGTTAGGCTCGTGAAATATTTTAACGAGGCTCTCCTGCCAGCTGGAAATCCCTCTCACTGGGTGACTATTCACTCTCGTTATTATGTCTCCAATTTCAAGACCACTGTTACCATACAGGGGTGATCCCTTTGGGACGGAAAATCACGTCAACACTCGAAACGATGCTCTCCCACAAAAAAAACAATGTGTTATTTACCACTTTGACGTCCTCAATTTGTACGCCGGTCCCAAAGTTGTAAAATGGGTACAGAACCCAGGGAAGAGTTGTGGCGAGAATAGCGGCGAACAAAGTTAAAATTATATTGTGCCAGACGCCG
This sequence comes from Corythucha ciliata, assembly GCA_038030265.1. Lineage (NCBI taxonomy): Eukaryota > Metazoa > Arthropoda > Insecta > Hemiptera > Tingidae > Corythucha > Corythucha ciliata. The sequence continues at coordinate 11,084,267 of CM075941.1, forward strand.
GCGCAGAGGACTCGTAGCTTTCTAATGGGAGGCAGACACTCGAGTTGATCCAAGTGTGTCACGACAAAGGGGATGATAATAAAGATGGCGGCGCTGAACCCCACTAAGTGAACGTCTTCCCTGCGAAATAACGAGTATAAAATTCAAATGGAGAAAAAGGGAAATTTAAACTTGCCTATTCAATAGTGATATACGCAGGGATCACCCCACAAATTCGTCGCCTAGGGTAAATTAGTGACTAAATTATGGGAGGTTTGAGTAATTCAGAAATCCAATTTGGATCTTTCATCACCAAATGGCTGAATTTGGCTTATTCAAACCCGAAACTCCGTCATTGTAGCTTATAACAACACCGAGTTTTGCGGGTTTCCACTCTTTCAAAATCCAATTTCACAGATCCAACTATGGTATCTGAAAAATGGTTTCTCCAATCTTTCAAAACCAGATTTCTGCCGAATTAGCTCGTTCAAATTGCAATTTTAGGGAAGGTATTTACCGAACATATTTCGAAAACCAAAATTCGTGTGATTGGCTCTTAGAAGCCCTCATTTCGCGGAACATTCGTACATTCAACCCCCCGTTTTTTTTCCACGCTTTATCACTTCTTCTCAATTTCATCGGTTTGTCTGCATTTTAGTCGTGAATTAGCAATTTGTCTCCATTTTAGCCGCGAATTAGCGATTTATCTCCATTTCAGAAGTTAATTAGCGATTTTTCTTGCAATGAATTTGCATTTTTCCTTATTAGAGCCGCTAATGAGCGACTTTACCCGTGAATTAGCGCCAAATTTTTAATTTTTGCCACGAAGTTGTCTCCGGAAACCGCGACTCAACTAACGAACTAGGCTCAATTTATTTCTTTGGAATAGCAAATGTTCTCAATTTAACCACATAAATAGCCATTTTTCTTGACTTCAGCCGTGAATTAACGTTTCATCTAATTTTAGCCCTTCTAGCGAGCGATCAGTGAGAGTTTTTTCCCCCCAATTTATGCTGCGCATTAACGCTTTTTCTGAATTTTATCCGCGAACTAGCGCATTATCATCATTTAGCCGTGGTTAGCGATTTCATCCACTTTCAGCCACGAAGTTACCTTCCGAAGTTGTCTCCATATAATCCGCGAATTATAGCGTTTTCTTTACTTCAGCGCTTCTTCTCAATTTTATCGATGAATTTAGCAATTTTTCTCCATTTTAGCCGCGCATTAGCGAGTTTTTGTCATTTGAGCAATTTTTCACCATTTTAGCAGCGAATTTGCAGTGAATTCGTGTTTTTTCCCGATTTCAGCCGTTAATTAGCGATTTTTCTCAATTTCATCCATGAATTAGCACCAAGCCGAGAATTCGTGTTTTCGTAATTTTAGGCGCGAATTAGCGCTTTTTCTCAACTTTATCCAGGTTTTAGCACTTTTTCTCATCTCTGGCCGTGAATAAGTTCTTTTTCTCAATAGTTTCAGCCGTGAATTAGCCATTTATCTCAATTTCAGCCCCAAATTAGCGTTATTTTAAATTTTGGTCTGGATTAAGTAAGGCGCGAATTGTAGCGTTTTCCATTTGCACAAAAATCCGAGGGAAGGCAAAATCCGACATTAAAAATGATTATTTACCACTGTAGGCCATGAGCGGGCCATTATGAAAGGCTCGGCGGGCCGCTTCTTGGGCCGCGAGCCTTGGGTTGGCCACCCCTGGAATCCGTGTTCTAGAATAATACGCTGGATTACGAAGGGTGGGAAGCGGGTTGAAGTTGATCGCCCCGAGTCAGTGCCCCGTGAAAAGGGGGGCCCCGGATTCTTCAGATCTTTATTCTAATGTGGAAGAAATACATATAATCGTCTTCTATCAGAAGGCGACCAACGTTGATCGAACCTAAAATAAAATATGGATTTGTTCATGAGTCTTAGGCCCGTATTTATGAACGTTCCTCGAAGCTTCCTTGAGTCAAGGAACCGTTGTAAACAGTTTTGATCACAATACAAACACCTGTTCTAATGAATTTCAAGGGTTCCTTAATGTCAAGGAACGTTCATAAATGCGGGCATTAATGTTTTAGAGATTTGTTTTTGATGCGGAACCAGTAGCGCAACGATGAAGACATGAGAGGCAAAAAGTAATGAGGGGAAGGGGGTCCTTAGATGATCCGCGCTCAGAATAGTGATAAACCCTGATTCTCGGTTAAAATTGAGAAAAAAACGCCAACTCATCGCTATGTGTGAATACACAGTTTATTCGCTGCTAAATAGGAAAAATTACTTGTTTTTTCGAGATGAATTTGCGATTTTTTCACATTTATCTTTGAGTTAATTAGCGCTTTTTCCCCATTTTATCGGTGAATTAGTGATTTTTCCCAATTTTAGCAGCATGAATTTGCATGAATTGAAAAAATTGCTAATTCAATGCTAAAATTAGGAAAAAGCGCTAAATGGCTAAATGTGATAAAATCGTATATTCGTGGTCAAAATTGTAAAGTGCTAATTCACGGCTATAATTGAGAAAAAGTACTAACTCATGACTAAATGTTGCGGGGCATCCTAATTTACAGCTCATATTACAGGCTTATATTCGGGGATGAGTCCCCAGAAAGAGAACTCGGTAGCTCATCAATTATAACGCGAGGTAAATCGAAGCGAGAATTCGTCAATTCGACCCAGAAACTGAATTTGCATAGTTAAAGGGTCGTGAACGGTCAAAACCTAAAGCCGCCTTCACGTGTGAGTTGTCAAAGCTCGGGCTTTGAGCTGTGTCCAATAAAATATAATGAATCCCTGTGCGCATCGTTCTTTGATTGGCCATAGCTCAAAGTCTTAGCTGTCACAGCTCGCATGTGAAGCCGCCTTAACACCTCTGATGTAAAAATGTATTTTTTGCGTTCTATTTCTGAATTTTGGTCGAATAACTGACGTTGTTCCCTCCAAAGAGTAGTATTTTTGGAATTGAACATGGAATTTTCGGCCCCGGGAAGGCCCTGTGGAATGGTAACTGCGGTATTCTATAGTCCCCCAAACTGGACTCTTCCGTCGTAGAGGCGAATCCCTCGCGGCGGGTTTGTTCTCAGCAACAAACAGCCGCAAATAGGGTTGTCAGCAGTAGAACAACTACGGTTGGGTTTTCTGTGAGTCAGAACCGCGAAAATTGGGTTTTAGCGTGAAAAATCCGCGAAATGAGGGAGATTTTGAAGGAGGTAAAAAATAAAAACGTTCACGTCTTTTTGAAATTTCACCAATCACCTGTTCCGCACCCTAGCAACCGTCGTACGTTAATAAAGACGTGCGTGTTTTTACTTCATTCAAAATCTCACTATGGTTTTTAGAGTGCGAAATCAGCGAACATGTTTTTTTAGTGAGTCAGACGTGCAAAAATGGGGTTTCAGTGCGTAAAACCCGTGAAATTACTATATCAGATACAAAATGTATTTTAGTGAGCGAAATTCGGTAAAAGAGAGCTCCCAGGTCCGGGGCCCCATGTTTAATAAAGACGGCCCTGCCCCGAGTGCTCGCTCGCTTTGTTACGCCGCTGAATACGTTAAATTGCTATCATAAAAACGAGCACGACTCCCTAATCGAGTAAACCAAAATTTCAACATCAAACTGATCAACGATTAGTCGTTGTTAACTCGCTTTTATGTGTCCTTCTTTCCGTCGCAAGTGTTGTGCTAGGCGTTCTCGGAAACCATTTTTACAACTGGTCACCCAACGTCAAGGTACCTCTCCCTCATTGAGTGTCGTAGCGTATGGGGGGGGGGCGGTGGGGCGGCCCGCCCCGGGCATCACTTGAAATGGGGCATCAGTCGGTTGAGACTTTTATTTATTTTTAGAAATCGTGGCTTTAGGTCGACCAAGAGGCACCAAAACCTTACAAAATGGTCCTTTGCAGACCAGGGCACCCCCAAGAGCTATCTATAACAGTATAACGGCTGTCAGTTGGTGGGAGGAGGCGTAAAAACTACAATAAAGTTGACCGAAAGCTGAGTTCTGGCGGTGCCATGGCTTTTTATGGAGGCAAAACAGTTTGAGAACTGGCCGGAGCATGCCAGGGGCTGTGGGTTGCATCCCACCACCGGTCAGTGTGTAAACTGGAAGACTTTGACAGAGCTAACGTCACGGAATTGAGGTCTTTTGATTAACCAAAGGAGGAAAAATTGTTTTAATGAAGAGCCGAATCCGTAAAATTGTGTTTTATAGAGCCAAATTACCGGCAAAATTGGTATTTTGAGTATGCCAAGTTCCGCGAATTCTGTTGTTCGAAGATACTAACCCTCAAGATTGGTTTTTTGAACGACTAATGCCCTTGAGATTGGTTTATTCACAGGGCCGGATTTAGAGAACGAGAGTCCCCTAGGCACCTGATTGAGAAGGGCCCTCTTTTTTCAACCCCACCCACACACCCGAGAGGTGGGGGGGGGGGTGCTTTTCGGGCCCGGATGGAACTCAATACGGCCCTTTGACATAACGCCCACCCCCCCTACAGATTTGTCGTCTCGCAAGGGGCCAAATATTTTAAATCACAAAAAAGGTCCAATCACAGCAAATCTGCAAACCACATAAAGCTCTTACCATAATAAAGCCCCAACCACAGCAAAACTCCAACCACAGCAAAGCTCTTAACCAACCACTGTGAAACTCCAAGTACAAAAAAGGCCTGGCCAACCACAGCAAATATCAAAACCTAAACATAGCTCCAAACCACAACATACAGAGCTCCAAACCACAACACAGCTCCGAACCACAACCAAAGGTCCAAACCACAGCAAATATCCAAACCCCAGCAATTAGGTTCAAAACTACAGCAAAGCTCCAAACCCCAGCAAAAGTCCAAACCATGGCCAAGGACCAAGCCATGAAAAGCTCTTACTACAGTGAACCTCAAAACCACATCATAGCTGCAATCCACAGTACAGTCTCCACTCTCCACAGCTTCAAAGACAGGAAAGTTAAAAAAAAAAAAAAAACCAAAGTAGCAAACAGCTCCCTGAAAATAATGCTTCAAACTTCCGAGGATTATAGAAAAATAACCAGCCTACTAGATTCCGAAAAGATACCCTATTTCACCTACTGTTCTCCTGCCAACAGAAACACGCTTGATGTCGCCATACGGGGTGTTCCCATTTCCATAACTGAAAAAGAAATAACGGAAGAACTAAAAAATAGTGGGTTTTCAATCAAATCGGTTTCACGGTTCTTAACCCTGAATAAGCGTCCAACACCTCTGTGCTTTGTCACCCTGGACAACACAGCGGAGAAAACAAAGGACATCTTCAACTTGAAAAAACTTTGCTATTCAATAATAAAAGTGGAGCAAAAAAATAAGAACACACAGATCCCTCAGTGTAAAAACTGCCAGCGTTACCATCACACACAAAATTACTGCCATCTCCCCAGCCGCTGTGTCAAGTGCAGTGGAGACCATCACTACAAACATTGCACCAGACCTAAGAAAGACGATGCCCAATGCGTGAATTGCGGTGGAAATCATCCTGCAAACTACAGAGGATGCGAATACTTTAGAAAAATAAATCAGAAAAGCACCAGCCAACCGACGGCTTCTAACTCTAAGCCCGACAATGTGATTATCGGTAATAAACAACCACAGCAGAGGACGACAAAACTGCGAAATAACTTATCTTATGCAGAATGCGCCACGCTAACGGGCCCCGCCCCACACGCCACTGGAAATGAGAGGGATGTATCTAAAACCATAAATTCCGTCATTAAAATCATAATAGAGGCTACCTCAAATAATCACCGCTCTCTCCAACTTCCTCATTAACAATGGACACTAGTAGTCAGACACAACCGTCTCATCAACCTGGAGCGACATCAAACCTCCACAAAATAGTCATATTAAACTGGAATGCAAACGGAATCAAACCTAAACAAAACGAACTAAAAATATTCCTATATGAACACAACATCAGCGTTGCTTGCATAACAGAAACTCATCTAAAAGAAGGAGAGAAACTCACAATTCAAGGGTACACGACACTTAGGCGAGACCGAACTACAGATACACACGGTGGCGGAGTTGCCATACTAGTAAAAAACAATATAGCTCACGATGAGCTCTTCACACCACAGCTAGCAAATCTAGAAGCATGTGGTATTACCCTACATACCCAACCGAAAATCAAAATATACGCGGTGAACAAAGCCCCATGCAAAAGTCTAAATGAAGGAGACATAATGTCACTATTATACAACGGTCAATGTCTCTTGGTAGGAGACCTAAATGCAAAATCTTCAGCTTGGGGTTGCATCAAAGAAAACTCCAACGGCCGGAAATTGCTTCAATACTCCAACCGAAATGGCTTTGACGTCATAGCACCTCCAGAACCAACGTTTTATAGACCCGGGCGGACCCCTGATATACTAGACATCACAATTACCAAGGGAATCCACGTCCCCATATACATCAAAACCCTTAGCGAATTATGCTCCGACCACTCCCCCTCGCTGGTCTCATTCCTCGCTCCTATCACAATTCAAGAGAGGAAAACAATCTTGACAGGGAAACTCATATGGCCCCAATTCAAGTCGTACATAAACGAAAAAGTCACCATATCCAAAACATACAATACCCCAGCAGATATTGACGCGGACGTGGAAGCCTTCATTCATTTACTCAAGGACGAAGTGTCCTTTGCAACGGTCACCCCCTCAGCGAACAGAAAAGCCAATCCAAATGACAATTTGCCCGCCGAACTACTTACACTAATTAGGCAAAAGAATGCTACGCGCCGACAATGGCAGAGAAATAGAACTCCTGGAAATAAACGAGAACTGAACCGCTTCCAACACCGAGTAAAGGATGCACTGGATAAACACCGGCACATGACCTACAAAAAATACCTCAAGGACATTCATCAGACCGATGGCTCATTATGGAAAGCGACGAAACGTATCCTGAAGAAACCTAGCCGCATACCACCCCTAAAAAGTGGAAACAGACTAGTAACGGCCGATGAAGAAAAATGTGAAGCTTTCAGCGATTATTTTAGCAAGTGCTTCGGGCCAACAGATGTGAACCAAGATGCAGACGAAGTCACACTCAATTACCACGAGAGCGTATTGCACACAGTCGAGCTTCCTATACCCTTCGTTTCTCCAAGAGAACTACAGAAATACATCCGGCAAGCAAAACATAAAAAAAGCCCTGGCCCGGATGAAATACCCCCTTCAATAATAAAAGGCCTTCCAAAAAAAGGAGTCATGAAACTGCTTAACATTTTCAACAGCTGCTTACGATTCTCGTACTTTCCAAAAGCCTGGAAAACAGCGGAAATTATCGTCATTCCTAAGCCGGGAAAAGACAAATCTAATTTAGCTAACTATCGTCCAATTAGCCTATTATCTTGCATCGGGAAGCTTTACGAAAAATGCCTAAAGACACGCATAATACCCTTCTACAAAAAAATAGTCCCCGACTACCAATTTGGCTTCACAGAACTCCACTCGACGGTACACCAGGTATATAGACTTGCAAACCCCATTATTAAAGGGTTCGAAAGAAAAGAGCACACAGTATGCGCCCTACTAGATTTAAAACAAGCATTCGACAACGTGTGGCACACAGGTCTTTTATGCAAACTAAAACGAGAAGGCGTCCCAAAATACCTTCTAGGATGCATAACATCCTTTTTAGACAGTAGAGCCTTCTACGTCCGAATAAACAAGAGCAAATCTGCATTAAGAGAAATGTTATCCGGAACGCCACAAGGATCCGTTCTCTCGCCTATCCTCTTCAACATCTACGTGAGCGATATTCCCTCCTCCGCAAACGTCGACCTTGCCTGCTACGCCGATGACACAGCTGCGTTCTCCACAAATTCTAACCTCACTGATGCTAGGAATGACGTACAAACTCAAATAGAAGAGATGTGCCACTACTTCAAAAACTTGAAAATTCCCATCAACGTGGGAAAATGTGAGGCCAAAATATTTACTTTACGCCGACATGCCGACCCTAAACCATTGAGCGTTAACGGAAATCCCGTGGAACCCGACCGAATAAAGTATAAAATACCTCGGAGTCCACCTCGACCGTCGTCTAACGTGGAAGCACCACATAAACAAAAAGCTTAGTGACGGATATGCACGCCAAGCGCTCCTTCGGCCCATCCTACACAGGAAATCGAGTCTCAGACCGGAAATCGGCACCCTTCTGTATAAATCTATATTAAGGCCACTAATCTTATATGGAAGTGAAATATGGGGAGCGACCTCTCCTACAAAAATCAAACGGCTACAGGCATTTCAAAATAAAATATTAAGAATATGCGTTAATGCCCCATGGTTCATAAGAAACTCCCAACTCCATCGAGAATTAAAAGTCACAACAATAGCCGAACAAATCGAAACGAAGTTTCGGCGTTTTTACACCAACCTACCCAGCGTTAATGGTGCGGTTCACTTTCCCTCGGTGAAAAAATTGCAGAACGACTGAAGCCTCGAACTTTGCAAGATAAACTAAGTCTGTGATTTTGTCCATTCTTCCAGTTAAAACTGAACATTAACTTGACTTAAAAACATCATGTATAACAAATGTGTAATTGTTGAGCTGATGATTCTATTAAAAAAAAAAAAGTACACAAAACGCTGTAACCAAAGCGCCAGCTATAACCACGAAGATGGCCCAACCACAGCAGAGCTTCAACCATTGTAAAGAGATCCGTCCCCCCCCCTTCTTGATTTACAAAATCCGGGCCCCCAAGAAAGGCCGGGCCCAGGGGTAACAGACCCAGTACCCCCTGCCGCTTAAAAGGGCTGTGAGTGGCAGAGGCATCGGCAGGTGTGTGAGCTGGCCACCTTGTCTGACAATGAGAAATGGCCTGTTTATTGAAGCGCAAAACCTGTGAAGTTAGTTCTACTCAGAGTCAATCCTCGAAATTAGGAGTTTCAGCAGTTAAACCCGTGAAAGTGGTTTTTGAAAAAGCCGGACCCTCAAAGTTTGTGTTTTTCAAGTAAGCCAAGCTCATGACTTTTTTTTCTACAGAGCCAAACCCTCAAGATTGTTTTTTTCATCGATTAAACCCCACGAAATCGGTTTCTTGAAGACTCATTCTCGTGAAGTTGGTTCTCTCCGGAACATACCCCCCCCCCCAATCTTTGATCGTTCCTACACCATATTGGCTTAATTACTGCAAATCTAGCTCACAGGGACTACGCAACTGTTGATTTTTGTCCCGAGAAACATTCCCACGCCAAGAATCTGTCAATCTGACACCACGCCAGTCTGTTTGTTCCGAAAAAACCATATATGTTGAATAGGTCCTTCCCAGGTAAATCGAATACGATGTTTGGGAGAAAAGTTTCCCCTACCCTAAGCCCTGGATGATTTCCGATTGAGGCGAGTAGCCCGATACTCGCATTTTTTGATAGTGAGGGGGGGGGGCATCTAGCATGACCACCGCTCCGGGCATCAAAATGTCACGCTGCTCCCCTGAGGACGGGTACTCACGAATGATGACATCTTGGCCTTCAGCGATAAACGCGATTGCAGGGTACTTGATCTTCGGCCTGGCCGGGTCTGTCTAAAACGCAGATCGGCAGATCTGCAAGATTAACACCTCGCGTCTGCAGATTAACACCCAACATCTGCAGATTAACACCTAAATTCCGTAATTCAACGAAAATAGGACTATAACACAAAAAGAAAGTTACAGTAGACTAATAATAGGCACAAAATTGCCGGACCTATTTTGATGAGACAATTTTTTTTTTTTCGTGGGCGCGGACCTGGCCTAGCCAAGCCCACCGATGCCAAAGCCATCAGTAGGCTCATACACCATACCCCGTGGGGCTGCAGACTCGGAAGGCCTAGTACGGCTCCTCAAATCTTCCTATCCTCTCGAGAAACTCCAGGACCCGAACCCCATTAGTCCGGAAGAATTCTAGAGAGGATATCCTATCATGCCTAAAAACTTCGAATCTCGTCCTTGCGTACCTATCGCATTCACACACTATGTGTTTCATCGTCCCCTCTTCAAGTCCGCACTTCCCACAGATAGGGCTGCTGACCACATTCAGCTTGTACAGGTGTCTCTCCACAGCATAATGTCCCGTGAAGTACCCCACTACCCTCCTAGTCTGCACCCGCCCTAAACTGAGCAGCCATTTCATTGTTTTCCTAACCATACCCTTGATGCCTTCTCTTGTTGCTTGCCGGCAGTGAGTTTTCTCTTCCCATATTGCCTGAGCGCTATTGCGATATTGTCTTAGCCCCAGTATTACTTCCATCGGCCTAGCCATCATCATAAATGGTATGATTGGCTGGCTCTAGTATGCATTTTGAGGCTGAACAGTCAACGCAAAGAGGCCGATCTGCATGTTTTTATGAATCTGCATGCTACGGTCGGAAGTTCCAGTTCTATAATAATATTTTCCACCGTCTCTGGTGGCCTCTGGTTTCACGTGTAGGTACGCCGAAAAATGCCAAACTCGACAAGCCCTCTCATTCATCGACATATTTCTTGACATAGTTGAACGGTCTGTTTATTCCGAAAAAAAGCGAATATGTTCAATAGGAAGTTAAATAGGGCATGGTCCTTCCCTGGTAAATCGAATACGATGTTTGGGAGAAAGTTTACCCTACCCTAAGCCCTGGATGATTTCCGATTGAGGCGAGTAGCGCGATATTCGCATGTTTTGATAGTGGGGGGGGGGGCATTCAACCATGACCACCGCTCCGGGCATCAAAATGTCACGCTACGCCCCTGCCCTTGTTAAGCCGTTAGCTAGCGACACCCGATCTTACTGACAGGCTTTCTGGAAATGTACGCGGGTTGTTGTACCCTCAAGAAGCACGGTAGGTCCATTTTGGATGCTCTGAGCGAGTCGGACGGACTGCGCCATGTTTGGGGAGCCCGAGAAACCTGCTGAGCATGTCTCAGACGGTTGTGACGTTTAAGGGGTGTCCGACCTGTCACTCCGGTATCGACAGTTAAACCTACTCTACAGGGCCTCGAGAGAGAACGGGATGCTTCTCCAGAGTTTTTTTTTTAAAAGGGAGATATGTCTTTCATTGCCTCCTTGAATCTAGCGGATGTGGTGTGGACCCAAAGGCTTTTGTCACTGTGTTCGCGTTTGGGAGACCGTAAGGCCCCTTTCACACTGGGAGACATTTTTCTCGGAGGTGAGACGACTCCCGCGTACGCGTACAATGTGAAAGGCCCCATAGAGTTCTGTGCGTTTTTACTGCAAGAGTCGGAGTCCTATAGTGCGAATGGGCCCTAACGAAAGGGGGGGGGGACTCCACCATCGGAGCCTAAATCTAAAGAACTCTTGGCCCAAGCTATGCCCATGTCTCAATACTTGCCTTACTGCAGCCATAGCGTGCCCCAATTCGTGGACGACGCTGCATATCAGCAAAGTGATCAGGTAGACCGCGTAATCTGAAGACGGAAGGTTCCAACCTGGAACCTGTCAAATTTTACCAAGTTGTAAAGTCGAGAAAACCTGATGCTTAATTTTTTTCAGTTACCAATGGCTCAATGACGAGAAGATTTGACTCGTTGTTGATTGTATTTCGCATCGATGCGAAAATTGTATAGGCGACCAAAGCTACCGACAATGGTAGCGTGGCAATAGACACGATGACACCGGCGGAGAACCAGGCGTTCTGCCACCTTGGGCGTTTGGCACCCCATTTCTGAATGAGCCGATTGAAAGCGGTGGTGAACCAGTGAATTCGAAATGGTGACAATTGGAGACCGGTCTTGTTCAAAAAGTAGAGATATGGGTAGTGGGAGCAGCTCTGTCGTAAAGAAGAAAAAAGGCATTTTTGATTGTAGTCGAAAAACAGCAAATTATTCTGGCGATACCTTGAAAAATGTGTCAAAGAACAACAAGACGCAGTGGAAAACGATCACTGCGGCAGCAAAAAAATAGAATTCAACCATTGTCTTGTAACATTTCTTCAATTTTGTTAAAATATGATGACGAGAGATAAAAGTCTACCGTTTCACTTCACATCTTAACTTACAATTTACAAATAAAATAGTTCTGCAAGGAAAAGTATTTCTGTTTGGATCTCAAATGTGTATCAATGATAAGAACCGCCGTAGAACTGCCTTTCTGGGCATCGCTCGGTTTGTTGCTACGGAATCCCCCCCCCCCCAACTCGTACTTTTGTGCCCAGAAATACACGAATTTTGGGTTCGTCCCAAGTCCGGTCATATCACTTTCAAGGAGGAACCAAATCATTCAAGCACGGAATGAGAAAAACGTTTATTTCACGAATCGACAACATAAATTAAATTTTGGAAGCTTTCAAAGCCTCAAAGTACAAAACGACAATAACTTAAAAGCCAAACCACAAAGTCAAGGAAATGTAGAAAACAAAACGAGAGGGGGAAAAAAACGGTTGAGATCAAGCTCCGTTTGAAACGAGAAAGGGGTGATGAAGAGCTTCGTGGGCCGTGATCCTTTTAGCGGGATCCAGTTCAAGGAAACGACCCAACAGATCGAAAGCCGAGTCGGGGAATTTCTCGGCTTTGGGCGCTTTTCTTTCCGCCAGCATTCGACAGACGTGTTTCAAGTTGACCGGCTTTCTCACTTCGGAACAAAGGACGTTGCGGCCTGGAAATAATCGATTATTAGGACCTTACAAAACTGGGGTCGCCAAAACTTGGACCAACCTAGCTTTCGGGCCAGAGTATTGATTTCTTGGGATCCAAACATAGTGATCATTTCTGCCAGGGCTGTGACGTCATCGGGGGACTTGAAAAATGGGTATGTGCGGCTTAGGATGCACAGCATGATGACTCCGACTGCCCAGATATCCACGGCTGAAGGGGAAAAAATTGATCAACGAAAGAATGTACAAAATAATTAGGAGTGGTTTCTTACCTGTCGTCTGTAGTGGATACTTTAAAAGCACCTCAGGGGGTCGAAATCCCGGTGTTCCAGCTCGAGGACTTTGAACGCCTTTTCTGACTAAACAACCGTTACAAATCTGAGGTCTCCGATCGCACGAACACGAAGGGGCAAAGGCTTGAGGTTTAACGAAACCACGATCCGAGAGTTTTGTAACATAGGTGGGCTTGACGAATGACAAATTGGATTTATCGCTCAGGGCCATTCGATTCATCTCTTTCAGCGGCGACTTTTTCGGCGATGGAGGCACGCCCGTAGGAGCGTTAGAGTCCAAACTTTGAAGGGCCAGTCTTTTATTCGAGCATGAATTAACACCCTCGGATCCTGTAACCTATAAAATGTGACTAAGATTAACCACTTGAATTCATGAATGACTTGTAACAAATTTACGTCGTCGTCAACTCGTTTCCTTTTCCGGTTATCAGTTTTATTTTCACCATTTTCGCAAGATAATTCGCTAATGCGTTGAGCCAAACCAAAATCGACTAGAAGAAATCTAACAAATAATCAATCATTTTAGTAGTCATAATCCGAGTCAAACTCATCCTAAACCGCTTACTTGCGTTCGCTGCGACTGTACAGAAAATTAGACGGTTTCACGTCACGATGTATGACACCAAACTGATGGACCCGCTTAATCGCGATCAAAAGTTGTTTCATGTACAACCGAACTTCGTCGACTGTCATATCAGTCACGTAGGACTGTGAAAAACAAATGAAAACTCAGGTCCAAAAGACTCTAAGATCGAGGAATTTTTCTACTTACGCTGAATCTATCATGTTTTTGATAGGGCATGATGAAGGTAATGCAGTCTTGATTTCTTAGGCACATGGTAATACCAGCCACGTTGTCTACGCCCCTGGGTACAAAATAATTTTTAGGACGCTCCCTAAACAAGTATTTAAAAAAAAACCACACATACCCAATGTCGACCAGACACTTCAATTCTCGCACCACTCTAGACGGTTGGCAAGTCGGTATCAAATGTTTAACGGCGAACTGACGTTCTTTTAAATGGTCCACGTCTTTTGACATGTCAACGGGCGAGCTGTTGACAAATGAAGAGGCGGCGATACGGTCGACGTAGCACGGTTTAACCGTCGCCAGATAGACGCATGAAAAAGTCCCCTCGCCAATCTTCTCGTGAAGGTGGAACATCTCGCCCAGAATGGGAAGCCGTTTTAGGAGAGTGGCGATTTTCTCCTCTGTTGGAGGGGTCACATTTGTTTTAAATTAGAATAGAACTGGCGAAGTTTACGGCTACACTCACTACCTGTGTTGCGTTTTTTTGACTGGCGACTTTCAGGGCTTTCGTACACGGATCCAGCTAAATTTCCCGCAAGGCCAGTGTCCAGCATTTTCGGGCTGAAACAGAGAAGAAAGTTAAAAAGGTGTCTTCGACGTTAATAAAATGCTTTATTCGCTCGGAATCTTGGGAGCCTGCACCAATAGTAGTTGTAAAAAACTACAGAGCCATGAAACTATGGGGGGGGGCACCTAGTGGTGAAGCTTGTACCATTGTACAACGAGGTAACCACTCGGTCAATGAGAGTGCCTACCTCACGCAAAAAAAAGGGGCGACAACCTCAAATCGGCATGAAACCCATCAGTTTTTCCCCAAGTAACCCAATTTCCATGCTCCTCCCTCCCACAATTCTCAAATAATGTTGACAATTTAGCCTGTTGAACCGACTATTTGGCTATACGCCGCATTTTCGTCCTCTTAACCGAGCTATTTTGTAGCGAAACTGGGCCATTAAACCCCCAGAACCACTACCGACCAATCCATTTCTATTAAACCCACTCCATTACGGAATCTTAAAATTTAGGCTTGAAGTGGGAGAGCTAACTTAGTCCTTATTTTTTCATATTTTAGCATCGCATCAACAATTTTTTATAACTTTTAGGTAGGTATAGATTATTATTATTATTGCTTCACAGTTCTAGCCCGTAAATCTGCGTTGTTTTTACCTTTAGCCGTGCATGAATTTGCACGTATTCTGAATCTGAAGCCAAAAAGTTGGCTTCAGAAGGCGCGTATTTAAATGTGAAATTTCACATCCGAGAGTTAAGAATGTTCCTCAGTTTTAGCAGCGAATTGGCACTTTTTCCAAAATTTCAGCAGCGTAGTATCGTTCCAACCTGTTCATTACCGAATATTCTCCATTTTTGCTAAGAATTGGCGTTTTCCTCAAATGAAACTGCAAATTAGCATTTTTTTTCAATTTTAGCACAGAATTATCACTTTTTTCCAGTTTGAACTGAAAATTAGCGCTTTTCTTAAACGTAGCCGCGCTAATTATTAATTTTTTCCACTTGATTTTCTTCATTTTCATCCGCTAATTAACGTTTTTTCTCAACTTTATATCCGCAAATTGCAAATTAGCGATTTTTCTCGATTTCACCAGTGACATAGCGTTTTCTGCTAATTTTGCGGTGAATTAG
Source organism: Corythucha ciliata (assembly GCA_038030265.1). Lineage (NCBI taxonomy): Eukaryota > Metazoa > Arthropoda > Insecta > Hemiptera > Tingidae > Corythucha > Corythucha ciliata. Next base: position 11,099,577 of record CM075941.1, read on the forward strand.
CATCTATTCTCATTTTTATACGCGTATTGCCGATTTTTCGCAGGAAAATTGTAAGGACCTATAACGAAACTAGGGACAAGACGTATTTTCTCTTTTTAACCGCGAATTTGCCTCAAGATAGCGCGAATTTTCTAAATCTGAGCCACCAGAATAGCGCTGGGGGGGGGGGGGTCAATCGAATAATCAGCCCACATTCTTTGATGTTATCACTTGCAACGGTATATTCTCCAGGTCATATAGACTGAAATTTGTAGAAAGTAGCCAAATCACTGTCCAACCTTTGAGCTCTTCACACACGCACATCCATGGATAACCTAAAAAGCGTCAATTATCCGTATTTAAGCTTTTTGGGGGCCCCGGGGTGGTCCACCCCTCTCACCGCTACCTCGGTAAACTACTGCGTGGAGTCTGAAATCCGAAGAAGCAGCTGGACGCACGCGGACCTTTTAGTGCTGCTTGGAGTTGAGAAAATCTGCTAAACCTAACTTCAACGAGAAACGCTCAAGTTTGGAGATTTCATGGAGCTCTTTAGAGCGTTGGAGCTAGTTCCCCTTCGTTGGTATACTTGTAGCCCTGGAGGGGGGGATCTATCCCCCATACTCCTCCCCGTCCCTACGGGGAGCTAAAGAGGCCTTGGATATTTTAGGCCAAGTAGGCATAAAATTTCCCGTTTTAGAGCTAAAGAGCCGCAAAAATAGCAAGCGGTAGATAAAAATTCAAGATTACATGGATAAATAGCCACTAAATAGCGAGTTTCGAGGCCAAGTATAAGTCAAATGCTAGTTTGGAACTAAATAGTCGCGAAACTGCATATGTTTTGTGACTACATAAGCCATCGCGAATACACTGGTGGCGGGGATCAACCAAAATTTTGAAGCAATAATCACAATGGTCGAGCAATTTAATCGAGTTTAGTAACTTGCGACTTGCCACTAAACTAAAAATCCTTCTCAGTGGTGGGCACTTGACTAAATAGTTGGTGTTCGCACTTGTTTAGGAACTAATCTACTCATCTACTCCGGGCCGGATCTTTCTTTTTGCCGCCTACGCGATTCTACAAGTTATTGGAGGAAAACTATGTTTCTTCGACCTGGCGGAAAAACCTCGAGTTGACGGCCACCCCATGCAGAAAGATGAAATTTTGGCTTTTCGTGATAAACGCGAATGACGCTGGGGGTTTGGACCCACCAGACAATTATGAAAATTGCCACTACACTAAGATCTCCGGCTCAACTTGGCAAAACCGAGGGAACCGCCTTGACGTTTGAATTGGGCAGCGGCGCGGTGTCCAGCCCCAATTTCACTTCCTCAGGCCGGGAACGAGACGGAAGGAGACGAATGCGGAGGTTTTCCGTTTGTAAATCGGCGTAACAGGCGTTTGTAATATACAAAATAATGAAATATGGCTTTTTGAGTTACCCAAATCCATAACTTTGGTTTTTGAAAAAGAAAAATTAGCTTTCGAATTAATCAAAGCTGCGAAACCGATTTTAGAAAGAGATAGAGCCACAAGATTTTGTTTTTGAAAGAGGAAAAACACGCGAAATAAGTATCTGAAACAGCATAATTAAATTCTGTTTTGAAGAAGCCAAATCCACGACATTTGGTTATGGAAGAGCGAATTTCCTTGGTGACATTGTCGTCTGAAGTGAAAAGGCCAGTGAAGACATTTGATTCTCGAACGAGCCAAATTAGTTTTCGCATTAACCAAAATTATAGAAGGAGCTTATGCCATGAAATTTGGTTCATCATAAATCTTAAATCGTCGAAATCGGGATTTGAAAGAGCCAAATCCAAGAGATTTAGTTTTGAAAGAGCGAATGACAGCGAAATTGGGGATTGAAAGAGCCAAACCAACGGAATTATGTTTTTGCGAGGTCAAAAATCCCAAAAATTGACATTGAACGAGCTAAATGCATAAAATTTGGTTTTGAGAGGTCGAAACTTGGGTTTAAAATATACTCAATGGCGATATTTGGTTCTAGAAAGGGCCAAACGCGCGGGATTTGTTTTGAATCAGATATTGAGCCAAAATGCCACGTTTTATAGTAGAATGTTCTGGATTCCAAGATTTTTTTTAATCGAATCTTTAACACCAAATTCACCCAGATTCCCGCAGATACAGGCACTACAATAAAAAATCCAGGCTTCGGGCAACAGAGACAGAGGGCTTTCGGGCTACTATTTTTTTTTTTTTTACAAGAAAATAAAGAAATTAGGCGGATAGTATAAGAGAGGCGGGAGGGGAGGGTTAGAATATTTTACCGCCACCCACGTCACGGAGGCCTAAAACCACCCCTGAAAGACACACAGGCATAAAATTGTTTTTGGGAACGCCAAATTCGCGAAAAAGATCCTTAAAAAGTGCCAAACCTCGAAATTCCATTTTTTGGAAGAACCAAATCCTTGAATTCGGCAATTAGGCCCAACAAAGGATAATAAGGGGGCTCGTAGAGATTTCCGCTCCGGGCCCAGACAGGTTGAGGTTCGCCACTGATTCTGCTACATATTTCATAATTCACTATGGCTGCGGCCGCTTCGAGACGGTGCGCAGAGGAGCCCTCTTGGTACGGGCACCAAGCATGAAATGAGGGGAAAAGGAGAGAGAGAGAGTGTGAGAGAGAAAAACAATTACTTTCTTTCTCAGTTCATCTCTTGTGATTCGATTTGTCTTATCCCCCTTCCTCGTCTAAAAAATTTCTCAAGTTTTTCCGCCCAGGGCTATAGCCCCCGGTAGACCCCCTCTATATTCAGAGAACCGACCCGACGGAAGAGAATGCGCTAATCTTCAAGGGCAGCAAGAAACAGTATCACAAGGCTCTACAAACTGCCAAGAAAGAATATAACTCTAACTACATAAGTTCGAATGCCAACAAATGCACCGCTGCCTGGAAAAAAAAAATTGTCAGATCTGAATGCGGCGGCAAGCAACCCAACTTTTCAATACCATTCGATGCAGATACTCTCAAAGCACATGTCGCTCAGTCGTGTTCTCAAGGAAAACTGCCGAACGACTCGCACTTTCCAATCAAGGCCCCAGAAGGGTCGAGATTCATCGAGTTTAAGGAGGTATTCCTGTTGACTTTGATCGTGTTTTGCCGTGACAATTCGCTTATACCAGTGTTAAAGACAAAATAAATTATTATTACTATTATTATATGATCCGACCCTGCATCTACACGCCCAGTGTGTACAAGGCAAAGAGAGAGGACTATTTGAAATTTGAATTCGATTTCTATGTTGATTCGGCGGTCTTGCGTATTGAGACTCCATGAAAGTTATTTTTCCATGAGTTCTAAATTATTAGCCTGCCGCTGCGTTAAGATTTTCTCAAAAAACGAAAAATCACTCGTCAAGGGATTTGGCGTTGTCCCATTCTCTGAGGTCCTGGGCGACTGCTGATGAATCATCGCTGATAGCCAGGCAAATTGCTTCGATACCGACTGCGCCAAAAAAGTAATGAACCAACGTCTCTTTGATTGGTTACGGGAAATATAACGAGTAACGAAAGTTTTTGCCAGCGGCGTTAACCATTCGCGTAGTGTTGCTCAGCTCTGACCTAAAGGCACTCCGAATGCTCGAGACTTCGGCCCAATATTGAGATTCTCAAAAATGTGTTTCTAACGGCAGGGTCATAAACATACCCTGCGACCTTTTTACCATTGTCGCATAAGTTTTATAGTTCGACTTGAGCATTACAGCTTTAAAATCTTCAAATCGGTCTAGATTATATAGAAAAAACAAAATAAATGTGGAAATATGACACTTTTAGTTTACCTTTGATAACCTATGTGGAATCGACCGCCGAGGGTGTTCTTAGTCAAGGGAATGAACCCCCGTTCCAGCATTTAGCGACCGGGTATGATCGAAACACTTCCCAAATTGCGAACAGCGGAATACTTCATTCGTCACTTCAATTAAACAAATTATTGAACAGAGAAGACACAGTGCAAATTGTAAACAGAAAAAACTGGCCGTCTAATCGGATTCGGGGAGCTCGTAAACAATTTATCAGTTTTTGAGAGGGTTGGCCAACAGAAATAAACGGGAGAGCCAACATCCGCTTATCAGACCGCGAGCTGCGAGCAGCTTTATAGTGCTGTGATAACACCAACAACAACAAAAATAATAAAAAATGGACAGCCCTAAAGCGAAAATTGTTCTATCACCGGTGCATGGTGATTATAAGCCAATCCTTAATTAGTACAGCTGTGGAGAGAGATCACGTTTTTTCGTTTCCCTTTAGTTCAGGTGAGCCCTTCGTCTCAGAAAGTGAATTTGACGGGGTCAGCGAGGAAGTTGAGCGACTCAGCTGCCGACCTGTTCAATCTCATACAGCGATGGAACGATTTAGTCTTGAAAGGGTCTGGAATTTTGAGCGATATTGCGGTCATCAAGTCACCTTCGTTGTAAGATTTTTACCGTTAGGATTCTATAGCCTTGCAGATTCTAGCTATATTGAATTGTGCATACATGAAGAACGAGAAATGAGCTTGAATACCCTGAGGGTCTACAAAATTGTTGCAACGCTCTAGATGATGTCGTCAGACAAATGGAAGATGTTGTTGTTCACATGAGGATGATAAAAAGTCATTTAGATGGTCTCGTTAGGCTTGAGGAATTCCAAAAACAAAGGGCTCCAGCGTTCCTTACTTGGAAGCCTACAGACTTTGGTAAATTACCAACTCGAAGATCCTGACAGTGGCGTAGCTAATTTGTTTATTTCCAGCTGATTTGGCAACGCAGGTTTTGGAAGCCTTTACGTCCGAATTACAGACCAAAACAAAAGTCAAGGAGATGGCGGCTCATTGTGTGAGTGAAAATGAAATGATGGGCTTCCGTGCTCTTTGGGCGTACCAAATTCATTCGAGTTCGAACCTTGATTTTCGAATTGATGCAATGCTCAAGGAGACTGGCCATAGATAATTCGTACATAGTGTATTTTTTTTTTTAAAGTAACAAAACAAATTTGTCAGTTAAATATTGGTTCTCTGACAACTCTTTTTGAGTCAACTCGATTGTTCGGCCGGTTGCCTCCCCCAGATTCCCACTCCTTTCTGTACATGGAGTACAGTTGAACTGCTGCTCGAGCATCCTGAACTGAACTGTGTTCCCCACCTTGAATTGACACTCCCAAATATTCCTCGGCTAAACGTTTGAGCGATGGAGTCCCCGTGCCCCGTCGTCTAAAATACTGAGAAGTGTCTCGTATGAGCCGGGACGGGTGCTTGAGAAAGAGAACGTCCAAATCGTGTCTGATGGCGTGACCGACGAGAATTCGGTCCCGCAGTAGTTTTGACACTTCATTTTGAACAGTGGCAAAATCTTGACCTCGTTTCAAGTCGTCTTCACGTACGCCACTGACGTGGGTTCGATAATCCGTCACCTAAAGAAGGGGGAGGGGAACGATTTTTTAAAAAATACAATTTTTGTTACAAACGTTCATCAATCGTCGTCATACTTTCTCTCTTGGTTTCACGAATTTATCGTACAATACATCACCGTGAAGGTTGACAATAGAAACTCGTGCCACGATGCTGTCACAGCCGTTTACGCCGATTCCCACCATTTCACAATCCATGCCGATCACTTTGGTCAACTTACTGTCGCCGCACGCTAGGAAGCTCTTAGTGGGGGCGAGCGGTTGATTAATTTTATTCGATTCATTCTGTTTCATTTTACGCGAAGAATGATTCGCGAGTCCGTTTCTACCCTCGGAGGAATTTTTGAAATTTTCCCAGTTGCTTGAGCCCGTTCGGGTCTTCCTGGAAATGTCGTTGAAACGACTCTGGGGTTTCACCTGAGCCTCCAATTTTGGTTTTTTTGAGTTAATCATTTCATCATACAAAACATAACAAACGATAACAACAAAGACTGCCACAAATATCACGTCCATTAAAATTTACTTCAGCGTTATGAAAAAACTGCACTGTGCACGCTTCAACACTTTGATTTTGTTATCAACCCGCGTTCCATCTTTTTCAACGGTGGGCAGGACGGGGAGCGAGGGGGTGCAATGCAACCTCCGCCCTTTCGTCTCCCACCACCAACACACAGACCGACTTCTGACGTCACCAACTTTTATGGCCCGGTCTGTCTGGGCGGAGACGAGAGCGAATCATTAAAAAAAGCGGGGCCGCCTTCTGAGCTTCCAACCGATTCGTCCTCGAGCTATAAATACAACAAAGACGGTATGATGAAGGGTTCCGGGAGTCACCCGCGTCAGATTTTCTGATGGGGTGTTTGGCGTGGGCAAAGAGGGCTAGTAGTGGTGAGAAAGAAAGAAAGAAAGAAAGAAGAAAAAAATCTCCTCCGAAGGGGGTTTTTTGGGTCGTTTTTGTCGACCGTTCAAAAGTTGAGTGTCGTCCTGACCGAGTCGAACAGCGGAGGGTGCCCACCCCTTCCCCGTTTTTGTTTGACGTCTGTTTTTTGGGAACGTTTCGCATGGGTTGGATGAAATGCTCCGTACCTGGATGCGAGGATCGAGCGTCTCCTCGTCATAGATTTCCCATCTTCGATCAACAGGTCGTTAAATCTTACTAAATGTCTTTTTTCTCTCTCATTCTCCCAGTCGTTGAGTTTGATGCTGTTCTGAAGTGTTTGATATTGATGGGGGTGGGAGGGGGTGAACTGAGCAAGGTCATGGATCCTCCAGGTCAATTTTTAAGTCATTTAAGGTCTTGATCAAGACCAATTTCGCGAATTTCTATGCAGTTTCGCCCGTTTAATACACAGTAAATACCTCGAATGCAGTCAATTTCTCAAATGTAAACAGGAGAAGAAAAAAAATCCAAACTATTCTGGGGCCGATACTTACTTATACAGTTATAGCCCAGCATTGCCCCTTCGAAATGATGTTTATTACCGTCATCAATTCACCATGTTTATAGTTACAACCCCCCCCCCCCTACTCACCCCTACTCAGGGGAGGAAACTGCATGTTCACAAAAAATAGAAACGCCTTAATTTACTTTCAAACTACGTATAAAAACGCTGTCGTTGATACATTTTTGTTTGGAATTTTGAACGTCGAAGAAGAGGGTTCAAGGTTTTTTCTTTTCAAGCGTCTTTGAGAGGGTGGTGTTGAATAAGGCGGTTGAGTAGCGGGGCAAAGGGGTTTGTTTAACAAAACATCAGAGTATAGTCATAAAACGTGTTTAAATATCTCAAAAGTATTTGATGCTGTGTTTGAAAAACGGTTAGAAATGGATTTTATGTTGAGGTGAAAGGAAAAAAGCTGAGCTTTTGTAAATAGCGCACAGATTGAAAGTATTTCAAAACGTATAGGGGAAAATTAATTAATGGGGGGGGGAGGGGCGTATCGTGACAACTCGTGGGACCTTTCTTTTCAGCGATTTCTTTACTCTTCCCCCCCCCCCTTAACATTAGTCTGCCCCTTTCCCATGAGTTGAAATAAGGTTCCCCCCTCCCAACAACGAGTGTTAGAGTTGAGCTCAGGCCTGGATTTATGCCTGTAGGCAGACTAGGCAGCTGCCATTAGAGGGGGCCCATATGGCCTCTTCATAAATCAATAAAAAATTAACCTACTTAATATGTGTAATTGTATTTGAGGTATGAATTCGCTTATACAACTCCAAAACGATTCGAATGAGTGTGGGTAGCAGAATTCTGGAAACAGGACCCACCCACCTCTAGGAAAATTCATATATAGTGGGGGGGGGGGACAACTAATCACTCTACACCGTATTGCCGAGAGGAGGAATTTATTTATAATTTACCATTTACCATTAGTCGCACGTGCATGAAATCGGATATTGGAATGTTTGGGGGCAAGGTATAAGGAAATCAGTGGGTGCGACTGAAAGTGAGAGTCTAGCTTTCCATTTGCAAAAATTCCGCTCTGCAGCCGAGCATTTCGACCCGTCTTCTCTGAATTATATCATAATGGTAACACAGAAGACGGATAGAAATGCTCGGCTCCAGAGAGGAATTGTATGTAAATAGAAAATGCCAAAAAACAGGGCCGGCCAACCTTTTTTGGTAGTGGGCCATAAACCTGGTTGTAAGAACTCAAGCGTGCCACCCTTCCTCACCCCCCCGAGCAAAACACTTTGAAAGGCCATGACGCTCTGAATAAAACGCAATTGGGGCCAGGGGCGTATGTACGGAGGGTGGATATGGGGATAGATCCCCCCCCCCCAGAGCTACAAGTGTACCAACGAAGGAGCACTAGTACCATAACGAACAGCCCTATGAAATCTCCAAAAATGAGCGTTTCACGTTGAAATTAGGTTTAGAAGATTTTCTGGACTTGAAGCAGCCCGAAAAGGTCCGAGTAAGTCCAGCTTTTTCCTTGGACTTCAGACCCAACGCAGTAGTGAACCAATTTACGGGGCGAAGGGGGTTTCGCCCCGGACCCTATATCAGACAAAAGTCGGTAATATTCGTGGCTATAGCTGCTAAAAATCACTGATTCGTGGTCTCGCGATGCAACTTCCAGAGGCCATTCTTCGAATAAATTGTGGAAATCAACTCAAAAGTGTTGTATTTGGGCAAACCCCGAGGTTAAAGTTGAGAAAACACGCTATAATATTGACAAATATCATTGGCAATTTCACAACTGAAATGGCGTAAAATCGCCAATTCGCGTATGAAAAAGGGAATAGGATGCTGAATAGCCGCAAAATTAGCACAAAACGCTATTTTTTTTTTTTTTTTTTTTGCTTTATTCTGGTCAGAAACATTTATACATATATACAAAAGCAAACATTAAACACAGAACTTGACCTACCCCTTTAAAAGCTAAAAGCTTGTGCCAAGGGGTAGAGTGCCTTCAAACCTTCGAGGTGTAAATAATTTGAATACTAAAACAAAATAAAAATTATACCTATTTAAGGAAACGAAAAACACAATGATAATCGAAAAATCATAGTACAAAAATCAAAATAAAGCCAGAAGATAATTTCTTAAAGCCCTCCTGGAGCCGAACCTATTAAGATCAATTTTGTTATCGTAACAGAATTTTATTCCTACATACCACGCTGAGCGCCTTCGAGACTCAGTATTGATAATTGGTAAACTAATGTTGCAGTTAGTAAAATTACGAGTATAAACACTCGTACTTTTACTTTTAAACTTATCTGTTCCAAAACTATACAATTTTAACACCGAATTAACAATAAATTCGGTACAATAATTAAACAACAAAATAACAATAACAATAATTTCACAGCTGAAATTGGGAAAAATCGCTAATTTGCAATTTGCAGATATATAGTTGTGGAAAAACGTTAATTTGCAGATACAAAATGAACAAAATCACAAATCACCAACTAGCGCAACTAAAATTAAGAAAAACGTTAATTTTCAGTTCAAATTGGGGAAAAGTGCTAATTCTCAGTTAAAAATGGGAAAAATTGCTAATTTGCAGCTTAAATTGAGTCAAACGCCAATTCTTGGCAAAAAGTGACAAAACGCGGTAGGTAATGCACGGGTTGGGAACACTACCACGCTGCTAAAATTTAGAAATAGCGAAAATTCGCCGTTAAAATTGAGAAACATCATTAGTTCTCGAATTAAGTGTCGTGAAATTTATAGTTTAAAAGTTTTGTTCCGACAGCAGCCTGTCGGGAAAAGTGTATTTCATTCATGCGACAATCGAGTCAAACCTCATAAGTTAGAACTATATCAATTAATTATGAATGACATTTAGGCCGTGGTATAGAAAGTAAAAATCATAAAATCGTGTTTATTTTTACCGCAGTCTCCTTTTTTGGCACCAACTGAGGGGGAACAACATGATGAAAATGAAAAATGAAACAGAGTCGCTTTGGTTGCCTATACGATATGAGAAGGCGGACTCTTGTTAGAGGAGTTATTTGCAATTGAAATATTTATCCAGGCCTAAATTTCATTCATAATTGATTGATATAGTTCTAACTTATGAGGTTTAACTCGATTGTCACATGAATGAAATGCACTTTTCCCGACAGGCTGCTGTCGGAACAAAACTTTTTTCAGATTACGTTAATTTTCAGATCAGTTACTATAGGTTAAATGGTATGTCACTATTTCACCATTGCGAAATGCGAAGTGCCTGGGTTTGAATCCAAACAATTTTTTTGTTGTTCCTCCCTTTTTGGCCCACCTCAGGATTTTTTACTCAAGATTTATTAGGCTGTAGGCAAATCAAATAAAAGAGACGGCTCAAAATACAATGTCAGTGAAATTTTTTGGTAATTGGGTGGCCCTGTAAGGCATAGCGTTAATTTAATAGCTCCCCTCCGCCGAGAACTCCCCTGCCATATCAACGTATTTGGTTCACTAGGGTCTCATACGAAAGCGCGTTCATTTTTCATTACTCGAGTCAATTTTGGGGGCAATTGCAGCAACAGCCGTGCGGTAGCGAATTTTCAACTAATTCAACCCCCTCTTTCACACCGTTCCCGTGGGCCGATTCTACTGGATCGTGAACTCGTACGAGATATTCACGATATTGATTTTTAGACCAAAATTGGTTGCCCTAAGTGAAAAATTGCGACCGTGGTCGTGCTAACAAGCGAGGGGCCATATACAGGGTGTTTCAGGACGAATGCCGTATATTTTAATATGTTGTAGTACTAAGTAATTGCGACCAAAATCACCCTATTAACATAGGGTCGAAAATGATTTCTCTTGAAGTTTCAGGCACATTTGTGTATTTTTAGCCACTTGCTGTTTTTCCTCTAAAAAGTCGTTACAACGACTAAACCTCTTTCTGTACCCTTAAACTGCTGACGTTTTTGGAAAGATCACACAATTTTACGGGACGACCTAATTTGCAGAATGAACAAAAGGCTGCAGAATGGGTGTTTAAGATTTTTCACGGGCTCCAAAATTCGTATGTGAGTTCAACTAAGTACCGGACAATAGTTACCTCTCAGTTACTTGCACATTTCCGAAAAGTACAAGTACTTGTACGTGAGAGGTACCCTGCAGAATGAACAAAAGTCTGCGGAATGGAGTGTTCAAGATTTTTCACAGGCTCCAAAATTCGTATGTGAGCTCAACTAACTACCTGACAATAGTTACCTCTCAGTTACTTGCACATTTCCTAAAATTACTAGTACTTGTACCCAAGAGGTACCCTGCAGAATGAACCCCATTCTACAGACTTTTGTTCATTCTGCAGGGTACCTCTCGGGTTCAAGTACTAGTACTTTTCGAAAATGTGCAAGTAACTGAGAGGTAACCATTGTCGGGTTGTTAGTTGTGCTCACATACGAATTTTGGAGACTGTGAAAAATCTTAAACACCCCATTCTGCAGACTTTTGTCCATTCTGCAGGGTGCCTCTCGGGTTCAAGTACTTGTAATTTTCGGAAATGTGCAAGTAACTGAGAGGTAACTATTGTCCGGTACTTAGTTGAACTCACATACGAATTTTGGAGCCTGTGAAAAATCTTAAACACTCCATTCCGCAGACTTTTGTTCATTCTGCAGGGTACCTCTCACGTACAAGTACTAGTACTTTTGGGAAATGTGCAAGTAACTGAGAGGTAACTATTGTCGGGTAGTTAATTGAGCTCACATACGAATTTGGAGCCTGTGAAAAATCGTAAACACCCCATTCTGCAGACTTTTGTTCATTCTGCAGGGTGCCTCTCAGGTACAAGTACTAGTACTTTTCGGAAATGTGCAAGTAACTGAGAGGTAACTATTGTCGGGTAGTTAGTTGAGCTCACATACGAATTTTGGAGCCTCTGAAAAATCTTAAACACCCCGTTCTGCAGACTTTTGTTCATTCTGCAGATTAGGTCGTCCCCAATTTTACTTCAGGAAATGTCGATCAACATCATTTTAGTTGCCTCCAAAAAATTCAGTAATTCGTTAAAAATGAAGAAAGGAGGCGTTTTCGAATTTTCCTGTGTACGTCAACGCCAGTTTCTGACCAAGTGATCATAGTGAAAATGTTTCGCCAATTGCAGTAAAACATCTCCATCTTGTGAGCTTTTAATTGTTTTTTGAAGAATTGAAATCAGTTCATTTTTAAATGAGATATTGTTCCTAACGTGTGAAAAAACACGGAGTAAGTCATCAATTAAGGCATGGGTCAAACTTTCTTAAACGCGTTGTTACAAAGTAAATTTGGTTTTTGCTGATTCTTCAGTTTAATAACCTGTCTTAAATTTCCAAAATGAAATGCACTATAAGTGACAAAGGACAAAACTCCCAATACATGTATCCCCCCTCCCCCTGACTGTCAACTTTTAAGATATTGGGGGAAAACTTGGTATGTATGTTACCGTCAAAACCCGAAATCAGTCAAAACCCGAATTACCTAGACGTAACTAGCTTTACCTAAGCTCCTTAGCTAAAACTAGTATTTACTAGGTAAATCTAGAATTGACGATGGAGGTCAGGGAAAACTAGAATTTACGGATGAATTGTTCCTTATTAATATAATATTAGTTTTTGCTAGTTAAAACTAGTAAAAACTGAATAACTCAGTCAAAACAATAAGTTTTGCTCTGCCAACGGTGCTGGTGCCAACCGTCTAAATTTGGGATTGAAAAATTCAAAATACCACAACCGCATGCCGTGCATCAACAAATGAACTGTCTTTACGAATGCGATTCTTTTAATTTTCAATTCGTTATTGGTTTCGTACCTACTAATAAATTCTTGGATTTCTTTTTTCGTTCAGTTTTAGTTGTTTGTCAGACCATTTGCCTGGAAAATTTTTATGGTCAGGAATTTCGGGTTTTTACGGATTTCGGGTTTCAACGGTGACCCCAAGTGGCTACAACTAGTTTTAACTACAAAATTTTTAGTAAAAACTAGAATTGTCTGGCAACTTTGGACAATTCTAGTTTTGCCTAGTGAATACTAGTATTCACTAAGGGGCATTGATAAAACTAGTTCTGACTAGGCTATTCGGGTTTTGACTGATTTCGGGTTCTGACGGTAACATGTACATTGAATAAATCAACCTAAAATGTATTCTGAAGGACACCTACGTATTTTAATCATTTCCAATCATGACCAACAGCTGCTCTTTTGTTTTTCGTTTTCTTGTGATGCGTTTTTCCCAGAGTGAATATTTCTCACACACAATCTGTACCAATTTCAGGAAGTGCAAAATCTACTCGATGGAGACGAAATTAATCGCATTATTTTTTATCACTGGGTGTTCGAGAATCAGTATTCCGTTCCTCTTACTCTTTTTTCGGACGATGCCACGTTTACCCGAGACGGTATGAACAACAGTCGAACTGGCGCCAGTGGGAGGATTTTTATGAATGTTTGGTGTGGAATGATAGGGAGGGATCTTATTGGTCCTCACTAAACCGATTAATTAGCAAAAGCCAACAAATTTACTCTGTTATCAAACGCGTTTAAGGAAGGTTCACCTATGCCTAATTGAAGACTTACCCGTGTTTTTTCACACGTTAGGAACAATATCTCATGGAAAAATAAGCCGATTTCAATTTTTCAAAAATCATTTGAAAGCTCTCAACACGGACATGTTTTACTGAAATTGGCGAAAAAGTTTCACTGTGTTCACTTGGTCAGAAACTGGCGCTGACGTACACAGGAAATTTGGAAAACGCCGCTTTCTTCATTTTTAACGAAGTACTGAAATTTTTGGAGGCAACTATAATGATGTTGATCGACATTTTCTGAAGTAAAATTGTGTTATCTTTTCAAAAACGTCGGCAGTTTAAGGGTAAAAAAAAAGGTTTAGTCGGTGTAAGGTCTTTTCAGAGGAAAAACAGTGAATGGCTAAAAATTCACTAATGTGCCTGTAACTTCAAGAGAAATCATTTGCGACCCTATGTCAATAGAGGATTTTGGTCGCAATTACCTAGCACTACAACATATTAAAATATACGGCATTCGTCCTGAAACACCCTGTATATACATACATAGCAATCGAACCGACCTCGGGATTCGTGTTCTAGGGGTTCTGAAACGTGAAAAAAAAGTATCACAACCCATATGTGCGACCATCAGGGCGAGACCAATAGTGCATTTTTGGAATGAAATGCACTAAAAATAATGATTTTTTGACAGAAATGGATGGATAGATCTTCATTTTTTGGTTTGAAAAAAAAGGTTACATTTATAATTTAAATTCGCCCCTTCTGAAGGCATTTTTGTGGCTAAAATTGCAAATTCATGCATGGCTATAGTATAATGTTAAAAAATACGCTAATTCACGGCTAGAACTGAAAAGAAGCAATAATCTGTACCTATAAAAGTTATGTAGTTTTGTTAATGCGGTGGAAAAGGTGAGAACCCGCTGATTTGCGGGTAATATTTAGAAAATGAAATAATCAGACAGGTCAAAATTAAGAGAAAGGTTAATTTTAAGCCTAAAAATTGAGAAAATTGCTAATTTGCGGCTAAAAATTGAAAAAATCGCCAATTACAGCTGATATTGTGCTAAACGCCAATTATTTGTGACTAAAATTGAGAAAATTCACTAATTCACAGGTTTGAAACGCTATACGCGACGCGCCGCCGCTACAATTTAAAAAAAGCGCTAATAATTCGTGGTTGAAATTGAGAAAAATTCTAATTTGCGCCAATTTGCGGATTCTGAAGGCAACTTTTCAGGCTGAAATTGAAAAAATCCGCCACTTTATAGCAATAGGCGAAGAAACCGCTAATTCGCGAGTAAACTGAGAAAAATCGCTCATTCATTGCGTGTGGTGAACCAAAAAAATCCTAGTTCGTGAAAATTTTTTCGCTTTTAGCCATGATGATGTTTTTCAAGATTGAGTCACAAACTTGCGTTCTGAATAAGCTGAGATTTCATGTTTTTGTAATTTTTATGAGTAAAGTAGCGCTTTTTCTCACTGCCATTGGTGAATTATCGATTTTTCACTACATGGTATTCGTGAATTAGCGCGGTTCGTAATTTTAAACGCAAATTACACACAATTGATGTATTCTACACTTCATCCGCGATTTTAGAGCTTTTTCTTAATTTTAGCCGTCAAGCAACGTTTTATCTCGCATATTAGCTACGTATTTTTCTTAATGATATCTGTGATTTACCACTTTTTCTCACTTCTGTCCGTGAATTAGCCATTTGTGTCAATTTCAGACCCAAATTAGCCTTATTTTAAATTTTGGTCTGGATTAAAGTGGGCACTTAGCGGGGGATTAGTCGCCCATGAGGAGGCGCGATTTGTAGCGTTTTCAATTTGCACATAAATCCGAGGGGCGCCAAAATCTAACGTTAAAAATGATAATTTACCACCACAATGGCGGGCCATTGTGAAAGGCCACCCCTGGTCTAAAACAATGAGCGCAAAAGTCAAATATGGAGTACCAGCGTTAGCCACACACGTTTATACTTTCTAGGTGTGGCTATAATGACATTATAGAGGCGTGGAAAATGACTTTGATATTGGCAAAACCGTGCATTCGCGCTTCAAAAGTGGCCAAATTGCGACCATTCTATTCCACACACCATTGAAGATGGCCAAACTGAAAAATTCGTATCCTAAAATAACCAAAGTCCCTAAAAATGTTAGTTTTCAAAGTATTTCGCACTGAAAAAGATCAAACCGGTTATTCGCGCCCTTTGGAAAGCGTTTCGCCCCTTGAAACGCTAAAAGCTACCTAAACTGTGACTGATCTGAGCCCTAAAATTGACCATAGTATCATATTCACGCGCTTAAAGTGGCCGTATACTGACACTTCCCACCCTAAAAAATGACTGAACTGACGAACATGCCTTGAATTCGCAAAGACGAACCACTCGCGCTTCAAAAATGGCCAAAATTGACCGCTCGCGTGCCATGAAAATGGGTGAACCTATGATTCGTGCCCCAACAATCACTTGTAAACTTAATCATTTACGATAATTCGGGTTGAGAACTATGGATTTTCCAAGCCCCTCCCTCAAAAACTGTCAATTTCGTTCTAGGAACTGTAGCGAAGCGACACAGTACAACGTTGTGTTCGAATAAAAAAAAGAATTCATTCGATTTCCCGAACCCAACAATTGACAATTGACAACTTGACTTTAAAAGAAAAGTATAAAGTTCATTTTTAGTTACGTTAACAGCTCGATTGTGTCTCCCACAGAACTGCCAATTTCGCCCTTTGCAGCATTCAATTTCGTCCTTTAAACTGTCAATTTTTGTCTTTACTAAACTATCAAATTCGCCCCAGGAACTACAGTTTTGACTTGGAAACTGTTAATTTCCTCCCACATAACAAAAGATCCCTATCCGAGGGAGAAATATCAGACAATTCGGGCTCAGACCATGGGGCCCGATCCCCTTCGCCGGAAACTGTCGAGTACTAGAAATTGTCAATTTCGTTCTTGGAACTGCCAATTTTGTCCCATAAACTTTCAATGTTGTCGTATAAACTATGAATTTCGTCCTTTTATACTGTCAATTTCGTCCTCGCAACTGTCAATTTCGTCATTGAAACTGTCAATTTTGTCCCGTAAACTAAATTCCGCCATAGAAACTGTCAATTTTGTCCCATAAACTTTCAATTTTAAGCTATAAACTGTGAATTTCATCGAATGAACAGTCAATTTCGTCCTCGTAACTGTCAATTTCGAACTTAAATTGTCAATTTAAACCTTCCTCTTCTTCTCAGGAACCACTAGCATGCCACCTACTGTTCGAAGACCAACTATTGAGAGTTGTAGTTCCTGAGAAGAAGAGGAAGGTCTATACAGGAGTAACAACCGGGAAAGAAGGGAGAGGAGTTGGACTATTCTGTCAATTTCATCCTAGAAATGGCAATTTCTTCATTTGAAACTGTAAATTTTGTCGTTCAAAACTGTCAATATTTCGTCTTGGAAACTACCAATGGACATTTGTCCCGGAAACTGTACGAGAAACTGTCAATTTGGACCTATAAATGCCAATTTTCTCATTCAAAACTATCAATTTCGTCCTATGAACTGTCAATTTTGTCCTATAAACTATCAATTTCTTTTTTCGTCTTATTAACTGTAAATTTATTCCTGGAAACTACTGATTTCGCCCTGGAAACTGTCAATCCCTAAAATCTATCAATTATCCCTCCTACACAATTAATTTTAATTTTTTTTTAGAAAGTTCCAAAGTGGAGCAGACGAAAAGGGAGAGGAGTTTCGACAGTTGGGGAGTGTTGATCTGGATCTGAAGAATCCTTGCCCACCAGGGCTGCCCACTTGGGTGGCCATGGAAATGGGGGAGGGGAGGTCCAAATTAGTAGCAAATGCATATCAATTCACAATTCCATATTCGCCATAAGCGAGTCGATATAGCTGGAATCTGTGGATTTCACTTCCATTAGCGCAATCCTTGCACATTTGGCACTTATAAACAAGTTAATTTCTCGGGTTTGATCCTTTCGGAATTCATATTTTGTGGATTATTGCTCACAGAAAGCCATATTCATTCGGAAAGCCTATTTTTACTGGATTGTCTCCCTAAAAAGCCAATTTCGAGGGGTTGACTCATTCAAAAAAGTCATATCGCTGGTAAAGGCACTTCAATGTCAAAATTTCATGGATTTGACGCTCACACAACCCAATTGCGTTGTTTTGACCTTGTGCGTCTTTAAAAAATTAATTTGTGAGGGTTTGACTTGTTCTAATCTCTAATGCGTGTAAAGAACCAATTTCACAAAGTTGGCATCCTAAAAAAGCAAATTTCACGGGGATCCCGTTAAATCGATGCTAAGGAAGGGAAATCCTCTAAATTGGGGTTTGAACGGGCCCGATCCTCTTCTAACCATAGAACGTGTCAAACTCCGAAATTGGGCATTATGGAGGTCAAGGCGAGCTAATAAGCCCCAAAGTGAATTTCGCCCTCCGTCAACTATCACATAGGCATAGACTGACACATACATGAACTGACTGTTGTATACGTAGTCACGAAATCACGTTGTTCTGTCCAAAACTGGTAGTTTTGTCGGTGGTAATGACTATTTGGCTATTATGGGTTGATCGCTGGGCCCCCGCAGGGCAGGAGTTATAGGTACATGTAATTGGTAGTTAGGTGCTTTAAACTTCGACTCCCTTCGACTGAGGGAAAGATTGCATTTCCAAAAAAATGTATTAAATCCGTTTACGGCACTAATTAAAATTTGTGCCCAACAAACTTTCAGTTTCGTAGCCGAGGATTCGAAGTTTCATATACCAACTGTCACGAGTGTGAATTCATTTATTTCTTATTAGTAGATACTCACGCTCGTTTGTTTCATTCGATTAGGTCTACGATGTATGGTTGACACGTATCGGCAACGAACAGCTCCGTCAGCTTCATCCCCTTGTCGTCTACTATGGTCGTCGCGTATGCGGGCGTCACTTTAGCCATCACTGCAAATTGCCCAATTCAACGAAATTAAAACAGCGAAGCCTGCCCACCCTTCATCTCCCAGCCTTTTGTGAAGAGTCGACGGAGGAAAATTCCATTATTCGTCTGTCTTCGCACGACCATTCCGCAGTGTCCGAGGATGAACCACCATCAATGAATAAGCATCGTAAATATCGAATACAAATTTTTATGCTTTAATGTCAACTCTTCTAATTTGCCGCCATTTTAGATTCTAGTCAAAGCCTCTCTGGAAGGAATTTGAGTTTCCAGCAAATATTTGATGGTAATTTCACAGTAATTTTAAGAATTTCCATATTTCCAATGAAGTTATCGCCCATCATTGTTGTATTAAGACAGTTGTTACCCAAGTTATCGACACTTTACGGGCAAAGGAGAAAAAATTCGAAACGACTTTATTTTATCGCAACGGGAGTGCCTAATTTACTGACCCAGAGTTTTCTCTACTGACCAGGCACTTAAAATGCTCCGATCGAGCTGAAACTTGGCATACAATTTACGCGTGGGTCAATACGACTTGTCCTCAAATTTGATCCCGATCAAGATCAAATTTGAGGACAAGTGTGAATTGTATGCGGAGTTTCAGCTCGATCGGAGCATTCGTAGTGCCCGGTCAGTAGAGAAAACCCTCTGGTCAGTAGGATTTTCCGGGTTTTCCCGAGTTTCCCTGAACCGATCGGGATCAAATTTGAGGAAAGTCGTATTGACCCACGCGTAAATTGTATGCCAAGTTTCAGCTCGATCGGAGCATTTTAAGTGCCTGGTCAGTAGAGAAAACTCTGGGTCAGTAAATTAGGCACTCCCTATCGCAACGTTTCGTCGACACAACACGATGACCTCTTCAGGCACTTTTATTACATATAAACAAAAATCTTTTATTACATATAAACAAACCAACATGAACAATTTCCAATGAGTATAGCCAAAAACAACACAAATTACCTGGAAAATTTTTTTCAAATGAAAAAGTCAAGAAAACATCATGAGAATTAGTATCAGGCATCAGAATGAATTAGTTTTTTCATGACTTGATGTCCCTCATCGGGTGTTTTCTTGACTTTTTTCGAATTTGTTCTCCTTTGCCCGTAAAGTTTCGATTACTGGGATAACAACTGTTTTAAGAATTTCCACAAAAAGAGTAAAATTTGTCGGTTTATTCTTAGAATTAGCAAGAGACTATAACAACGACACTGAAATGCCACCGACTATTGAAATGGTGGACTCTGATGTTACAACTTTACTGAATCTCGATTACTCGTACTTGGTGAACGGTAATTAATATTTTACGGCTTCCTTGGACAAATTGGACTCCTCTGACGCTCATATTCTTACATTTCAGACACATCGTGTGTTCCGAACGATGTGGCCATAAGCGCAGCTCTGAGTTCTTTCGGTAGTACCCCCATCCATCCCCTTCCCGAGCACAAATCGCTAATTTTCTTGTTTTAATCAGACGAAAGTCTTTTGACTGCCGATATTGCAACGTCTCCCAGCCGACATGCCGTCCCCGAAGCGTCCGCGTCCGTCCCAACAGACTGAAGCTCTGAAGTAACTTTTTATTTTTAATTTTTCGTGTAAAAAGGGTTTATGCGCCGCAATTCGTGTCTGTGTTAGGGCCTTATTTTCACACTAGGAGAAAAAAAGACGTCGACGCGCGAGTCTCCATTCGCCTAGATTATAATTCAGGCAGCGCTGCAGTTGGCCATTTTGGGAAACAGTTGTTGTGGGTGATTTCCATTAGAAACTAGTAGAAGACTGCCCACATGAGCTAGTTCCCTAGTGGCCAACGACGGCGCTGCCCGAATTATGAAATAGACGAATAGGGTTCTATGTGTTTTTACTGTAAGAGTCGGGCGCTGACGCGCGCGTCGGCGTCTTTTTTCTCCGAGTGTGAAAAGGCCCTTAGTGTTCTGTTGGCGGGTAAAGCCCTTCGTATTGCACCCCTAATTACCTCCCCTCCCCCTTCCACCCTTCGTCATAATTGTGGAGTATTTTGCGTAGAATCATGGCTGTTGATGGTGCTATTCCAAGTGCTACGTCCTGTGTTCATTATAATGTGATCGTTTTAAAAAAGTATTAGGTATTTTGATATGTAATAGATTTACCGAAGAATTTGAATCGTAATGAGAGCGAGATTCGCGACAATCCCTCGTTAGATGAGCTAGTTACTTAAATTATTTCATTTTAAAGGTCTCATGCTAGAAAATGATCTGATTTAATGAGTTTTATTGTTTTTTTTACTTCGAAACGTCGTCCAATGCTCTGGTTTTGGTAGACCCCTGTGTTTTTGACGCGCCACGAAAATAAAACGTTGCGTATTTTGCAAGCTTGTGACGTCTCTTTCCCGCCGTTTGCGTCGCGCATGTGTCGTGCCGCATTGAAAAAAGGTTTCCTCATTCTTATCACCGCTTCACCGGAAATTCGAGCGATAAGACCCGTATTTTCCGAGGAGGGTTTTCTACGTTATGAATTCAGCAAGAATTTTATTTTGTGTTGTTCCGACGAAAAAACTTCGTTACCTCACTCCGAAACTTCACTTTTCATCTAGTAAGAAGCCACTGATTCCTCCGGAGCCTCACAACTCTCAGCTCAAAACCGAGGGTCTTCCCAGGAGTCTACAAATCGACGAGGCGACGGTCACCGACTTGGAAAGACTCGCACTGGTTGATTTCGGCACTGAGCAGGGCATTAAAATTGTCGAGGACGCGATTAAATTCGCGAATCAACTGTCAGTTGTTGACACCGAAGGAGTCGAACCTTTGTACACGGTCCTTGAAAAAGAGTGAGTTTTGTCTCCAAGATTATGTCATTTCAGTGTTGATATGAACGTTAAACATTGCCAGGTGTCTCTCTTTACGCGAAGATGAAGTCACAGAGGGAAGTTCAAGAGAATTAATTCTGTCGAACGCCAAACTCTCGGAAGAACATTATTTTGTAGCGCCGCCCGGTAATATCCCTCTCGAGCCAAAAAGCTACGACTTTTTGGATAAGAAGAGAACTAAACAATCATGAGTGCCCCTCATCTGCATCAGTTGAGCGACGCTTTGACGTTAGTAGTGAAACATTTACAAAAATGGGCTTTTTTACGCGTGAAAGGGGAACAATTTTGTTACGGTCCCGCGGGTCAATTTGTCCTGGACAATGTCCGTAAGGAGTGGCTTTATTCTGTTTGTTATTACCGGGAGCACAATGTCTATCCGAGTGAAAGTTGCAGCGTTAGTCCAGACTCAACCAACGAGGGTTCGTGCGCCTTCTACCTTTCTATAATTCTCAACTGTTTAACTTCACCGCCTCCGTAATTTCAGGCTTTCTGAGTGGATTCGAAATGGCTAAAACCCTAAATAACGGTGAAATTCCCTTCGATTTAGTGGATTCTCGAGTCGTTGAAAGCACACGGACAGTGGGCTACGCACCCCTGCGATCGAGCCAGCCCATTGTCATGAGGCACTGGTCCGTACTAAAAGAATCCGAGAGTCGACAGTTTTTCTACAGGTGGCTTCAACAGAGAAAACGATGGTGGAGAAAGGTGAGTAAGCCTCCCTAAAACATGTTTTTTATGCGTTTTTGTACGATATTTCAACGGTACTTTGGCTGCTGTGGGCAGGTGGTGATCCAGAGGGGGGCGCACTGTGCCCAAAGTTGATGGGTAAAAACCTTGACATTTAGCTTCAGAATTTTGCTACTGAGTACACTAGTAAGCTCGTTTAAACCTCGAAACTGCACTTAGCGCTTGAACCTTGGGAGCCGATGAGTGCTTGACTGGATGGGCCCGGATTGGGGAGGGGGGTGAGTCCGAATTTGGCCATTCGCATAACTTAGGCCTGGCACTCACCGGCCACCAAAGTTCAAGGGCTAACTGCAGTTTCAAGAATTTAACGAGTTGCCCTGTCTATTGATAAATTTATAGTCCGGGAGCCCACCGTATGAAAAATCCGTGTCATCTGATTACGCTTGAAACCATCAACACGACGTTACAAGGTAACTAGCAAAATGAGCCTGTATCGTTGCCAAAAATGTTTAGCGGGACCAGGCCGAGCAGGGCGTCTTGCTGTTTGCAAAAAAAATTCTGTGTTCGGATCATTGATGATCCGATGTCAGGGCACAAATTTTGCAAACTTCGAACGCTGTCGTCCCTCTATGTCCCACTGAAATTGTCTGGCGTATGACTATAAGCATTTACAAACGTCCAGACACGATCAAATGATCAGAAAAACTTTTTTTTTGAGATTTTTTTTTTTTTTTGCAAACGGCAAGGCGCCAAGCTCGGCATTGCCCCGCTAAAAATTTCTGGCGACGATGCAGGCACATTTGCTAGGGACTATGTAACGTCGTGATGATCAAGCGCGATAAGATGACACGGATTTCTCATACGGCGGGCTCCCGGACTATTAATTTTGACGGCAAAAATCAAAATTAAGCAGCAAAGTGATTGTACTGTGGTGTGAAAAACTGTATTTTTGCCCAGAACTTCGAATTATATTGCACTCCACAATGGAAAATTTTGCTCTGAAAGTGAATATTTTTGCAGACATACGACAATCCCTGGTCTCGCTCTCTGGAAAACCGAATAATTTGGGACAATTTAAATTCGTATTCCGAGGCCTAATTTATAAAGCATCTGCTAGACCAGTGGGCCCGGGGCAGAAATCTTCACGAGAGCCCTTAGTCCCTAAATAAACGTCTTTTTCTCAATTTTAACCATGAAGCTGCCTCCAGAAAATGCTAAATTGCGTTTTCTTAATATTACATGCGAAAGATCGATCTGTCTGAATTTTAGCCGCGATTATATGTTTGTTTCTCAAGTTTGGCTCAAGTTTTAGCAGCAAATTGTTTTTTTTTTTTTTTTTTTTTTTTTTTTTCGTTTTTTCATTTTTAGCCTTGAATAACCAATCGCTTTTCTCGATTTTGTTCTGGATTTGCATCAAAAAACCACGTATCACTGGATTTTCTCAATTTTAGCCAAAAATAAGCGCTTAAATTCGCATTTTTAGCCACGAATGTTAGCGCTTTTACTAATCTTTCAGCCGTGCACACGCCCCAAGAGCAGCACATTAGCATGCCTTTTCAATTTCATCCGTTAATCCGTGACTTTTTTTTACTTTTAGCCATGAGAATTAACACTTCTAAATAGCCGCATGCTTGCCTCAAGAACAGCCCATTAGCGCTTTTTCTACATTTTAACTGTAAAGGGGCCACCACATACCGCTCAATTGCGTTATTTTCTCAACTTTGTTCTGGATGTTGAATCGAAAAACCGCGAATAAGCGTATTCTCTAAAGTTTATCCTCAAATGAGCGCATTTTCGCAATTTTATCCACGAATATAGCCGTTTTTTTTTTACACTTTTAGCCGCGTACACTTTTGCGTACATTTGCCCTCCTTCGCAATTTTAGCTGCCTAAGGACCTACAGAAACAAATAGATCAGCGTATTTCTTCTCATGTAGCCGTGACGTTGCCTCCAGAAGCTGCGAATTAGTAATTTTCTCACTTTCATCAGTGAATTAGCGCCCAGAAAAGCTAATAGTCCTTTTTTTTTAGTTATACCCGCTATGAGTCCTCCAGATTCCACTTATTGATGTTCTTGGCGTCAAATGAAAGAAGTTTTCTCAATTTTAGCCGCGTAAGGACCTTAGGAAACTGGGAATTAGTGGTTTTCTTAATTCTCTAATTGAATCCAAGTCGAATCTATATTGAATATCTACTGAATCGAATATTTAGCCACCAAAACTGCTAGGCCCCTTCAACGTTGTAATTTATTCTCGTGTTCGGATGTAATGATGGGGAGCCAAATTGACGTCCAACCGGACACCAAGTCATATTTTAGGGTACTGGCCGGTTCCACTCCGTGTGGATCACCCGTCCCATTCTTTTAGGATTAATAATGGCCCAATTTGACCAAATATTGTCAAATTCATGGAAAATGACCTTGTTTATCAGCCGAATGAATGGTCAGCCTTAGGAGCAAAATTCTAGTCTTATGGTCCGAGTCGAGTGTCCGAGTTGTGGTGAGACTAAATTACCGAAATGGTCAGATTGCGAGTTTCCGAGGATAAACTATGGTGGCCACCTGTGGAGTCTCGTTTCGCCACTTTTCATTATTCGCCTTCCGTGTTTTCAGAAACCCCGTTGGGGGGGGGGGGGTCGCATGCATAATGTACTTTTCGAACGGTGTCTGTGTGGTCAGTATGCCCAGTTTTAACGTAGAGCAATCAGTTCGTGAGGCATAACTGTCAGTGATTGTCAATTTTTGAACTAAATAGGGAGAAGGGATGCGGGGTTGGATTACGTCATGGGACTCACCTTAGTGGTTGACTACCGCACAAGACGTCTGCGGCCGTCGTTTAAGGCTGCAGTGACCTTGAGGTCCTGGGGTATTACCGGAAGAGGCCGATCACCATTCTGATTCTTCGAAATGTAGTACTTTTTACCCATCTGATTCCACTGAGAATGGCCATTGATTGAGTGAATCATTTCGGAGGCTCGCGAATTCTCAGGGAAGAGAGACACTTGTCAGTGTCAGAACCTGCTAAACTCAACGGTCTACTATGCCGGAGGGAAGAAGAAGAAAGGGAAGAACAGCCTTTTGGAGAGCCAACAAGTTAATTTATGAGGCAAAAGCGTTCAATCTATAACACTATCGATCAAATATGTAGCGATCTTATTAGCTTTAGGCCCAAGCAACAGGTTCTGGGGGTTGAATTTCTAGTTTTTAGCTTGAGTAAAATTATATTCTGACTGAAGTAATAGTCAGTGTTTAGAATAAGTTTATCGATATTTGGTGTGGGGGGGGGGGTTAGAAATTATCATTATTTAAATCGAACATGTAGGTAGTCTGTTTCATTTTATTATTGTTGTTGGCATAACGTTAATTTTCATAGTCAAGTAGCCAGGTAGAAGTTCTAAATTAACGGTGTCCGAGTTTGGCGAGTTTGAGCTTTGAGGGTCGTTCATTGGCGGAATTTGTTGCTTCCAATGTGAAAATTTCGGCGAGTTTCGGGGTTCAAAACTACCCGTTTCGGGCCAAAACCATAGTTTGAAGGCGATTCACCTCCAAAAAAATATTTTCATGCTGAGACTGAATTAACAGTTTGTCAACAGTCAGTTTGAATAGCCAACTTTTCTGTTTTTTGGGTCAAGAAATCGGATTTGACAGTGTCCACTTAAAATTTCCCAGTTATACCACAACTCTCACCTTAACCACAGTGTCTGAATTTCATGTGTTATCTTAAAAGTGACAATTTCGCCCCAGAAAATTATACTTTGGCCGCTGACCTGTAAGTTCTGTCTTCATAGGAACTTACTAGGTTCGGCAACTGGTAATTGAGTCCATCAAACTCGCTGTCACGCACAAATAAAATGGCAGTTTATGCAGAAACTGACCATTTGACCAGAGAACTGGGGAATAAACAATTTATAACGTATCACTGTGAAGCTATGGTTTCATAGAAAAGTGGTGGCGTAATATTGCTATTTTTCGTCAGGAACTCACAACACTGACTTGAAACCGGCAAATTCTCCCCCGAAAACTTGCAATACAGCTTGAAAGCAGTCAATTCAATGCCAAAAACTGGATTTTGGTACTGAAACTTTTAATTTTACTAGTAGAAATTGAATGGCAGGCTCTACTGTTTGCTCCTTTCCACATCTCTAGTTAATCCCATAATTGTCCGTAGACAGGGTCATTTCAACTTAATTAATTAATTTTCGGACGCATAAAGGAAACAAAAACCAGCCGTCAATGAACATCAAGAGTTTTTATGGAGAGGGGGGGGGGGGATTTCTGGGCGAAATTTGTAATTTTCTGGCCGAGTAAAAACCGGTAAAGACGTTCAGACTTTTGGGGCTAAAAAAGTTCCTAAGTGCTGAACAAGTCGGGTTATTATTTTAGCAAAACAGATGAATTTTGGTGCTAAATTAGCAAGTTGAAAGACGCAATTTTGCGTGGGTTAACACTAATTTTGGCATGAAGGGCGCAATTTCAGCCTAAAAACTGACTGTGCTTTCGTAGAAAGGTTCGTATTCCATCAAAAACTACCACTTTTGCCTGTAAACTATGTTTGTACCTTCCCAATGTGTAAACACTGTCCGTCTTGGCCCCAGAAACTGACTTGACATTTTCATTTTGCCCCCACAGGAACTTATAGTAGGTTCGGCAACTTGTACTTTGGATCCCCAAATTCGCAATCCAGCACAGAAATAACAGCCCCCCTCCCGCAATTATTCACAATTGTCTTGAATTCGACTTGTGGTCCAGTTTTGCACAAGAAAGTTTGAGGCATTTTGCCTCCCCATACATTAGGGTGACCATACGTCCTACTTTCCCCGGAAATGTCCTACTTTTTAAAGCTCCAGGGACATCCGGGCTCATTTTACAGGTGTCTGGGGAGGGGTCAACGTTGTCCTCTTTCTTGTCCTACTTTTTCGGTCTCTGCTTGATGTAACGTCTGGTATTTATAACTCGCAGCATCATTCAACGGTTCACCAACAAAGCTGTGGCGCTCAGCTGCCACGTCCCCATCACCCAGTTTTGCCCTCTCGGTCCTCATCAGCCCTGGTGAGCCGGGTCTCCGCCCTAATTCGATTTTACCAGGACAGGTCGAATGCTAGGGGAGTGTATCGTAGCGCAAAGACCACCCAGAGAACATTACAATGATTTCACCCTCTGAATCCACTCCTCCCACCGTCATACTCCATTTCACTCGCAAATCTGAAATTCACCCCACAGCCTCAAAAACCAAGCCCAAGCCCGAAAACCAGCATTCAAAAACCAAATTTCGTGGGTTTTGCTCGTTCAAAAAGCCATTTTACGGACTTTCGCTCTTTCAGAACCCAATTTCGTGAACTTGGATTCTTTAAAACCAAATTTCTGGCATTTTTGCCTGTTCAAAACCAAATTTTATTTGCTATTTACAAAATCAATTTCTCAAGTTTGGTTAGTTAAAAAAATGTATTAGGCGAAAATCGAAAGACAAAAGACAACTGGTTTTTGTTGTTTCGTACACCAATTTGGCTTATTTTCTCGCTTTGGGTTAAACCCCAAATTTCTTGGTGTTTGCTCTTTAAACAGCCAATTTTACGAACTTTCGCTGTTTCAGAACCCAATGTTGTGGACTTCGCTCCTATATGTATATACCACGATTTTGGGAGATTATCCCAATTTGCCTGATTTTCACGCGTTCAAAACCATCATTTCGTAGATTTAGATCTTACTGAAATTCCCGGATTTTGCTTATTCCAAACCTAAATTTTGCCAATTTGAGTGTTAAAAATTCCAAATTTTGCGGATTTGTTTTCTTTCAAACCCTGATTTCTTAGATTTGGCTCATTTAAACTCAATTTCACGGTTGTTGGCTATATTTTACCAGTCAAATTTCGTGGGTTGAGCTCTTTCCGGAGTCCACAGTCGCACGGCTTTGTCCAATTCAAAAAAATAACATATAAAAAACAAATTTCGTGATTTTGGCTGCTTGAATCAAAATTTTACCGAGGATTTTCGCTCTTTCATAAACAATATCGCGGATTTACTTTTTTTTGCAATGTCAAACCCTAATTTCGCATTCCACAGAACAAATTCCGAGGCCTTAACTCTTTCCAGAATCAGTTTCGCAGATTTCGCTTGTTCGAAAAACAAATGTGGCTCTTTCAAAAAGCAAATTTACGGATTTGGCTCGATCAAAAATCAAGTTTTGTCATTTTGGCTCTCACAAACACAAGTTTCGTGGGCTGTGGCTCATTCAAAACCCTTAATCGTGGATTTGGCTCATTCAAAAACCTTCATTTCATAGTTTTGTCTCTTTCAAACCCCGGTTTCGTGGTTTTCATTCTTTCAAAACTCAATTTCCTACCTGACACGCTAAAGTGGTCGTGTGGGCGGACCTCCTTTAACAACAAACTGATCAACGGTTAGTCGTTGTTAACTTGTATTTATGCATCCTTCTTTTGTGTCCTACTTATCGTCGAAAGTGTCCTACTTTTCCTACCAGGCGTCCTCGGAAACCATTTTTACATCTGGTCACCCTACCCACCCTGAATGTGAGAACTTATGGAATTTGAATTTTCAGGCAGAACTGACAAATCTATCTCAGAAATTGAGAGAAAATTTTACCCCGGTAATCAATATTTTTGGTTCAGTTTCGCCGCATAGCACGGCTATTTTCCTTCAGTAATTCGTAAAACGGTCTGGAAACTGCGAAATTCGACACCCCACAACTACGGAAACTGGCTGTCCAGCCTTTCAATGTAACGCACAGAAATCGAACAACACACAACAGACAAAAGACAGGCAGCGAATGGCACAACAGTTTTCCCCCACTTTCCTTCATTCATGCTTCAGTTTAGGGACAGAAGAACGGCTGGGAATAATTGAAAAAATAAAATAAAATTAAATAAAAGTATAATATGTTTAAATGAAATTATGGAAAGGGGACATGAGTAGCAGCGTTTTGACCAAACAGTTTAGTTCAGTGGCCTACGTCTGGTTTCGTGACTGAAGTTTAGTGGGTGAAATTACCAGTTTTTGGGTCGACAAATTCACTGTTTTGGTTACATGGGGGGGGGGGAGGTGGATGTTTTTTGACAATGCCTGGGGTTATGTGTTATTGAGCTGAATAGTCGGCTTCTTGAGGTGTAAGTGAAGGTTTTCCTGATGGGCACTGGGGGGGGGGACTTCTTTGTGGCCTCCCTCCCTTGAGCAAAACTCTAGATCTGCACCTGCCTAGGCCACATTGTCAGTTTCAAGGTCAAGCTGTCAATTTTTTCGACTTCGTTGGTTCGAATCGTTGAGTGTTGATTTGTTTTCAGGAGGAGCGGGGGGGGGGCATTTTTACTGTGTAAAGTCTGTTTCTGGAGTTTCATTCTAGGATATAGGTTAGACCAGCTAGTCCAGTAAAATTATCTAATTGTTTGGTGGCCGAACATGTTGCCTCAAAGGCTGAAGTGCCTAGAATTCAGTCAAATGAGTCAGATTCTAGGTTTTGACCTGAAAACTCTTCGCAAATACAGGCTAAATCGTTCATAGTTTCCTGTATGAATTGGCTATGTACGCCCTGAAAACTTGTCAAGTTTGGGAAGTTTTGGGAAGCTTCAGTTTTGGTGACGTAAACCGACTTAGCTGGGAATTCGCCTCTCCCGTGGTGTGTCTGCCTGTGTATTTGGCGCTCTTTAAAACCCATAATGTCGGGAGGGATGGGGTTCGGAATTATGAGGGGGATGCCACACCTAGCCACTCCACTAAAATCTCTGGCCTTGGGAATAATATTAATATTTATCTTCGGATAGTTTTCAGCCGATCCAAACCGAATAACTTTCAGCGAAGCGAAAAATGACGGTCGGGACGTTGAAGAGGCTAAAATCTTGGCGAATTTCCCCTGGGGTAGTCACGAAGTGGAATCGATCAAATTTTTGGGTCCGAGCGTTTTCGACACCATTACTGACGATCCCAGTGTATTTATCGTAAGTTTTTTTATTAAAAAAATCTCATAATTAGTGGCTTTCTAAATCTGTTATGCTATTTTATACAGATCAAAGACGGCCAAAAGTCGTCCCGTCCTCGCCTTGTAACGAGTGAGTGCAGTCTCGACGTTGCATCCTTCACCTTTATGGCCGACTCTTTTTCGACTCGAAAGGGTTCCGAAAGCACGGTGTGCCGATTCCACAGAAAACTTGCTCCTTTCAAGTTTGCTTTCGCTGCTGGACTTACAAGTACCCCCCCCCCCACCATTTATTTTCGACTAATCATTCAACTCCCTTTTTTTTCAGACGTTAAATTGGCGGCTGACCTTCGTGACATGGCGCGTCTTTTGGCGTTGGACCTTAAAAAACAGGGTATCTCTTGTTTGTACCCCGCATCGTCTGAACTGGGGAGAAAGTCGCTCGATTCGCAACTCACTAAATTCAACGCTTTGGGCGTTCCGTTTACCGCTGTTCTGAGTCAGGACTCTTTGAAGACCGGCATCTTTGGTCTTCACAATCGGGAGACATCGTTACAGGTACCTAAATGATGGACGATGAGAATTTCTTTTAAACAATTTGTTTGATTTCGAATTTTGTGCCGTCTACAGGAGCAGCTTCATGTTTCGAAATTTCAAGACTATGGTGCGCTACTAATGAGAAACTATTAAAAGACTAAAGGTCAGTGTGATTTATTTAACTCTGTTTGTTGGGTTAATCTGTTAGTATTTCTATAAAAACCAGTCAGATAAACAGCGGGAAATTATGTTTAAAATTGTTGGTCCCCTGTGGAGACCAGCCACCTAGTCTCTTATTGAGAGAATTGTCATATTTATATCCATTTACACAGAGGAGGGCAAATAGGCAATTTTGGGTTTGGCCGGCCCGTATCAAATGTGCATCTGGGGTCTGTACTGGTAGACAGTTAATTAGACCCCCCTCTTCCCGTTCCATGTTCTGGTCATCACTTAAATTTAAAACTTTCATATTCAACGTTTCCCCCGTAGCCTACCCCTAAACTTCCCCTTCCCCTCCCCAACACGATCTCAAAAATGATTTATTCGTGATTTCTAAACAATTTATTCACGCTCGCGTTGTGCCAACAATGGTTTGACTTTTGAGTCATTTTTCAATTATTCAAAGCCAGTTTTGTCACACGTCTTCCCGATTTTCCCCGTCGTTCTCTTTTTTTTTTGCTAAGGGGTCGTTACAAGGATAATAATGGTCTGGAATGGGGAGGGGGGTGTTAAGAGAGGTTTGTAAGTGTTAAGCAATTCATAAAATGCTGATGAATCACTAAGACTGCATTTTCAAGCCTTTGTATTACAATTATGCAAGTTTGAAGCCTGGAGGGGGGGGGGGTAAATAACTCAATTTTAATTTTATACAAACAATATTTCTTGAAAGAGAAAATTGATTCATAGTTTTTCTTAGAGCTCACCTAACAGGTTGGGTCCGGAGGCTCAGCCGTCCCTCCACCCTTTGCAAAATATTACGAATGTTGATAATTTAGGAATTTTTAGGGTTCATGCTTCTTTTTTCTTTATCTCCTTCTTTTTCCGAGCTGTCGCCATTGTGGGCTGGAGGCACTGTCAGATAAAATGTTTCTTTATTTTTCTTATTTTTAATGCGAAGACATGTGTCGAATGGAGGAGGGGTGTCAATTTCTTCTTGTTGGTTAGACATTATCAAACAAGTATTGCTTAAAATGCATTAACAATAATAAAACATATTCGAATCTCTGAGCTTTGGCCGCCAGTTTAAGGGTTTCTCAACGCGAGGGATCTTTTCTTCGGGCTTAGGGACGGTGTCCGGACACCTACGAATTTCCCCCGCAAATCACGGTTGCTCCTCCGCCCCCAATTGACATCTCTGACGTCCAAACGAATCATAACCCAAGGGTAGGCTAATCTACCAAAACCCAAATGACAACGCGAAATGCTAACTTTGTGGCCACCTTTTAGACGAGTGACCCCCCCCCCCTTACGAGTGACCCTCCGTAATAGTTGCGCTTTGGCCTGGACCGGATGAATATTTGTCAATTTAGCGTCCCTGGGACTCTAGAAAACACGCATCCGGCTCAAATGCTGACCACTTTGAGAAAATAAGTCTGGAATATCAACAGGAGGGGTTGATCGCGCCGGAAATTGCCATCACTGGGTTAAGTTAAATTATTTTACGATCTATTGTCGGTTCGAAAATTTAAGACTCCAAGGTAAAATTTGTAGTTTAACGTCTTTTCTCGGGGCAAATTGAACTTCTTTGTTAGAATAAACCTAATCCTCGTGTAAACGGATTTGTCGATACGCGAAATTGGAAAATCGAGCGGATTTTCAATTAAATGAGCCGTTCGAGGAGGGGGTTTTCCTCCGTGATGCTGGCGTTTTATAAAAACAGAAAATTTCCTCGAGTACCCATGAGTTTTCCTCGCAAACGAATGCAACACCACCACCGAAAGAAGGAGCCTATTGACTCATGCAAACAGTTCTGATGTTTTCCGCACAAATCGACCCAAAAATTAACGAAAACGCGTGAACGATCATTATTCAATGCTTTCAAGGGGCGCCCCGACCCCCACCAGGCCACTTTGGGAGGCCACTCTCACCATTTCGTACGGGACCGGCTCCTTATGTCAATTGAGCACTGAGTCGGAGAAACCCAGAAAAATCGCGTCTTGCTTCCCAATCGGACCATTTTCTGGAAATGTCCTTGGAAGTTGGAGTTTGACCAAGCCGTTCTGGTTTCTGCGAAAATGCCCCAAAATTTAAAATCGGATCGGATAAAACCCGACTGCGGGTGCCCTCGATTTTTTTCCGCAAAACGGCCCCCCCCCCCGTCAATCTACTACGTGCTGGTTTGACCGTGACACAACTTTTCCTGTCTGTACAATTTGACAGTCGCGATCCCAGCGATTTTTTTGCCTGACTATTTATCAGTTTTCAGGACTAATTTGGCCTGGTTTTTAGAGGTAAAAACCGTGGAATGTTTAAGAGGTGGGACAAGTCAGTTAGTTCATGTCTCAAAATTATCCGAAAAATTGACCCCCTCCCCTTACATCGCGTGTGTGGGCAACTACATGTTAAGTTTCATGGTCTAACAGTCAGTTTTTGGTTCTCAACTTCCATTTATAGAGACGTTTTATGTACAAACCAGATTGTAGGTGTCCCCTGTTTTCTGTTTGAATTGTCAACTTGTGAAGTGGAATTATCCGCTTTCATGTTACTCTGTCGGTTTTTATGACAAAATGAATAGCTGCAGGGGGGGGGGGTCCGAGGAAATATTGTCAATACTGTCGCATCCCTCGCCCATCTTTCAAGTTAGAAGGGCCTCATATTCAGCTGAATTGAAACTTTATTGGTTGAAAAAAAATCTAGGTACCGTTTTTAGGCTAAATTGACAATTTCTTCTATGAATTGTCAGTTTTCTGGCGTTAAGTTGGCCGTTCGTAGCTGAGTTGTGAGCTTCTAATGGAAAATGAGTTCTTCTAATGCCGGGTATTGGACCTTATTCCAAGATTTATAGGCAAACAGCAAGCTTTACAGGCTGAATTGCTGGGTTTGGACATCAATAATGAAAAGGGATAAAATTGACGGTTTCCTGCTTTGCGTTTCTGATGGGACAAATTGTAGTTTGTATCGCCGAATAGATAATCGCGGTTTTATTGAAAGTATGGTAGAAGAAACGCAATAATACGGTAAAAATTGTCCACCCTTGTAGTAAAATGAACAACCCGACTGCCCGAGGGTTTAACATACCCGGTCAGACACAAACTGGTGGCAGAGGTGGTGATGTCAACTGTGTCAAATTAAGCCCGGAGTCTGGATTTTCTTACCAAAAAGCGTAATTTTGTCTCATTAACAGTTTTTAACGTGAATACGTTTCAGGGAAGTACAGGGGTCAATGCGGCAGAAGTGGTAAAATGGGTCTCACAGCGCGTGCGCCGCCTAGTGTTGGTGGTGCTGGGTGGAGCGTGTTAGGATCACCAAGACTCCAACTCAAGCTCAACTGCCACTGCCAGTGGCCAGCCAAAGCCGCTTTCAATTTCTAATACTTGTTAATCTTTAAATTAGTTAAAATATTTCTCTACTGCTCTGTTGACGGCTGGTTAAGAGAGAATGTCATCATAGGCAATGCTGATGAGCAGTCATTTTTAAGGAATTATCAATTATTTTACCTTTTTCAAGGCAAAAACCACTGTCATCTCTTCCTGCTTGAAGTAAAAGACAACAGTACGAGTAGTGGAGACCGGGGACAAACGTAACATGGGTACAAAAGTAACACAGTCGTTTGTAAAAACTGCACTAGATCAAGTTCAGAGCGTTAACTCGGTCTCCCACAAGTCAGTCAGTTAATAATCCCTTTCAGTGCGATACTTTGGCCTGGGGAGGGCAAATCGAATTGTGGGGTTCAAAGTAACTTCCTGTAAATTTCCGTTATTTTTGTAAAACAACGAAACCGCGTTAGACCGTTTTTCTTTTTAGTTATGTATTCTACACACTACTGGCGTCAATTTTTGTTTATCATTCGGCATAGCGATGCTGTGATAACGTTATTTCGAATTCACCGTTTAGGGACAAAAGTAACAGTTGGTTCTGGGGTCGGAAGGGTAATGTTACTTTACGTGGTAAAAAATGGATCATTGGGGCTGAAGTAACAGTTTTATTCTACACTATCCAATTCAGAAGGTCACGATCAGCGTTTTTTAAAAAAATGTTACCTTTTGTCCCTTGTTGTTTGGGGTGAGATTGGCCGGTTGAAATAGAGGCTGACGGGATTTTTTTTTTTCATGAAAAACAGGAAAAAATTCATCTTAATTTGAATGAAACGCACTAAAACGTATTCACGTTAAACTCGGGTCCGTGGACCTAACGATTTTTGCGTAATTTTGTCCCATTAACAGTTTTTTGGTCATTACCATGCCTCGAAATAAATAATTGCATAAAGGCGTGTCCACACATGTGTCCGTATTGGACAAATCGTACTCCAACCACCAAAATTTAAAGCTTAGCGCTATTTTTCTGGTGGTGAACTTCTCAGGTTTTGCCCTTAATAAAAGTTTTTAGGCCGCAGGCTAAAACGAAAGTTTACCAGCAATGGAGCTAGTTTTTGACGGGAAAGGACCCTCTTTGGAAGCTCAGAATCTGTGCATATTCATTTTGTGGGGTTGGAAAATCCCTCCTCGTGGGTTTGGCCCTCTCAGAAAATGAACTTATTAGGGTTTCCACCTTTAAGAGCCCACTTCGCTAGCCTAGCTCTTTAACAATTAATTTCGCTGGGTTTAGTAATTGATAAAACTAATTTCGTGGCTTTGGCTCTTTAAAAAACCACTTTTTATAGTCAGGAATTCCCCCCCCCCCCTAAAGGGGAACTTACGCTTTAATAAGTATAAGGGCCTCCGCACTCGGGCCCATTTTTAAGTTTGAAGCGCCACTGTGGCGCTGCTAATAGCGGAATATTAAATTGAATGGGGATGCGCACACGGAGACACTTTAGAAGCGTTTCAAACAAAGTGGCTCGAAGTGGCGGACGCCGAGTGGCGCTTCTTCAATGCACGCGAGGCCACTTGATGGCACTTTTCATTTAGTGGCGCCACAGGGAAGCGGAGTACGACCATTTCGTAGCGCTTGGATATTACTTTATTTTTTCTTTTTTTAAATTGTTAGTAGAATCGCTCAAACTACGAGGGTTAGTGGATAAAGCACGCATAAATCTGTAGCCGCAGGAGCCTACATCGTCTGTCTTCCCTCGTTGAGGTTCGTCAAAAACGGACCGGTTTCGGCTGCTCGCCATCTTCAGCTTTTGGTTTTCCAACTGAAACGCTGAAGATGAGTAGCCGAAACCGGTCTGTTTTTGACGAACCTCAACGAGGGAATACAGATGATGTACGGCTACAGATTTATGCATGCTTTATTACTTTCTTTATGGAACGTCTTGAAGAGGAGGGGGAAGCACCCCCTACGAAAATAAAGCATGGCTATGCGATCAAACCATGTTGAATGCGGCGATTTACTAATTTGTTTGGTAACGCTTCAGTCGTAAATTGAAAGAAATGACAAATTGATTTTCTATTCGTGCGTTTCATACTGTCAAACATCCATTAAAGTTAAGAGTAAAGCTTTCGCGTTGCCATCAAAGCTTCTTTTTATCGTGTCTTGAATTTTCTCTCCTCGTATTTCGTAATACAACTGAACTGCATTTCGGAAGAATACCTAAGAATGGAGAGGGGGTTTTAGTGGGAATTCTTTTGTCTGCAAGAGCATATACGAACTATAGTCCTTGTTTGACGTAGAATCAGTAAACAGTTGAGAAAGGTTTGATGATTTCTGGACGCACACTTGGCGAGTATTTTGGCGCAGTAAAGCTGCGGGTTTATTATTGCCTCGACTGAAAAAAAAAAGAAAAAAAGTGGGTCTTTAGGTTGTCGTGAGCACCTTTACAGTTACCCAAAAATTACTTAGCGCTCTTAACCACAGTCGTTGTCGTTCGGGCATTTCCCCCCCTAAACTCGACTCGCATCCTCTCCCAGTTAGCCTTTTATACTCGGTGATCACTGCTCGTATGTGGTCGTAAGGGCGTTGCCGGATTATGGCGTAAATAGCCGGTTCGGATTCGTCTCCGAATTGAGTTCCGATCCCAAATTTTACTAAGTCCTGTTCCACCAGGAAGGATATAGAGAGATGTCGAATTTTTAGGATAAAGACGTGTTTGCCTGAGCATCGCTATAGACTTGAATGGGTGACAAGTGGCCTTCCTGTCGAAAGGGATTGATGATTTGTTGTACCAATCGAGAGCAATCAGGGTTTAAATTGTCATCCAACTTTTGTTTTAGAAGTCCGTATCCTATACATATTTTAAATATTTATTTAATACCCCCACGTAAAACGAACACTTACTTTTGTGATAAGCTTCTAGAATTGATCTCGCATCGAAATTGCTCCTCTCACATAAATGGTACAAGACGTAGTCGTGTCGCGGTGTCGGAAACTCCTAAAATAACGTCCAAATTTGATTATTCTATCAAAAAAACGATTTTTTTGTTCACGTACGTTCAACGCATTTTCGAGGTTTTTTACCAAAAAAATCACCGGGTCCACGATGACCGACTGACTCGTAAATTCGAAATCCCCGGCCAAATCGGCCCTTATATCGTGCGACAGCTTCTAAACCGTTTGATTCATTCTTTGATTGGGTAGACACTTTATTTATTAAAAAAAAAAAAATATATACTCTTGACGTGTACTCCCTGTAGGCTTTTATCAGTCGAACCCGTCGACAATGATTCAAGTTTCCGAGAATGTCGGTTATAATGGAGTCCGCCTGCTTCCCTTTCATGGCGCGATATAAAAATTTTGCTTCATTTTCCGCGTTCCAATTAATTTTCTTTTCATCTAAATATTACGTTAGATATAAAGGTAGCAAGGGAGGAGGAATGAACACCTTACCGATCGTGAAGGTGTTTCGTTGTTGACAATGGTGAAACATGAACGTATCCATATATTGGACTGAATGTTACTTTTTTTTTAAGGGTGACATCATTGTTCGGGAAAATTATGATGATTGTGTGTCGATAAAAATTTTTGTTGACTTCAATCATCGCTACGGTTACCGGCTCTTACGTTAGACTAGTTGTGGGGACGTGGGTAGTAGCTAGCTTGTAGGGTGAGAGGAAGAGTAAGAAAAAGAAAAAATTCAATTCAAGCTGGTTATTTTATTTTAAATTTGAACAACATGGGCTGAATAAGTGTTAAGCCTCGGGTTTAGTATTCGTGCGGGATAGCTGACATGTACTCCTCAACCGATGGATATCCCGAGTGGGGTCCTTTAGGACTAGCCGTAACGCGGAGGTTCTTAACGTGGAGTTTGGCTACGACGAATCCATGGTCTGAAACAAAATTTTAAAAATGTTGCAACACTGCGTCAAAAACTAGTTGAAATGATTTCGCTCGTTACCTTTAGGCCAGAGAAGCATTTCAGGGTGGCGGGCGAACAGGCTCTTTTGCGCCAATTCGTGTTCTTTGGTGTCGGGTTTCACCTGTAATTAAATTTTAGATCGAATTTTCAGATAGACGGTGGCTCTCATTGTGTGACATTTGTAAACAACCCACCAATTCAAATTCGCCCACGAGTGTAATTTGAGGGCAGGCTGGGTTTGAAACGTCTACATTTTTGCTCGCACAGTAGGGAGATTGAGCCAGGGTCATAGTCATGAAGCTGCGAGGGTCGATCTGAAAATACACAAAAAAAATTTTTTTTTAAGGGCGATACATTTTCCCCGCCTCTCACTAATGGGATTTTATTCACCTGAAGTTCTTTAACGAGAGGGTCCCAAAGAGTGGTGTACATGTAGGGAACTCCGGTACCGGCATCACTAATCGCTATGACGCGTCCGGTGGGATAGCCTGGGTGGGGCGGTTTTTGCGAAATATGTCCGAGAGTGGCCCAGTCTAACGAAAGTGGTCATATTTTAAAACAAATCGGTTCAAATCGAATGAAAAAATACAAACCTGATTTACTGACGATAAATCTGGCGATTTTAGCGAAGTCGAATTTTTCAGCGACGAGTCCGAGTCCTTCGCTTTTCTTTTCCCCGACTGGGAAAACTGGTGAGATCGGTGAAGCTGAGGCCGAAGCCGCGATCAAAAGTAAAGCGCCGAAGTAGTGCATTTTCTCTGTGCGTCTAGAGCGAGTGTTTGATGCACTTTTGATTGTGAACGAGCTATATAAAGGAGTTTTACTCGCAAAAATTCATCTTAACCGGTTCTTCCCTTCTCTATCTTTTCTCTCTATTCTTTTATTCGCTAATCTATTCCAGTGATTCACCTTTTTTCCTCCTAGATTTTTGACCTCCGTGGATTCCCCTTATTAATTTTCATTTTCCTCAAGTTTGATACGCTCTTGAAACAAGGGAAAGAGCGTTGAATCTTGTAGGTGTGGTTTAACCACAAGGAAAGTAAACGTCACGCGCAGTTATATCAATTTTTAATTTTTATTCAATTCTTTTATTTTGTCGTAATTAATTAAATTGACGTCTCTTCCGAGAAACGGGTGTTTTCTGCCGACACTTGGAAAAGGAGTGTCTTTTAGAATAATAAAAAATTAATGAAGCTCTTCGAATTCAAATAGGTACGACACTTTGAAGTCTTCTTGTTGCCGCATCCCCTCCCCCTCCCCGCCGAGACATGCATACTCAGTTTAGTGGCGCCGGAACGAGTTCTATACACAGTGGGATACGATGTTTTTGTTGTTGTGTTTTTTTTTGTTATCGCAAAATGTTCAGTCAACTTAGGTAGGAACTATCATTTAATTGTACAGACCTATCGAAAAGCAATCAGGGCTGAAATTGCCTTGAGTTGTAGTCCGGAATTTAACGACATCAACTCTGCAAATAATTATTAAGCGATGACACTTTTTAGAACTGTACAAGATAATTTTAAGACCAGTTACCCGCCTGTTTACGCATACACCAGGACAGCACAGCCCATCACCCAGAAGTGGTGGACCTAAGCCTTAGTATGGATGATAAGTATATAAGATTTGAAGTAAATACTGCCCTGGCTGTTTTTACTACAACCAGACTTTACTACAACAAATTTTCCAGTTTAATTTTTGTGTTTTTTCTATCACACAGTATAATAAGACTGTTTGGTTACGCCATAAAAATAGAAACTTTTTAACAGAAACGCCAAGCCCTCATCGGAAAACACTCGATTCCATCCTAATTGTCCTTGTGGGCGGCAACTGAGCATTAAAAACTTACAGTTCATCCCCAAAATTTGATTTCCAGGTTCAATAGCTGGGAATTAAGCTAATGATGCAGGATTTATACGCTGTATAAAGTCCCATTTTTCATAGGAGCTCGTAGGATCATAAATTGTGAACTTTACCCCTCAAACTGACAATCCGTTTACAGGAAAACTGAAAATTCAGCCTCAAAATGTGGAGGTCCGAGCCCGGAAATCCGCTACAAAATCACCATTTTTCGACGAAAACGGTCAAATTCGTAGAAACTGACAGTTCACTCTAGTCACTGACGCTTCCGAATCCAAATTAGATAAGTAGCCATAGTTGCCTACGTTGTGTGTATGACTGACAACGTAGGCAACTACGGCTACTTATCTAATTTGTATTATTGCACGCCTTGTATACAGGGTGAGTCAGATAACATGGATCAGCCACTTTTCTCCGTTATTTTAGCTGATTTAAAAATGTTGCTGGGGGGTGACCCCCCTCAATTTTTATCGTGAATTTCAAATTTAACATTAAACAAATTTTACGGGCTCCTGAAGTACCTTAAATTGGACTCATCTTTCTTATTTTAAATTATAAGCTATATTTTTTAATTTTTATTTGAAATCCTCGTATTTTTTAAATTACTTTTCGCTTCGAGCTAAATTTTATTTGACGGACTTCTAATTCAAAATAAGAAAGTTGAGTCCAATTTAAGGTACTTCAGGAGCCCGTAAAATTTGTTAAACTTGAAATTCACGGTAAAAATTGAGGGGGGGTCACCCCAAGCAACATTTTAAAATCAGCTAAAATAACGGGGAAAAGTGGCTGATCCATGTTATCTGACTCACCCTGTATACATATAACGATGTTACTAATCCTAGCCTTCCGAATCCGTTATGTGCCCTCAGGTGCTAATTATTTGGCCACAAAACCGAAAATTTTAACCGGTTTTATCCACTGCGGCACCTCTCCCCTCCAAAGTTAACATTTGACATAATTCGTCAACCAGAGTAGCTATAGAATGATTCCTTTTGGTACTTCCGTTTGGTAGCAGTCCTAAAAAATTTCGCTCCGGCAACTGGCGGTCGGAAAGACTGCCTTTCATTTTGTATACGGATACCGTAAGCCGTCCCAGAAGTAGTAATGTTGAGACCATGATTTGTTTCGTTATAGTCTAGTAAAATAAGAACTAAAAAGGGGGGTCAGGTTGCAATAATTAGGGTAGATGATATTTTTTTTTATGTTGTCTGGGATGGTGCAGGTATAGTGTGTTCAAATTGTTGACCTCGAAAGACATTGGGATCACTATGGAATTCTCGAAAAACCACAAAAATGTGGGACTTTTTGAGGGTTTTGGCTCTTTCTCGCTAAACTAGCCATTTTTCGGTTGTGGCTTCGAAGTAACTTTTCAAAGTTGAGAAAATTTCTGAAAAAACCAGCCTAAAGCGGGTTCTAAATGTATTATCGTTTCCAAGATACAGCTCGTCAAATTTAGGCAAATTTGTCAACAGTCCAAAATGCTGTCTATGGTTCTTCGTTTTCGTTAGCTGTGACATTGTAGAAACCTTTAATGATCACAATAGTACTAATTATTTTGCTAGACTAGACTGAATCTTCAAAAATGAGGCCAAACGATATGTTATCCCCAATGTTTTGATAGTGGTGGGGTTTGATAGTGGTTTTCAACCAATACGTGGTGGCGGGCTGGCTGGGTCACCGTCCGTTATCCACACTTGGGTCGCGATCCATAATTTTGTCCTAGAGGGCCGTGCCCTCCCCACTATTTTATGTTTTGCAACTGTTAATTTCTTTATTCACCTGAGGCTGCATAGTTCAAGTTTATTATTTCATTCACCCATTTCAAATTTCAGAGAGAGCGTGAAACAGTGCTCTCAGGCAAAAAGTCAAATCGAGACGGGAAAGTCAATCCTAAAATCCCCAGGTACCCTGCTTTCGAACATCTAATTTGGTCCGAGGAACTAATATGTTGTATAATCGTGAGATATAATCACAGAATTTGTGGCGTATATATCTTAATAAAACGGCAAGGCCCGACGCGACGCCTTTTGTGGAGCCTGCCACATGCTGAAAGACTTGCAGCATATTTTTATGCACTGCTCTCGATACGCCTCCTGTTGAGAGAGATCATGCAGGACCAATTACGTTATAGTTTACACAAATTGAAAGCTCAGTAAATTCCATACAGCGTTCACCCAGTGTGTTCAGTGTGTCACCCATTAGTTGAATATCTAAATAGTGTTGATTTCCGTGTATACCCATAATATTTATATCGATAGATGATATAAAAATAACATCTACCACTGAAAGCCCAAATTTCCCCGGCTTTCGACAGCTATAATGTTTTCTGATATGGTGAATGTGACAGTCCCGTTGAGTTTGGGTTTTCGGTATAGGATTCGGGCTTTCACAGTAACGTGTATAGTCACTGCAAGCCCAAATGCCCCCCCCCCCCAGGCCTAAATAGTATATTATGCACATGGGTCGCGAAGAATTATAGCAGAATTTAGAGGGTCGCGAGCCGCAAAAGAT
The DNA here is from genome assembly GCA_038030265.1 of Corythucha ciliata. NCBI lineage: Eukaryota > Metazoa > Arthropoda > Insecta > Hemiptera > Tingidae > Corythucha > Corythucha ciliata. The sequence goes on from CM075941.1 coordinate 11,141,606, forward strand.
TGAAAACCACTACTTTATAGGACGAAATACATATAGCAAAATACTCCCGTGGTTAGAGAACCTTTAAAACACAGGTACTGCAACACGGATTTCAGCGCCATATTTGGTCCCTCAGTCGTTAGGGTAAACACAATATCATGAATTAAAAAATTGTCATCGTAGCAGCAAACAAACGCGGAATGCGGTCGAAATAAATAAAAATATCCTACTTGTCAATGATATCAAGTGACAATTATAATCATATGAGGGACCAAGTATGGCGCCGATTTTCGTGTTGCAGTACTCGGGTTTTATAGTGCCTTACCGTGGTGAGGTCCATAATCTCCTTATTTTCTATATAATTTTGGTGATTTGTAGTGATTTTTTTACCAGTTCAAGCCATATTACCCCCCCCCCCCGCCCAACCAAGTCGAAACGACCGATTTGGCCCAATGCAATACCAAACGAGGTCGTATGACTACTGATTTTTTTGCCAAAGCGCGTCCCACTCAATTAGTTTCTTCGAGAGTTATCGTACACAGACTTACTTCCACCCCGGGGGCACCACCCCTCCCCCTTGACTTTGTCAAACAATTAAAATGGTAATCAAAGGCTAGTCTAACATGGAGTATACGTACCGAATACGATGCTTCTAGAATCAACTGGTGATTTTTAGTGATTTCTTGACCATTTCAAGCCCTACTCCCCCCCCCTCCATCTTGACCGATTTGGCCCATGTGCAATACCGACCGGGGTCTTATGACTACTGATTTTTGTGCCAAACCGCGTTCCGCTAAATTAACTTCTACGAGAGTTATCGTGCTAACAAGAAAACGGCCGTATATATAATATATATGAATTCCGGAGACCACTTAATTCGTGTTCTAGAGGTTCTGAAACATGAAAAAAACATGACATGACCCATGTTTGCCGCCATCACGACGAGACCAATAGTGCATTTTCAGAATGAAATGCACTAAAAGACAATGGACACAATGGCTATTCCATCCTGATCACTGAGGATGCACTTGTAGAGTGAAACCGGTCTGGCAGAAATAAATAATTTTGGCAGTGGAGACGACATCATTCACAAATAATGAGATTCCGTTTGAGCCAAAATGTGTGACGAACTCCAGTTGAACAACTTTGCGTCGGACCGGAAGACGCGAAGAGCAAGACGGTACGATAGAGCTATATTGACCAGAGAATAGACCTATATTGACCATTAGTTCGTGGTCTGTTGTGGCCTAAAATGATGTGGGTGACCTCAACGAGACCTCACAATGCCTCATGAAGCCATTCATAAATGTCCTTTCGGGATTTAAGGGGAACTAAAAGCCCTCCTCCCTGTGAGAACATCACTGGATAAATGTCGCCTTATACCGAGGAGTCCTTCACTAACCAGCGGCGTAGCGTGCCCTTTGTCGATGGGTATCCCTCTACATCCTTCCTGAAAGGTCACCTCAACAACAACGAAGTGAAAAAAACCTTCACGCTTTGTTTCAAGAGGAACTGTGGGCTGTAACATAACATAAGTACGTACGACGTACAGAGCATTGCTACAATTTGATGCAGACATACTCCATGGTCTTTCGACCGTTAGAGTAGTCTATACTTCATTCATCTCTAGTTTTACAAAGTTTTATTCACAAATAAATAAATGTATTTAAACAAAGTGACATATTTAATTTCCTTCAATATACACCCTGTGGAGTTACACTCAATACGATTACGATTTACCAAAAACTGCCTATATCAATGAAATATAAGAATAGGATATGAGCGACGAATAATAAGGAGTTATTTAGTACATTTAGAAGAATTTTTATAATATTATTGTGAATAATTTAGAATATTCAGAATACACATATTAAGAATTGAATTTATTAAATATGATATTAAAGAATACTAAGGAATATTTGGTACATTCAAGTGAATTTTTAGAATATTACTATGAATAATTTAGTTTATTTCAGAATTGAATTTAATTAAATCGTTAAAAGTAGTTATCGTATCAGTACAATTTTCCGCAACAAAAACTTCTTTCAGTGTGGTAGCAACAGTGTGGTAGCGTTTGCTACCACACTTTCTTATTTAAAAGTATTTTAGTTCTCTCTTAAACGTTTGAAGGTCAGGTACTGAGCGAAGTTCTAACGGTAGGGAATTGAACAGTTTTGCACCCCGAAAATCATACGCTTGCTGTCCGTGATAGGTTTTTCGGAAAGGCAGTTTAAGCGAAAAATTTTCCACTCGTCCTCGTTTTACCCTCATCTAAAAATCTTAAAACGTTACTTTGCAAGTCTTTATAGGTCTTAACTATGGTAAGCTTGTTAATTAGTTCTCTCAATCTGAGCATCGCGAACTCTTTAAAGAGAGATTCCGTCGAATATCTTATCTTTTTTTAAAGCAAAACTTTGATTAATAGCTTCTGGGTCAAGAATAGTGAATCGAGAAGGGACTCACTGCACCCACCCCAATCAATGTCCAAGAAATTCCTCAGCTCCCTACACACATAGATCATCTTCCTCATAGAAGATGTCACTTTTTTCAGATGTTGGTCCCATCTCAGATTCTGATCAACTTCAACACCTCGGTAACGAACTGCCGCTACCTGTTGTATAACCTTACAACAACATGTTAGGTTATCTCGACACTCGGGGACATGGCATTTTAGGTTCCTGATCTGGGGAATGCCAATTTCTCTGAACGCAAAAGTTACGAAATTTGTTTTCGACAAGTTTATTTTGATACCCATACCTTTGAGACAATGGAGCACTTGAATCAGACATGATTCAGCTCTTATAACGGCATGCTCTCAAGACTTTCCTGATATTATGAAGGCAGTGTCGTCGGCAAAAGACACTGATTCTCCTTCGGACTCTATATTAAGTAGTCTATTCATGAATACTATGAAGTAAATAGGCCCTAGGACAGTTCCTTGAGGAATACCGCATCACTGGTAACTTCTCCAACTTAAGTAAAGTGGGATCTGTCCTCTAGATAACTCGCAGCCCACTTTATGAAACCACTGTTAATACCTGTTTCCTCTACTGCTTTTATCAGCTTTGAATGCTCAACAGTATCAAAAGCCTTGGCTAAATCCTGATATATACATATTACCTCCCCCCCCCCATCAAATGCACTCAATATAGACCTTGTCATGAAACAAATTGCATCGTCGGTGATTCTACCTTTCCGAAAACCGTACTGTCTATCGCTGATCTTCCCCTGCCTCTCCAGGTACCGCACAAGGTACTTAGCCAGACGCTCAATTATTTTGGCAAATACCGATAACAGAGAAATTGGACGATAGTCAGTCACGTCTTCTGGGTTCCCCTTGTTGAAAAGTGGTATGAGCAAGGCTTCTTTATAGATGGATGGTAAGCGGTTTTCGCTAAAACTGCGGCTTGCTATTATTTTCAATGGGTTAGCTAAAATATCTTTAAATTCCTTAACTAACTCCGTACTGATATTGTCTATACCTGGACTTGAACCCTTCTTAAGTCACTTATTACTTTCTTTACATCTTCTTCCGAAACTTCGAGAAACTTTTCTATGAAGTTGTATTGCGCCGAACTGACTCTCTCATTTTCTCATTTGAGACCTCTACTGATATATTTTCCCCAACAGTGGAGAAATATTTATGCCCTGGCCACATCTAATGGACTGTCCCCTATTCTCTCCCATCGTAATGTATTGAGCTGATTTTTTGCTTTCTTGTTATCCTCCCAAATCTTTGATTTATGACTTTCCACACACCTTTAGTATTACGGTCCGCTTTTTGAATTTCTCTTGAATAGTAATAATTTTTAACAGTTTTAATTAATTGCGTCAACTTATTCTTGTACCTGGCGAGTTTCAATTTGAGATCAGTGTTAAACGGCTGTCGAAACAAACGCTGGCTGAGTTTGTCCTTAGTCCGAACCGAGATCAACAGAGCTGGAGTCATCCAAGGTTTTAAATCTCGTATTTCTGTGAGTGGGCTTTCTTACTATTTTCGTTGAATCCTTTATAATATCTTTTAGTATTACCTCAAAATTTTCCGCCGCCAAGTCGACATCCTTAGCATTTTTAACCGAAACCCATGTTGCTGACAGGAGCTTTGTTTTTAGGACACTAAAGTCCCCCAAAAGAAGGAGTTACCCATTACTGAATGCACTAACTCGATCAATTCCATGACCTAGCTGCTCTATGAACTCCAATGACACACTAGATGAGCCGTTCTGGATTCGATATATGCTGCCCACATGCAAACTGTTTTCCTCTCCATTCCAAATCGACAACTAAGGCGGTCGACTGAATTAGATCCAATTCCCTAAATTTAATTTTCTTACAATATTCATGCAGCAACACTACCACCCCCGCATTTTGATTGACAAACTTACAATTAGTGGTGCATAAAACTTCATAGTGAGGTAGGCTTATGGGCAAATTTCCGAAGTAAAGTAAAGTGACATATTTAAAAAAGTAAGGAAGCAGGTAAACATATTTTTATCCAATAATTATTATTTATAAAGACCTATGAAAAGACTTTAGGAAGCTATTAAGTACCGATGGTTATACCAATATAATTATTCAAAATGAAATTCTCGCACGATACTCTCCCATGCTAGTCTAGTGTACCCAAGCAACGCCCCCCCCCCCCCAGTTTTTTTCATTTATGTAATCGACCATTTCCTGCAACGTTAATTCATTTGTCTGGAAGCTGCACTTTCTGAATTCCCGCAACGCAGGGCAGCGACCTAAGAAATAGAAGATGTCCCCCGACTGTAGAGGGCTGTATTTCGGTACTTAAAGCCGCGTGTCCACTGAACGCGCATTGTTCGCGAACAGGGATTGCAGACGTTTGCAAACATGAAGCGCGTGCAGTGGAAACAATCATTCGCGCCGCGCATTGTTCGCAAACACTTTAATTGTGTAAATTCGTGTTTCCACTGAGCGCGCATTGTTCGCGAACCTGGTTTGCAAACGTTTGAGAACATGATGCGCGTGCAGTGAAAACACTCACGCGCGCCGCGCATTGTTCGCAAACAGTGTTTGTTTGCGCGCGGGGCTAAACCACTTGTCACGGTTTTTCTACAAATCATCGAATTTGTGTTTGTTGTTGCGAGCCAACTGCAAACACGCTTCTTAAGCGCAAAACTCTTTTCCCATCAGGCGCAGTGATAAAGAACACCCCTGCTCATACTCATGCTATTCGGCATAACCTCAAAATTTCATCAACTTAAGAATTGTGTCTAGGTATACCTTCAAACATTTAGACCTGACTTCTAGACTATAACCGACTTTTTCGACTTTTACTTGAGCATAATATTATCTCATCTACAATCTATTGCTATTTGATCGAGATTGATCATTGACATTTTCGAAAAAAAAAGAAGAGAAAGTAATACTGTTGGGGACAGCTTCGATGGAAAACATCAACTAAAATGTTCTCCTATAGCCAGCCTATTGGCCTGTTGCAGCCAATACAACTCATATGCTTGCTTGGTTCAGGATACGCCTCGCGTGCGGGGCAACAAACCCACTGTGAGGTGCTTTGGCACTCTTGTGGTAATTTACTAGCTTCGTCCGTCATCCCACTGGATTCCTTCTGTGCTGGAATCCACTCTTCCAGACTTGAGAAAATAACAGGGAATTCCATCAATTTTCACCCTGGAAAACCCGGAAAAACCGCGGAATTTAAAATCGGATCCGTGGTCGACACCCTGGTTTGAATGCCAAGTAGGCAGTTTCAATGGGTTGCTAGTTTCAAGGATTGTCATTGTTTGTTTTGGAAAGTCAGGTTTAGGGGCTAAATTGACTGGTTTAACAAAGCTCTTGGACCTCTACCAGACCCTGCTCACCAAAATCCGAGAAGTATCGCCGAGAAGACGATACCGATCCCAGAAAACCCACAACTTTGTGATCATACTGGGCCCCCCAAATCCACCTTGGTTCCAGCGAGTTCCATCAATTCCAGTCCACGGCCCGCTGCTGTACTGGTGCAGAGTGCTGACCGTGATATTTGTATGTGTGTCGGGAGAGGGGACCCTCAGGTTTTTTTTTTTGCATTTGAAAGAGTCCTGTAAAAGTCTAGACGAGACTCCTAAGTGTTGACAAAACCAGGAAGCTCGAGTGGCCGTACATTTTTGTTCTGCGGGTCTTTAGTATGAGGCACTTGTGTCTGTTGCGGCTCTGGCATTGGATATAATTATTGATCCAATAAATGCGGGCGGGATAGTTGTAAATTGAGTATTATCCAATCCCCCCCTACCTCTAGCTTCCAATATACTTTTGACAGAGAAATACTAATTCGCTCCGGCAGCTGGCGAAAATTTTAAACCCATTGCAAGCGTTGGATAGGATTGTCCAAGAAAGATACGCCACTTAGGCGACGTTTTTACCCTTTCCAGTACCGGGAAAACAACTTATTGAACGAAAGTTTAATGATTTATAAAAGTGTGCTATTTATTTTGGCAAGAAGCCCGTATGCTGTAGTTGTCATAGAGATTGAGTTTTGGGTGGGGATGGTGAGTACGCCAATCTGGAGATTGTCGAAAACTCAGTTGAAATATCAATTATTTGCCTTAATTATTATAAGGGCGTCTCCTACTTTTTCTAATTGTTTTTACCTACAAGACCAGCCAAGTAATTTATTGAAAAAAGGTCACCGGACGGTTTTTTTTTGTCATCCCCGGGGGTTGCTGGCAAGCGACTGGTGTTGTCGTGATCTCGGTGGGTGGCAACTCAACGACGAAGGGGTTGAAATTTCCCCCTTAGCACGTACTCCCTCCCCACCCCTATAATATTCAGTCACGGTCGGGGCCTCAACGCCGCCGCCATCGTGTCTGCTCGGGGTATGTACGTGTTTCGCGTTAAGAAATTGACCAAAAAAAATCTAAAACGATAATTGTGTCCTTCATTTAAAGTTTTTGGCGACAAAAAAAAAAAAAAATACTCTATCAACTCTCTGTTGGATAACGAACGTGGGTATTTTTTATTAATTACCGTCAAAAAACAAGGCTTCTATGTGTATTCCGTCCTTAGCTAATTCTTTCTGTTGTTATGCGCTCTTGTGATTGCGGAAAGGGCTTGACGGAAAAGTTTTGATGTTGTTTTGTGTATTGTTTGAGAAAATGCTTTTTTTGATTTCAATTTAAAATACACGCCGCCTCTCTTCACCGTCCATCATCAATGAACGGTCGGAGGGGGAAGATTTTAGTCACAAAAAAAAACAAAGAGACTAGCATGCCTCTATAACCAACCCAATGAGTGTGCGATTTGTGTTATGCTTGCTAAGTGAATTCTGTGTTTGATCGAAGCGGACGGCGATTCAGTGTGTTTGTGCATGTTCATCGAGCGAAAGTTACGCTTTGAATTCCCCGCTAATTTTCGTGCGTCCACCTGTTGATTCTGAACTGATTGATTTTTTCCATTAAACCAAAAAAACAACGTAAATTTGAGTGTGCCAAAAGAAATAAATCACTTCTACCCCTCCATTCAGTAATACTTTCTACTCATGAAGAACTATTGTATGTCAACAGACTCTATCAAGTCTCGTGTCACATCAGACCCTTCTGCAACCCCCTTACACAGCCCTACCACCCATAATAATTAATGTTCTTATAGCGTGTCACGTGCACTCCAAGCAAATTTCAAATCACGGGCTGAAGATATTGAACTCTCATTTCGCCCCCACCCCCTTGCCACAAAGCCCCTTTTCCTGTGTCACTACCAACACACTGAAATGTAACTATCCAATTTACTTTCCACCGCCCTGGAAAACTTTTCATGTTGAATTACTTTCCGTGCCATGTGTAATTAAACCCAGTACTAACTTGTGTGTTGGTTAATTTTTTTTTCTTTCAAATGCTTTTTCCGCCTTTTGGTGCTGAGTGGGAAAAAGTTGTGAATGTTTTTCTTGAAATATGCAGATTCCAGGGCTGTATGTATGAAGGAAACGGTTGGTGTGTTCAATTTCATTAAAGTTTTAAAATATTCGCTCTGGCGACATATTTTTCCCATCAGAATTGATTTACTAATATTTTTTGACAGCGTAATTTCTCGCCCGATTCACTAATTCCGGAATTAGACAAATCGATTCGCTAATTAGGAAATAGGGGGGAATTGTCACTTTCGACGCCCAAGAAAAGATTCATGGTCGGAAAGTGGCTTATTGTGTGCATTTTTGACCAATATTTATTTGAATACTTACAATCCCGCGGCTATTCAGCCAGAAAACTTCTAATTTCGTGGGTAATCGTCAGACTTTTGGCGCTGTTGTGGTACCGGCCAGTCTTTATAAGTTCCGCCGCCACAAAATAAGTCCAGAAACGGACAATTTTACTTGAATTAAAGCCCTGTTCACACGATGCAATGTTTGAAGTTATATTGCATGCTGGTTTTTTAAAAACATATGTTCCTTGGTAGTGACCGGATGTTTTTAAAAATCCAGCATGCAATTAAGCTTCAAACATTGCATCGTGTGAACAGGGCTTAAGACCCTAAACGGGCAAATTCACTGAAATTAAGACCCGAAAATGTCCATTCGACGGATATTCAGCCAGAAACTCACTGGTATTTTGCTCCGAGTGGCGTAATTTTGAGGTTGTTCATCTAGCTTTGGGCGATATTGTGGCCGGCTGGACCGCGGGGACACTTGCAATTTCGCAAAAATTAAGACAAGAAACGTGCATTTTTTGCAGAAATTTAAGACCCGAAAGTCTCATTGGCGCAAACATTCGGCCATTGAACTTCCAATTTCTGCCGCCCCGAATTTAGGAACTCACAAACATTCTTCTTTATGTTGCAATCACTCGGCTATTCGTCAAGGTGTTCCATTTCATTATTTTAAAGTTTAAGTACTCGCTCTGGCGACACGTTTTCCCATCATTGGTTTACTAATATTTTGACTGCAACTAAATACTTTTTTCGCGCAGTCAAAGGCCTTGAAACTTGCAAATAAACGAAAATTGTGGCTGGAAATCTTAGATTTTACAGATATTTTTCTCCAAAATGTTGCAATTTTGTTGGGGGTGCGGCGTATGGGCCTCGTTGGCCTTCGATGCGATTGGTCGTGGCCGGCTAGCCTGGGGGGGTTCGAGGCCACAAAACACAATTTCAAACGTGCAACGTGGATGTTTAGCACCGAAATTGAAACTCGAAACTTACATTTTGGTAAGAGTCAAGGCCCGAAACTGTCGCTCAAATTTGTACCCGAACATGCGTAATCATTCATTTTTAGTTTTTTGCAAATGAATTCAAAGTCAAGAACGCAGTCGGGACCGGTTTGCCCAGGCAGGCAACCGGCGGTTTCACGCTCAAAAGGCCCTGAAACTTGCCGTATTGCTCTAATTAAGTAATTAGGACGTAAAACTTGCAGAATCGAGAATATCCAGCCAAGAGAAATTCCGCGGATGTTTACCTTAAAACTGTGGCAAATATGCGGCTATTGGTCAGACGATTTTGGGCACTGTCGTGGCCAAAGCCTGCGGCAGGTTCCACGGTCACATTGAAAGATCCCCGAGATTGGAAGTTTCGCGGAAATGAAGACCTGAAACTGGTAAATTCGCGAAATATGCCAGAAACTAGCAATTTCACCGTTAATTAGATTCGAAACTGGCCATTCCACAGTTTTTAGGTCAGAGAGCAGTAATTTCATGGCTATATTTGTCAGGCTTTGGGGGCCGACGTGGCTGGCTAGCCCTGGGTCCACGGCCCCTAAAATATAAAGGCCCTACAACTTGCAATTTCGCGAGGAGTAAGACCATAAAATTGTAATTTGCAGGATATTCGGACCCCAAACGTTATGGCGTTTTCCATTCAATGAAATACACTAGAGTGGAATAAGTTTTTCCACCCGTCCTCTTTGAATTGAAACATAATGTTTATGGAGAGTGTTGAATGGAAATCGCTATTATAATTTCGCAGATATTTAACTCCGAAAGATGTAATTTTGCGGCTACATCTCTCCATTTCACCTTCGAATTGACGTAATATTGATAATTTTTCAATCAATTTTAGCTGTTAATTAACGCTTTTTCTTAACTTTATCGTGTAATTAGCGATTTTCTCTTTTTGCGTTGAATTAACGGGTTTTCATAATTTCAGCCGCAGGCTAGTCCCAAGGACAGGACACTAGTGCTTTTCACAATTTTAGCCGCGAATTAGCAATATTTCCCCACTTTTAGCCAAGGGTTAGCGCTTTTCCTCTACGTTAGGCCCTAATAGCGATTTCTATTCAACACGCTACACAAGTGTAGTGCAGCGTCCTCTCCATTAACATAATGTTTCAATTCAGAGAGGATGGATGGAAAAACTTACACCACACAAGTGTATTGCATTGAATGGAAAACGCTGTAAGCTGACTCCAGAAACCGCGAATTAATGTTTTCTCAATGGCTTTTTATTGGCGTTGTGTGCTTTTAAGGAGAAAAAAAAATTAAAAAGCAGTTCGAAAGCGCGAAAAAATCAAGACCCCTCCTTCAACTCCGTTCGGTCGTGCTGGTTGAAGCCTATTCAAATGTAGGATGCAAAGTTTTTCGACTCGGAAGGCTAACTTATAAGCTTAGTTTGACCTCACGGGGTCTGTTAGACTGCTAGTTTTTTATCTGTAGGGTCAAGAATTTACCACGTAGTTACTTTTGTTTTTCAACATTAGTGACATCTCCCGTTACAGGAAATTAGAAGCGTGCAGCTTATCTTTCGGAAGGCATTCGTGTTATCAATTCAGTGTTTTCTCTTTGAGAAATACTTTTATGGTTTATTGTAAGCTAGTTGTAGAATTAAATTAATACATTTTTAACTTCTAGATGATAGCTGAAGTGAAGGAGAGGCTCGGTGAGCTGAGGGCCCTCGTCGGAGGGTTCGACCCAAGTTCAGCCGTGGACTCGGAGTTCTCCCATGATATGTTAAATTACCTTGAGTGAACGAGAAGACTCACAAATAATAAAAAATCACCTCATCACCATACAAAACTACGTATTCTATGCCTTCCGAAAGATAAGCTGCACGCTTCTAATTGTAACGCCGTTATTAATTGAGCAACGAGTAAAATCGTTATAATGCATTTTCACACTGATACTTGTACCCGATACTCGAATGCGATTCTGCATACTAATGATGGATTTCACCACCTCGGCTTAACATTAAGTTGGACTTAAGGGAAAAAATCCACTATAAAAACCATAAAAGTATCCCCACTTTCGTGCCCACCCTCTTCTTCACCCTCACCAGCGAAAAGTGAGAAACTAAAGTCACCAGGATACTGTAGCGCGATACTTGCAGTAGGTATGCGGGAATTGGATGTACAAGTATCTCTTGTGTGAAAATGACCTTAACTGCCCACCTCCGTCAAAGGCTACGCGAGGATGAATGCCCCTACCCCTCTCCATACGATTGTCCTGTAGTGGACACGAGGTAATCATCGTTCCGGATCAGGTGCCTTGAGAAGGACCGTCATGAAAAGAAAAGGGCTACAGTACAGGTGGTCCTCGGTAGTTGTCGTGATCCTTTGGCTCAAAAACAGTTGGATATTTTTGTGTTTTTCGGGTGCAGGGGAAGGCGGTGGGAAAAAAATGCTACGTCCTCAATTTTATACATAACAATCCGAGGATTTTTCAGCTGACTATTAAAAACTCAAAGGAAGATTAACACGTGATTGTTGACAAGGGGTCGAAGATTACTTTTAGTTTATTTATTTCCCAATTTTCTGAAAAAAAACATCATAAAAGTAGAGAAATGGAAGTTTTCAACTATTGGAATTACAAGCAACAACTGGAACATACGTGGACCATCTGGTACTTGGACTCGGCTCGAACCAAAAACTGGGAGGACTGTTTAATGGAGGTGGGCAGTTTTTCAACGGTCGAAGATTTCTGGTGTCTGTTCAATCATATCAGGCCCGTCAGTATACTCAAGCCCGGCTGTGACTATTCCCTGTTCAAAAAGGGCGTTCGACCCATGTGGGAGGACAAGGCGAATCAAAATGGCGGCCGGTGGGTCGTTAATTTGGACAAGCGAACGTCGCAGGATCGTATGGACCGATTTTGGCTTGAGCTCGCTCAGTGTATGATCGGCGAGGGGTTTGGGGATTTGAGCGATAAAGTGAACGGAGCGACGGTCAATGTCCGTTTGAAGGGGAATCGAATCGCTCTTTGGACCGGTGACATGGGCCATGACCAGGCGGGCACGATTCGCATTGGGCTGAAAATGAAGGAAGTGTTGGGCGTTCCACCCTCGCAGGCAATTTCCTATCAAGCGCACTCTGAAAGTATGTCAAATCCTGGGAAAATCATGTATTATGTGTGACAGCTTCTTTCCAGAATTTGTTTTCAGTTAAAATAAATAATTTCATTCGATTTTAATTAATTAGTTAATTTTTTAAAGGCGTCGCTTTTACCTGGAATCTGCATAATCTTACTGAGAGGTTGATTTTGAAAGTGTGTGGGTTGTCAGTGTTTCAGGGTATGGAGGCGAGCTAACGACCGGCGGTGTTTTAAAATATGGCAGAGAAGCCAAAAGAAAGCTTCTCAGACAAACTTACTTTTTACGTTACTGCCAGCTTCATTCTCCTCGCCACATTCAGCCTGTTCGCCTTTCTCTTCCTCGTACCATTCGTTATAGAACCAGCGTTTACCACGATATTTATGGAATTTGACGAGCGACCCGCCTTCTGTGAAACAGTAGACACAGTCCACAACTGGGGCATGTCAAACTGTTCGTGGACGTCGTGCAAAGAGGGCTGCACCAAAGACGTGTACGAGTGTTGGCAAATTCGCGTCAACTACCGTCTGGTCGTTGAGAAGGCGAACAGAGTGGGAATGGGCGAGGACAACGGACCCGGCGGTGACGAACGGAACAACGTCAGAGTCCCTCGAGCCCTTCGCGACTACGACTATTCATCAGCGTACGACGAAATACCGCCGGAGATTTCCGGTGATTCTGACGAGTCGTCAACTGGTATGCCGCACGGTCGAGCCCCGAACGGTTCCAGGTGGTATTTCCTCGGAGCCAGACTTTTCCCCAATGTCAAAGGCTGCGGATACCCACCAATGCTTAACTGTTCCATCTGGTATAAAAAACATCTCAGCCCAGGCTCAAACTTCAGCTGTTACTACTCACAAATCGATCCGGGTCTCGTTATAACCGACCTGGACATGTGGCAAGTGTACATGAATCTCGTCTACGCCATCGCCATACCAATTCCATCTTTCATAGTCTCCGTTGTGTATCTCATTTTCGCCTATTTTTTTATTTACAACGAGCCGCCGCTACCTCTGGGGGCTCGCAATGGTCTCGAAGAGACGACACCCCTTCCAGTGACGACTCCCTTACCTCCACCGGCGTCGGGGGCACTAACGCCAGCCTCGGACGTATTCCGCGAGGATCTCGCCTCCTTTGGCCATCAGTTGAAAGTGGCCATGGCGGACGACATAAGTCGCGACAGCGTTTTCACTGATAGCGTCCCATTGAGTACCAACTCGTTGAATGGGTAAGTTTAACGTTTTCAAGACTATTTATTTCAAGGGGTGTGGCAATTTTGGCTGCATGTTTCCTATTATGGCGTAAAAATATCACCAATGGTGGTATCACTAGTGTTGAGTCGCCGAATCTAATAGGCCGACACTTGAAAATTGGGGCAGTATCGAACAACACAATCCCCCCCCCCCCATGCGTGAGTTTATTATCTTTAACCACCTCCCCGAAGAGAGTTGAAATATTCAGCGATGTTTCATCGACTTTTTTTTTTGTTTTTAAGCGCATGAATTCACCTTCGCAATCAGACAATCAGAGAATGTTTCGTGACGGGGCAATTCCTCGCCGCTGCAAACCCCCCACCGTTCATCAAACTTACCCCCTTGAACTTCAAAAGTCAATACATCCATTTACCGGGGCTTTCCATTGAGCCAAAAACGACTAAAAATTCACCCTACCAGTCTGTTGCTGGTGTTGGGAAAGGGGGGGGAGGCTTCATTTTGTATCTGTTTTACTGTTCTATACAAATACTTCCGTGACTTATGGTCGTGAAGTTTTGAAGGGTGTAACCAGGCTCTATAGTTGAGTGTTGAAAAAATGAAATGCTTCAAGTTATTCCCTTTGACGTACACTAAACCCTTCGGGATAGGGACTAGGATCCTTAAAAAATAGACTGAGAGAAAGTCCCCAAAGTGGAAAAAAAAGCTTAAAAAGAACTTTCAAGATCCTTTAAAAGCTTTTTCATAACATCCCATCGCAGAGGTGGTGTTTGACAGTTCTCTCAACCCTTTGAGTAATACGCGTTGGGAAGAAAAATGTGTTCACTTTTTCATCCGCGTTGATTCGGAGACTCATTACAGGGCTAATTAACCAAATTAACGGTCGCTAGCTGACTTCCAGCTAATGGGCTTCCTTGTTAATTTAAAACAATGGCCTTTTCCATTCCTCCAACGGTAATATTTATGAAAAAGGTGTTGCTATGGTTGGGAACAGAGCTACCCGCTAAACCATTAAAAAAAGTCACTACAATTTATTTTTGAAATTGTAATGAGCAAATAACGCGACGCGCAAGAGTTTTTTTTATTTGTATAAATGTTCGAAGGGTTTCATTCCTGGATGTGGTCAACCCTTTTTGAATTCAGTTCGATAAGTTCAACGCGAGGTCACGATTGAACCAGTTTTTCTGCGAAAGAAAAAAAACGACAAAAATCCGAGAAAAATGTTCTTAATTGGACGTTTTCCGCATGACGGCAAGAATTTTCCATTACTCAAAGGTCACACTTACACTCACGTGCTTGCCCCCTACTCACACTTTTAAAAACCCTTCCCCGCAAGGGAAGGGACTTTCTTCAATAATTTAAAGAGCTAGCACGTGATGCAAGGTTGTGTGTGGGGGGGGGGGGCGATCCCAGGGAATAAAAGAAAAGAAGACGAATGATTTATCAGTGTTCTATTCGGGGATTAAAAGAGCCAATATCCAAAATGTTTTTCTCTTCTCTTAAGCTCTGCGAGAGGGCTAGAAAAAAAAAACACAAAAACAATCTCCTTCCATTCGTTAGTAGTAAAAATTAATGGAAATGCTACTCACTCGTGAATAAAACGATTCATTCCAGGATCTCGTCTTTTTCAATTTTTTTTTCGAGCCTCTCTGTGCACATGATAAACGACACTAGCTTAGCAGTATGTCTGGGATGTCTTTTGGCATGTACACGAGATGGTTTGTGATTTGCAGGCGAGACAGCAAGTTTCTTGCAAGTGATGTGGGGGGGGGGTATCACTGTTTAATTCCTCTCCAGGGGGATTTTGTTTATTCATTTATTTTGCATATTCGGCCTATTGTCGACGAATTAACGATGGAGCCCAGCCAAGATTAACTCTTTGTTTCCATTTTGAATGTTATTCCTAAACTCCACTAATTGTGCTACAATTTACAATTTTGCTACAAATTTCTCCCTTGTAGGCTATTTTCATGAGCCGCATACTGCCCCCGCCCTCCGCTCTATCGGAGTCATAAACTGACGAGCAGACCGTGGGAGCAGCAATAGTATTATACCTATGAAACTGGCCATTAGCCAATATTACTGTCATTTCAGGCTCTCCAGACAAAAACTTGAGTACCACCTACTAATTCGGTTTTGAAATTGTCAATTTATAGTCTGTAAATCATCGGGGTTTAGAGCCGAAATTGAGGTTCTGGTTGACAATGATCAATTTCCGGGGCTTAAAACTGCTGGTAATTCGGCGACAGAACTAAAAATTTAACTCAAAAATCTGTTTGTTCAGCTTCAGATACGCAATATTCAGCACTTACATCAGTTTAAATGTCAGGAATTGCTATTAGGATACGAAACTAGCTGTTGAGCCACGATCAACTGCCAGTTGTGCCAAAGCATTCAAATTTTCGGGCGTAAATATGTGGCAAAGCACTCTAAAACCTAAATTTCAGCCTAGGAAAGAGAAATTAGCATAGTTAACCTACAATTTCATGTTTTTGATTCGGAGCCAGCAGCGCAACCACTGGTGGACCTACACGTATCGAGGCCCGGGGCGGGAATCTTCAAGAGGCCCCTAAAAGTCTCTAATTATACATTATAAACCTCCATTGGTAACCATTAAGGCCTTTTTCTAATTTTAGCCAAGGCCTTTTCCTTATTTTAGGCAAATTGCCGCTATTTCCACAACCTATCCGCCAAACAGCGTTTATGCCAAGTTTAAGCCGCAAATTTCTCCATTTTAGCCGCAAATTAGCGCCTTTTGTCAACTTTACCAGCAAATTAGCGCTTTTCGCCGCAATTTAGAGCAAATATTAGCCACGGATTAGCGTGGTAATCATCCCCCCACCAAGTTATAGACACAAACACGCGCTTTCCACTTTTTTATCCCGTGAATCAGCGATATATATCTCTTAACTATCCCCGAGTTGGCGTTTTCCATAATTTTAGCTGCAAATTAGCGATTTTTTCTCTAGCAGGGACCAGGGAATTAGCACTTTTACTCAGTTTGTGCTGAAAATTAACGTTTTACTCAATATTAGCCGTAAAATTGCGGTTTTTTCTAAATTTTTGCGACAAATTAGCACTTTTTTTGTTCACCATAACCGTAAGCTACGGATTGGCGATTTTTTCTCTGTTTTAGCCGCGAATTTGAGGGTTTTTCACCCATAGCCATAAATTGGCGCTTTTTCTCAATTTCAGCCTCAAAGTTGACCGAGGAAACCACGAATTAGCGTTTTTCCAATTTTTGACGCAAATTGAAAATGTTCTCAATAGTAGCCGCAAATTAGCGGGTTATTATCCATTTTAGCAGTTTTTTTTTTACTTATAGCCATGCATTTGCCGTTTTTTTCAATTTGATCCACAAAGTTGTCCGTGAGATGGCGGAATTAGAAATTCTAACACACTTTATCCGCGAATTTTTCGCTCAATTTTAGCCGCGAATTAGCGGTTTTTTTCAATTTTAGCGGCGTAGAAGCGCTTCTAGTCTGGGAATTCGCGAATTTTCTCAATTTTAGCCACGAATTGGCGTTTTTCTCAATTTGTAGCCCTGAATAGCATTTTTTCCCTATTTGAGTAGTTTTAGCCTCGAACAGAAGGGTTTTTTTTTTCAATTCTTTGAGATTTAGTGATTTTCCGCAATTTTGGCCGCGGGTCAGCGCTTTTTCTCAATTTTAGCAGCTCAGTACGGTTTCTATCGCTACAGAATAGCAATTTTTTTAGTACTTTTTCTCAGTTTGAGATGAAAATTAGTGTTTTTCTTATTGTTAGCCGCCCTAATTAATATATTTATTCAAATTTAGCCGCGTTGTTTTTTAGTTTTAGCTCCGCATAAGCAATTTTTTTCTACTTTCTGCTGTGGATTAGAGCTGTTTCTCAGTTTGAGCCTTGAATCTTTCAGAAAGCTATTCAGATTTGTGTTTTCTCAATTTCACCCGGGAGAAAGTGATTTTCTTCATTTTCATATTCGCGAATTAATGTTTTTCCTCAACTCTATCCGCGAATTAGTGATTTTTCTCCATTTCAGCTGTGAAATAGCGTTTTCTGATAATTTTGCAGTGAATTAGCATATTCTATTATCTTTTTTTATATGCGAATTGACGATTTTTCGCCATTTCAGTTGTGAATTTGCCATTTTGGCCCAATTTTAATCCGAATTAGCGTTGTTTTTGTCAATATTAGCCGCAATTTTTTTTTACTTGTACAGCCTTGAATTAGTAGCGTGGATTCTCAATTGAAGCCGCGGGCTTGACCCAAAAACAACACTTTTCAAACGATTTTTTCTCAATTTCAGTCTGGAAGTTGCATCGTGAGACCACGGATCAGCTCTTTTTCGCAGTTATAGCCACGAATATTAGAGCTTGTAAACTGCCGATCAGTACATTAGTGCGCTTAAGGACCTAACGAAACTGCGAGGACGGTCCATTTTCTCTATTTTATCAATGAATTTCCCTCAATAAGACGCACATTTCTGTATTTCAGCCACCAGAATAGCACTCTCGGGGCTCAATCGAATAGTCAGCCCACACTCTTTGCTGATATCGCACTTGTAACGTTATATTCTCCAGGTCGGATATAGACTGAAATTCGTAGAAAGGAGCCAAATCGCTGTCCAACCTTTTCACATGAATGCACCTAAATTTCTCCATTTTTCCGTATTTAAGCCTTTCGGGGGAGCCGTCTGACAGGGGGGGGGGGCTTGGGCCGGTCCGCCTGTCATGGGGGGGGGGGCTCGGGGCCTGATGAGAAAGACACTAATTGGCGAATAAAATTGGGGGAAAACGCTAATTCTTAGATAAAAGTGGAAAACTCGATTGTTCAAGGCTGGGGCGTAGCCCGCCTTTGATCTAGGGGTAGGCAGCTTCACGTGAGACCGTGTCAGGCGAAATTAGCGTTTTAGTAAGCACAAAAAATTGGTACTAAGCGAGCGAATCACACGAAATTTGCGTTTTGAAGAGCCAGAATCGAGAAAATGCTTTTTTTGCAGAGAAAAATACAAACAAAAATTATTTTAAATAAGGCAACCACGCGAAACTTGTTTTTCGGCAAGTAAAGAACCGTGAAATTGGTTTGTCTGTGAGCAAGAACAGTGAAAATTAGTTTTTAGCGTGAAAAGTTCGCGAAATGGTTTTTATAGGACGAAATCAGCGAAAATGTTTTCGAAGTGAGTCGGACCTGCAAGCATTGATTTCCAGTGTGCAAAATCCGCGACATTGGTCTCTTTTAATCACGCCATCCCGCAAAATTGGTTTATCAGATGGAAAAATTGGCAAAATCTGGGAAATGATTTCATAGTGAAGCAGACCCACGAAAATGTCTTTTTGGTGAGATAAACCCATGAAATTTGGTTTTGGAGAGTGAAATCCGAGAAATTGGTCCCTGGGAAACCGTACTATCATCATAGTACAGGTCAGCGGTCTCAAGAGCCAGTCAAGAGCTAGCCGCTTCCCTTCCGCTCACGATTCGCTCCCACTTATTTACATTTTGTCCACTCGCACTCTTCTCGTTAGCCCTCCTCACACCGCGTCGCGGCGGCTTCCCTGGCAACGCGGCGCACAGTGGGTAAAAATAGCTGAAAAACGGCAAAAATTCGTTATTTTGAAAAAAAAATCACCGTACCGGCACTTTTCTGAATGCTTCATATTTTTGATGCATATAGTTAATGTGAATCACCTGTATTTCAGCAAAATTGCGAAGAATTCGAGTTTCACGGGGATCGTAGAGAAATTGGGAAAGTTAGAAAATTTCGAAAATTTGGTGGTTGCTTGCAGCTCTTTATCAGAACCCTGGGATATCGTAGATCCCTAGCATAAGATAGTCTAGACGCTATTGAAGAAACAAGAAGAAAAAAAAAACAAGAAACAAAAAATCGCAGCGAATATAATCAAACGATAATTAAATATAAATAAGTGAAAATTAATGGCTGTATGGTTGCAGACCAATGCCAAAAATAGTGAAAATAAAGATCAGTATACATTCTCAAACTAATAATTTTAAACCTTCTTCACTCAATGGAAGATGTTTTTTTAAAGGTAGGGGTCGCAAACTTGTGATGAATGGATCGGAGGTTACAAAAAGTTTATGGATCACGTCTTCATTCGTCATTGAACGGGAGTGCTTCCTGGCATTGTAGAGCCTAAAGATTTTGTAGTCTCTGTTTCGGCTTTCCTGGGCTTCCTCGGACAGCATTCCAATTGGTAGAGCTGCTGCGCGTATTATTTCGGATCCGTGGACGAGAATCTTATGTACTGTTGAAGGCAAATAGTACCACGGATAAAGACGAATTGCTAATTCAGCAGTTTGACTAGCGTAAGATCCAAATTGTTCAGGGTCGATGTCATGTCCGCTGTTAATTACCTCCAAGATTACGGCAAGTCGTGTGATAAGCTCTTTATCAATTTTAGTGATTTCGGCCGTCAAGCCTGGATCAGCGAAAAATCGGCGAGGCGTATTGCCAGTGTTGGATGAGCCATACCCTTGCTTGACGAAATCGACTCGAATTCCTATTCTATTGACAAAGTCCTCCTGAATACGTTTCTTCTCGGTTTCTTTTATAGGAATAGTGTCCTTTGAGGTCCTCCACTTCTCGAATTTGAGGTTGTAGGCAATGTGGAGTACATACTCCATACACTTTATCCTCGCATGAAGAGGTGATACACCCATGGTGAGGGCTTCGACGTTTACTTCTTTCTGTTGAATAGCTTGAAAATTATTCATTTCAGACGGTCGAGCATTGCAAATGAAGCAGTTGCTTGATGACGAGGTTCCTGTTACGGCTTGGGCTACCTTACCATCAAGCATAGAAAATATGAGAACGTGTTTAACGGAAATAGTAATCTCGTCAAATTTTACTTCTGTTGCTCGTAAGTTTGAGTATTCTCGGTCCACGCTTTCTTTTTCGGCTCGGTCCAATTCAAGAGTTTCTTTCTCGTATCGGAAGCGCAATGGTCTGCAGTAACGAGTAGACGAGGGTCGACAGTTTCCCAAATCACCTCATTTTGAGAATTATTTGAATACAACCTTAAAGGCACCAAACTTGTCATGAACAAGTGAGAATCCGATTTACGATCATCTGTCTCCGAATATCTTTAAGCGAATTCATTTTGCCCAGAGGCTCCGTCGAAACCCCACTTGGATATTAACGTCACTTCTTGTCCGTTCAATTTTACCAGGTTATCTTGATTTTTCGTCTTCAGAATCCTTCCTGTAGTATGATCGAGCAAGTCTTGTAATGGAACCTCTGCAGATGTACCCGTAACTCTGACGTTGTTGGGGTAGCAGTCCTTTTTCGCTCTTGTGATTTCTGCGTAAGGAGGAAATATATCACACCCTATACTTTTAGAAGCTTTTCTTATGACTTCGTATTGGTACTTTGTCAATTTTGCTTCAGTGAAAAGCGATAAAGCGAGTTCCTGACTGAAAATTGGAAATGACTGATTTGAAGAAGAACCTGCGGCATCAATGAGACTCTGCTGGTATGAAGAACGTAGATCGTGAACTTTTGCTCTCCTGCTTCTCACACCACTCTCCTCAAAAGGTTTTGTCGGACGCCCTCTTCGAAGAAAAGAAATTTCGGTTTCGTCGGAAAAATCTATTGAAAACTCTCCTTTCAGCCACTCCGAGTACTTTTTACGGAAAACAGCTCTGTCGCGGTGGACACTCTGTAATTTGTTTTTGAAGTGTGGCATGAAACGTTTCTTCAATTGTTTGACAAGCTGTAAGCTCTGGTGGTCAGCTAAATTTTCGAAATGAAAAGACACGTAATCCTCAATAGTCCCGCCACCGATTAGGCTTTCACTCAAGTCCAAGTACCGAATTTTAATAGGGGCTGTTCGGGATTGAGAGACCCCGAAAAATGCTTCATACATGTCAATGTCAATCAAAATTTAATTAATAATTGTTTTTATTTTCAAAATAAATCCCCTCTCCAACCCCCCCAAAAAAAAAGCAAGATCATATGAAGAAAAATAAAAGGAAAATACTTTGTCGTCTTTTCACAACGAAACCAAAACATATTCGTCTTCGTTCTCGATCTGCAGCTCCGATTGCAGCTAGTGGGCTGATCGGATTTTTTCTTTTCAACAACAACGTCCGCATCTTCATCCTCGTTTCTTCAACTTCGTCTGTCTTCATCTCATCTTTTCACAGTCCTTCAACATCAGCTCTCGCTTCAATCATCGTTCTTCAACTTCGTCTGTCTTCATCTCATCTTGTCTCGTCCTTCAACATCAGCTCTCGCTTCAATCATTGTTCTTCAACTTCGTCTGTCTTCGTCTCATCTTGTCTCGTCCTTCAACATCAGCTCTCCCCTCAATCATAGTTCTTCAACGACATCAGTTTTCATCGTCTCCTCTACAAGTTTTAAAACATCCTTCATCCCTTGTCCCACCTTTTTATTTTGTCATAAAACCAATTATATTTTTTCTCCTCATAGCTTTTTATCTTGGTTTACCTCAAGCGTAACCAGGGGCCATTTCGACACTACTTTTTATAATTAGCTATGCCAGTTTATATTGTATCACTTTATATTTATCAATCCTTCCGTGTTTAAACGAAAACTGTTTCAAGATGAAAAACAATTCGGTTGCTTTAAAGAGCGATTCTTTATAATTTTTTTTTTTATGATGAAGTTTGTTCAATTGAACTCTGACCGTCTGGCTAAACACCGCTACAGGTTTAGAAAATTAGGCGCTGTGTCCAAATATGCGCGTATATGCAGCTGAAATTTATAGAGTTTCTTTTTGGATGTGTACAGATTAGAAAAATCGCTACGCCAAGGCGGAGAAAAGAGGAGCTTTTTTTAAAATCTCTATCGACAAAGATAAGTTCGTGACTCCAGTGAATTTGCTCCACGAATCCATTCCCACTCCATTTTTCTTGCCCAACCCACGCAGTTTCCACATTATTCAGTATTGACTGGGAGTAGTAACGGCTCACTGAATCTTTTTTTCCAAAAATCAGCACGTAATGACATTATTTTTACACGCACTCACATTTAAGAAGATAAACGAATTTCAACTTTGAGGACGCATAATTCCGCCCGAACATCGCTGACTCAAAAAAGCGTTTCATTTCTTGATTTATATGCTAATTAGCTATTAGAAGTAATTATTCAAACATGTAAATTCTGTCATTGATGAAATCGACTTTTTGCCGCGTTTTTCCCACTGTGCGGCGTGGCATCCTCACCACCAGAAAGGAAGCCCTGCCCCTCCACACACCTTTACCACACTAATAACCGAAGGGGAACATTTGCGCCGGAGGCGAAAGCCTCATTGCTAAATCTGTCAACCTCGTTCGGAACGTTTGCCTTTTCGGCCTCATGTCTTAATGTACTATTCTTTCAGCATTTTCAATTTGTGTAAAATTCTGCTCTGGAGCTGGTGCAGTTCATTTCCACCTAACTTTTAAATCGACACATGCTTTAATTCCGAGAAGACGAGTGGAAATGAGCTGCTTCATAGTACACATATTAGTTACATCCCCCAAATCAGCTTAGATCAGGAATTTATCAGACGCTGTATCATCGAATTTCCTTTTCCCACGGCTTTTCCTTTTAATCTTCATTTTCCCTTTCCTTTTTTTTCTATTCAGTCCAAGCTCGACCGGTGGATTGTAAACTTCTAAACCACCACTGAGCTTGTGTAATTTTCCTTGCAATAAAAACTTTGTAATTTTTTTAAAAACGAATTTGGTCAATCTCCAAATTTAAGTTATATTTGTCAAAATGGAAATAGTATATTACATAACGAGTCTATGAAGGGAGTTATTACCTGCGAGTTTCTTATTGGCGAACGAGGCGGAGGCCGAGCCCGCTAAAAAAAAAATACGAGTAGGTAAATCCCCTTCCTATACGAGTGATGTACGACTTTTTTCACGCGACAGCAAGGAATTGTTGAAATTATTGAAAACAGTGTGATTAAACGTAACGTGAAACTGAAAAATAGGGGGGCGACCAGTCGACCAATGACACTGAAGAGAACATTTGAACAAGGTCATAAAACCAAGAAGGTTTGGTTACTTGTGTGGAATTGGAACCAGTGAGGTGAGAGAGCCGGTGTTTATTTATGTGTATTCCAGCAGTGTTTCATTCCATTTGGTAAGAAATGAAATTGTTTGAAGTTTCCTTTAAAATACTTATGGAATTCCACGTTTTCTGTTTTGAAGGAATACACTGATCACTGGCTTCTCGCATGTTCGTTCATGCATACCTTAAACGAGGTTATAACTCGAATTCATTTACTTTCCGTACTAGGATGGAAAATATTTTCCGGACTAGTACAGAAAATGTTTCGAATGTAGCTGTGCGGCAATGGTCAACTCCCCAGACTTTTTTGGGTACAGAAAATGACTACTTTCGGACCATGTCGCGGGAAAACTCCTTTACGGAGCCAGACCCGCTAAGTTTTGTTTTTGTTTTTGAAAAAAAAAAAAACAGAAGGCTAACTCGTGGGGGACATTGGGAAAAACTTTAGTTCACGTAAAAAGTAGAAAGTAGCGACTAATATGAGGCAGAACGCTAATTCGCGGTTAAAATGGAGAAAACAACAATGCGCGAATTCACGGATATACGGCCCTATAATTGGTAAAAATCGCTCATTAGCGGCTAAAATAAGGAAAAAACTAATTCATGACTGTAATTTAGAAAAAATCGCTAATTCGCGGCTAAAATGGAGACAATTCTTGAATTCGTGGCTGAAATGGAGAAAAATCGCTAATTCAACGAAGATGTTGATAAGTACAGATCATTTTTCGAATGTCACTGAGCGGTAATAGTCAATGACAATTTCTCAGACCTTTTTGGGTGCAGAAAATGACTACTTCCAGAGCACGTCGCGTGAAAATGATATATTTCGATACGAGAGCGGAAAATGGCTCATTCCGAACGAGTAGGTACGATTAGTTGCCGACACGAGACGAAGTCGAGTGGCGGCATAATATCGTACGAGCTTCTTTTTTCTTCTTAAAATTCTTTAAAGTGAGGTGAAGTGGGCGGGGCCTATTTTATCCCAGCAGAATTCTATTGGTTGGAAGGCTTTAGATTTGATTTTTTTTTTACATTTTCTCGCACTGGGGTAATATTCTCGCCCAAGTGCGAGAAAGTGACCCATTTTTAACGCTGGAGGAGGCTTCAGCGAGCGGGAAAGGGGTTATTCTAGGGTATGTGTAGAGAAACAAATTACCTATCGGGTTTCGTCTCCGGAACGATTTCTCCACAACTGACGATAGTGCAATCCAAACACGAAAAGAACAAATGGACTGAAAAATAAAAAAAATTGGAACCGATTGGGCCGTTGAATGGGTTCTTGCTATGATTCTCTTGTCTTGTCCCGTTCTTGGAGATAAATAAAAAACAGTTGAGGTGACCCAAAGTAAATATTTTGTTAAGTTTTGTGGAAACCCCCCCCCCACGTTTTACAATATAATATTAGTCTCAAAATGGTGCTCTCGTTCCTAGACTTCGAAGGGGGTCGAGGGCTCTGAAACGACAAAAAAGGTTGTCCGCTTTGGTTTGAAAGGTGCATTTATGCAGTAGTTTTGTGAAATTATGAGCAAGGTCATGGGTGTGCGAATCATTTTTATTATAGATTTTACGCGGAAGTTTGTCTTTATCTTTTTACTGCATTTGCCAGTTTTCTTTGCATAGCGAGACCTCACTACTATATCTTGCTCTTATTCAACTTCCAAAAGAATAAACGAGTGGTACTCACGGTACCAGTCTGTTTGTCCCAGATAACGCAAGATAATTATTAGTTCGCGGAACACATTTACGATTGTTATAGAATATTAATTGGGAAGAAAGACCAAGAAAACAAGTTTCTTTTCATAATTCGCCTCGGCGTTAGAACGTTCCAACAATGTTGGACAAATCCTGGTTCGAAAATTTGATTCTCGACGACGACAAAAATCGTCGGATCGTCAAATGTTTGGACATGACGGAGGAGCCGCTGTCGGCGAAAAATAAGAACTACACGAGTGACATAACGCGATTAACATTGAGCGTCGAATTGGCTTCGGGAGCTTTGTCGGCGTTGTCATTTATCGTGAAGAGAATGCCCGACAACGAGGGAATGAAACGGATGTACGACGAGTACAAGCTAACGACGGAAGAGACAGCGTCCTATATGGTTTTACGGCGATTCGACCGATTGATGGAAGACCGCGGTGACACGCGGGGGAATCTCTGGTGTCAATTGAAGGGTTCCACTGACGGTGTAATCGTTTTTGAAGATTTAACTGTGAGTTGTTTTTTTTTTTTAAATATTCATTTCCCCCTTTTTTGAAAATTTCCTGGGAAAGGTTCGGGGATACAAACCATTTCTTAGTCAAACCTGGCTTGACGAAGAACACAGCAAGTTCATTCTGAGGGAATTGGGTCGATACCACGCCATGGGAATCGCTCTAGTCGAGTCAAAATTAGTGGATAGCGACAAATTTAAGCCTATGTTCATCTTGGAAAAAGCATCACAGGAGAGATTCTTCAAGCCCAGTTTCGGAAGTCTTCTAGAAGGCGTTAGTACCTGGGGACCTGAGTGGTGAGCTTATTCGTTTCACCCTATAAAGGCTCGGTCGCAACCCACTTCTTTTTTCAGGGCCGAAAGCGTCAAACAATTAATTCAAATCCAAAGCGATTTTTTTAACGTCATCCAGAGGATCGTCCGAGTCGACAGAATAGCACCCTTTAAAGTCATCAATCACGGCGACTGTTGGAGAGGGAACATGCTCTTCAAGTACGACGTTCTCGGACGAATCCTGTCCATGAAATTCGTCGATTTTCAGGTCATGTCCTACTGTTCCTACGCCTATGATTTGATGGTATTCATTCTCAGTTCTGTCGAGAACGATCTTCGTCTAAATAAGCTCGATGAGCTTCTCGAAGCGTATCGAGAGAGTCTACTCGCGAACATGAAGTTTTACGATTTAATGACTGACAAAGTCCCGACGTTGGCTGAAGTATAACTCAAGATTATTTAAACCACTATTTTCCCTGATTTTCCATTGCTTTATTTACCAACAGATGAAGGACACGCTCGACTATCTTCTACCCGTCACAATTATACTAATATCTATGTACTATCCTCCTGTTTCGAATGAATTTGATTTGAAATTTTCAGACTCATTCGAAAAGGATAAACCTGTATTCAACGCAGAAATGTATAAGAGTGACCAGTGTAAGCAAATTGTAGGAGGAATGCTCCAAAAAATGAGGGGAATGGACGTTCTTTCGGAATAAAATGTTTAAACCCCTTGCTATATGACGAAAGACCACTAAGGGTCAATTCCCATTGCCATTATCTCCTTTTTTATTCGACTTTTCTTCTAAAAAATATTAATGTAGGAAACAGAAGTTTATAAATAATAATTTTTAAAAGGTTTGACGGTGGTGCGTGCGGAGAACGCGGCCTTGCCGCTCGTATGCATTGAACCACCAAGTGACGCGGCGTAAATTGATGCCTTCCGTCGGGCGTCAATTGACGCTCGTGTGCACCGGGCCTTAGGGGTAAAATAATATACAAAGTACACGTATGTTACAACCCACTAGCGTAACGATAGGGGGAGGGGGTGTCTTTTTGGGTCGTTTTTTGGATCTTTGGTGGTGGGGTAAAAAATTACCTGGTTTCGAGGTGGTGTGCTGGTAAAATTACTTATTTTTAGAACCAGCATAATATCATATTATCTCAATTTTTGTTTTAATTAACAGTTATATGTTCGAATAGCTATTTTACGAAGGGATGAAGTAATATGGCTGAGCAGATTTTGGGTGTGAATATCCTCCACTGGTCACTTGTCCCTGACGGCTTGGATGGGGTGGGCGGGTGGGGCTTAAGAGTGTCCCGATGCGCTCTAATCCGCAGTTTGTTTGTTGAAGTTGTGCAACCGCCTGCACAGCAGCCCAGTCATGCCTAGATTAATTTTCCCGAATGTCCGTCCACCGTCCGGGGCACATTTTGCCCTACGATTACTCGAAGAAACTCCTTTCGCAGATAGACTCTGTAAGGCAGTGGTTCTCAACCTTTCCACGGTCACGCCCCCTTGAACCATAAAAAGTTGTTGCTCCCTCCCCCCATTGCATTGTATTGTTTTTTTTGCTTCCGAGTTACGGAAGCATTGTTTTCACTTTTAGGAAATATTTTTTTCTTCTTCTTTAAAATCGAAATTTCCACTTGCATTTCACGTTTTATGCCTTCCTGAACAATTTCGGTTTCGTGTCTGTCTGTCTGTCTGTCCGCAAATCCTTGTAACAAGCATATCTTCCATAGTTTTCATCCGAATTTGATGAAATTTTCAGGGAATATATGTGTTGGCTAGCAGAGGGTCCCCTATTAATTTCGTCAAAATCGTACAAGGGGGAGGGGGTGAAAAGCGAGGAAGCACTGTGCTATAATCATTAGCAGACGTTTTTTTTGCTTTTTTTAAACAGACATGTTAAAGACCCGAAACCAGGAAAAGTCTCGATTTCGGTCGAACCACGAAGGGACGCGCACCCGTTTTTGGCAACTTGCACAATTTTCAGAACGTATAAATAGGCAGTGGTTATGTATCGTATCGAAAACTCGTAAGTGCAACGAAGAGCCTCCACGCCCGAGGACCACGGTTGACCGCCTTGGAGTTGAGAAAATTGACCGAAATGACAAGGCCAAACGCACATTTATGACCGCACTTTTGAGGGCAATGACAGCCCCCTTTGGTGCATTTCGATCGGTACCTAACTACCAGAACCCTGGAAAGAATATTCGAGAACATGGACAAAACTCAATAAGGCTCCTCATGGGGGCGTAGCAGACCCAGTGCCACCCTCGCTTCTTTCTCGAAAGGCCAACATGAAACCACAGTGAAGCTCCAA
Organism: Corythucha ciliata; assembly: GCA_038030265.1. NCBI lineage: Eukaryota > Metazoa > Arthropoda > Insecta > Hemiptera > Tingidae > Corythucha > Corythucha ciliata. The sequence continues at coordinate 11,169,881 of CM075941.1, forward strand.
TCGCAGCCAAACTCAAAAACCACCAAGGAGGCCCCAACACAGTACAATGATCCCATAAGGCCCAACTATAGCCCATGGTTCAACCTCAGCGAAGGTGTAATTATATTAGAACCTCCAACGAGAGCAACGTCTCAAGCACAAAGAAGGCCCAGCCATAGCCAAGGCCCAACCACTGCGAAGGTCCAACCACTGCAAAGGGCCAACCACAGCAAACGTCCAACCACTTCAAAAGTCCAACCACTGTAAAAGTACAACCACAGCAAAGGTCCAACCACTACAAAGGTCCAACCACTACAAAGGTCCAACCACTACAAAGGTCCAACCACTACAAAGGTCCAACCACTACAAAGGTCCAACCACAGCAAAGCTCAACCACTGCAAGGTCCAACCACTGCAAAGGGCCAACCACTGCAAAGGGCCAAACACAGCAAAGGTCCAACCACTGCAAACGTTCAACCACAGCAAGAGGCCAACCAACCCTGCAAAGGGCCAAACACAGCAAAGGTCCAACCACTACAAAGGTCCAACCACTACAAAGGTCCAACCACAGCGAAGCTCAACCACTGCAAGGGTCCAACCACTGCAAAGGGCCAACCACTGCAAAGGTACAACCACTGCAAAGGTCACACCACTGAAAATGTCTAACCACAGCAAAGGTCCAACCACTACAAAAGTCCAACCACAGCAATGGTCAAACCACTGCAAAGGTCCAACCACTGCAAAGGGCCAAACACAGCAAAGGTCCAACCACTGCAAAGGGCCAACCACAGCAAACGTCCAACCACTTCAAAGGTCCAACCACTGCAAAAGTACAACCACAGCAAAGGTCCAACCACTACAAAGGTCCAACCACTACAAAGGTCCAACCACTACAAAGGTCCAACCACTACAAAGCTCAACCACTGCAAGGGTCCAACCACTGCAAAGGGCCAACCACTGCAAAGGGCCAAACACAGGAAAGGTCCAACCACTGCAAAGTTCTACCATTGCAAAGGGACAACCACAACAAAGGTCCAACCCCTGCAAAGGTCAAACCATTGCAAAGTTCTAACCACAGCTAAGCTCCAAACACAAAGAAGACCCAACCATTGCAAATCTCCAACCACAGTTGAGCTCCCAGTAAAGCTTTCCCTTTTGACTTATTATTTCTCAATAATGAGTCTTTGTAATCGTATCGCAAAAAAAATTGTTTGACCCCCCCTCAAAATTTGTAGTTTTACGTTTCAAAGTGCGTAGAATCCAAATCTGCAAAAAAAAAAAAATGATGTCCGTCCGCCGTCCGGGCCATATCTTGCCCTAGGATTGCTCGAAAAAACTCGTTCTTTCGCACATAGACTCCATTTGGGGTCTAGTTGGTCCTAACATCTGATCAGTTTGATCAAATAACTCCCTGGGGTTTTATGGGCCAAAAGCGGGTCCAAAATGGGGATTTTCAAAGGATTTGGGATTATAGGGGTGTGGTGTGTCGATTTTCATGTAATTTCAAGCCGGATTTGACTACATCGATGAATATTAAACCCACAGTCGAAATAATAAGGCATTGTTCGATAATTCGCAGCGTTTTTTCTTTCTTTTCTTGGCAAACATGTGACGTTCCTGAAGTTTCCTATATTTTTATGATTGGTCTGAAGTTTAAGGTCATGGGGACAATTTCATGCCCCCCCCCTGGAAATCGCTAGCGCCCCCCTAGGGGGGGCTTGTCTCCCAGGTTGAGAATCTTTGCTGTAAGGGCTCTATAGGTGGCCATAATTACTCGCCAGCCCGATCAGCTATAGCGCAATCTTGCAATATTCTTTAATTAAATAATAAACCTATTGTAAAATTTGCATTTTTTAAAATAAGCATTTCTTCCTTTATTTTGTATTTTTCTACAAAATGGATGTAGACTCTTAAAAAAATGGTTTACTATGTAGAAAAGCCTCCAGGACGTGGATATGAAAAATAGATGTAGATTAAGGAGAGTTGTAGTACATGCGTTTCTTCGACCCCCCTTCCAATACTACCTCGCCTCTTTCCAGCGCGTTTCGCAAATTATCGCCGTATTTCTGCACCAATCATGGATTTCAAGGTCTCATTTAAATCTACAGGAAATTTCCGCACGCACGTACGATCGATCTTCGTTTTTCATTCCTGAAATAACTGTAAAACTCACATAAACCTACCTTGAAAATTCACACTCTTTCGACGACTTAATTTAGGAAAGCAAGATTCGTACGTGCTTGTGGAATTTCCCGGAGATTTAAATGAGACCTTGGAATCCAGGATTGGTGCAGAAATGCGGCGGTAATCTTCGTTACGAGGAATGGTTGTAGAGGCGGGGGGGGGGCTCGAGGAAACACATGTACAACTCCCCCCTTAACCCTTACTCACCCTACCACTCCTAAGTATTTATATTATAAAAGTTACGTATAAAGAGAGCGGGTAGAGAGTACAGCTGAAAAAGTTGAAAAGGCGATCCCCCCCCCCCCTACACCAACGAAGATTTATAGGGCTTGAGATTGTTTTTCATGTTTGAACAAAGGGTCAAAGAAAGAAGAAAAAAGTGTGCGGGGGGGGGGGGGGTCAACAGGCATGAAAGGGATTTTAAGTGTTATGAAATCATGAGGAGGGCTGAAGATGAGAAAAATCCCCGAGTTTCTCCGTAATGTCGATAAAGAAAGGACGAATAGTGGTGGTGAATCGGTGTATGGTGGTTGCGGGCGGCAGGGTGAGAAAATGTGCAAGGCCAAAGTTGCGGCGCCGGTGGGTCCCGGTCATTATTTAATTTTTTTTTTTTTGCGTTTTTCGTCGAAAAACACGTTCCAGTTTTTTCCCCCCTTATTTCTGTAACAAATCCCAGGACTTTTTCTAACGACGGTAGTACCTCTTTTTTTCCAGAAATCAATACGTGTAAAATTTGAATTCTATTTCATTCCGTTTTATTATCCTCGGGCCTTTCGTACGACGAAGGGTTGGGGTGGGGTGGTGGTTGGGCTATTGCTTTTTTTAGAAGGTAGGTTTTTATTAGTACATATCAATGACTGTCGTAAAAATACAAGTGAGGGACTTCTTGATTGCTGCTGGTTTTGTTTTTGTTCAGCGTACGATTTCAGTGTACGGTATAAAGTCAGGGTGAAAAATGTGGAATGAAAAATCAATTGAACGCCCCCAGGAAAGCATTTGAAGAGGAGGAAAATGTAGGTCAAGTGAAAAGATCTACGAGGTAAACGAAGAAACAAGTACCTAAGGTAAACGTGTGCGTGTGAGGGGAAAAGATGAGCGATTTTCCAGAAACAGTTAGTGAGCCAATCCCTCCATACAAACACATACGCGTGGTTACAACCGCAGTACAAACCACGTCTGAATTGAGAGCTTACGTAAGCCCCAGGTGTCTATCAAAATGTCATAATTCAATTACTCGTTCGTGATCTTCAACAAAGCTGCGTGAACCTTGTTCTTACTAAAACAATTATGAGTGACGTCAAACCTTCCGAAGATATAAAAATAATTATAAATCCTTCTTGATTGAGAATAACAATATTAATCAATCTCTGAGCAGAGAACCAAAGCTCCCCAAAGCAAAAGAGAAGCCCCCCACACCACCCCCTCAGCACACAAGTCCGATAACGGATTTTTCGCAATCTCCCTTCTGTTGAATTCTTTGAATCAAGAGCAACCTACGCAACGTGGGTTTTTAATCGGAAAACGAAAATAACGGCAGAGACATCTTTTCACCCGCCCACTCCTCCCACGTGCAAACAGTGAAAGATTGTTGATTTTCAGTCTTGATTTGAGCCTCTCAATCTGTTAATTAGCGACGAAACGTAACAAAACATCACCAACTTATTGGCGTATGAGGTACGAAACACTTTTTCTTGAAGACACCAGTTATACGATAAATGGTGAGAGGGTGATGGAAAATATCGCTCGATCTATAAAATGAGAGGAAATATGAGGAAAAATGCCCGTAAGATGGTTGAAATGCTTTGGGATTAGGGGGAGGGTGTTGGTTAAAAAGGCGAGAACATCTTTCCCCGCCGTTCTCGGTCTATACTATTATATCGAACGGTGGCGACTGACTTCTTTAGCTAGAAGCTATTTTTTTCAAACAGCAAAAAAATTAACCTTTTTCCTATCGTTACTTACATTGTGTGATGGCAAGGGATGAGCGGGGAGATATAAAGTGCTGCGGGCTCCGTAGAACATTAATTTTATGTTATGTATGTGAGAATTTACCCCGTAAAGCCAGGTGAATCGAGATTCTGCTTTACAGTGGGGGAGGGGGAAGACGATAAAAATGTATTTTGAGATAGGTCTGTGATAGTGCGAAAAAATGTCTATTTCGCTTTTACCTTTTTTAACCAACACGCAAAGGGTCAGTTCAGTGGCATGCCCAGGATTTTTTATTAGAAGAGGTTTTCAAATTACAAAATTATATACATACACGTATATTAGGTAATTTTATAATACATAAATACAATTCAATAATTTTAAAAAATGAATTACCTAAATAAGGAGGGGCTTTTTGTTTCAAGATACGCAAATATTCAAGGGATTCATGTGTCCCTGAGGTACGACCCACGCATTTTGTCATCGGCGTACGCGTACCGCCCAGCCATGCCCGGGTACTCACTGAGCCCGCAAAAAATTCGACACATTCGGACATCACGCCTGAAAACTGCCTTATGAATAGTCTGTAACCGTTCGGTGAAGGGGGGGGGGGGCGACAAATAGTCAATTCATCGATTTTAGGGCGCTAATAGTCAATTCAACTTTAAAGGGCGCGAATATAGCCAATTTGGCTATTTTTTCGGCGCAATATCGCATGAAACCGATCTAAAAGGCGCAAATGATCAGCTCGGGTATTTTTAAGGCACGAATTGTCAGCAGTTTCGCCGTTTTTAAGGCGCGGACGAGTATCAGTTTTTTTAGGTGTTCTTTCATTAGGCGGTACGAGACTCCGAGTCTGGTCTCCCTCTTTAATGGGTCGCTTCAGAGTTCAGACAGGGATTTTCCCTGAGATCTGGAAGGTTGCGAGGGTGAGAGCGCTCCCTAAGGTCCCATGACCGCGGACCCCGGGGGATTACAGGCACATTTCGGAATTGCCATGCTTATCAAAGGTTCTGGAGAAGGTGGTGCATAGGCAGATGATGAGGTACCTTAAGTCGAATGGGCGTATCAACCGTCTTCAGTCGTGATTTACAGAGGGCCATAGTACGCAGACTGCGCTACTCAATGTGGTGGAAGATGTTCACAATAGTTGTTCAATTCGATTTTAGCAGGGCATTCGATCGGGTAAATCATGGGATTCTACTGCAGAAAGCGGCCGGTTTGAGGTACTTGCACTGGGTAGCCTCGTACCTTGGGGGAGGCGGAGCCAGGTTGTGGAGGATCTGGGGACTGGGGAGTCGTCTTCGCTCATGCTTAAGCCAGACGGCGTTCCACAGGGAGCGGTCTTGGGACCTGATTTCCTTTCTGTCATGTTGTCTGACGTTCCCGCTTGCTTGAGACACTGCGAATACCATCTTTTCGCTGATGAACTTGTCATATATTACTCGTGCAGACTGGTAGAGGGGATCTTGGGAGTGAATGGTGATATGACCGCTTTGTATTCATGGCCGATTGGTAATCATATGCCACTTAACATAGAAAAGACCCGACCTATTGTCTGTGGGTCCAGATCGTTCGTGAGCCGTATCTATTCGGCTGTACCACCACCTTTCTAAGCTTGGCGGCCCAAGACATTCCCCTTTCGGAGAATATGAGAGTCTTAGGGGTCACGATAGATTCGTGCCTCTCTTGGGTGTTCGAGGTAGGTCTAGGCTGATGGTGATTCCGGCCCATCGAACGTCCGCCTTCGCCCATGGATTTATTATTGAGTCCGTCAGGCTCTGGAATGCCATACCCTGGGAGATTAGGTCAATCAAAACGTTTCCGGTGTTCCGCAAGAAGTTGTTTGTTTTTTGCCCTCCCACTACTCTGACTGATCTGTTCGTAATCTTGGTGATCTTTGCTGGTACCCTCTCTCAATTTCCAACTCTTACGCTTGGTCTTTTTTTATTCTTACTCTTTTTCTCCCTCTTTCTCTTCTCGTTCTTTTTTGCTATATTTTTCTGGGCAATCGTGGGTGAGTGTATATTTGTCTAATTCTATTTTATTTTTCATTGCTGCATCCCCTTTATTTTATTATATTTCATTTTACATTAGTTATTTTATAGAACCTATTTTATTTACTATTCGTAATTTCTTAGTTATTTCTTTTCTTTGTTCTTTTTACTTATTCACACGTCTCTTGCTCTCTTTTCATGAAGACTTTGAGTACCTTTGACACTGAATAAGCCATGAGATGGTAGCATTTTTCATTCCTCAACCTTCATTCTTAGCAGTTCATTTTAATGCGTGCCCTTTGTTTTAAGTATACATTTTTCTTTTTTTATAACTTTACTTTTCCTTGTTTGGTTTTCTCTCTTCTTCCTATTCTTAATTTATTTGATAATTTGACTATTGTGTTATTTTGCGAAGTAACAAAATTGTTGTGGTTCTGCGCCTTCTATAGGGTTCCATTAGTCCCTTCTTAGCCAATTAGGCACGAATGATTATTTTGACCATTCTTGGCGAGCAAATGGTCTATTCTGCAGCTTCCAGGACGGAAATAATCTGTTTTAAGGCATTTCCAGGCCGCCTAGAGTCATTTTGGCCATTTTAGAGTGGGAATCGCCAGTTTGGCTATTTTATAGAATGGTAAATGCTAATTTTTAGGGCGCAAATATTCATTTTCAATGCACGAATCGTCGGTTTTGTCAGTTTGGGGGCGCGGTTATAGTCAGTTTATAGATGTTTTTAGGTAGTGAATTAGTGTCAAGCCATTTTTAGTCAGTCGGGCGAAGCACACAATTTCCCAAGCCCCTCCCTTGAGCAAATCGTGGATCCGAGTACGAGTATGCCATTTTTAGGGCGTGAATAGCCAGTTTTGCTTTTTTTTAGGGTGCGAATTGTAAATTTAGACATTTTCAAGGCGTGAAGGCCCAGTTTGGCTAATTTTTGGTGCGTGAATGGTCAATTTTGCTATTCACAGGACAGGTATCACCTGTTATGAGACAATTCCTGGGCGAGCATAGTCAGTTTAACCGTTCTTAGAGCGCAAATAGTCCGTCAAGCCATGGCGTGAATTGCCAGTTTGGTTATTTGTGCACGCGAATGGTCGATTTTCATAGCGGGAGTTATGATCTTTCAGGAATTTTCAGGGCAGGACGAATCGTTGGTTTAGCCATTTTCAGGCCGCGTGAAGTCAGTTTGGCTATTTTTATGGCACAAAAAGTCAGTTTTGCCATTGGGCGCGAGTATAGTCAGCCTAAGATTTTTTATGGAGGGGCTTATAGCTTCCAAGAGAAAGGGAATCCTTTTCGTGGTTTATTTCAAGTTTTCTAGGCAAAGTTAGCCGTACATGGGTCAGACAATGCTTTGCTGTGGTTGGTCCTTTGTAGTGGTTGAGCTTTGCTGTGGTTGGCCCTTTGCAGTGGTTGAGCTTTGCTAAGGTTGACCTTTGCAGTGGTAGGCCCTTTGCAGTGGATGGACCTTTGCTGTGGTTGGTTTTTTGCAGTGGTTGGACCTTTCCTGTGGTTGAGCTTTGCTGTGGTTAGACCTTTGAAGTGGTTTGACCTTTGCAGTGGTTGTACCTTTGCTGTGGTTGGCCCTTTGCAGTGGTTGGCCCTTTGCAGTGGTTGGCCCTTTGCAGTGGTTGGACCTTTGCTGTGGATGGAGCATTGCTGTGGTTGAGCTTTGCTGTGGTTGGATCTGGGCTTTTGCAGTGGTTGGACCTTTGCTGTGGTTGGTTTTTTGCAGTGGTTGGACCTTTCCTGTGGTTGAGCTTGGCTATGGTTGGAGCTTTGCTGTGGTTAGACCTTTGCAGTGGTTTGACCTTTGCAGTGGTTGGACCTTTGCAGTGGTTTGACCTTTGCAGTGGTTGGACCTTTGTAGTTCAATAGATGAAGAAAGATGTTGTCGCCGGTATTTAATTAAATAATTTAAATGAAAGTGACATCTTCCGGACGAAGATGGAAGGGGTTTCTTCATCTATCGAAGTTACATCTACGATATGATAACACCGGCGTGGTTTACCTTTGTGATAAGGAGAAACGCCTAGAGTTGCGAGAAACAATGGCCCTGGGTGGGGCTCGGCTTAGCTGATCCCTCGCAGTACGACTTCCTAAGGCGTCACCGTGGTGCAATTGGTAGCGTGCTGGACTAGCAATCCAGGGGTTGCGGGTTCAAATCCCGCCGGGGAGCCCATTTTTTCTCGAAATTCGAATCGTGTTGGGCTATGGCCTTCCATCGTCGTCCGGAAGATTTCACTTCATTTAATTTACTTGATCTTTGTAGTGGTTGGACCTTTCCTATGGTTGAACCTTTCCAGTGGTTCGACCTTGGCTGTGGCTGGGCCTTCTTTGTGCTTGAGACGTTGCTGTCGTTGGGGGTTCTACTGTAATTTCACCTTCGCTGAGGTTGAACCATGGGCTTTGGTTGGGCCTTATGGGATCATTGTACTGTGTTGGGGCCTTCTTGGTGGTTTTTGAGTTTGGCTGCGATTGGAGCTTTACTGTGGTTTTATGTTGGCCTTTCGAGAAAGAAGCGAGGGTGGCACGGGGGGGGGGGGTTGTATCGATTACATAGCTGTATTACTCAGAATGAAAAATAAACCAATAGGTAGACACTAAATGGGGTCTTTAAACTACGACGACTGATTTGAAAGTGACTCAAAACCGCCGAAACGGGCGGATAGTGCGTTGTCTCTCATTCATTCCTTTACATTCTGACCTTTGACACGCTTGGAAAGAACTAAGTAAGTGGATAGCAACGTAATCGCATGACTGGGCTGCTGTGCAGGCGGTTGCATAACTTCAAAAAACAAACTGCTGATTGGAGCGCATCGGGACACTCTTAAGCCCCACCCGCCCACCCCATCCAAGCCGTCAGGGACAAGTGACCAGTGGAGGATATTCACACCCAAAATCTGCTCAGCCATATTACTTTATCCCTTCGTAAAATAGCTATTCGAACATATAACTGTTAATTAAAACAAAAATTGAGATAATATGATATTATGCTGGTTCTAAAAATAAGTAATTTTACCAGCACACCACCTCGAAACCAGGTAATTTTTTACCCCACCACCAAAGATCCAAAAAACGACCCAAAAAGACACCCCCTCCCCCTATCGTTACGCTAGTGGGTTGTAACATACGTGTACTTTGTATATTATTTTACCCCTAAGGCCCGGTGCACACGAGCGTCAATTGACGCCCGACGGAAGGCATCAATTTACGCCGCGTCACTTGGTGGTTCGATGCATACGAGCGGCAAGGCCGCGTTCTCCGCACGCACCACCGTCAAACCTTTTAAAAATAATTATTTCGCACCCTTACTTCAAAAGTGACACAACTCAAAAAATATGAATTTGAAATTATGACTATCAAGGTGGTCAGTGGGGGCCCACGGCCTTGATAGTCATAATTGAAAATTCATATTTTTTGAGTTGTGTCACTTTTGAAGTAAGTGGGTCCCCACTGGGGGTCAGTGGGGTCCAACTGACCTTCATTTAACTTTTAATTAAACATTTTATTCCGAAAGAACGTCCATTCCCCTCATTTTTTGGAGCATTCCTCCTATAATTTGCTTACACTGGTCACTCTTATACATTTCTGCGTTGAACATTGATTCATCCTTCTCGTATGCGTGTGACACATTGAAATCAGATTCATTCGAAGTGGCAGGATAGTACATCGAAATCATTATAATTGTGACGGGTAGAAGATAGTCGAGCGTGTCCTTCATCTGTTGGTAAATGAAGCAATGAAAAATCAGGGAAAATAGTGGTAAAAATAATCTTGAGTTATACTTCAGCCAACGTCGGGACTTTGTCAGTCGTTAAATTGTAAAACTTCATGTTCGCGAGTAGACTCTCTCGATACGCTTCGAGAAGCTCATCGAGCTTATTTAGGCGAAGTTCGTTCTCGATAGAACTGAGAATGAATACCATCAAGTCGAAGGCGAAGGTACAGTAGGATGTGGCTTGAAAATCGACGAATTTCATGGACAGGACTCGACCGAGAACGTCGTATTTGAAGAGCATGTTCCCGTTCCAAAAGTCACCGTGATTGACGACTGTAAATGATGTTATTCGGTCGAATCGGACAATCCTCTGGGTGACGTGATTGAGTTTGTCCAGGATTTGAGTGAGCTGTTTGGCACTTTCGGTCCTGAAAAAAATAAAAATATTGTGATTCGAAGGACTCTCGGTGGTTTAAAGTGACTATGCACTACGCTCACCACTCAGGCCCCCAGGTACTGACGCCATCTCGAAGACTTTTGAAACTGCGCATAAAGAATCTATCTTGAGTGGTTTTTTTCAATATGTACAGTGGCTGGAATTTGTCGGTGTCCACCAATTTGGACTCGACTAGAGCGACTCCCATGGCGTGGTATCGACCCAATTCTCTCAGAACAAATTTGCTGTGTTCTTCGTCGAGCCAGATTTCATTAGTAAATGGTCTATATCCCCGTACCTTTCCCCGAAAATGTGTAAAAAGGATAAAATTCAATAAACTATTAAACGCAAAAAGACCAACTCACATTTAAATCTTCAAAAACGAGTACACCCTCAGTGGAACCCTTCAGTTGACCCCAGGGAGCCTCTCGAGTGTCCCCGTGGTCTTCCATCAAACGCTCCAATCGCCGTAAAAACTCATAAGACGCGATCTCCTCGTCGGCTAGTTTGTAATCGTCGTGCAATCGTTTCATTCCCTCGTCGTCGGGGATTTTCTTCGCGATAAACGACAATGTGGACACAGCACCCGAGCCCAATTTAACGGTCAATTTTAGTCGGGTTATGTCGCTCGTGTAATTTTTATTTTTCGCCGACAGCGGCTCTTCCGTCATTTCCAAACATTTGACGATCCGACGATTTTTGTCGTCGTCGAGAATCAAATTTTCCAACCAGGATTTGTCCAGCATTTTGACAAAATTTTGTGACGAGAATGAAAAACACCCGCCTCTTGTCTTCTTCCTTATACGAACAGCAGACTATTGCAACTGTGAAAAAGATTTCCTCTGCTAATAAAAAATTAAGAAGTAAACAGGAAAAACGAGTGCCACTCAGTTATTAATGGATCTTTCAATAAACCGCAATTTGTAGTGTGTTGTCCTAAATGTCAGCAAAAAACCGTAAATACTAGTGTAAAAAGCCAACTCCGCGCAAAATACGAACAATTCTCCTAAAAACCATTTAAAAAATAAATGATTAGTTTTCAGCGCGACCTTGATTTTTAATGACACTAGACAAGAGCACTTCTACCCAGCTTTCGAAGCTAATGGGAGCGTGACGTAGGGAGGATTCTCACGCGCAAATCGTAAACGGACGAAGAACCCCCCCCCCCCATCATCAGCAGAGTGGGCATTCGCCCACCATTCAAACTGAAATGAAAATTTAAGCCACGTCCCCCAAAAAGTGATTTTTGAATTGGTCAAAAGCACGAAATTTGGTTTTTGATGCAGTGGAACCCGCGAAATTGCTGCTTGTTTGCGTATACACTATAGTCCGCAAATTTTAGATTTGACGAGACAGGACCGCAAAATTTCCTTTTTTTTTCAACTAGCCAGCCCTGTGGGATTGCGTTTGAACGAGCCAACTCCGTGAAACATTTTTGAAGAAGTAGTGCGAAAAATTCGCGCTACATTGTTTTCGTACTGCCCATCCATGCTTACTGCCAAGCTTAAGCTAAGTCCGAAGTACAGGCTCGATTCAAGTGGACCTTGCTCGCTAGAGTGGAAAAATTCGGCCGAAACCAAAATCCTACGTGAAACTCTCATTTTCGGCAACTTTGAGGGACACCGGAGGGGTTTGAATGGGCGTTTTGGCCGAGACCGGCTGTATTTCTCAATTCATGGTCTGAGAGACCCCGTGAGGCTGCGTCCCGTGCTTTAAGTTACTCAAAACGGCCATTTTTGGCCACTCTGATTGTTAGAGGCGATAACGGGCCACGTACGTGCCCGCGTCGGGCGTTTTAGTCGGGACCGGCTGCATTTCCAAATTTAGCATGGCCCCAGAGGTCGAGCGTGTGTTCTAAACCTATGCTCAGTTTCATTTGTGTAATCTAAGATCACTGAAGATGGCGAGCAGCCGAAACCATCCCGTCGATGACGCGCCTCGACAAGGTGAGACTGGGAACGGCGGCTTATTTGGGGTTTAAAAAAGGCCAAATCCTTATACTTCATTTCTTCAAGTGCCAAATCCACGACATTAGTTCAAAGAGATGAAATCAGCAAATAGTAGCCATCGACATAGCAAAGAACATTTAGGAGGGCGACTCCAGAATCAGCCGTTTCCCCACAAAATTAGTTTCTAGCATGCCAGTTCTACGAAATTTTATTTATGAAGGAGCCAAATCGGTGGAATTACTCTTTTTTACGGAGCAAAACGCGAAATTGGTACTTGAACGGGTCAACCACGTGAAATTGCCTTCTTAAGGAGCCAACCCTGGGAAATGGATTCTTTGATGCACGAAAAATTGGATTCTGTTAGTCCGCCCCCCCTCCACCCCGAACTTGATTTCTTCAAGTGCCAAATACGCGAAATGGGGTTCAAAGTGGTGAAATGCGCAAAATCTAGCCGTCGACGGAGCCAAGACCGCGGGTGATTCAGGAACCAGCCATATTTTGTCAGTGCAGTCACGCAACGTTTTCTGGTAAAATGAAAACATGGGCATAGTGTGAAGGGTACAAAATAACCAGTGTGGTGGTCCATGAGGGCAGGGGGGTAAGGCCCGCTTAAGCTCTTACAGCCTTGGTAATTGGCCACGACCTAAAAAGGTTGGCCGGCCCTACTATTTTTGTGTTATTGGGAGGGGGGCAGGGGGGGGGGTGAATTTAATCCCAAAAACTAAATTGGCTGTAACCGCTACAAGCATGGGACGTTCCATCTGGTACGCGCGTTCGGAATTTCCTGGAGATTTAAATGAGGCCTTGAAATCCAGGATTGGAGCAGAAATACGGCGATAATTTACGTAACGCGAGTAGGCGATGTATGATTGAAGGGGGGGGGGTCGAGGAAACACGTGTACAACTCCCTCCTGAATAGTCAATTTTTGCTGGCCGGCGTCTCATAAAAATACCAAATTTCCGCTGATTTGGTTCGAAACCGCATAATTGGGTAGGGTGACCAGGTGTAAAAGTCGTTTCCGAGGACGCCTATCATGAAAAAGTAGGACAAAAGTAGGACACTTGTGACGGAATATAGGACACGACAGTAGGACAATAGTAGGACGCCTGTGACGGAATGTAGGACACAACAGTAGGACGCCTAACAAACTCAGTTTAATGTTAAAATCGTTGTTTACTCGGGTTGAAAGAGCAAAATCCGCGAAATTGGGGTTTGAAAGAGCGAAAATCCGCAAAACTTGGGATTTTTAGGCACCAAAATGACGATATTTTGGTTTCGCATAATAAAACCGAGTTCTATAATTCGGGTTATGAAAGAGTTGAATTAATTTTTCGAATTAGCTACCGCGAAACCGATTTTATTAAAAGCAAAACCCCACAAAATTTGGTTTTGAAAAGCGTGAAAACTGGGATAGAAAAAAATCCGTTAAATTGTATTTTCAAAGTTCAAAGTCTAATAATACTTGGAAGACAAAATTGTAGGAAGAAAACGCGTAATAACAAAATTAGTTTATACGAAGTTCGTTTTCATCCAAATTAGTTCTAAATTAACCGAACCTGCAAAACCGATGTTCTAAATAGCTGAAGCCACGAAATTTGGGTTCTGGTCAGTCAAATGTTTCCTTGAATTTGGGTTCTAAACGAGCCAAGCCCACGAAATCGTGCTGTGAAAGAGCGAAAGTCCGTAAAAATGGTTTATGGAAGAGCAAATCTTACGAAAATTGGTTTTTTGAATGGCGAACCCCACAAAATTCAGTTTTTAAAAGCTTTAAAATCCGTGAAATTGGGGTAGCAAATTAAAAAATCCGTGACATTGGTGCCAAATTTGAAACATTTTTATGTAAGATCTTCCTGAGAACGTGGTGGATAAGAATCGTGATGGTGAAAAGTGGACAGGGGAAGTTTCGGCTAATTTGGCTTTTTTCAAGTATGAACGTGAAAAATGTTCGAAGTTACAGACTCTTAAATACGTTATAAGTTGAGCCGAAAAACTAGGACAAAAAAGAGGACACTTTTGATCTCTCCTCGGACACGTGAAAAATGAGCCCGGATGTCCCCGGACGCTCTAAAAAGTAGGACATGTCTGGGGAAAGTAGGATGTCTGGTTTCACCAGCAGAAAACTGAAGAATAAGATTCGCTAGAGAGCAGCGGTTGACGACCCCCCCCCCTCCAGCTTTCTATCAGTCCTGTCCGGAGGGGGGGGGGTCGAAGGTGCCGTAGTCCGCTTGAAGGCATAGTTTTTGGAAGGATGAGTGTTAGCGTGAAGGGACTTCGCAAGAGGGAACCAGGGACGTGAAATGTCACCATGCGACGGACGTGACGCTGAAATTTGAAAATAGCGGGGGTCTCTCATGCAAAAAATCAATTTTATCGCTCGAGAACTAAATTTCTCAAATTTAGCTCTTAAAAAAAAACAATTTTGAGAGTTTTAGTCGCTGAAAACCCCAATTTTACGGGGTTGCCTCAAAAAACAAAATTCGCAAGGTTGGCCATCCTCAAAAACTAATTGCTGGTACACTTATTTCGCGGTTTCAGCTCTTAAAACACTAATTCGCGGATCTATTTGAGAAACCCCGCTAATATGTAGCTGAAACGGAGAAAAATCATTAAAGTCCCGGATAACATTGAGTTAAAGCGCTCAATCGCAGTTAAACTTGAGGAGTGCTCATTCGTAGGTAAAATGGAAAAACCCCTACGCTAATTCGTGGATCAATATGAGAAAACCCGCTAAAACACAGCTAAAATTGAGTAAAAGTGGAAATTCTCGGTTTAAAATTGACAAATAATTCGTGGCTAAAATTTACACAGCGCTAATGCGTGGCAAAATTGAAGAAAAGCTGTGGTTCGCGGTTAAAATTGAGGGAAAAAACGCTAATTCACGGCAAATTTGAGAAGTGCGCAAATAACGCATGGCTAAGAAGTGATTGACATAATTGAGAAAACACGTTAATTCGCGGCTAACATGAGGAAAAACGCTCATTCCCGGCTAAATTAAGTAATAAAGCGCTGATTCGAAACTAAATTTGAAATAAAATTCAATTTGATTCAAGGATAATGTGGACATAAATCGCTCATTCGCGAATAACAATCATCAGTTCGTTGATCAATTTGAAGAAATATGCTAATTCGCGGCTCAAATTGAGTAAACCTGCTAATTCTCGGCTACAATTGTGTAAATGCGGTAATTTGCAGCAATTGCGGCTGAAACTAAGACATTTTTCGAAACTGAAATTAGCAAAAAGGGGAATTCATGGCTAAACTCAGAAAACGTCAATTAGCGGTCCCCAAAGAGGCAAGTTCGTGGCTAAAATTTTTAAAATCCATAATTTAACGCAAAGTAAACATATTTAGAGATTTCCACCCCATCAGGCCCCTGTAAAGATTTTGGTCCGCCTCTGCCTGGGTCAAGCATTTTGCGCATGGAACATTTTGTTGTTTGAGCATTGCGTGGTCAGAGCTTTTTGTGCCTCGAGTTTTTTGCGGTTCAAGCATTATTTTTGGTCAGCAATTTTGTTATTCGAGAATTGTGTGGTTCGTGCATTTTGTCGTTTTGAGGTGGGACATTTTTGTGGTTCGAGCATTTCATTGTTTGTGAATTTGGTGGTTTGAAAATTGTGGCAAGGGATCCGCATTCCCTTGGATCGGGCTCCTAAAAAAAACAAATTTCGTTGGTTCGGATCGTGGTGGACTCACAGAAAATGTCTTGGTGGCAAAAAAAAATGAGTGCATGAAATAAAAATGACGGTTCCCGTTTGCGATTTAGCCCAATGCACGCAACATAACACGGATCACGGATGTGCAGAGCGGCGCGGCGCGGGTCCGGGAGGATAGGCAATTTCCCGCAAGACCGCTTTTATTTCTTGAACCCGAATGTAGTGAATTGATGATTTGTGAATATGTTACCGGCAAAGTGGGAAATCCAGGCGTTATGGGAAATGCCTAGGCATTGTGCATCCATAATGCTTGAAAACAGCCAGGCAATGTGAGAAATAATGAACAAATTTCCCACATTGCCTAGCAGGGTTAGGCATTGTTCACAGTGCCTGATTTCCCACTTTGCCGGTAACATTTATACTTACATAAGTTTGCTCCCTTGTTTTCCGGCCTACAACAAATTTCAATTTACTACAAATTCGCCCGTGAAACAGCGCCGAAAATTTGAAAGTACCGTTTAAAACAATGAGTGTGTTCTCTGAAAATTAAACTGCTTATTCCTGTGTAGGCCAGAAAAGCCTAGAAGCCGTGAACGGTAACCGACGTACGTGGGCCAAGTTACTAAGGTAAAATTAGGATGAATCGTTTATCAACTAGGTAAATAAATAAAAATAATTCACCTTGTTACACGAAAACAACGCTCTTAAACAGCTTCTTCACTTCGACTGACTTGAAGGCAAAACAGCTCAAATTGTGTAATTGAGTTGGCGGATAGGTACTGAGGTAGGGTTTGCCTCAATTCTCTAACCATCTCATTCCCCTTTCTATTCATCAGCATTGTTACCGGAAGAACGCCAATTTTTTTAAATGAATCCTCCCACAGTCCCAGCTCTCCTGTCTTTCTGTTTGACGTTTGAAGGTCACTCGTCCCACGTCTATAATCTCAAGACTAAATTATTATTTTTGTTCCTCTCTATTTTGAAATATTGTCGTTTTATTTCAGACACGTCAACCGAATGATGACAACGAGCATCATCACACCACCCGGCCCAATAGCACAAGTCTGAGAAAAGCTCTCCGAGGGCTCGTCAGTGGGCAGTCTGCTGCTTCATTCGACGCCGCGAAGCGTCACAGCCGGTACGGCCCTTTCAATCGCCGCGTCATCAACCGCCAATCAAAACAACAGCAGCCCGCCCAACAGTCCACTGCCCTCGGTTCCGTCGTCTTGCTCGCTCTATTCAACAGGTATGGGGCGACGGAAATAAAAATTTAAAGAAAAAAAAAAAAAACACCCACACACACCCAAACTTTAATCAATATTTTCAATTCAATTTTCGCGTCCTTTTTGGCTTTTTATAATTTTTTTGTTCAAAAAAAGGTTGTGACCCAATTTTCGGTGTCCCTTTAAGGTGAGGAAATGAACAAAAAAAAATTATTACAGAAAATAGTGACATGCTCATGCGTTATCTTTCGCTGCTCAGTCAATGTGATTTTTAAACGCATTTAAACAACAAAAAAAAAGGTAGCGACGCTGCGGTATCAGTTTTTATTTTAATACAAAAAAAATGCAAGTAAATATAATTAATCGTTTCTGTACATACTGAAAATTTTATCAATTTTATCGCACGAAAATAAAAAATTAGCGAGGCGTCCGTATCTCAAAATTAAAAAAAAAAAAAATTCACTTCATAACCGCTCCCTCCCGCCCTCCTCATATTCTTCTTCTACCGGAATTTAATTTTAGCTGACCCCGCTTTATCGATTTTTTATTATACTTACCTTCTCATGTTCGACTGGGACTAGTCTCTCACACACACTGGCACACTGCAAAGGAGGGCGCGTTAGGTCAGTTCCCCCCCTCCTAACCCTCTTTCGACTCTACAACTCTTTTTTTTCCCCCAAGAATAAGACTGTTTTTAAACAAAAATTTAAATAAGAACAAAATTTGTAATTATAAAAAAAAAAAAATTGTGTGATACGCTAAAGTTGTGATATATAAAAAAAAAAGTTTTGTTTCGTTTCAGTCAAAATAAAATGACAGTCTCTTTTAGGCTTTTTTTTCCTACAAAATTAGAGAAAGAACGCATTTGGCTTGCCTAAAAATTTGAAGCTTCCATTCGCTTTTCAAAAATCTTCGAGTCCGTCCCAGTAAAAAAAAAAAAAGAAAAAAAAAAGTTAGCTCACCTTTGTTTCTTGAAAGGCTACAAATAAGAAAAAATGTTTTCATGTTGAATTTAAAAAAATAGAACGAATTTAATAAGTTAAACGTGTAAGAAATCAGAACGATTTAAAAGAAGTTTTGACTGTTGATAGAGTTTAAACAATTTTTATGTATTACCTTCTTAAATGTTTTTTTTTCTGTATATACATAATATATAAGGGTACGTCGAGTACAATAACAATAATGATTGCTACTGTGCCTACACAAAAATTCTCTGCTCTGCGAAACGTTAAACTTAATCAATTTCAGCCCCCACCACATTTTGCTGTTTAAACAATTTAGAGAGAAGGTGTTTAGGTAGAACAAAACGCAGTTTTGCTTACATAAAAAAAAATCTGTCCTTTCACTTTATAGAAACAAACAAAGAATGTAAAAATTAAAATTTCCGGAGGAATAAAAGGTGTAAAAATGTTGGACCGGAAAATAAAAATTAGGTGCGAACTGGTGGAAAAAACGTAATTTTTTATTAATGTGTCATTTTGAATTAACAATGTTTCTTTTTATTTTTGTTGTTGTTGTTGTTGTTACGTTGGACGAAGTTATAACACAAAGAAACCATTTATGATACGAGTGTGAGGTTTGTTGGTGGCAGTGGGGGGTGGGATTCGATGCGGTGAGCAATTGGCAGATTGAGTTGCGTTGTGTGGTGGGGAGGAGGTAGTGGTGTAGGTGGGTAGGGTTGGTTTGACGATGAAGAGTGGATCAATAGACGCCTTCTCTTATTATAAACCCTCGACGACGGTATAGTATAGTGCTCCCTCCAGTTCGCGACAGTTTGAGGTGAGAGGGAGGGGGGCTTCACACCCCCCTGTTCCTCTGACCCTTAAAAAAATGATCAGTTTTCGATCC
This sequence comes from Corythucha ciliata, assembly GCA_038030265.1. NCBI lineage: Eukaryota > Metazoa > Arthropoda > Insecta > Hemiptera > Tingidae > Corythucha > Corythucha ciliata. The sequence continues at coordinate 11,188,798 of CM075941.1, forward strand.
AAGAAACCGCGAATCATGCGATAAAAATTGACGTTTGTAGTCGACACGTGTACAGGGTGTACTGTTTTTTTTATAAAGGTTGACGGTCAAGTTTTTCGAGGAAAACAATAAATTTGTGGGTGTATAAATCAGATTCCGGTGGGGAAATATCCACAGCTCCACGACCGAAAATCAGCGTTACCAGACGACCCATAATTAGTATCTCGGTACCAGGGGTGCCCGCCAAAGCTATAATAATAATAATAAATATATGTCCAGTAGGTACAACAGAAATACATTGGTCGTCACTGAAATAACAATAGGTTATATTGTAAAAAAAAAGAAAAAAGCTACGGGCCTCCGCGCTCCTTCCAGCAGAATTCAAGAATTCAGAAGGATCGTAGATGGCACTCCGAAGTAGCACCCTGCGTAGTATAGTTCTTCCGAAGCTCCTCGAATCTAACTTGCGCACGCGAGGTGGCAATTTATTGAAAAACTTGACTTGGTCTTAGTCAGCCTATAATAAGGAGGCCTGATGTCCTCAGCGTCACGCAGATGCTATCCCGTCGCTTCCCCCACAGTAGCACGTCCTTTAAAGGCAGATCGAGCGTAGCAAAGGCACTCCAAGACGTAAATGGACGGTAGGGTCGGAATTCGAAGACTTCTGAAAAAAAAACCCCTGCAATGCGCCGGTGATTCCGCGTTAGCAATGGCTCTAACTGCCTTTTTTTTGGAGGATACATATTTTATTTGCCGTTGAAGACTCGCCCCAAACGACAATGCCGTAGTTCAAGTGACAGTGAAGAACTCCAAAGTAGGCCGTTAATAGTCCCGATAAAGGAACACAATGCCTTAGTCTTCTCACGGCAAACGGCGCTCGACTCAGTCTCCTCGACAAGTGATCAATGTGGACAGACCAGTTCAATTTCAAATCGATCCACACTCCGAGAAACTTAACGAGCTCCGCAGGCGTCAACTCACGAAGGCCAAAAATTAGCTGCTTAGTTTGATTCGAATTAAGCCATAGATCGTTTCGTAGCAGCCATGATCCAGTCAACTTCAGCTCGGAGCTCATTCGCATTACAAGTGTGTCTAGATCACCGTCACTGATGGTAATCGTAGTATCATCAGCGAAAAGTACGAGCTTAGCGGTAATCCAGGATGATGGATCATTGATCAGAACAAGGAACAGAAGTGGTCCAAGGATCGACCCTTGGGGAACTCCATGACGAACACTACGCGACCCTGATTTGTTATGCCCGAAACACACCTTCTGCGTCCGACCCATCAAATAATCCGATCATCGCCAATGCGAGGCCGTCGAGTCCACAAGCATGCCAGCTTCTGCAAAAGTTTCTCATGCGAGACACAGTCGAAGGCTCGAGAGAGATCGCAAAACGTAGCCATTGTATATTCCTTATTTTCAAAGGCCTAATACACGCGAGCCACCAAGGACATAATAGCCTGCGGAGCACCTTTCCCCGGTATAGTGCTACCCATAGCAAATACCCTCTCCAGGTAGCCAAAGTTCTGGAAACTAGGTTTTTAGTGAGATAGTGGACCGCGAAAATGGTTTTCAAGCGAGAAAACGTCTCAAAATTAGCGATCCGCGTAATTGGTTTTTAAATTAGACCACCCCGCGTAATTGGTTGGTCAGCAGCAAAAATCTTCGAAATTGGTTTTTAAGTGAGCCATTTTGGAACACCAAAGAATATGAGCCATATAACCATATCCGCGAATTGTTTTTTAAATTTAATTTATCCGCGAATTCATATGGCTGAATTTTAGCCCCGAATTAGCGCATTTTTATGCGGAAGGGTCCATAATCTCAATTTTAGCCACAAAATAGCGCTTTTTCTCAATCAGGGGTTAACAATCAGGGTTTACCGCTATTTTGATCGCAAATTAGGTATTAGCCCCTGCACCTTCATCGTTGCTTTACTGGCTCCGAATCAAAAACAAAAAACCCTGGCACCCCGTCGTACGTGAGCGGTTCAGTTGAAAACACTCGTTGTCTTATTATATTACCGATGAAAATCGCGCACCCGCTGCTAACACTGAATCCACTCTAAACGCTAAAATCGTGCGGATCCCGCCCCACGTAGGACACGGGGTAAAACATTTGCCCCCCCCCCCCAAATTGTATCCAAATTTCGATCAATACGTTGGTCGCCTATCGATAGAAGATGAAGATGATCTTCCCATATATTGGGGAAAAAGTGTCAAAAGGATCAGGGGCCCAGGCCCTTCGGGCTCCCGCCTAAAGACGGCACTGTTGACAAGCCTTCGCCTCGCTTCAAAGGCCTCTTGGGCTTCTCCCCAACATTCCCACCTCCACAACAGCATAATTTGAACAAAACTATAAAATAGCCGTAAAATTGATTTTTTCCAATTTTAGCCGGCAATTTCAAAGCTTATATCCTCTACAATTAATCCGTGAGTCGGTGATCTTCCTCAATTTTAGCAGCGAAGTAGCGTTTTTATCCCATGTTAGCAATTTTACTCAATTTTTGACTTGAATTGAAGTTTTCCTCGATTTTTAAAAGCAAATTAGCGATTTCTTACCTTTTCAGCAGTGAATTAGCACTTTTTCTCTCTTATAGCTGCAAGTATAGCGTATTTAGATAATTTCAGCAGTGCTAATTGGTGAATTTCTCAATTCTGGCCGCACATTAGCGGCGTATCAACAATTTTTGCCCCGCATTTACATTTTTTTTTTTTTTTTCAACTTTTAGCTAAGGACTAACGCTATTTCTCAGTTTCAGGCCCGAAGTAGCATCTAAAAGCCACGGATTTGTGTTTTCCTAAATTTTAGCCGCGAGCCAGAATTATTACTACATTTTAGTCGTGGATTAGCAGATTTTTTCTTTTGTATCCGCGAATTAACGTTTTTCCACGCTCTTTCCGCAAATTATCGGATTTTTCACAATTTTAACCGCGAATTAATTAGCGGTTCCTTTCAACTTGGTCCGCGAAATGGGATTGTTCCGAGTTTAGCCGCTTACTATCGCTTTTTGTCATTTCATTGGCGAATTAGCTATTTTTCTCAATTTTTCCCGAGGATTTTTTTTTCCTCATATCTTTATGTAGAGCAAGCTTAGGTGCACTTATAAAGTCATGAGTAAAGTTTGCCGTGTATTCTAGCAGCTAATTAGCCAGTCTTCTAAATTTCAGTCGTGAAGTAGAATTTTTCGAAAAATTAGCTGCGAAATAGTGGCTTCTCTCTTTTTTATCCACGAATAGGCGATTTTTTGCAATTTCAGTTATGAATTTGTCATTTATTTTCTCAACTTTGGACCCGAATTAGCGTTTTTTTTTTATTTCATAGCCCTAGCAGGTTTTCTCGCCTTTTTAGCTTTTTAGCACTTGCAGAAAAGCAAAAACTAGCCCACGTCTCAATTTTAACAAAGAACGGCAAATTAGCGTTTTTTCTTCATTTCAGCCATGAGTGGCACACAGTTGGGGGGGGGGGGCACGTCTTGAGAAAATGTGGTCGTTCGCGGATGAAATCCAGAAAAGGACATTTTGTGTTGGAAATATAATCCGATTAATACGCCTCACTCCATTTTGTTATCACATGCTTGACGTATGTTTAAAAAAAAAATAATATTGTTCATCCTTTTTTCTCGGTTTCAGTCCTTGTCATTTCTTTCATTCCTTAAATACAATTTGATTTCTTATTCTCACTTCTTTATTTCATACGCAATTCCACCCATTTTTAAGTGGTTATGGGCCCAGCGTCTGAAGCAAGAAGTTGAGTGAGAAGGAAGTTCGAAGTTGTTCGCGCCGGAATTCGCGGTCATGTCGGGAGCAGCGGTTCGAGTCAGTGGTTTTCCTTCGGTCGGCAAATTAAGTGGTAGTGATGACTATACAACAACTGGAAATTCGCGCGGTTGATCAAGGAGAAGTTGTGGACGTACATAACCGGGGATGCATATGGGGAAGGGAAGACCCCGGATCCGGAAAAAGACGCGGACGCGCTGGCCACAATTGGTTTGTACGTAGAACCACACATTTATCCTTATATTCGAAATTGTTCAAGGGCGAAGGAGGCTTGGGACGAGCTGTCTAAATCTTTCGAAGACAAGGGTTTAAACAGGAGGATTAGTTTGATCGATGCCCTGCTGGATCAAAGACTCGACAAGCATGGATCGATGCATGACTACGTCACGTCAATCATGACCATTGCTCACAAATTGGAGGACATTGGTAAGGGATTAGATGACGATTTCATTGCAGTTATCATGTTGAGAGGACTACCGCAAGAAAATAGACCCATGCGAATGGCACTGGAAAACTCGTCTGTTCGGATCACGTCTGAGTTGGTGCGTGTTCAGTTACTCCAGGAGGATCTTAAATCGGTCAGTAGTGCAACACAAAATGAGTGTGCACTTTTGCTCAAAAATAAAAAAAATGTCCCTGGAAATAATAAGAAAAATGTACGTTGTTTTCGATGTAATGAGAAAGGTCATTTTAAATCAGAATGCTCGAAAGTTCCTGTAAAGGATGAACGGAATTCGTCTGGAGGTTTGGCCGGAGAAAAAGGCTCAAGTAGGCAAAAAAAATGGAGTCTATTTGGTGCGTTCGCCGTCGCCGATTTTTCTCGAGACGATATTTTTATTGACTCGTGTTGTTCGACTAGTTTAACTCCGCGGAAAGATTGGTTGCGGAATTATCGTGAAGACGTCAACGGTAAACTAGCTTGTGCAAATAAAAAACATTCGTTAGAATTTTCAGGATCTGGTGACGTCGAAATAAAAATTAGAGGGGAACCCCGTCAAATTCATGACTTGGTCTTAGTCAGCCTATAATAAGGAGGCCTGATGTCCTCAGCGTCACGCAGATGCAATCCCGTCGCTTCCCCCTCAGTACCACGTCCTTTAAAGGCAGATCGAGCGTAGCAAAGGCACTCCAAGACGTAAATGGACGGTAGGGTCGGAATTCGAAGACTTCTGAAAAAAACCCCCTACAATGCGCCGACGATTCCATTCCGCGTTAGCAATGGCTATAACTGCCTTTTTTTGGAGGACAAATATCTTATTTGCCGTTGAAGACTCGCCCCAAACGACAATGCCGTAGTTCAAGTGACAGTGAAGAACTCCAAAGTAGGCCGTTAATAGTCCCGATAAAGGAACACTATGCCTTAGTCTTCTCACGGCAAACAGCGTTCGACTCAGTCTCCTCGACAAGTGATCAATGTGGACAGACCAGTTCAATTTCAAATCGATCCACACTCCGAGAAACTTAACGGGCTCCGCAGGCGTCAACTCACGAAGGGGTTTGATTTGAATTAAGCCATAGATCGTTTCGTAGCAGCCATCATCCAGTCAACTTCAGCTCAGAGCTTATTCGCATTACAAGTGTGTCTAGATCACCGTCACTGATGGTAATCGTAGTATCATCAGCGAAAAGTATGACGTTAGCGGTAATCCAGGATGGTGGATCATTGATCAGAACAAGGAACAGAAGTGGTCCAAGGATCGACCCTTGGGGAACTCCATGACGAACACTACGCGACCCTGATTTGTCATGCCCGAAACACACCTTCTGCGTTCGACCCATCAAATAATCCGATCATCGCCAATGCGAGGCCGTCGAGTCCACAAGCATGCCAGCTTCTGCAAAAGTTTCTCATGCGAGACACAGTCGAAGGCTCGAGAGAGATCGCAAAACGTAGCCATTGTATATTCCTTATTTTCAAAGGCCTAATACACGCGAGCCACCAAGGACATAATAGCCTGCGGAGCACCTTTCCCCGGTATAGTGCTACCCATAGCAAATACCCTCTTCAGGTAGCCAAAGTTCTGGAAACTAGGTTTTTAGTGAGATAGTGGACCGCGAAAATGGTTTTCAAGCGAGAAAACGTCTCAAAATTAGCGATTTAGTGAGAAAGAATCGAGAAAATAGTTTATTGGTGTGCACGATCCGCGTAATTGGTTTTTAAATTAGACCACCCCGCGTAATTGGTTGGTCAGCAGCAAAAATCTTCGAAATTGGTTTTTAAGTGAGCCATTTTGGAACACCAAAGAATATGAGCCGAATATCGTGTTTCGAGCCAATTAATTATGTCTACATGCCGGGCCGGATTTAGACCGGCATATATACATAATTAATTGGCTTTCCACGTAGAGAACCTATAAACCAGGTGAACGCACCGCCATTTTGGGGTATTGACAGCAGGGCCGTCTTTACTGAAGTTGGAGCCCCGGGTCCGGGATAAAATTGGGCCCCCTCTATAGGCTGTGGGGCGGGGGGCGCTTTTTATTTCCCCCGTGGGGTTCACATGGCTTCAAATTAGTTTTCAAAAGTACAGTGGTGTTCGGGTAAAGAGGTACAGGTATTTATTTACAGCCATTTTTTCTCATTTTTGAGAAATATCGATATAAAATTCGATCACTTGTTTGGCCACATTTTTTTTCACTTTTAACCTTCAACCATGAGCGTGGGCATGGGTGGGCCGGTGCCCTCCACTAGACTCCAAATCGAAGACATGCAGCTGCATGTTCGTGGGTCTGCCTCACTAAAAAAATGAAAGATCTCGGATTTTCACTCTCTATAACCCCAACGGAAATTGTATGAAATCCCCCAATTTCGCGGGGATATAACTCATTAAAAACCATAATTACGTGGTTTTAGCACATTAATGAAAATATCTTCACGATTCGGCCTCATTGAAACGCAAATCTCGTGGGATTTGCTCGCTATAAAACCAACTTTGGGGGCCCTAGATCATTAAACCACTGATTTCGAGGTGTCTTCTCGCTAAAGAACTGAAACCCGGGTTATGGGCTTGCGGATGACTTAATTTCGTGGGGTTACCTCATTGAAATGATCCATTTCACATAATACTTGGCCCACTAAAAAAATATTTTATTTATTTAAATAAGCAAGCAGTAGGCATTGCAATTCATCTGAAATATTGTTCTCACGTGAAGCTGCCCACCCCTAGATCAAAGCTGGACACGCCACTACCAAGAATTGTCGTTTTTCCCCAAATTTGCTTTGACAAAGTTATTCGCGAATAGGCTTTTTCTAATTTCTAGCTGTTAATAAGAAGCTTTTTCTCAATTAGCGTTTTTCACGCATTTTATATAGTCGACATTTTATAGCTGTCATTGAGCGCTATTCTTTAATTTTATCCGCGAATTGTTTTTAAATTTAATTTATCCGCGAACTCATATGGCTGAAATTTAGCCCCGAATTAGCGCATTTTTATGCGGAAGGGTCCATAATCTCAATTTTAGCCAAAAAATAGCGCTTTTTCTCAATCAGGGGTTAACAATCAGGGTTTACCGCTATTTTGATCGCAAATTAGGTATTAGCCCCTGCACCTTCATCGTTGCTTTACTTGTCCCGACAGGTAATGTTGCAAGTACTAGTACTTTTGAGTAACTATCACGTAAAGTGCCATTAAACGTTACTGGTATGGTATAGCAGTATACGTGTCAATTTGCTGCTCTCTATCATCATTTCACATATGGAATCCGCAAGCTTTTATTGGAATCTGCAACTTGACCTGTGGGGACAAGTACTAGTACTTTTGAGTAACTATCACGTAAAGTGCCATTAAACGTTACTGGTATGGTATAGCAGTATACGTGTCAATTTGCTGCTCTCTATCGTCATTTCACATATGGAATCCGCAAGCTTTTATTGGAATCTGCAACTTGACCTGTGGGGACAAGTACTAGTACTTTTGAGTAACTATCACGTAAAGTGCCATTATAAGTTACTGGAATGGTATAGCAGTATACGTGTCAATTTGCAGCTCTCCATCGTCATTTCACAAATGGAATCCGCAAGCTTTTGTGGAATCCGCAAATTAGAAACTCCCCTCTTGGGCTTCTCCCCAACATTTCCACCTCCACAACCGCATAATTTGAACAAAACTATAAAATAGCCGTAAAATTGATTTTTTCCAATTTTAGCCGGCAATTTCAAAGCTTATATCCTCTACAATTAATCCGTGAGTCGGTGATCTTCCTCAATTGTAGCAGCGAAGTAGCGATTTTATCCAATGTTAGCGATTTTACTCAATTTTTGACTTGAATTGAAGTTTTCCTCGATTTTTAAAGCAAAAGACTTTTTCTCTCTTATAGCTGCAAGTATAGCGTATTTAGATAATTTCAACAGTGCTAATTGGTGAATTTCTCAATTCTGGCCGCACATTAGCGGCGTATCAACTATTTTTGCCCCGCATTTACATTTTTTTTTTCAACTTTTAGCTAAGGACTAACGCTTTTTCTCAGTTTCAGGCCCGAAGTTGCATCTAAAAGCCACGGATTTGTGTTTTCCTAGATTTTAGCCGCGAGCCAGAATTATTACTATTTTTTGGCATTTTTGTCGTGAATTAGCAGATTTTTTATTTTGCATCCGCGAATTAACGTTTTTCCACAAATTATCGGATTTTTCACAATTTTAACCGCGAATTAATTAGCGGTTCCTTTCAACTTGGTCCGCGAAATGGGATTGTTCCGAGTTTAGCCGCTCATTATCGCTTTTTGTCATTTCATTGGCGAATTAGCAATTTTTCTCAATTTTTCCCGGGGATTTTTTTTTCCTCATATCTTTATGTAGAGCAAGCTTAGGTGCACTTATAAAGTCATGAGTAAAGTTTGCCGTGTATTCTAGCAGCTAATTAGCCAGTCTTCTAAATTTCAGTCGTGAAGTAGAATTTCACGAAAAATTAGCTGCGAAATAGTGGCTTCTCTCTTTTTTATCCACGAATGGGCGATTTTTTGCAATTTCAGTTATGAATTTGTCATTTATTTTCTCAACTTTGGACCCGAATTAGCGTTTTTTTTTTATTTCATAGCCCTAGCTGGTTTTCTCGCCTTTATAGCTTTTTAGCACTTGCAGAAAAGCAAAAACTGGCCCACGTCTCAATTTTAACAAAGAACGGCAAATTAGCGTTTTTTCATCATTTCAGCCATGAGTGGCACCTATACACCGCGAATCACCGATTTTTTTCTCAATTTTGGTCTGGATGTTTCATCGAATCAAGCTCGAATATTCGCGCTATAATTTTAGAGGCTAAAATGAGGAAAAACGCTAATATGCGGTTAAAATCAAGATAAATGGTTGATTGGGTGTTAATTTGAGACAATTTGCTAACCCACAGAAAATTGAGTAAATGGCAAGCCGAGGTTTCCGGAGGCAACTTCGTGACCAATTAGCAAAAAAGCTCTAATTTACGCCAAAAATTGAGAAAAATCTCTAACTCATGGCAAAAATGGAGAAAAATCACAAATTCGCGGCTAAAAAATGAATACAAATCGCTTATTCACTGCTAAAATGGGGGAAAAATCTGATTCACCGATGAAATTGAGAAAAAGCGCTGAAGTGTTGAGAAAACGGTAACTCGCGGTTGACGTGGAGAAAACGCCAAATCGTGGCAATTTGAACGGTGGCTGACCACCTTGTATGACAATGAGAAAGGCTTTTCACAACAGTTGTTTTTGGCTTCAATGAGATGTCATTACTTCCCACCTGTGGATACTGGCACTGTGCTGATATAGTCACGGGTAGCTAGTTTGTGAACGAGCTCATATATCGTACACGCGGGTTTATTTTTTAATTATTTAGGAAGAGGCCAGAGTCCCCCCCCTCCCCAATGGCGAGGGCCCTAGGCAGCTGCCTAGGCATAAATCCCTGCCTGTCTACATGTACGAAATTACATACAATTTTTGCGGCCAGAAAAATATTGTTTCCTAGTTAATTTTCCTGGCGTCTTTTGTGACCGAAAGGCGCAGTTTTACAAGATAAATCATAAAATGGCGTATTTAGCCCGGAAACTTGTTTAGAAGAGCAATAGTAGGCTCTGAAGAGCCATTTTACCGCTTCGAACCCAAATTTCGCAGAACCCAATTTTGCTTTTTTTGCTCACAAAAAAAACAACAATTTTGGGAAAACCCAAGTTTCTGTGGACTTGGCTGAGACGGAACCCAATTTCGCGGGTTTTCCACAATCAATTATCCAATTTTGCAGGATTGTGTCTCTGAAAAGCTAATTTTGCGCGGGGTTGGTCCAATCAAAAGTCCAATTTCACGAGGTTCAAAAAATCAATTTCACACGTTTGGGAGCCTTCATAAAAGCAATTCCAGCAATTCAATTCGTCCCACAGGTATTGGGATATTTCGAAGTCCAAAATTTGTGGATTCGGCCCTTACATTACCAAATGTCGCTGTTTTGGCTGATTCAAGAACCGACTCCTTGAAAACAAGCAATTCCGGTGGTTTATAACTCTTTCAACAAAAAAATTTGCATGGCACGTCTTGAGAAAATGTGGTCGTTCGCGGATGAAATCCAGAAAAGGACATTTTGCGGCTAAGACTGAGGAAAAACACGCATTCACGGCTAAAATTGAGAAACATCGCTGTTCCACGTTGAAATCGAGAAATAAATCTCATTATTCGCGGTTGAAATTGAGAAAACACACACACATTAAGAAAATGCGCTAATTCACGGTTGATAGGGCTCTTTTCACTGTTAAAATTGACAAAATAAATTGCTCGTTCAATGTAGAATTGAGAAAAATCACTCATTTGCTGCTAGAATTGAGGAAGAACGCAAATTCACGGCTAAAATTGAGAAATGGAGCTCATTCACGCAGGTAAAATTGAGGAAAAACTGTCCTTTTGCGGCTGAAATTGACAGAACGCACCAATTCGCGGTTAGGCGATGCCCAGTGCTGGCCGTAATTTAAAATCAAAAATGCGTTATTTCACGGGTTTTTGAGGCGTTTTCACAGCTAAAATGAAGAAAATGGGCTAGTTCGAGGTAGAATTGAGAAAAAGCACTCAGTTTCAGCTAAAATTAAGGCAAACGCCAATTTGAGGATAAAAACAGTATTCATTCACGAGTAAAATCGGGGAAAAAACTCTTTGCAACTACTTTTGAGTAAAACTGGATCCACGCCCGTGGGCAGCTTCACTGGCGAAAATATCAGATGTGCGAAATTGGGTTTTCACCACACAAAAAACAGTGAAATTGCAGTAGGTAGGTAGCAAGTTCTGCGAAAGTTTTAATAATTAAAAATGTGTTGGATTTTAACTTTTTGATGGAATTTGGGGGTGGGCAGCAGCCCCACGAAATCTGTACTTTTGACTCTAGGGGAGGGGCAACTGACCACCCCTGCCCCCCGCTGGCTACGCCCATCTAGAGGTGGAACAACACCACCCGCGATCCGAGGAGCGCGCGTTGACGCACGGACTGGTCCACTTGAAAAAATAAAAATAACCAAAACGAAACAAGGCGACGGGGATTAGCTCGCTCACGTTCCGCGAATTGGCGTTCTCTCAATTTTAGCCGATCACAAATTCGTCCTCGTGTAATAAGCATTTGTTTCACAATTTTGCCTCGAGTCAAGACTTTTCCCACAATTTTCGCTATGAATTAGAGCTTTTCAGAATTTTAGCCATCCATAGTCTCTCAATCGTACAGCCACAAATTACCGCTTTTACTCTTTTCTAGTCACGAATTACCGCATTTCGTCTTTGAAGCCCATTTAAACCACAAACACAATTGGATGCGGCAAAGTTCAGGCTCCCTGACCCATGAACGAATTCGTTTGTTTAGTGTTGTTCATTTTTGTCTTAACATTGTTTGTTTAGCCGAAATTTTCGTTTGTTGAGCCTTTAAAACAACAAACCAACTTTGGTGTGGCTGTTATCAAGTTCACGCTCCTCGGCCCGTGAACGAAGTATTTGGTTTAGCGACACATTTGGACGTAAATCGTCCACGTTAATACGTTAATTCACTCTAGGAGGGAAATAACTCTGAAGAAAAATTACGACAGTTTATTGTACCTGCAGTGAGCCAGTAGTAGGGAAGTAACCAGGGCCGTCTTCACTGAAGTTAGGGGCCCCTCCATGCTACATGGGGAGGGGGGGGGCACTTCGTGGCCACGCTTTTTTTTCTTTTAGCCGCAAACCAGGGGCGTATAGCCAGAGCGGGGCAGGGGTGGGCAGTTTCCCTCCTCTAGTCTCAAAAACGAAGTGAAATTCCCTACAATTCAAAACATTTTTCAAAATATTTTTCTCGCAAAAACAAATTTTTTGTGAGTCTGGCTCAATAATGGTGAATTCCACCACCGGGAGTTGGGTAGGAGTTACCAAACTCTAACATTGTTTACATAAATTTTGATTTTTTTTTTGTTAATGTTTGAGTTAACGTAACTCAAACTTTAACTCTCGGTGGTGAAATCTGTTGAGAAAAGTGTTCTCATTTTTTTTATGACACATGTTTTTGATTATTGTTCTACCCTCTTTGGAGTTTTTTGAAGAATAAAAAAAATAAAATAAATTTTTTAGACTAATAACAGGTTATGGTCACAGATCACGTTTTCTGCTGCCGATAGCTTCAAGTTAATATGGAGCTAACAAAGGTAAACATTGGTCTTCTGGAAGGACAGAAGAACTGGATAACATGGAAGTACAAGATCGGCATACTTCTCCGAGCTATTCCAGGGTCGATAAGTGTTGTGAACGGCGTTTTGAAGCAACCTGAAGAACCTCAAGAAGGAGTGGTTGAAGAAGTCAGGAAGAAATATGAAACAGATCTGACTAACTACTGGAAAGCTGAAAGTAATGCTATGATCATTTTGACTACGAACATGACGGAATAAACTCTAAAGAAAGTAATGCGTTTTTCGACATCACGAGAGGTCTGGATGGAACTACACCGATTATTTGATGGAGCGTCCGAAGATAAGGCCTACGACATTTGTTCCCAATGTTTTAATTACAAGCGAGATCCTATCGACGATATAGCTATAGTCACATGTCCAAATTGAAGAACTTGTGGAATGACTTGAAGATTGAAATTGTGAAAGAACGAGGACCGCATTGTGAACTACCCGATTTATTTCTGATTTGCAAGATACTTGAAACGCTACCAGAAGAATATTTTTCTTTCAAATCAAGCTGGATGTTAATGACGAAGGCAGACAGGACCATCGAGAATTTGACCAATCAGCTATGTGCCTTTGAAAGAGCCCTAAAAGGCAAAGAAAATCAAGATAGTCAAGAGGTACTCACAGTTAATTCATCGAAACCAGTGGAACAGGAAAACTCGAGAGTAAAACCCCAGGCTAAATCAAGTGTCATTACTGTGGAGGTATAGGTCACATCGTTCGGAACTGTAAAAAATGGGTAGCGGATGGACGACCACCAAAACAAACTGAAAAAAAGTCAGGAGCAAATATGACTCTGCTCAGTGCAACTGCTTTTCTGTCGAAAAAAAAAAATGACGAAGAAAGTTGGTTCGTAGACAATGGGGCGACGAACACATAACTTTCAGAAAAGAAATTTTCCAAACTTTTGAGGAGTTTTCAGACTCACACAAAGTAACTACTGCGACAGGCGATACAGTCGAAGCAATCGGAAAAGGAAGAATCCGAGTATGCTCAAAAATTGGAAGACATTATCACGAACTCCATTTTGATGACGTATGGTATGTACCAGAAATTAAGAAAAATTTATTCTCTCCAATAGCAGCTCACGACAAACAGCCAAGAAGCAAATTTGTTTCTACAACGAAGCGTTGCCAATTCGAAGTGAACGATCAAGTGATATTAGTTGGTTTCAGAAATCGTCACTCAGGTCTCTTCAAATTGTCATTGCAAAGCATTAATCCCAAGAATAGAACTGAAATTTGTAGTGTTTCAACGCAGAATATTCTTCAGCTGTACCACGAGAGGATGGGGCATCAGAATAAAGGATATGTCCGGGACCTCATCGCGAGAGAACTAGGAATTCAAGTAAAACTACAAATAAATAACGATTTTTGTGAAGCCTGTGTGTACGGAAAAATCCATCGGAAAAAGTTCGGGACTCGAGAAAGGGCAAAGAAACCAGGTGATTTTATACACGCTGACGTTGGAGGACCTTTCACTCGTTCCTTTTCAGGATATCGCTACTACGTTATTTTCAAAGATGATTTTACTCGGTACAGATTTGTTTATTGTTTAAAACACAAATTTGAAGTACATCAAAAATTAAAACAAATGCTCGGTGAAGCAAAGAAAAATGTCCATAAAGTGAGAGTATTTATTAGTGACAACGGTGGAGAATTCGATAACTCAAACGTACGAAAGATTCTGCAAGAGGAAGGAATCAAACATCGCTTAGTTATGCCTTACTGCCCGGAACAAAATGGATGCAGTGAACGCGACAATCGCACCATTGTTGAAATGGCCAGAACGATTATGCATTCGCGAGATTTTCCACAAGAACTATGGGCAGAACTGATAAATACGGCTGCCTACATTCTGAATAGGACAGGTAGATCAAGCATTAAAGGGAAAAATCCAAGCGAGTTATGACTGGGAAAAAAGCCAGCTATTAAGCATCTTCGCATAATAGGAAGCGCGTGCTACGCTCATATCCCGAAGCATCTAAGGAAGAAAATGGACAGGAAAGCACAGAGAGGAATTCTTATCGGATACGAAGAAGACGACGGCTATCGCATATGGAATGAAGAAAAACAAAAGTTGATTCGTTCCAGAGATGATTTTCCAAGAAGAGCCACTAGTCGACGATGAAGGTAGAGAAAACTTTTTACACTTGAAAATACTTCAAGAAGATAAGAACGAAGAAAGTGATCAAGGTACCAATATTCAAGAAACGGAAAATATTCAGCTCTCTTCACATGAAAATTCGATAGAAGAATTCGACGACAGTCAAGAGAGAGAATCTAAGAGGATAGTGAAAGAGGCGAGATAGAGAAGGGCGAATCGGAGGGATACGCGTTGAGAGATCGTTCGACCCTAAAATTACCAAACAAATTTAATGACTTCATTATGTCAGCTGCTGCAGACGTTTATAGTTTTTATGAGCCTATACAACTTTCAAAGAAGCAGTTCAAAGCAAAACTTCGAAAAAATGGGAAGAAGCAATGGATAATGAAATGAACTCGCTTGAAGAAAATGAAACGTGGGAACTAGCAGATTTACCACCAGGAAAAAAGGCGATTCCGTGCAAATGGGTTTACAAAATTAAGACCAATGCCGAGGGTGAAATAGAAAAGTACAAGGCCCGACTCGTCATCAAAGGATATTCACAAAGAAAGGGTGAAGATTATGACCAAATATTCAGCCCTGTTGCGAAGGCGGGAACGATTCGAGCAGTGCTGAGCGTAGCTGCAAGCGAAAACATGCATCTCACTCAATTTGACGTCTCAACAGCATTTCTATACGGAAACCTCGATGAAACGATCTACATGAGGCAACCTGAAGGCTTTTCCGACGGCACAAATAGAGTTTGCCGACTGAAAAAAAGTCTCTATGGGTTAAAACAGGCGCCTCGATGTTGGAACAAACGATTTGGCGATTATCTCATTCGACTTGGCTTCAAGAAAAATGAAGAAGATCCGTGCCTATTCATGAAAAACACTAAAGACGACAAAATTTTGATAGCTCTTTACGTCGATGACGGATTAG
The DNA here is from genome assembly GCA_038030265.1 of Corythucha ciliata. Taxonomy (NCBI): domain Eukaryota; kingdom Metazoa; phylum Arthropoda; class Insecta; order Hemiptera; family Tingidae; genus Corythucha; species Corythucha ciliata. The sequence goes on from CM075941.1 coordinate 11,204,216, forward strand.
TAGCATCCTCGAGCGTCACGGAGCTTTCGGATTTCTTGAATGACTTGAAAAAAGAATTCAAAATTACAGAAAAGCCAGCCTGTTATTTCTTGGGATTAGAATTGGAAAGAAAGGACGGATGTATCAAAGTGAGCCAAGCCTCGTACACAAGAAAAATTCTTGAAAGATTCGGGATGAATGACTGCCGTCCTGCTCCAACACCAATAATCAGGGAGAGCGTTCCGGTAAAGGAAGAAGAAACAGAAAAAGAAAATAAATTTCCCTACAGAGAAGCTGTTGGAGCTCTCATGCACCTCATGGTAGGCACGCGGCCTGATATTGCCTATGCGATTAGCGTCGTTTCTCGAAAAATGGAAAATCCATCATGGGAAGACTGGGTTAAAGTCAAAAGAATACTTCGCTATCTAAAAGGCACAGTGACTAACGGAATTGTCTACAAACAAGACTGTCGAGGAGGGATTCTAGAGAGATACAGTGACGCTGATCACGGTGGAGACGGAAGTACTGGCCGCTCGACTTCTGGAGTAGTTTGTCTATACGCTGGAGGAGCAGTTTCTTGGTCAAGCCAGAGGCAAGCAACAGTGGCCATTTCAACAACCGAAGCTGAAATAGTCGCTGCGAGCGAAGCAGCTAGAGAAGTCGTTTGGCTCAAGAGACTACTAGGAGCCATCACTCGAATGGAAGCGATTCCTACCCTCTTCGTTGATAATGAAGCCTCGGTTCGACTATCGAACAATCCGGAGTTCCACAGACGAACAAAGCATATCAAGACGAGGCATTTCTTTGTGAGGGAGCTTGTTACAAACGACGAAATTCAAGTAACTCGAATTTCAACTGAATTTCAAGTAGCCGATATTATGACCAAGCCTCTTCACAAACCCCGTCTCGACGACCTTTCTCGGAAAATGGGGTTAAACACTTCGTTGCCATGATGACAAAAAAAAAAATTGGAGCGCCTTGACTGTAGTGTATTTTTAATTTTTTAGTATCCTCGATACGGGAATCGGATACCGGATTCTCAAGTGTGAAAACGGTCTTACTCTCACTCCAATAGCCGATGAACGCGAGCGTCTGATGCTTTCGTTCGATAGATGACTGACATCAGTATGAAATATGACTAACACGTGTTAGTGTCGTGGGCGAGAACACGTTTTTAACATGAATCTGTAATGATGTTGACAACATTACTACATCATGATGAAAATACGTCATAACATAATGTCAAACACGTGTTGAAAAATTGTCCGAAACAATGCGAAATCCATGAAAAAGCGGCCAATAACACCTTTTCTGTCATGTGTTTGAAATATTACTAGAAATATTTCAAAAATATTTCATTGCTACTAGGGAAGGGAGAGTGTTGAGAAAAGTGTTCTCATTTTTTTTATGACACATGTTTTTGATTATTGTTCTACCCTCTTTGGAGTTTTTTGAAGAATAAAAAAAATAAAATAAATTTTTTAGACTAATAACAAAATCCACCATAAGAAACCAATTTATCGGACTTCACTCACTAAAAAAGAAAAGTTTACCAATTTTTGCAGCTGATAAAACAATTTCACGGCTTAGCGTGATAAAAAGATTTAAATTTCACGGATTTTGTGCACTAATAAACCCTATTTTTGCAGGTCTGACTCACTAGAAATTATTTTCGCTGATTTCACGCTCTAAAAAGCTTTTCGCTGATTTTTCTAACTACGTATTAACCAATTGTCAGGGTTCAGGCTCACAGAACCCCTAATTTCGCGGTTGTTTTATTGCTGAAAATATCCAATTTCGCGGCTTTTTGTAGCTGAAAAACCAATTTCTTGAGCTTGTTCTCATTAAAAAAAAGAACATCTCAAATTTCACTCGCTGAGCACGATTATCACACTAATCAAAGCATTTTCACGACTATGCGAAATTATATTTTGTTCATTAAGATTGCTGATTTTGCTCATTAAAATGCAAATTTCGTGGGATTTTGCATGCTATAGAACCAATTTTGTACGCCTTTTGGCTCACTAAAATACTATAGCCGTTTTCCGCTGAAGAACAAAAACCCTTATTTCGTGGGTTTTGGGCTTGCTGAGAACCCAATTTCTTGGGTTTTTACTTTTTAGGCTTGCTGAAAATCCAATTTCGTAGGTTTTAGGCTTGCCGTAAACCCAAATTTACCCGTAAAACCCGATATCGTATGGGTTGGCTCTTTGAAATGATCAATTTCACAGGCAGAAAAAACTATTTTTTCAAATTCAAAAGCAAAAGCTCCGTGAAAATCTCAATTTCGTACGACCTCCTTCAGTACTGGACATCATGCGATCTTGTCAGAAAATGCGATCTTCGCCTGTGAGCTGGTAGAACGCTTGTGTTGAAGACAGACTTGACAGTTTACAGACCTGCAAGTTCCTGAAAAGGAGCCGCCATTCGTCTGTACGACAGAAGTGTTCAGTTTGGGGGAAGAAATTGGCGCAGTTTCCGTACCAGGACGACGAGTTAAGTTAATAAATTACGTTGATAAATTACCGAGATCTTTTTCTGGGGGGCTCATCACTGAATATAAGCCTGCAATGCATCTGTCATGAACCAGCTATTTTTCCGCCTTTAGTCAAGAATTAACGTTTTTTCTAAATTTTATTCGCTGTAGCAGCATTCTCAATTTTATCAGTCAACGGAGTTTTCTCAACTTTATCTGTCAATGAGCGTTTTTTCTCAATAAGCGCTTTCCACACATTTTAGTAGACAATATAATTTTTTTCACGAATTAGCAATTTCTTTCGCTTTACACATGAATTAGCACTTTATTTCAGCCACTAAGTGGCTGTGGGAAACCGTGAATTTTCTCTATTTTGGCTGTGAATGAGCAGTTGGTCTTAATACTTGCCACGAATTAGCACTCAGTCTCGTTTATAGTCGAGAAGTTTTGCCCCCGGAAACGGCGAATGTGCGATTTTTCAATTTTAGCTATGATTGAGCGCTATTCATGATGATTATCTTTGTTCCCATGTTGGGAAAAATAAATCTGAACAATCCGGGGCCCCCGTAGACGTGGGGACCAGGCCCGTCGGACCTCCGCCTAAAGACGGCACTGGCAACAACCCACCCCTTCTGGATACGCCCATGTTTGCAGGTACATAAAACGGTTTTTGCAGATACGTAAAATCCTGTTTGCAGGTACGTAAAACGCTATTTACAGATACGTAAAACGTTTTTTTTTTTTTTTTTGCAGATAAGTATTATGTATTGTATAGCTCTTGTCGTAGTCAAGCAGGGAAAAAGTCACTTCCACTCCCTCTTGCAGCAACCAAACCGTTGCAGCGCTTCGGATCGGTCCCAGGAAGTGTCATTTTTCCCAGGGAACCCTTGAATTCAGGGTCGTACCCAATAAAGGACGAAGTGGAAAGGGAGTGGGGCGGCAAATACATTTAGTTGCAGAGCTCCTCTCCCTCTCCCTCGGAAAGCAGCCGAATGGGTCACAAATGAGCACCAATTTTTTGTTTAAAGGTGCCAACCCCGCGAAATTAAGAGTTCGAATTCAAGAAATTGTCGGTTCGAATGAGCAAAATCGTTCATTTTAATGGGCCGAATTAACCCTGCGAAATTGCTTTTTGAATGGGTTCTAGAGCGCAAAACTGTCTTTTTGACGCAGTGGAATCCACGAAATTGCGTTTTTTGATGAGCTAGCCCCCACAAAATTATAGTTTTTAACGAGCCAACTTCGTAAAATTTAAATTTTGAAGACGCGTACTCGGACCCATCAATTTGTCTTTTCGAGTGAGCCAAGCCCTCGAAATTGGTTTTAAATGGCCCGAATCAAGCGAATTTCTTGTTTTTAAAGTCGAGCCAGGTCTGCAAAATTGCTCTTTGAAAAGAGTCAAAAAGGCTCTCATTTGGTTTTTCTAGGGAGCAAACCAAATTGGAAATTGGTTGGGCAAAGGAAATAGAGGTATTCTGACGTGCCGTAGCCCGTGACAGCAGGTTTTTAAAAGCGTCAAGACGGCGAGTTGCTGTTTACGAGAAGCCAAAGATACGTTGCAACGAAATTGGCTCTTGAATCAGCCAAAACCACGAAATTTTGGTTCTGCGCAAGTGTGACATCCGCGAAATGTGTACTTTGAAAGTGCCCAACCCGGGGACTTTGCTTTTTTGAAGGACCCAATGTCGTAAAATTGCTTTTTTGAATGAGTCAACCCGTAAAATTTGATTTTTGAATGGGTCAATCGTATGAACCCATCGAGGGATCCCCGGCATTGCATACTGTCTGACCGGTGACGGGTGGGGAGGCGGGCTGGCACTAATGGTCGTGTCGTGTTCTTGACGGCCGTTCCCTCATAGCTAAGCCTGTCCCCCCCCCCGCCCCTTGAAGGTACTGCCGCTTGATTTTTTTTATTTTAAATCAGAGTTCTATGGGTTTTTGTGAGGCAAAATAAGACCAATGTTGACAACTAAACTAGGTAGCCTTTTATTTTAAAGAACGCTAAATTTACATGATTAACGCGGTTACGAAGTTTGGGCATTTCTCCACTTGTGCTTTGAGCGTCGTACACTTCGCATCTGTCAAAACACACCGGATAATTTAATTAGAACGGGATGAGTGAATAGATGACGGGGGGGGGGGTTAATGGCGCGTACCTGAATTCCACTTTGAGCTCGGACAATTCTTAAAAATAAAACAAAATATAATTATGAAATACGGTCGGAATTTCATGGCCTTAAAGCATTATTGAAGTTCAAACTTACCAAAAATATGAACCTGTGAAAACAGTTCATGAACTCATCGGCTCCACTCTTGCATGTTGACTGATCGGCTATTTGCGCTTAAAAAAAAAAAAAACAATTTTTATGGTATTTACAGCTTAATTGTTTTAACAAAATGCGCAAAACTCACAAGTATACGAAGCAAGGCAGGTCGTCAGGGCTTTCGTGCCATCAGCGGCCCATTCTCCGGTGAATGCCATCGTCACTAATTTTTTAATCTTTTCCTGGTCTATTTTATTAGCGGTGTCCTTGAAACGATGAAATTGGAAGAACCGATTATTAAACCGTTAATTTTAGCCCCCTCCCCCCTCATTACACGATACTTGGTGCTTTCTACGAAATACGAGACTTACCAAGAGGTTGAGTTGTTTGAATAGGCACTCCGTCGTGCACTGCCCGCACAAAAAATAAAATAAAAAAGTAGATAACTCCTAATTTTACGGAGCAATTTTACTCACAGCAAAATCAGGCGGTGGACCTGGAGGGCCTCCTGCTCCAGCACCAGCCGAAGGGGGACTGCCTGCTCCACCAACTGGATTCCCTAAAAAACCGTTGTTGTTGTTTTTTTTTTTTTTGGTAATTCACATAATGACAACTCAAATTTTCACCATTTGAGTTCTCTGTGTGGCAAGTCTCAAATAATGTGTCGGAGCTGTCGTTCTTTGTCAACTGTAAAAGCATGGGAGCGTCAGCGCAGCATACAATTCTCTGGAAAGATGGCGTAAAACGAAAAATGTGTACGCAAGAAAGGAAAATCGACGACTTGAAGTAATTTATTTTACGTTTTGAGGGTCCGGTGGCGGAGGTCTGCACTCATCATCGAGCGGAGGGTTCTAAAGTTGGATGCGATCGCATAAATTGCTTTATTTTGTCTGTTTGTTGTAAAAATGAAATGAAATCGAGCTTACCGGTAGGGCTTCGCTGAAGAGGAAAACTGCGGATAGAATCGCTAGTATAATTTTCATCATGATTGTAGAATCTAACCAGAAAAAGAGGAGAATTTCGTTTTATAAACCGAATCCCGTGGGTCTGATGGAGGGGGGTGTTAAGGAAAAAGGAAGTGCCGTGTAGAGAGACGGACGCAATTATTTTACGCAAAACTGTTTCAATTATTTCATATTTCAAAGTTATATTGTTGAAGAAGTCCTTGACGACTTTGTTATTTTTTTGTATTTCATGCACTTCAGTGAAAACAAAGTGCACACTTCCGACTTTATTTTCACCGACCATTTATGTCAAGTTTGTCTCTAGGGCACGAAAATTGCGTGTTTATAGTGGCCTTAGAAACTCGAATCATGACCTTCCCCTGACACCCCCCTCCCCCTACTTCCACTAAGATTTACGCATCATGTAACTTTTCATCTTCGTCAGGACTCTTAACAAAAAGGATTTTCCACAGACTCCCGCCCCCACCAAAGAATGATTACACAGCAAGGCGTCATTCTTGCCGTTACCGGGGAGACAAAATTGATGATTCCTGAGTCACGTTCCACTTTTTTATGGTCTTGGGTTACATCGATGGCTAGAATCTGGAGATTCCGTTCCTTTTCAGTGGCGGATCTAAGGGAGGGAGCCACAGGGGCCATGGCCTCTCCCTTGGAGTCGAAGTCACTTACGCAAACAAAAATAATCAAAACCTTCTCCAAAATCCCATCTTGGAGGGATGATCACCTCTATGTTTAGTATCAGGTAAAAGGTTAATGGTCTGTGACATACGTGATTTATGAGTCCCCTAAACCACGCTCAACCGAGACATACAGCCGGCGGTTCCGGCCTGACACGCAGCAGAGTAGCCGCTAGTGCAGTTGGCCCTTAAAAGGTCCTGAAATGATTATTTCGCGTCATGGTCGCTCGTAAATGTGTCCATATTTGGCAAATATCTACCATTATTATTTAATTTCTAGCAATGTCTAGAAACCAACCAACTGGAAATTGGAAAGTATCCTCAAATATTTCGCATGTGTTTAACGCCTCATTCAGATCTATGTGCTATGCAAAACTGCACATTCAATATGTAGATATTTGACGAATTGTCCCATTGAAAGCCGAATTTACGTGAAATGTCAATAAATTATAAGCACAATTGACGCAAAATGTCACACTTGATGCGAAATTCAAGTGAAAAGACATATTTGGTAGGGAGGGCCGGTGGGTGGCCGTGGGGTAATTACGCCAGACACAACCAAATCGAGGGCAAAATTCTCGAGAGACGCGAAATACCAAGTTAAGGGAAAAACTCTCGCGAATGGCGTCACTGAGGGGAAAATTGACGTTGAACGCCGCCGCCGCCACGTCTAGGGCAAAATTTTACGGGAAAGGTCACGCCAAGTGCAAACTTTAAGCGGAACACACACATTGTGGAGGAAAAAAAAACTCTTTCGAAACGCCGCGGCACTCCGAGTTAACTAAGCAAAATGTCCCACGGTGAGCAAAACGCAGCAACAACATTCGGGAAAACACTGACGTGATACGCCACTTTCAAGGCAAAATTTACGCTAAATGCCAAGTCAATGGCGACAAATGTGCAAAACGCTTCACCAAGAGCAATGTTATGATGACGTATTGTCCATTTTATTACAAAAATCGTCAGTGTCACGAAGAAATGAGGGAATTAGCTGTTTTATGTGAAAAATTTCAATTTTATAAGAAATCTTAAGCTTATGAGCATAATGGTTGAATTTATTAGGAAATTTTCAGTTTAAAAGCTGTCAATTTAATGAGTTAATCGCCAGTTTCATGAGGGGATAGTCGATTTTTAGTAGAAAATGTCAATTTCACGAGAAAATTGTCATTACATTGACGATGATATTGCCCTTATTGAATGAATTTTATGAAGTTATTATTATGACCGAATTCTGAAGTGATTAATGAAATTAACAACCTGGATTGGAAATTGTGAATTTCAAGAGGAAATCGTAAATTTTCTAGGAATTGTTAATTTTAGGACAAAATTATCACTTTTGCGCTGAAATTGTCATTTTTATTAGCACTTTGTCGATTTAATGAAAAATTTGTCAATTTGAAGTAGAATTTGTCAATTTGAAGTAAAAATTGTCAATTTCAGGCAGACATTGTCAATTTGAAGCAGAAATTGTCAATTTAAAGCAGATAATGTCAATTTGAAGCAGAAATTGTCAATTTCACGGGAAATTAATTTTGCCTCATGGCTCGATTGACAATGAAGAAGTAACACAAAAAATAAAAATCGCTGGAAACATTTTTTTCGGAAGAGAATGACATATGACGAATTGAATATTATTAGTGCGTAAATGATTGATTTCGATTTATAGCGAAATAATAAAACTTGCCAATTTTTTTTTGGTACCTTAAACGGCCGGTCTGTGACTCGTGACGTAGTTAAGGGGTTGTGACCCCCCCCCCAACCCAACCCTCAGCATCATTGCTGTTATCATGTCTTGCCCCTTCTTGTCCTTCCCATTTCTTTCAAGTCCTATTGTTTAGGGCAGCTATTGTTGTGGGAAGCTATTGTGAAGGTCATGCGAATGCTGTTATTACGTCATCAGTCTATCTAGCCTATTTCAAATGGGTCCCGCGACCCAATTGTTTTAAAAATGAATAACAAAATTCCTCGCTTTTCACCCCCTCCCCCTTGTACGATTTTGACGAAATTGATAGGGGACCCTCTGCTAGCCAACACATATATTCCCTGAAAATTTCATCAAATTCGGATAAAAACTATGGAAGATATGCTTGTTACAAGGATTTGCGGACAGACAGACAGACAGACACGAAACCGAAATTGTTCAGGAAGGTATAAAACGTGAAATGCAAGTGGAAATTTCGATTTTAAAGAAGAAAACAAAAATATTTCCTAAAAGTGAAAACAATGCTTCCGTAGCTCGGAAGCAATATAGGGCCTGATTTTATTTGAACGGATCTTGTTTTATTGAGTTTTGGTACCCAAGCTATCACGAAAGCATGAACTTGGAAAATGTGTTACTTCCTCATTGCGCTTTCTGTGATTATTGTTAATACAGAAATTGGTGACAGTTTATCTTGGCTAAACTTGACATTTTTTGTATAAATGGGGTATTTTTTGTATATGTGGAAATGATCAATTCTAAGAGTGAAAAAATGTTTATTTTATGTGGAAAGTGTCGATTTTACGAGGAAATTGTCAATTTTATAAGAGAATTGTCAATTTTATGAGGAAATGGTCAATTGTATGGGGAAATTGTCAGTTTATGAGGTAATTGTCAGTTTATGAGGAAATTGTCAATTTTATGAGAAAATTGACAATTCTATGTTAAAGCTGTCAATTTTATGAGGGAATTGTCAATTTCATGAGGAGACTGTCAATGATATGAACAGCCAATTTCGGATTTTTTTTTTTTTTTTTGTCAGCAAACCAATCTCACTGTGTCAGGGTGGCCTATTTCAGAGGCCGATTACGCCGATTTTCGCATCAAGAACCGTTTATAGCTGGTTTTATTCAATAAAATTAAAGTAATTTCCGGGTTCCGCTTACTAAAAAAGCCAATTTTGAGGGTTACAATCACTAACAATTTTTTTTGTGGGTCTCATTCACTATAATGAATCAATTTCACGGATTTTGTACACTTACAAACCAGTATGACAGGTATAACTCACGAAAAAACCACTTTTCAAAGTTAAAAAATATTTTAAACGTCTTATTCAGCCAGATCATGGTGGTGGGGTCATTATATGGCCCCCTCCTGGATCCGCGCCTGTTCCTTTAAACCCCAAATTTCTCGGATTTTGCACTTGAAGAAATCAATTTCGCAAGTCCCCCTTCCCCCCTCAATCGCAAATTTGTGTAGTATGGGAAACTCTTGTGCACAGAATCCAATTTCGCGGATCTTGTTCGCTCTATAGGTCATTTTTGAAGGATTGCGACTATTTTATAGTAAAATAGTATAAGGAAATATTTTTATTCTGCGAGAAAATTCCGCGAAATTTGGCATTTTCGAGATCGAAATTCGAGAAATTTATTTTTGGTGAGTCAATCCTGTGAAAATGGTTTTAAAGTGCGACAAAATCAGTAAATACGGTCTCTGAATTGAATTGAGCTACCACGCGAAATTGGTTTGTCAGCTACGACTAAATATGTAGGTGACATTTATTTCTTTTAATGAACTCGACACGTGAAAATATCCACAAAATCGGTTATTAGAGAGTGAAATCTGAGAAACGTATTTTTCAGTGAGCCAGATATAGGAAAATAGCTAATTTTTTGGCAAAAGGAATCAGGAAAAATCACAAAAACCTCGAAAGTGGCTTTTAAATATAGTTCACTCCACGAAATGTGTGGGGTCAGCACAAAATTGGTGCTGGAAATCGGGTGAAATCGAGAAAACTGGTTTATTGCTGAGCCGTACCTCCAAACATTTTTGCTGTACAAAATGTGCGATCCTGATGCAGTCTGCGCTTCAAAGTCTGCGGGAGGGCAACTGACTACTCCTACCGACCACAAAAAAAAGGTCGAACCACAGCGAAGCTCTAACCGCAGAAAGCTCAAACCACTGTGAAGCTCCAACCTACCAATATTTTGGGATTCTCCACAAGGGGAATCCGAAAATTGAGACGGATTTTGGATAGGAAGATTCAATGAAAGGGCTCTCACTTTGATGCCTCTGTTTTAAAATAGCGCACGAACTTTCCCGCGGACAGCGCTGAAGTTCAAAGAAGAGTCCTGATGCACATGGAACTAGCTGGGCAGCTCAGGTGTCTTGCCCTATGGATGGATCCATGGACCCTTTTTAAGACATGATGGTGGCAACCTTACATTCAGGGTGGGTTTGTTTTTTAACGAGCGTTCGTACTATAAGTGACCCTTAGGGTAGAGAAAATCGGTTGATTCGAGCGATCATGACGCGAAACATTCATTTCTGGACCGTTTAAGGGCCCCAGCACTAGCGGCCAGGTTGCGTGTCAACCTAGAATCGCCTGTATTTCTTGGTTGAGCACGACTCAGGGGACTCATGAATCACGTGTTTCTCAGACCAGTACCTTTGAGAAAATGACCCTAAAATTTGACTCGATGGGATTTTGGAGGCGGCTTTGATGAATTATTTACACAAGTGACTTCGAATCCAAGTGGGGGGGGGGGTTATGGCCCCTGTGCCCCCCTTGGATCCGCCTCTGGTCTGGCACCTGTACAGGACGCTTTTTATGGTCTAGGTCTTAAGAAATAACACTTCTGAGGTCGCCAGACATTTTCAGTGGGACAGGGGCTCGCAAAAGAGCTAGCTGTTTTTTTTTTTTTTTTGGGGGTGCCGTCCCGGCCAAGCCGAGCCCGGCGACGCCAAGGCCACCAATTGGGCCCCTACGCCATCCTAGCTGTTGCCAAACACACCCTTTTTTGGGGGGCTCGTAGATTAATTTTTTACATTTTAAGACGTGTTAATAGCCAATCTGACTATCAGTACGACCAGTTTTAGGGCGTGAATAGTCAATTTTACCATTTTTTCGACGAAAAATAGTCAGTATTGTCATTCTTAAGACAATAATGGTCCGTCAAGCCATCACGGCTTGAATTGCCGCTTGGGTTGTTCTTTAGGTCGCAAAATGTTAAGTTTAGCCATTTTCAAGGCGTGAATGGTCAGTTTGGCCATTTTTTGAACGCCAGTGGTCAGTTTTTTGGCATTTTGAGGGTTCGAATCGTCAGTTTTAAACATTTTTTACGTGCGAATGGCTAGTTGGGCCATTTTTGGAGTTCACATTGTCGGTTTTGCCATTTTCGGGGCAAGTATCGCTACGTTGAGCATTTTCAAGGCTCGAACTGTCAGTTAGCTGTTTTTTTTACCTCATGTTATACTCATTTTTAGGGTCTGAATTAAAAATTTAGCTGCACAGAACTAGCCCGGTACTAGGTGTGTGCCTTCTTCTCACCCTAATTTGATGCCGTGGAGAACACACTGCCAGCAGGGGGCCTATTCTCTAACAAAAAAGCAATTTGTTTTTCATAGTAATGTTTCTATTTCAATCATATTTTGGAAGAAAATGAATAAAATAGAAACATTGCTACGAAAAGAAAAACGTTGCTTTTTTGTTAAAGAATATGCCCCCAGGATAGACCAGTCAGGACTTCAGGTAAGTGACCTGGCACCTGCAAGTCCTGCGGTCATGCCAGCTGGTCAAGGCCGACACGTTACCGCCGGAAATAAGCCCTTTTTTCTCAATAAGACGCGAATTGGGGTTTTCTCATTTTTAGCCGCGAATCAGCGTTTTTAGTTTAATTTTAGACATCAATTAGCGTAATTCCTAAATTACTAGCTAAACAGGGATTTTTCCCAATTTCAGTCATGAATCGAGTTTTTCTCAATTTATACCGCGAATTAGCGCTTTTTCTCAATTTTACACCACGAATTAGCCAATTTCATCAATTTTAGTCGTAATTTAGCAATTTTTCAACTTTTAGCTTCTCTATTTTAGCAACGAAGTTGTCTCAAGAGGACGATAATTGTGCTTTCGTGAATTAGAATTAGCATCTGTGAATTGACATTTTTCTCGATATTATCCTTGGATTAGCTGTGTTTCTCAATTTCAGCCGCAAATTTGCTCTTTTTCTCAATTTTACAAAGTGAATTAGACATTTTATTAATTTTTGCCGCAATCTAGCGAATTTTTTCACATTTAGCTCTGAATAGACGTTTTTTTCTATTTTAGCCAAAAAGTTGCTTCTAAGAAGAAGAGGGTTTCTCAATTCTAGCCGTGAATTTAGCCGCGAAATTGCGTTCTTCCTCATCTTAGCTGATAATTCAGGATTTTTCTTAATTTTAGCCACCAATTGACGTTTTTAGCAGCTAAATAGCCATTTTTCCTTACTTCACCAGTCAATTGGAGTTTTTCTACTCTTTATCCTTGAATTAGCATGTTTTCTCAATTTTACCCCCTCTTACCACCACCATTGACACCTTCGCGAATTGCGGTTTTTATTAATTAACCGAGTGAATGAGCCATTTTTATCAATTTCGAGCCGGGAATGAGGAAGTTTCACATTTTCCAAAAATATTTTTTTTCGTTACGGTATATGATTCCTTTTATGTAAAAAAATGAATAAAAAATTAAAACCGTTTAGAAATATTTTGTTTTAATTAACAAAAGTTGGCATATTTGAAATACCGCCAAAACGATCATTTTCCACAACGTCATATGCCTTGTTATGTCTCTGTCCTTGTCATGCTTCTAAATGGCTTATTTGTTCACCCTTCAAGCCTTTATTATATTCGTTGAAAAAATAAACGCAAAGAAACAGAAGAAGTGGACTTTTTTTGTTTTGTTTTCTTGTAATCGCGCGTTCGGTAAAAAATATGCCTAAAATCGCTCTCCGGGATGGCTTTGAGCCGGCTTCAACTGTCAACTTACCGGCCCTATCAATGTTCGCCGTTTGCAAATTCATTAATGAAAACATTGAATATTCCAACGTTGAAGGGAGAGGAGTTAAACTTTCACGGTAATGTACATAATATACATTTATTATAAAGTTAGGGATTGTCAACAATCCCAGTAAAAGTAGACTTTCCTTTTAAAGACACGCAGTCAAAGTTGATAGGAACAATTTACATTAGACTTTAACTAGGGTTTTTTAAAAAAAATAACTTAGAAAAACAGGCATGAAGAGCCAACTTAAAGGTCGATCCACACACATCAGTGCTGTGAACGGGACGTGCCCCGTCCGGGACACGTCCGGCAAGTGAAATATTATTCTCATATGGGAATTGAGAGGCTCGTTCACACATATCCGGCACGTGTCAGGGACGTGACCCTTCAATTTCCATTGAGAATAATATTTTACGTGCCGGACGGGGCACGTCCCGTTCATGGCACTGATGTGTGGATAGACCTAAACCTAGAGAATATCAACAATCCCTACAGGAAATCAACTTTGACTGTAACATTATAACGTAATATAAAAATACGGGGTGAAACAGAATAAGTAACTTAAAAAATTTGAAGAAAATATCTCATTTGCAATCGAAATCACCCTCCTGTACACCATGGTTCGAAAATTGAAACCCTTCAAGGTATTATGATTTTCCCAACGATTTTCAAGACTTAGATCACTTTTCTTAGCTAAATGTGAGCCACTCGCTTCTGATTCGACAAAAATTAACACTCAGGCTGACTCCCTATAGTTTTATTTATCCATTTACGCTTAATAATCAGTATTAGTTAGCTAAAAAACGTAAATACGACTTTGTTGTTGTGTGATCCATCAGCCAGCTGCTGGAGCAACATTTTTTTATTTTGGTTGGCGGACACAATTAGTTCCATTCAGGAAGAGATTCACATGGGTTTTGATTGACTCTTAGCATCGCGTTGAAAATCGCGAGGATTGCTCAACAAGTCTGGTAAAAAAATGATTTTGAACATAAAAATCTCTCTTTCTTCTACGAAATGTTCATTTCTGCCGAAAATTTGTTGATAAACTAAAAAACTTGTGATTAATTTTGAAATGGACACATTAAAGAAGTTTTTGCGACTCATAATAAGTCGATACCCTAATATTTATCTGGAGGTGGATTTCACCACCTCGGCTTAAACAGACTTAATTTTAAGCCGTACGTTAAGCAGAGGTGGTGAAATGCACCAGTAGTGTAATTTACCTCTAGAGCATAACTATTGAAGCCATAGAAAATGGTTAATTTTTTATCGAAAATGACTATTCCTGGCCGAAAAAGTGTACTTTTTCCCACTCAAAGAGTGCCAAAAAATCAACTTGTTAGCGAGTGATCTGCATTTATTTGAGAAAAGTGATGTAAGCTTTAAAAAAGGTCAAAAGAATCATAGCTCGAAGGGTTTTGGGGACCAAGCACAGAGGATGTACAGGGTGTTTTCACACCAAGAATGTGCTCAGGGGATGGTCTATTTTCACCAATTTTTTTTTTCAATCTTATATCCTGTTCACCTTTTATAATACACAACATGATATTATTTGATTTAAATATTTTTTTCATGAAATACTGCGTTTTTTCTTTTAGATCGTCCCGGAAGTCATATGGGGATCAGAGCGTCGGGTACGTGGAATTGAGAAGAGTAAATGATGTAGTCGAGATCATTGGCCGTGTTACGCCGGAACACCGCGTAAACCGGCAGCCGTACGCGGTTGAAGTTTGGATTGACGAGAAGGAAGACATGATAAAAGACGGGAAATGCCTGGATTGCATCGCCTCTCAAGGTGAATGAGAGTTGAAGTTTTTGACGCAGTTGAGGGCCGAGTGGACAATACTGGTTTCAAGGCCCGTTCACAAGCTCTATGTTTTAGTTGTGTAGTGTCTATGCAACATAGCAAAATGCTTCATTCTTCGAGGGAATAAATTTAATTGGTTCAATAGACTCCACAGACGCATAGCACAGAGCTTGTGAACCCGCTCCCCCGAGCTTGTGTCTAAGGCCGTTTTCACACTTGAGATTCCGGTATCCGATTCCCGTATCGAGGATACTAAAAATACACTACAGTCAAGGCTCTCCTTCAAACTTAAATTCCGGAATCACATACTTTTAGTATCCGATACAGGAATCTCAAGTGTGAATGAGCGCGTTTGCCACGTTGTATTTTTAGTATCATCTATTCGTGGATCGGATACTGGAATCTCGAGGGTGAAAACGGCCTAAGTGTTGCTATACTGGTTTAAACGATTTCGCATGCAAAATAATAAATCATGATAATAAGTTGGTTCCCCCCCCCATCCAAAAAAGGAAAAATAAGTAATAGAGATTCGGTTCTAAGCTCATCCACAGACTACACATATGTAAATTTAAAGCCATTGTGGACGACCTAGCCCTAACTCACACGTTCATACGTTTGTGTTCACACACAACGTGTGAATTATAAGTATTTTAGGTTTTGTACTATCTGATTTATATTTTTCAGGAGGGTGCAAACACCTGGTGGCATTCCTGTTTTGGATTCACAGGAGGAGTGAGGAGCCATCACCAACCGAGGTCGTGGCGTATTGGAGAAAGAGCACCTTATCAACCGTCGGTGATCGCAAGTGCATGTCCCTCCGGGATTTCTGCGAAAAATCGTATTCCGTCGAGTGCCCTCTTCCTCAATCGTCTTCCTCCAACTTCCTTCGCAATTTCTTGGCCAATTGCGCTGATCGAGGGGTTGTAAATATGATGACCTCCATGGAGGATGACAGTGATGTCAGTCAATTATCACTACACGTATTGTTCTTCAAGTACCGAATAGACGCAATAAATCTATCTGCAAGTGATTTTATGGCTTTCGCGACGTCAAAAATGACTGCCGCACTCTGTACTGAAGGGTTTCGCTCAACCAAGGACCAGAGTGAGTCCAAAATTTGGCATGAGCTGCGATATGGCAGGATTACCGCCTCCAACATTTATCAAGCTGCGCACTGCTCGACAGAGGACGGAGCATTGGTAAACCAAATTTTCGGGGCGTATTCTTTCGAAACCCGCGCAATGAAGAGGGGAAAGAGTTTGGAAAGCAGCGTGATTTTGAAAATTTCTGAGGACTTGCACTGCCCTCTGAAGAAGAGTGGTCTCCTTCTTCTGGGAGACCATCCAATTTGTGGAGCGTCCCCTGACGCCCTAGGCAGCGATTTCGTCGTTGAAGTTAAATGTCCAATGACGGATAAAACATTGAGACATTACCTGAATTCATCCGGACAGTTGACTCCAAAGTACATGGCGCAAATACAATTACAGATGTATTTTTATAATGCTACCAAAGGACTTTTCGTAATTGCAAACCCTGATTTCGAAAAGTCAAGAAAAGTAAAATATATCTGGGTACAAAGAGACGACAGTTTTACTGTTGACTTGCTATTAAAAGCACGTTCGTTTTGGGAAAAGTATATATTTACGGTCTTTAGCAAAATTACCGATAATATTTGTAAATAAAAGAATTTAACTTTTTAATTTAATCTTATTGTATACATTTGACTTTCATGTTCCCGAAGAAAAAGGATGTATGGTGTTCGTGAAAAAAATCGAGTCCTGAATTCATATTCTTGAACGATGTTGTGGTCTTATCTCAAGAATCAAAAGAGAAAACACCTTTCTTAAGCCCCCTGACACACGAGGTCACTTGAGTGGCGCAAGACGGGTGGGACGGACCCATATTTCCCCTTGAAGTCACGCCACCCCTTGTGACAGGCTAATGCAAATAATTATATTAACGACCGGGCCTTGTGTGTCAGGGCCCTAAGATAGGATGTGTCTAACCATGTTATTTTATTTGCCGAAATCCAGTTTCGATGTATATTTATTAACCACAGTTTGATGTGCTGTGGCACATCAAACTTACGACGCTGAGGTAGAAATAAACTGACGTACCTACTGACGTGATAACATCGAAACCGGTTTACGACAAAGAAATAACGTGGATAGACACATCCTATCTTGATAAAGTTGTTTCCCCTTTTGAGATGAGAGGATGAGACTTGATTACTTGATATTCGTGAAACACAACCAAAGGCGGATCTGGGACCTCCCTCTGAGCGAGAGGGGCGACTAACCGAAACCCCTCCTCTCCCACAGCAACCCACTCCACCTTATGTTCAGAGCGATTTTACTACATCCACACATGGAAAAAGATCCACTTGTGTACACAACCCCAAAAACGTTGAGAAAAGTTGTTTTTGGGGCATGCCGTATTGCCGT
Source organism: Corythucha ciliata (assembly GCA_038030265.1). NCBI lineage: Eukaryota > Metazoa > Arthropoda > Insecta > Hemiptera > Tingidae > Corythucha > Corythucha ciliata. The sequence goes on from CM075941.1 coordinate 11,221,571, forward strand.
CGGTCAGTCTTTAGGTATCTATCTTCGTTTTTAAGGGGATGTTTACAGAATACAAATGGGTTGAACATTATACTGAACAACTCATCAATACATATAAGTCACAAACGTTCAATTTCATTGTGCAACCCCTAGTTTGCGCAATACTTATTGTACATGTATGGGCCGCTTTAGTTAGCTGATGAAATGTAATATTGAACTTCGAATCTAATTATACACCTTTCACAAAAATAGTTAAACTACCACATATTTCATTTTATCTTTTAAAATGATAACAGGAAATTAAACGTCTGCAGTGACGATTCCTCGACCACCCTCTAATCCACCTCGTCAACTACTCGGAATACACTTTCTCGCCTTATTTCTTCACCAATCCTGGTTTTTAAGGACTCGTTTTAATCTCCAGGAAATTCCGCATATGCAGTAGTATTCCTTTTTTCAAATAAGTCGAAGGAAGAGCGTGTAATTTCGAGGTCAAAGTTCAAGGCAAATTTAAAGTAACTTCTGGGATGAAATTTGAAAAAGTGATACTACCGCATTTGCGGAATTTCCTGCAAATTTAAATGAGTCCTTAAAACCCAGGATTGGTCCGGAAATAAGGCGAGAAAGTGTATGCCGAGTATTAGACGAGGGGGGGGCACCAGGAGGGGGGTCACCCGTGCAAGTCCTCCTCAAGTCGAAAGTAATCAACACTAAGGTCGCGAACATACTAGAGCGGTATGATATCGTTTCGACTTCGCCTACGCTAATTGACTGCGTCTAGGACAGACAGAAACAACTGGAAACAACGGGAAATGTGTCAGAGTAATGTAAAAACGATATCGTATCGCCACAGTATGAACGCCGCCTAAAGATGATCGAGCAATTCAATTAACCGGACCCTTTAAAAAGTCTTTCAACAATTACAGTATTATACTTTGAATGTTAATCAAGCCAGCTACGCAGGTTACCGCCAAGTCCAAGTCAGGAACCAACTTTCTGTCGACAGCGGTGTGTGGCAATAAATATTTAAATTCGCGGATCCGTCCAATTACTCGTTCTATATGAACTCTTAGGCTGGCTATTTTTCGTCCAAGTGAAACGTCACTTCGCGACAATTTAGCCCCCACTGATGCCGAAGGAGGCCGTACTAAGCTTGCTTTCAAATCGTTCAAAACACCACTTAAATTCTTGAAGCCCCTATCAGCCATCACTTGATCTCCTGGACATATTTTGTTGATGAATCCACATTGATTTACAATTTCAACGTCCGTGATGCGGCCTCCGTAGCCTTTCGAAATAAAATTTATGAAACCGTTTGGCGTACATGATACCAAATATTTGAAGGTGTTACAACCGTAGTAACTACTCCATGTCATGGCCTGCTTGTATGAATTATTTGGTTTTTCCACTTGTATCTCCATACAGTCGATAATAGCTGCCACTCTCGAAAAATGTTTTCGAAATGGCATGGGAAGCTTAAGAAAAACTCTCTCTCTGGTGGGCCAGTAAACGAATTGACGTAACTGGGTCGTTAATTTAGGCAGGGTTTTTTGAAATATTTATGATGCATTCGACGCAGAAATCCCGAAATCATCCGCTAGGATGCCGAACTGATGATTGCACCTCAATTTTTTCAATGTCATCATAATGTCTCTTACTGGGCTTGACGTAGATTCAGCCAGCATTCCTATCACAAAGAAACATTCTGGCGTAACGCCCAAGTACAACTTGGGCCTTCTTTCAATGTTTGTGAGTGTTTTGCTACAGCACTTCTCTTTATGTAACTGAATTTCAGCCACAGTAATACCAGACAATGCAGTCGTAATAGATAACGATCCGGGCGCTGCCATGACATCTGCGTCACTGAATAAGTCACTGATTTCACTGTCCGTAAAGTCGCACTCTGGCTTTGCCTTTTCATGGCTGAGGCTGAGCTTAGGCTTTTTTCGAGTCACTTCGTGTTGGAAGGGCGATGTTGAGACGGACGATGTTTTCGTCGCAACCTGCACAGCTGCACTTCTATAGGGCGCCCTTGCTTGAATCCCGACGTCACGGCAGAATGGCTGAGCCTGAATACCTGCAGAAATTTTCGGAAAAATTAATGACATGAAATGAAATCATTTCAAAAAAAAGGCCCTCCTCCATCGTATGACCTGTGAATGAAAACAGTGAACGGCCTAGGGAGGGGGGGATTTTTTTTGTTCAACTCAACTACAAGAGCTGTGTAGGTATTAGGTAATAGGCTGTTCTGATTCCGACTGATTATTTAAGCCCTTGGCAGAGGCTTGTTTGCGCGCACAACATTCCACGTTCTCTATTAGCGTTATTCGTGGGGAGGTTTTAATATAGTTCAGGAACCCACATAACGCAAATTTTGGAACACAAATCCGTGCCATGAGATTTATTACGGAATTTGTGTTTTTTGTGAGCGCCAATCGCTTTTTTGTCTGGGTTTGGTGAACGACTACCGGACTCACCTATTTCTTTCCTAATAATTGGCGAAAGTGGTGATGTAAAAGAATCTTTGCCAGAGAAAGCGGTATCTACTGCTTTCGAACTGGACGGGATAGGATCGTTGAAGTTATTCAGGCTGGCAGCGTCTTGTTCGATGAACTCCCTTGTCAGACAATGTCGCTCTTTTGTATCGGCAACAAACAAACATCCTTCTTCTAATGTATCTCTTCGAGGGCTTCTTGTTATCTCTAGAATACCAATTGGAATTGTTACGAATCTTCAGATACCGTATAAGTGAAGGACTCACCTATTTCTGCGCCAATCATTGTCGAAAGTGGCGATGTTAAAAAATCATCGCGAGGGAAAACGGTATCCGATGCCTTTGAATTGCACGGGACAGGATCAGTTAAGTTGTTTAGGCTGCCAGCGTCTTGGTCGATCAGCTCCCTTGGCAGGCAATGTCGCTCTTTTGTTTCGGCAAAAAACAACCCTCCCTCTTCTAGGGTGTCTCTCCGGGGCCTTTTTGTTTTCTCTAGGATAACATTTTGATTTGTTACGAATCTGAATATACCTACTATATAAGTGAAGTAGCTATATACATACGTTTTGGCACGCAGGATGGCAAGATAAATCTGGTAGGGATTACCCCTGGTTTTAAACGGATTGTTATATTTTTGTTTTTAGCGGTGAACATTCGAGCGTAAAATAAATTCTCCACCTCATTTTCAATCTGAAAAAATGACTATGAGTGCTGCGTATACTCTATAATCGGATTGTTACACTAAAATATTGAAAAATACCAATAAAAATTTACTTACGTCGAAATGATCTTCACAAACGAAGAACTTTGATTTTGGAGAGAGGGGTTTTGTGTCACTTCTTAATGCTTTAATCCACAGAGATCTCTGAGGCTCCTTTGAAGGCAGTGAAATGTAAAGTTTTTGGGGGCAGTCATTGTCGTATTTGTGCAACTAGGGACGAAACAGTATTTATATCTCTGCATTTTTAACGTTAAAACGCGTCAAAACAACAAAAGTTCAGGCACCGAAAAGTATGTTGTTTACACAGTTGAAAAAAAAAAAAAAAAAATGAAAAGCGTTATAGCACCATGGCAACTGACAGGGGGACTCCGATGCACAACTTCTCTAAAACACTACCAACTGTCTTCTCCTAATCACACTCATTCCGTGAGTTAAAGGCTGTTTTCTCTTTTTTCCTTAATCTTTTGTGTTATTTTCATAATTTATCCATTGAAAAAGTGTTTTTATGCGAAACAGGTAAAAATTACTTGACGGCACATATGACGTAAAAATTCAGGGCTGGCAATCACAACGTGTTTGAAACGACCAAAAAATTCTAAATTTGTTTATTAATTAAATATTGAGTTTTTATACGAACGGACTATGATTTGCGCTCTATTTTAGTATAAATGAACAGTACAAAATAAATTAGTGTGTAAGTTCTGACCCATGAAACTTCCTCATTATCGTTTTCCCTAATTTTAGTAGCTAATTAGCGCTTTTTTCCCCAATTTTATCCAGAGGCCCCCGATTCTGTCTTGGAAATGTAACAATCCAACAATTTTTAACCCAAAACTAACGCTAGAAAAAAAAAAAAATAAATAACACTCCAAAACTCAAGTTTTTAGACCCATAGCTAAAGATTTCACTCTATAATTGAATACTCTAATTCAAAACTGTTGGTTTTACACCAAAGCCAAGTGTTAACCCTAAACTAAAGATTTCAAACCACAAACTGGTGGTTTTAAAACACAAGGCTTTATCCCAAAACTGATGATTTCACCCTAAAACTGGCGGGTTTAACCCAAACTGATAAAAAACGATTGATTTTACCAAAACAGACCATTTTCATTAGAAATTGCCGATTTTATCCATCATCAAGTGGCGATTTCACTCCACGAACGACGAAAAAACGTACGATTTCTGGCCAAAGCGGACGTGTTACCCCCCACCAGCACGAAAAACTGGAAATGTCACTACAAAACTGGCGATTTTAAACGACGATCCCCCCCCCCCCAATGGATTTTTTACTCCAAAACTGACAATGTCACACTGTAGCCGAAGTTTTCCCCAAAACGGATGATTTTATACCAAAACAGACGATTTAACGCCAAAGTTGGCGTGTTGCTCCATAACTGATGACGTCACTACAAAATTGGCAATTTTACCTCAAAACCAAATTTGACGGTTTAAAACCTCAAAAATGAATATTTTACCCTTTCCCCCCACCTGGTTATTTTACCACAAAACTGACTGTTTTAATCCCCAAAACTTACGATTTCATCCCAAAAACATTCCTAAACTATGTAGATTTTTCCCAAAAACTGGCGGTTTCCCCAAAATAGATAATTTTACCTTAAAACTGGATATTTTACTTTTAAAAATACGGGCGCTTTTTCCGTGAACAGATGATTTTACGCCAAACCCAACGACTCTGTCTTGAGAACTGACGATTTTAACACAAAACTGACGATTTCAAGCCAAATCTAACGTCTGATATAAAAAAACTGAATATTTCTGTACAAAACTGGTGGCTTAGGCCCCGCGCACACTAGGAGAAAAAAGACGCCGACGCGCGCGTCAGCGTCCGACTCGTGCAATAAAAAAACATAGAACTCTATGGGGCCTTTCACAATGGACGCGTACGCAAGAGTCGTCTCTTCCCCGAGAAAAAAGGCGCCGACTTCTTCTAGTGTGCGCCGGCCCTTACTGTTAAACTAATTTTGTCAGTTTCCCTCAATAAGAAAATCTTACCCTGAAACTGGAGGTTTTACTTCAAAGCCGGAAATTTTATCACAAAACTGACGAGTTTCAACCCAGAATTGAAGTTTTAACGTTCAAGTTGAAAACTGTCAACTGAAAACTGATGTTTTCATTGCCAAACTGGCGATTTTACCTTAAGCGGCACGCACACGAACAATAAATATTGCGCAAATTAGGGGTTGTAAACATCTGGAAACAAAATATTGCGCATACTAGTTTGTGCAATAATATTGTGCGTCTATATGGACCCCTTTAAAAATAAATTTACTGGCTTTACCTCGAATCTGGCGATTTTAGGTCAAAACGGCGATTTAATTAAGAAAACTGTGATTTAGGCCTGGGCCAACCATGTGGATTCAAATTTCTGTATATCCCCAAGCTGAATTTAAGAGCTTTATGCCCCAGTCATAATTTCAGGGGCGTAGGTACGGGGGATAGACCTCCCCCCCCCCCCCAGAGCTACAAGTATACGAACGAAGGAGCACTAGTACCATAACGAAGAGCCCCATAAAATCTCCAAAAATGAGCGTTTCACGTTGAAGTTAGGTTTAGCAGATTTTCTGGACTTGAAGCAGCCCAAAAAGGTCCGAGTACGTCCAGCTTTTTCCTTGGACTTGAGACCCAACACAGTAGTGTACCGAAGTACGGGGGGGGGGGGTTTCACCCCGGACCCTCTATCAGACAAAAATTGGTAATATCCGTGACTATAGCTGTTAAAAAGCGCTGATTCGTGGTCTTGCAAAGTAACTTCCAGACTAAAATTAAGAAAAAAAATCGCTGATTCGCGGTACATGGAGGCCAATCTACAATAAATTGTGGAAACCAACGCAAAAGTGTTGTACTTGGGTAAACCCCGCGGTTAAAGTTGAGAAAACACGCTACAATATTGACAAATAAAAGACGCTTTCAGGTTAAAATTGGACAAAAATCACTAATTCGCGGCTAAAATTTAAAAAATCACCAATTAGCGCAGCTAAAATTAAGAAAAACGTTAATTTTCAGTTCAAATTGGGAAAAAGTGCTTATTCTCAGTTGAAAATGGAAAAAATTGCCAATTAGCAGCTTAAATTGAGCCAAACGCCAATTCTTGACAAAACCCGGTTGGTAATGCACGGGTTGGGAACGCTAGCACGCTGCTAAAATTTAGAAAAAGCGAAAATTCGCGGCTACAATTGTGAAACGTCACTAATTCTCGGATTAAGTGTCGTGAAATTTATAATTTAAAAATTATGATTTTTTGACAGAAATGGATGGAAGATGAACATTTTTTGGTTAGAAAAAAAAAAATTTACATTTATAATTTAAATTCGCACCTTCTGGGGCCTGATTCACTAACTTTTTTCATCATTGCTTTTTTCAAAAATCATATGTTTTCGTTCAGTTTTCTTAATTTCATGAATGAGATTTCAATGTTTCTTCCAAAGCAACGTTTCTATTTCGTTAGAGAATAAGGCTCCTGAAGGCATTTTTTGGGGTAAAATTCAGAAAAATGGCAAATTCATGAATGGCTATAGTGTAATGTTATGTAGTATGTATACGCTAATTCACGGCTAGAACTGAAAAGAAGGAATAATCTATACCCATGAAAGTTATAAAAAGTTGCTAATGCGGTGGTAAAACGTGAAAACCCGCTAATTTGCGGGTAATATTTAGAAAATAAAATAATCAGTCGGTCAAAATTAAGAAAAATGTTAATTTTGAGCCTAAAAATTGAAAAAATTGATAATTTGAGGATAACAATGGAAAAAATCGCCAATTTACAGCTAAAATTGTGCCAAACGCCAATTTGTGACTGAAATTGAGAAAATTCGCTAATTCACAGGGGTTGAAACGCTACGACGCGTCGCCGCTACAATTTTAAAAAAGCGCTCATTCGTGGTTGAAATTGAGAAAAATTCCGTCAATTTGCTGATTCTGAAGGCAACTTTTAAGGCTGAAATTGAAAAAAAACGGCAATTTATGGCAATAGGCGAAGAAACCGCTAATTCGCGAGTGAACTGAGAAAAATCGCTCATGCATTGCGTATGGTGAACCAAAAAACTCCTAATTATTGAAAATTGCCCCTATTTTGCAGCTAATATTGTGGAAAACACTTAAGAAAAACGTTAATTTCCAGCTAAAACGGAGAAAAGTGCTAATCCCCTGGTAAAAAAAAAATTAAAAAATCTGTAATATGCTGCTAAAATTGAGGAAAACGCTAAAACCCGTGGATAGTTAAGAAACATCGGAACATCGCTCACGGGATAAAATGATACTTTGCTGCTAAAGTTGAGAAAATGCGCAAATTCATGGCTATGGGAGGGGGTGGGTCAAAACCGCCGGCTGAAACTGATAAGAACGATACACTCGGACAAAAAAGCGCTAATTTGCGGGTGGAGTCCAAAAATCCCCCCTAACTGAGAGATTGAGGCTATGATGAGGCCAGCAAGATGTCCATATTCAAGAGTGTGCTGGATGGGTGGAATAATGACTAAAATGTGAAATTACCCCCATCCCCTCACCATTAGAAGATTTCAATCTGATCTGACCCTTAACAATGCTTAAACGGACCTTGTCGACCAACCCTTGAGCAGAAAAAATGGTGATTCTGGCTTAGAAATGGATATTTTAGTAGGCTCAAAAATTGTGATTTTGTCCAAAATCTGGTAATTTCACCATTAAGCTTGGGATTTCTGGCGTTTTTTCAGAGAAGCGACATCTGTTTTTTTGGGGCGTAAAAGCCTTACAAAATTCGTTTTGTGAGCAACAAAATTCTTGAAATTGATTTTTTTTTTTACAGCGAAATTTGAAACATAATTTTTTTAGTGAGCGCTGACGAAACAAAATGTGGTTATCCTAAGGGATTTATACTTTCAGAATTTATCTAGGGGTGGGCAGCTGCCCCACTAAATCTGCCCTTTCGAGTCTAGGGGAGGGCAGCTGCCTACCCCTGCCCCCCTCTGGCTACGCCCATGGCCGCATATTCGCGGCATTCATTCCCAAAAGTGAATATTTCGGGTATTTGTTTAAGTGAATATGCAAGTTTCGGTTCTTAATTTTCGCTAATTCGCAAGTTTCAGGATTTTTTTTTTTGTTCACCTGGCTCACAGAGCGCCCAAATCTTGATTAATAACCGCCAATTTACGTCATCATCATCATCAAATCTCGGAGAATTTGCAAGTTTTGGGGTCTTTTTTTTTTTTTTTAGTGGCCACTGACCCCGGCCTATGATGGCTTGATGGCCTCGAGACCGCCCTATGATTGATGAAACCCGTCACCCCCCCTCACCCTGTCATTATCCGACGCGTTCATTGTTGAGACAAGATCGATGGGTCAGGGAAATGCGAAAAGTTGGCTAATCTGTTACCTGAAACCCCCACCCACGCCCACGGCCATGTTTAAATATTATGAGCATTATGGAAAAATTATTCCTTGCCCTTCCTCCTCCTCCCAGCAATAACAGAACTATTTTTAAGCTACTCACGTGATTCATGACGCCAATTCAGCGCACAGGCCCTGGGTACATGCCCCTTATTGCTTCCAAAATGATAACACGTGGGAAGATTTATTTCGTTACAGTTAGTCAAACGAGTAACGTTTGGGCTATCATTCATCGTAAATTTCTAAAAAATAAAATAAAATATTAATGATATATTTTACACTTCCAATGATAACGTGCTTTAAAGTAATTAAAAAATATTATCACACTTAAATTTAAGATCGGTAGTGGAACATCGATGAGAAGACTGGGTAGTTGTTCCTAAGTAGGAGAGACATGTTCTAGAAGGTTCCAACGTCACCGGCGGTCGGACGTTGACGTGAAACTCGTGGGGAAACGAATTTTAATGGCTTCATTTTGCAACAGGTACTGGACTCGAATTCCAAGAAAGACTCGAATCAATCCTTTCACAACGGTGGCATAGTGAGTCGGCCGTCCGAATTCGAAACTTTCGAAAAAATGATCGTACTTTTTAAACCAATCCCGCGAGGTGACAATCTCTTCGAACGTTCGACGCGTTACACCGTCGATCCAGTTGTTAAGCGTGATGTCGGTGGGCATTTGACTTGATTTGACGAATTTTTCGGTCAGTCCAACGACAGCGGCGACGAGGCGAGTCACTTCGCGACGCCTCGCCGTCACACCTTCGACGGGTTCGGTCAAATAGCCGCGTGTTGGGCTTCCCATGAAAATGTCAACACATTCGGGACACTGTGACTCTTTAACGACCCAGCTGTTGATGACTTTGTCCGCTAGGAACAATTCGACGTTGTCACAGTCGGTTAATAGAGGCGTGTACTGGTAGGTGGTTGACACGTTCGGGAACCCGACTTCCAAATCGTGATCTTCAAATGGGCGGGGAGTGGGTGTTTTTCGACGCAGGGGATTTTCTACGAGCTCTTGATAGGCTGTTTTGAATTCGAGGGCAGATGGTAGTGTGCCGGCTCGCGAGTAAATTTCGGATATGAAGTCATTTAAGTTGGTCATCGTAAATTTAGACGTGTACAATGAAAAATGTATGCGACGGCCTGTGGTTAATTTAGTGACACCCTTCATGCTAATTAAATTTAATAAAATTAAAAGGATCGGCAATTTTCTTCGTTGATTAAACACCAAGCCCTCTTTGATATCCTTCAACCATCCGAAAAATGTGATCAACTTTTTCAAGTTGTTGCTGAAAAGTTGCATTCCGGAGCAAAATTTCTTAGACGTCTCATCCTTTCCGACAATGAGGAACGTTTTGAACATACTTTCGTACTGGAAAACATTTTCTAAAAACAAGCACGTCTCGAGAGCGTCAACGAACTCAGGAAGTTCGGCGTGTTTAAAATAGGCGAGAGCGACTGTCGTATGGCGGCCGATAGGGTGACGTTCTTTTCTCATTTTCAAATGAATCGTCCGGAGTTCGTGACGAGACGCTTGATTCGCACGCCGGTAAGCTTCAGTGGCCGTCAAGTCCGAGTCACGGAATTTGTGCGCCTTGGCGATGAGTGACCAATCGACGAGGGTTCCGTCCCCTGTCACTAGGGCCCCTTTTTGCTCAATGTACTGACTCAACAGTAGAACAGTGTCGTCGGCGTCGACGAAACACCGAACCCTTTCTTGTTTGGCCAACGGGTGTGGGAATGACGAGTCCATGTCACCGTCGACGTCTTCCAACGACACGCCAAGTGCTTTGAACGTGTTGTAACTGTGAATTGAGCCGTCCGTCACAATGGCAACGATACGAATTCCCACGCCGTGCAATTTCAGTATGTACTGAATGACCAGATTGGCTCGAAGTATCGGCGAAGCTTTATCGATCAGACAGTAACCCACTGGGTATTTCCAACCTCTATTTAACACGGTCAGATAAAAAACTAGAGCACTAGAAGCCTCCGGCACGTAATCATGGTCGATACTTCCGAAGCCTAAATCACACTGCCCAATGAAACGTTCTCCATCCCAATCAATCTTCCTCTTGATTTGTACCTCTTTCACCGATAGGCAACCCCAAAGGAATCCTCTCCCAAATTTTTCAATCTCCAGCTCTATTTTCTCGATACTTTTACCAGTAAATCCAGGGTAACAGCCTCGATAAGAGGTGGCCCACTTTCTGACATCGTTATAGCCAGGCAAATTAAGCAATGTAGACAGCGTAGAGTACGCTTTCCACGAATACATCAGTAAAATTATGACAAATTGTTTAACTTCAGTAGTAAACTCACTTGGCTTGTTGTCCATATCTTTTTCGTTCCTCTTACAAAGGGACGAGACGACATGAGGGAAGCACTCTTTCACCAGATCGACGGCGTGATTGTCCAAAACATCCTTGACGAAATTCAGCGTCACCTCTTCAATTTGAACAATTTCCTCTTCGCGAAAACTGAACAACTCGCGTAAAGCTTTCAGTTTTCTCTCGTTGAAATCACACAGATGAGCGGACGATTTTAAAAGATCAATCGTCGGAGATGAACCATACGCGTGGTCAGGGATCACCGGCGGTTGAGGTTCGTGATTCAAAGCGACGAAAGCGTTGCTCGCCAATATTTCCGCGAATTGAAACTTTCAATGATGAACTTATCGAACGACTCGTTTTCACCGTCCGCTTTGAAGGCCAACCGTTTTTTAGCGGGCTCACCGTCCGCTTCGGACGGCGCCTTTCTTTTCAAAACTGACGGCGGTGGAGGACGATCGTGCAAAACGCGCTGAAACATTTGTTGCAATTTGCAGAATTCCTCGCTGTCGCGGTCGACGCCAGGCGGTGTTTCCGGTAGTGGCGGCAGGTGAGCCGGGGCGACTTCATCGGGGCGTGTGTTTTTCGGCGGTGCTTTGACCGAAAGCGGGTCATTGGGCTGACTGTCGGGTATAATTTGTACGTCGTCGTCGTTGATGGCTGGAAGGAGTTGGTCTGGAATAGGAGGAGGTCCTGAAGTCGGTTTTAGGGTAGTAAATTTAGGAACTGGATGACGAATAACACGATGGCTATACACAGTTGGTGGCCCCGGCGGCTTCGGTTTAATCGGAGTAATATCAATAATGTCAGGCTCACCTTGAGAAAGAACGAAATAAAATACACCTGCGAATTTTTACTATCAAATTCAACTTACCACTGTTCTTGATGAACGAATTGTCAGCCGTCGGTTCTTCATTAAAATCTTTAAAAACAAATCAATTACTAATTAGGCATTCTCACAAACAAAATTATGTCGCTTTAAGTACTTGGCAAGTGTAACGTTGGAAGGCTGCCGTATTTTATAGGGTGCATTCTTTTTATCCTGTTCGCTCCACTGTCGACTATACAGTTCGAGCTAAAATGTTTGATGCAGACTCGAAGATTCTCGCGTATTTCAGCGACGGTAAATTTTTCGTATCCTTTAAGGCCGATTCTTGAGAGCCAAATTTCGAGAGCCTGCATTGGTGGATGGGGGTGGCAGAGAAAAATTAAAAGTTTAGGTTAGAATATCTGCGAAAACGTGCTTTAATGGGTAGAGGGGGGGAGGAGTGAATACGAAATTGGGAGGCTGGGCGATTTCACAAAAAATGCATCCTTCAAAGAGACTTTAACCGACCGCATTGAGCGGAACCATCGAGTGCTACCCACCCTCCTCTATACCAATCGTTTCCAGCAAGGGTGACCAGACGTCCTACGTTCCCCGGACATGCCCTACTTTTTAGAGCGTCCAGGTACGTCTGGGCTTATTTTTCGGGTGTCCGGTGAGAGGTCAGAAATGTCCTCTTTTTTTCTCTTACTTTTTCAGTCTCTACTTGTAACGTCTGGGCCTTAGCCAACGTCAGTTTCGCGGATTTTCGCTCTTTCAAACTTGTAAAAAACCAAATTTCGTTGTATGTGCTCTTTATAAATCAGTTTCACAGGTTCGGTTCGAAAAAAGAACGAACGGAAAAACAATTTTCGTGATTTTGGTTTTTTAAGCCCTAATTTCGCCGGAGTTATCGCCCTTTTTATAACCATAGTCTCACCTTCAAAACTAAATTTCGCGCATTAAACGGGGTGTCGGAGTTTCCTGGGAGGGCAAAGGCTCTATCTATTCAACAGTAGAAAAAGGCGCGGAATTAAGGTAAAATGTTTAGAGGGGCTTAGCCCTGAGCTCATGACCCCCGCCCCCCTATCGCAGATAAAGTCAAATTCCAAATTTTGTGGATTTTTGCTCTCAGAACGAATTTCAAAGGTTTTCCTCGATCAAAACGCCAATGTCACAGAATCGACTCCCTAAAAAGCCAATTTGCACCGGGTTGACTCTTCATGAATGCAATTCCGCTCATTAGACACATTCGATGTCCAAATATCACGGATTAAACACACCGCTAAACCCAATTTCGTGGTTTTCCTACTTCAATAACAAAATTAGCCGGTTTGGCACTTTTTCAGACCAAATTTGTCGGATTTCGTAGGTCAGAAACCAATTTCGTGGGGCCGGCTCCCTTAAGACAAGCCTATTTAACGGGATTTCACACCTTTTTAAAGGATAAATGAGCGTACTGGCTCTGACTGTTTTTAAAAACAAAATATCGCAGGGTCCAGACGCGGATCCAAGAATTAGTCAAAGGAGAGGCTTATGAAATTGTGTCATTCGCTCTGACAAAAATGGCTTGCTATCAATTCACTGCCTACTCCCACCTTAAAACGCCTTAAAAATGGCCAAACTGCCAATTACCGCTCTAAAAAAAAAGCCCAACGGACTTCACGCGGTCTAAAAGTGGCTAGACTGACGGTTCGTGCAGCCAGAGAAAATGCACGAAAAGATCATGAATCTTGATATAAAACTGGCTGAATCTTCCATTCACGAGCTACAACTGGCTAAAACTAGCGGTTCCCACTCTAAAAGTGGCCAAGCTGGCGTAACGCGCTCTAAAAACGGGCAAACTAACAATTCACGCTCCGTAAATCCCTAAAAAGACAATGCCTGCCCTAAATATTCCAAAATCAACCATTTGCGCGCCAAGAATGCCCAAACTGACCATTCGGGCGTTGGCTTGATGGAACTAATTGCGTCCTTAAAAAAGCAAAACTGACGATTCGCGCTTATTGTAAATGGCCCAACGGACTTTACGAACCCTAAAAATGGAAAAACTGACGATTCATGCTCTGAAAATAGTGAGTTTTAGCACTCTCCCGTTAAATCCTCCGGAAACTGTATTTTCAAATTTCAACCAATCAGATGTTTCGTAACCAGGCAACGACTGATTTATCGTTTGCATTAGCATTAGCGGGGGTGTTGCTAAAAGTCTCTAATATCACACTGGCTATTCACTCTGTATAAAAGACTATACTGACAATTTGCGCCCTAGAAATGGCAAGCTGACCATTCGCACCCCATAAATGGCGTGACGAACTATTTGCACCCCATAAATGGCGTGACGAACTATTCGCACCCCATAAATGGCGTGACGAACTATTCGCACCTTAAAAAATGGCAGAACTGACTGTTTGCGTTCTCTAAATGGTTAAATTAATAATTCACGCAAAGAAAACGTCAAAACTGAATTCGTAACATACAATTGACTAAAATGACGGATTCATACCCTAGGAACGGCCACACTGGCAGCGTTAAAATTGCCAAACTGGCTATTCACGCCCTATAAAATTGGTAAAACTGACTCTATGCAGAATGGTTAAACCGATAATTCGCACTTTGAAAATCCCTAATCAGATGATTCATGCCCTGAAAATAGCAAAATTGGCCATTCGCGCGTCAGAAATAGCCATACTGAGCCTTCACGCCTTGAAAATGTCTTAACTGACAATCCTGACGTTAAAAACTGGCTGTTTACGCCCTGTAAATGACATATACAACTCGTACCAGCAATTCACGGTCTAAAAATGGTCTAACTGATCGTTTGTGCTCTACAGAAGCTAAACAGACGATTCGCGCCTTCAAAGTGGCTATCTGCACCCAAAAAATGGCCATACAGAGCTATTTGCGCCCTTCAAGCGATAAACTGACCACTTGCGATTGCGCACCGAGCATGGGCCGTCCTCACCGAACCCCTCCCCCCATCAAGCAGCGTTAGCTACATAAACTTTTTGATTTGATTTGAAACTATAAATTGCTTGATTGACAAATCACGCCCATGGCTAAAATGATGGTTCGCGCCTTGGAAATGCCTAAAATGACGACTCGCACCTTGAAAATGGCCAAAAAAGCCATTCCGAGCCATTGAAAATGTCTGAACTGACGATTCGTGCTCTGAAATAACCAAACGCCTGAAACATTTTAATCTTCAAAGTTTCGCTCTAAAAATGGTCACACAGGTCATCGCGCTCTTTGGAAAGCGTCAGGGACAACGGCAATTCGTCCCTTGAAAGTGGTAGAACAGACTGGACAAGCCCTAAAACGGGCAGCTGATCGTATTGACAATTCATGCTATCCCTCCCCCACAATGTCTATATTGACAGATTTGCGCCTTGAAAAACGACCACTCACCTTCGTGCCTTAAAAATGCCTGAACTGACGATTCGTACCCTAACTATCACCAAAACGACTAGTCAGGCACTAAAAATTACAAACTCAGTCACTGACGAGAATTCGGGTTTCAGACCGCATGGATTTTCTTAATTCCTCCCTCGGCAACAGTCAGTTTCGGTCGAGCTGTCCATTTCGTCCTTAAAACTGTCAATTTCGTCTTTAAAAAACTCTCAATTTCGCCCCAGAAACTGACAGTCTTGACTTGGAATCTGGCAATTTCCTCCTACATAGCAAAAGAGCACAAAATTTGATTTCGAGATTCAGCAGCAGACCATTCGTGCGCACATGAGGTTTTTGAGCCTCTTCACCTGAAACAGTCGAGTTTTTAAAACTCTCAAAACAATTCCGTCTCGTAAACTGTCAATTTCGGCCAGGGAACTGTCGATTTCACCCCAGAAACCAGTTTTGCCATAAATAACTGTCAATTTTGTTTCAGAAACTGTCAATTTCGTCCTGGGGACTGTAAATTTCTAGTTGAAACTATCAGTATCGATATAATACTGTCAATTTTGTCCTATGAAGGTCAATTTCGTAATTAAAAACTGTCAATTTCGTCCAACTATATCTAAATCATACTGAAACTGCCAATTTCGTCCCACAAACTGCCAATTTCTTCCTAGAAACTGCGTCAAGGGATTTCGGAAACTGACGGTTTTTAAGCCGCTTCACCGGAAACAGTCGAGAACTATCAACTGTCAATTTCGTCGTTCAATTGTTGACAATGCAATTGTCAATTGTTCTTCAAACCGTGAATTTCATCCTGGAAACGATTAATTTCGTCTTTAAACTGTCAATTTTTTTCCTAGCATTGTCAATTTCGTTCCCGAAACCGTCTCTTTCGTCGCCAAACTTATCAGTGTCGCCCTGAAACTGCCAATTTTGTCCTGGAAACTATCAACTTGCATTTGTTCTGGAAACAGACAAGTCCTTTCTGAAACTGTCCATTTTGTCCAGGAAATTGTAAATTTCGTTGTCCAAACCAAAGTCATATGGATTACAAGTTGCACCACTCCACTCCCTCCCGCCCTAAATCAGCGGTCTCAAAGTCTCAAAGCGGTGCCAGACTGCGACAACTCCACCCGATACTCAAAAGGAAGGGCACACTAAAACCAGAATTTTGCGTCCTGGTCTTCAAATCAATTATTCTTCCATTGATGCTCTACGGAAGCGAAGTATGGGGAGCAGCAGCGGCGTCAAAATTGTCCAAAATTCAAGTTATACAAAATAAAATCCTGAGGATGGCGGTGAACGCCCCGTGGTATGTTCGAAACACCCAACTCCACAGAGAATTAAAACTACCCCCGATCCACGACGCTATATAAAAGAAATTTGAAAATTTCCACACGAATCTACGAACGGTAAATCGTGCAGTTCACTTTGCTTTGGGCCAACCAATATCAAGGAGACTAAAACCCCGCCTACTCCAAGACAAATTCCGGCTGTGATTTTTCTGTGATAAGACATGCTCATAATTTAATTACCTATATATATTTACCCTGTGATAATACTGGTTAAAACAAATCCGCCTGTGAAGCAATATAATCTGAGCTATAAAATACTTGTAAAACTTGAGTTAAGTTGGTCTTGTATATTAAAAAAAATAAATAAAAATAAAAAAAAATTAAAAAAAAATTTCTCATTTTTGATCCCACAAGATAGCACTGCGTTCTTTACTTTATTCAAGTTCAGTTCACATGGTTCCTTTATTTTAGCCCTTTGTGAACTGCAGAGCAGAAATTATATAATTTGAAGATCAGGGTCGTACTGAGGCTACTTCTTCTGGGTGGGAGAGTCGGATTCCCTCCACCACCACCAAAGAAGCTGTAAAATTGGGCGTTCTTCTTCCTGACGTTACTTGTTCTCATCGTGTTTTCAACGAACATTTCGTCAATACGATCATAACATTAAAACTAAATGCTGTGAAAGACGCAGGATCAATGCTGCAAAGCACTCCAGGTTGAAGTACTGAAGTAGCACTGCGTGTTGTAAGGATGATTAGGGTAACGAGTTAGTAGACCCATTCAAACCGGAACACCCGTGGTTAACGATAAAGGGGGGGGGGGCTACCTTTGCAACAAATTAAATGTTTTTTTATTTATTTCAGGAATCTTGAACGAATTTTAATAACTAGTTACCTACTTATTATTGTCAGAACATGACATTTTTTGTATAGTAAGTCTAAGTTTCCTGGTTGTAATAAGGCACCGTTTACAAACTGTCTGTCAACCCATTGACGTGCGTCTGTGGAAGTTTCAGCCTGTGGAAGTGTGGAGCCTGTGAAACCTATCAAAATGCTTTATCTTTCTAGGGAATAAATTGGTTTGGTTTGGTACGTGGTCTAAAGGGGCCCACACACGGTCAAACATGCTTGACAAGCATGGTTTTATTAGTTCGGCTTATCAAGCATGTTTGACGTTTGATGTCGCACCCACACGGTCAAACTTGTCGTCAAGCTTCAACTTCAAACGTGCGCCCAAGCTTCAGCAGTGCTCATTTTGCGTTCATAATATGTTTAAGTCTGGATATTAACCATTTGAGTTATTAGTATTGCGTTATCAGGGCCGAAGCCGCAAAATAAAGCCCACAGGAAGAAGAAACGGTCTATGTGGACCAAACCATGGCTCATGAAAAGAGGTACTTTGGCCACGCAAATCTCTTGGAAGAGCTGAGATGTGCTCAGAGATTTTTTATAGATATATTCTTTTTTCTTATCGTCTATCTTATAGACGTAAAGTGTGCAAGTATGCTCCATGTTTCCAGGAAAGTATGTCCTTTCCTCGTGAAACACCCAATATTTAGTCAAAGGATTATTATGAAAAACCAATTTTTTCATTCTCATAAAAATCACCCCAATACCCTTTTTTCTTTATGGTTTGAAGGTTTGATGGTTTGAAACACACACACACGATCAAACATGTTTGTCAAACAAAATGTTTGAGAGCAAATTTTCTGGCAGTGACTGAAAACCGTCAAACGTGATGTCAATCCTTCAAACCTTCAAACATGACCCCACACACGATCAAATCTGCTTGTCAAGCGAGGTTGGCAAACAGGCTTGTCAAGCACGTTTGACCGTGTGTGGGCCCCTTAATACATTTTTTTGTTGTTGTTACTGAAGCACATTTCTCTAAAATTGAAATTAAAAATAGTAATTATACAGGGTGGAAGGAGATAAGTGTGACAAAAAAAAAATTTGGTGAAGATAGACATCATTTGCGACCGAAAACACCCTGCCCATACCATGGTCCGAAAATCAAAACCCTTCGAGATATGATTTTTCAAACGCTTTTTCATGGCTTACTTACATCAATTTTTTCAACTAACTGCGAGAAAATCGCTTTCAATTTGCATTTTTGCAACTTTTGGTGATGGATTCGGAAATAGCACACTATTTCCAGTCAGGATTAGCCATTTGCGGTGGATACGAACTATTTTATGTGGCCTCAAATGCGGCTCCAAGTCGTGCAAATCGGGGATTTTTTTTTTTTTTCAAAAAAAGTCAGTCCCCGTTTGTCTAAAAACAAATCACAAAACTTGTTCAAATTTTTCAGGTCAAAACAAGCGATTTTGAAAATAATAATCATTATTTTAAGTTATAAGGGCTTAAATAACAGAAATATACCTTATTTTTCTTTATGATCTGTCTACGTTTTATTTTTCAAAATAAAACCCACCAATCGCCCATGAAAAAACGTCCCAAAGCATCAAACAATAATTTATTTTCATAATTAATTGATTTTCCAAAAAATTAAAAAAAAAGTACGATTCTTGGTTTGCCGCCCCCATATAAGCCATTTGCCTTTGACTCATCAATGAAAAGAAGTGCCCCACCTCCCAGGTGTTCGTTTGGAAGAGACAAGTCGCACTAGACTAAAGCTCGGTGCACACGATGCATTTTTTTGAAGCATGATGGCCTGCCTGTTCTAAAAAACATCCGGTCACTGATGGGGATCATATGTTTTTTTTCACCATGCAAGTAAACATGCTTCGAAAAATGCATCGTGTGCACCGAGCTTAAGAAAAGAGATATACGCATTTTAAAACGTTTGGAAAATCATATCTCAGAAACAATTGAGTTTCTGAAGCATTGAGAGCAGTTTTGAAGCATTAGAGGAAACTCTAAAATGTTTTGACAACAAATAACAAGAAAATTTTAACCCCAGAAAACGCGTCTTCCCCCCTCTTCCCAACTCCATCCAATTAATTAACTGCCCTTTGACGTACGTAATCAAACCTCCACTCAAATTGTTTAAAAATTCGCCTAAAAAAAACCCTTGATTGATTTCAATGTTTAATATGGGCAATTGTCTTGTTTAAGAGCCCTCTTCAAGAAACACCAGTGATTGAAAAATGTGCAAGTTCCCCATTTCGTTCTGGAAACTGTAAATTTCGTCCTCGAAACGCTGCCAATGTCGCCCTATAGACACTGTCATTCTCGGCGATAAAAACTGTCAATTTGACAGTTTTTTGAAAAGGGCTTGAGAATAAACATCTTGGGGGGGGGGGGTCTAATACCTCCCTGTAGCCCCCTTAAATCCACCAATGAGTAGAAAGTGTGTCTCTGAAGCCCATAAGCTGTCATTAAGCCATAATAGAGTCTTATGGCTGAATGAAGTGATTTTTTTTTTTTTTATCAAAAGTCCGAAAACTATCCAGAATCTACTATCCATAAACAAAATTACCAACTTTCTGTCCGAAACCCAGTTTCTGAGGCACCTTGTAGGAAATACCTTAGCGAATAATAATGGCCTTCTAGTCATTGTAAAGGGGAAAAAATGGCCATTTATGCAGGCCTACAGTCCGTCCATTGGCCAAATTGAGCATTTTTGGACCAAACAATAAAGTGTTAGCGCTCTTAGTGCATTAGTGCTCTAAGTTAACCTTTTTTGATCATTTTGAATTCGTGAAGGTTTGTTTGGCCGTACACAAATTCTTCCGGGCTTTGCAGGAACCTTCGGGTCACTCCTATAGAGTCACGTGAGGGCTTCCAACGCTCTTGGAGCAATAAGAGCTTAGCTCACTCCTGTCGGATATGTGGAACGTTTTTTTTTTGATGTGGAATGATCGTTTGAGACCAAAAGTCAGTTTTAGAGGGAAATCCACCGATTTCAGGGCAGAATAATTGCAACTGGGGAATATTCAGATTCACAAGAAACCATTAGGAGGTCATTAGTCAAGATTCTTTGCTATTAAGTCTGAAAGCCAGATGTCACAACAAAATTAACGGTTTTTCGCGACGTCTGTCCATTTTTGGCGGCAAAATGGCCAGTTCCATAGTATAAACCATGGACGCCCGGGTTTCGAAATTTCTTTCACAGAGCATCTTGAATCTCAAGAATTCCGGATGCTCTATTACATAGAGCGTGCTAACGATTCTGTTAGCTTCGTTTTGAGGGGAGTGGGGAAATCAACTCGTCCAGTGTCAGAGATAAGGCGGATCAGAGTCTCTTGACTCAGTTACTTCAGTAGCATACAGCAGAGGATTGTTAAGCATATCGTAGAACCCTAAGGTTCCTGCCTTCCTGCACTTAGTATAAAAACTGATGCTTTAAAAACGGTCAAGGAAGGAGTACTTTTTGTCGCTGGAAACCCTGCACTTCGAAACGATTTTAGGCATGCATCGGGTCCAGTGACAAGTTCAACAAATCCAATAGAATTTGGGAGCTTTTGGTCCTCCAACACATACCACCTCCAGGTGCCTTTAAACAATAAACAATGTTTAAATGATAACGATATGAAATTAAAGAACCCTCAAGTTCGTCCATGTCCGGAGGCAAAAATCTGCCTTTTTTAGCCGCGTTGGCCAAGAAGACGCCAAAAGGGATTAATTCGCTTTGGATTCAAGCCAGCGACAGATTACAAGGAATAGTGCGGTAAAGAACACGTTACAATTGTGTACCTCCTTTTCCTTTGGAAATAAGCAGAGAGTGACACCCGTGGCGTTGTAGACGCTTCGCCCTGGAGTCCTGATTTTGACCATCCTCGTATCGCAGCCTGGAACGCAGCAAAGATGCCGGATGCACTTGATTTTCTCAACTTTTGACTCTTCCATCGTCTTCTTCACATTTGAAACGCTCGTTAGATTTTATTTTCAGGGTCTAACGACTTGATAAATCGAAAATTTGACTGACAAAACTCACTAGAAGTTCCTTCCACTGTGATAACAACAAGCTCGGGTTGTTGGTGATAGAATCGAACTGAAGAGTGTGCTGACTGCTAGGAGTTCTCGCTCAGACAGAAAAGAGAGAACTTTTTCACGGCCGAAAAGTATAAAAATAATTAATTTTCGACCGAAATGCGCGATTTTTAAAGTAAACAAGAAACATCATTCAAAACAAAGCGAATTTCTCACAAACCCACCGTCCTAAAAAAGCAAAACGTTTAAAGTCCTCCGAAGTGAAGGGCAAGGTTATGTTTGGTGGTTTGCTTTTGAAGGTGTTGGAATTTTCCGTAAATTATCCTTCGCCGGCTGCACATTTTTCTCAGTTATTTCTTACGCATTTCCTGCATCAAAAACGCGCTTTTCTTCACTGAAAAGTCGAGTTTTTTCCTGCGAGGGAAAAGGCGACGAAGATGGCTCTACCACCGAATTATAAGCAAGTCGCCTTAGGCACTCCGACTCAAAACCGTAAGTTGATCTTCCGAATAAAAAAACTCGTTGTCATAGATGATTTCTCATTTTATATTATTTGTTTCTAGAACAGCGATTTCGTCCTAATACGCCTGGAAGTCAGAATACTCCCTCGGTGAGTACCAAATAAAATTGCATCCTCTGGGGTTCTTAATGGGAACACACCCCTTTCTCTTTTGATAGTCCTCACTGATTTCATATATTAATATTTTTCGGGGTAGCGTTCAAAACGTTTGTAGGGGAACGACTTAAGGTAGACACACTTCGACGAGACTAGGGCCACTGTACGGCTCCTATTTATTTCACGTACCAGGGGCTTAATGTGGTTTTCATGAAAATTCAGACGCTTTCAGTCTCATCAGAGAGCGGGCCATTGCGATCCGCCTCCGTTGAGACTCGGCTGTAAACTTCAGGGCCTTAAGCGGCCCATACTCGTATAATAAATATTGCGCAAACTAGGGGTTGTACAATAAAATTGAAAGTTTGTGGGTTGTATTGATGGGTTGCACAATACAGGGTGGATGCTTATAAGTGTAACAAAAAAAAATGGGTTAAAGTAGACCTCATTTGCGATCGAAAACACCCCTTAAGCCGTGGTCCGAAAATCAAAACCCTTCGAGATATGATTTTGTAAACATCTTTTTAGGATAACATAATTTTACTTGACTAAATGCGAGTAACTCGCTTCCCGGCTGACTTTCTGCAGCTTTTGACAATGGATTCGGGAGGAGCACACTCTTTTCTGTCAGGCCTCACTATTTTTGTCAAAAAATAACTATTTTCTATGTCCTCGGCAGCTCCTCCAAGTTGTGCGAAACGGAGATTATTAATTTTTCAATAAAAGTTTACCCCCAGTTGTCCATACTAAATCTGCACCTATCGACTTCCCATGGATCAGAAAAACTTCTTCAACGTGTCCCTTTCAAAATTACTCATGAGCGTTTGTTTAATTAATAGCGATGAACGCAGAATGACAGTTTTTTAGAAAAATTAGTGATTTTCGTATTCAAAATTGCTTGTTTTCACCTGTAAATACAAACAATCCTTGTGAATTGCAGCATACTAAAAATCATTAAAACCTCATCTGAAGCAGTCATCGGAATGGAACTGAATATGAACTCTCACCAAAGCATCAAAAGATATTGATCCGGCAGCTGGCTGTCGAATGGAGTGAATTTCATTGCTACGAATTTCAGTAAATTAACGATTATTTGGCAGAAATTGCTAAATAAAAATAGATAGTTACTCTGAGTACAAATTTTTGTCGAATAATCGCAAATTAACTGAACTTCGTAGTAGTGAAATGCACTTTATTCGACAACCAGCTGCCGGAGCGACATTTGTTGATACTCTGGTAGGCGTTCACAGTTGGTTACATTCAATGGGCCACTTCAGGTGAGGTTTTCATGACGCTGAGCATGCTGAAATTCACAAGGATTGTTTGAATTTTGCAGGTAGAAGCAATCATTTTTGAATAGGAAAATTACTCTTTTTTCTTGAAAAATTGTAATTTCTGCCAAAAAATCGCCTATTAATGAAACAAACACTCACGAATAATTTTGAAAGGGACACGTTGAAGATATTCTGGGTTCATCCCTTTAATGGAGAACTTGCAAATTTTTCAAGCACTGGTGTTTATTGAAGAGGGCTCTTCCACAATGCTATTGCTCACATTAAACATTGAAATCAATCAAGGATTTCATTAGAGCAAATTTTTAAAAATTTTGGTTGGGGATTTAATAACGTCAAAGCCTATTTAATGAAATGGATGGTGTGAGGAAGAGGGGGGCACGACATATTTTCAGGGGGACAATTTTTCTTGTTATTTGTAAACAAAAAATTTAGAGTGCCCTAATCACATGCTTCAAAAGTGGGGATTGACGTCATTTCCCCTCGTATTATCTATCCCCTCTTGAAGATCTTGGAAATTTATTTAAAAATCACCAAATGCACCAATTGGGGTGCAATTCACCGGTATACTTTTCTCCCAAATCGGACATTCATGCAAGTTCCCCATTCAAGTAGAGAGTCCTCCAAAAGATTCTGGGTATTCTATGGGGAAATAAGGAAATACCCCGAGGAATTTTTCGACTATCCCTAATCCCTATTTATATTCATAATAGCCGATTCCACAAAATTCGGGTTTAAAAGGGTGAAAGGGTTCAAAATAGCCTGATAATGAATAAAGACAGCCTGTAATTTCTGATCTTAGATTTTTGAAAAACCCAAACGCTGATGAGATTCAGGTCAGATGATGAGCCAAAATGCCTCACGCGGATTCGGCTATGAATAGGTCCGTTCCATTGTTTTGCACTAGCTACACTAGTGTAGAAAACCACGTGATTTCATTGACTTATTATGAAAAATTGAATGAAACCAGACGATTTTCTTCAAAAGTGTTGCATTCGCGAAACAATGGAACGGACCTAACAAAACCAATTTCACAGGTTTGACTCTTCAAAAACCAATTCCGCGAGTTTGGTTTTTGGTCAAATGTGCAAACCAACTTCGTGGGTTTGGGTCTCGAGAAAAAAAAACTTGCATGCTTGGCTCGCTCAAAAAATCGAGTTCACCGGTTAAGCTCTTGGAAAAAACATTCTCGTGAATTTGCCTAGGGATAACACCCCCTCTTCAAAAAACCAATTTCGTGGGTTTGGGACTTAAAAACACAATTACGCTAACAAATCCGCCTGTGAAGCAATCAGAGCTATAAATTACTTGTTAAACTTGTTAAGTTGGTCTTGTAATAAAAAAAAAAAATTGTTGGGAGCGGCTGGCTCCCTTAAAAAAGTGTGATTTGGAGAGTAGCAGGTGGCACCACTCGATCCCACCACTGTCAAAGTACTAATAAAACGTCCTTTTTTTCTCCTTCTGCAGAAAGACAGCAATGCCTCGCCTTTCATCTCAACACCCACGGGTCACTCGGGCTTCACACCTCAAAAACTCGGCAAGGCTACGCCACGAGCTCTCAAACCGCCCAAACCACCCGAGAAACCATTGATGCCGTACATGCGGTATCAGCGAAAAGTATGGGACTTGGTCAAAGCGCAAAACCCCGAGTTGAAACTTTGGGAAATTGGAAAAATCATCGGGCAAATGTGGCGCGATCTGCCCGAAGAGGAAAAGTCGGAATTCGTGGAAGAGTACGAGTCGGAAAAGGTGAAACGATTTTGAGCGCAGCGTTTCACCCGATTAATTTTGTCGTTTTCCTCGTCATTCTTTACAGTTGGACTATGAGAGGAATCTAAAGAACTATCACAATTCTCCCGCCTATTTAGCGTACATGGCTGCCAAAGCTAGGGGAGCCACAGGTGTGCCCTTTTCACCTTTTTTGTAAACCAAAAATCAATGTTTCAACTCCTTTGTCTTTAAAGCCCAACAGGAGAACGCCAACACCGTCGTGGAAAAAAACGTCATCAAACCTGAGAGACGAATATTCATCGAACCGGCCGAAGACGAAGACGGTAATTTGACTGTTTGGTGCCTTCACACAGTTTTTTTTTAAACGCTTCTTTTTTTTCAGATGTGGACGACAGTTATTCCGTTAAATTGGTGGCCTACGCACGATATTTAAGAAATCAAAGATTGATTAACGAAATATTTTCGGATTCGGTTGTGCCTGACGTGCGTTCCGTGGTGACGACGGCTCGAATGCAAGTGTTGAATCGTCAGGTTGAGTCGCTTACTATGCATCAGGTTGGGAGGAGAGTGAAAAAATAAATTCAAAGGTTCTTGATGATGACGTTTGGTGGTTGTTTTTGTAGAAAAAACTAGAGGCAGAGCTGCAGGCTACGGAGGAGAAATTCGAGGCGACCAAACGGAAATTTGCTGAGGCTAGCGAGGCTTTTCAAGTGGAACTTAAAAAAGTAAAATTGTTTGAACTTTTTTTGTTGGATTGTTTGTTGAATTTTTCTTTCATTGTTTCGTCAAGCATTGTAATCGCGTTGTGGACGACGACATGTGTCAAAAAATGGTCGAACGTCAATACGAGCTGTTGAAAAAGGAGAGAGCCCAGCGAGCCGCTGCTGCTGCAGCCGCCGCTCAACAACAACAACAAAATCAAACGGCGCCACTCGTGATGACCCCCGGCGGCAGTGTTCTTCCCGTTCAGACACCGGGCGTTCCGCCGCAACTGCAGGCTCAACCCCAGGTACCTCAACTTCAACAACAGCTACAACAGGGGCCGGGCACCCCTCAGCCGCCTTTAGCTCAACAACACCAGCCGCAACAAATGTCGCCCTCAATTCCGCCACCTCTACAGGCTCCATCAGCCGAACCAGCAATTCAGACCGATGAAACGACCAACATGGACGTTGATGACAGTTCGTACGACGCTCCGCAACCTCAGGTACCCCATTTTTTTTTATCACACCACGTTTCAAATACGAGTTTATTCAACTGTACTAATTGATCGTTAGGTCGATTCATGTCAAACTGATATGAAAATGGATGTCAAACCGGAGTACGAGGAGGCTAGTTCTTCCTCCGGTAAGCCCTTGTAGTCCCCCCCCCTCACTGGACGTTAGATTTTATTTATTCTTTGCAAAAGGAGGTGGCCTCGACGGCGAGGACATGCAATTGCAGGCCCCGGCAGCACCGCACCAGCCTTAAAGCGTTTGAAACGACCGTTTGATTTCAATTGTTTCACTATGACACTTCAGGTTAACTGCCATAGTATTAATCTTTTTTTATTCTATTTTACGCTCATAGCTTTTAATTTTGAAGGTGTGTGTTGTCTTGAAGCAACCCCCTCCCCCTTGAATCCTTATTTTCATTTGAATAAATATGTATTTAAAACTTAAGTTTACCTGGGGCAATCATAGTGGCGTTTCTTCAAATTTCTTGTCTTTTAAATCGCAAATGGGACCTGAGGGGATCAAGAGTTAGACAGTGAGGCGTAAAAAGCATGAAATTCTATCAATAAATGCAAGTTTTTTTTAAAGCAATAAATTTAACCTCATGCACCGCGAGATTTCTTAAATAGTCAGCCTCGAAATTATAAGAGCGTTTGTAGACAGGTTTGACCAGTCAGGGACTGTGTTCAACGATAAATAATTTTCCCGCGTTAAAGCTCTCATTGGAATCATGTCTGTAGCGCCGAAAATCGCGCCTGAAAAAAACAACAAAAAACAGGGTCAGAGAGGAAAATATTGAAACGGCTGTCATTAAGGTACCTCCGAGCCACGACGTGTAATTATCCTTCGACGGAGGGGAATGAAATTTTATTTCACTGATGGCCGATTTCGTTTTGTACGGGGAGGATTTCAAAGTGTCGCGAATTTCATCGATGAGTCTCGCCTTAAACCCCGGGAGCATGGCGGAGCCACCCATGACGAGTATATTTTCGGCTAGGGTTTTTCTCGTGTCGATCGAGCACTAAAGTGTTGGTGGGGGGTGGGTGGGTGGGTTAATTATCGAAATTTGTTGTTAAAGTCACAAAAACACGAACCTTTAAAATTGAGTCGAGTATAATGTTGGGCAGTGAAGACTCGTCGTTGTCTTTCTCAAAAAGAACTTCGCACGACGCTTCGCGAACCCAACCGGGAACTTTAACGATTCGATCACCGCCCAAACGGTAGTCGACAGGAGGGGGTTGCGGCGGCGTGACGCCGTCTTCAATCTGTCGCCCACGGGCCAGTGTTGTGGTAAAACAGGCGCGAACTTTAATGTCCTCGATGACGGCATCGGAAAGGGATTCGATGTCTTGAGCCGCTTCGCACGAATCCGGCGCGTTTTTCACTTCTTTGTGGGCTTTAATTAAATTATCCTTTAACCTCCTTAAAACGTGGAATACAGGATTTGAAAAAAAAATGCGAAGCAGAGCGATTTAATACAAAAACCGCTAACCTCTCAATCGCCTGACCCGCCAGTGGTTGAGCCTCCCAGGCGGACAAAACAGGAACGCCCTCATAAATGGGAATCACCTGCGTTTCTTGATAACCAACGTCAACGACGAGCGCCGAACGAATACCGAGGGCACAGACAGCCACTAGATGAGAGGGGACGAACAAAATTGAAGCGACCTGAAATCGATAATAATGGGTAGGCGGGGGGGGGGACGTTTTAGAATGATCGTCGGAGTCCAAAAATGTCCGAGCAAATTACTTCGTAGTGCCGGAAGAGTACGCTGGCCAGTGTGTCACGAAATAACGTGGGGCATAGAAGGGACTCGATAATGACCACATTGCGATCTTTGGGGCTCACTAGGACGTGCCTGAAAATAAAAATAAAAATCGTAAAATCCAATTTTTAATCATCCTGGTAAGGTGAATTGAATTTGATGGGGCACTAGCTGAATATTCAGGCGCTACAGAAGAACCCCCACTCCCTCACACCTACAGGAGAGAAGCTGGTCGGATCCTTTTTCGGACCGATCTGTCAACTCGACACTCAGTGGCGTATACGAAGGATACCGATTATGGCTGGAAGCCGACCGGGGGCTACATCATGATTTCCAATAAGGCATGTCTCCGCTTTTGCGACTGTGCGTTCGAAAGCCACATGCTTATAGGCGCAAGCAGCGTTAGACGAGTGCATGCGCCCCGCATACGACTAAAAGTCGAAATGAGGCGCAAAATGTACAGAAAAGGGAATGAAAGACCTCTGGATTTTTGTTCAACACTCCGAGCGAACTTCGGCATTATTCCAGAGCAAAATAGGGGGGGGGGGGTGTCATTGCTGATTCGAGGGCCCACGGGGTATTGTGGGACCAGAATAATGAAAATAAAGAAGCGTAATGGCGAATTTAATTTATGCTGGTGTGGAGTCCCCGAAGCTTGGATAATTATAAACCAATATCGTATGGATTAGTCACCCAAAGAAGCAATTTTGCGCGTTTTGCCGGATTGAAAAAAAAAGGAAAAAAGAAATTTCACGTAAGGAATTAGGCTCATTCAAGTAAACAATTCCGTAGGCTTGACTCTTTTAAAAAAATCAATTTCTTGGATTTAGCTCTGTCGAACCCCAAACTTCTACACCTGGCAGGCACCTTTACAAACCAAATTCACAGGTTTCCCTGGTCCAAAAACAAAAGTTCGTTGGGTTGTTACGCCTTCGATGCGATTGTTCGGCCAAAAAAAATGGTTTCTAATCAGCCAATGCCGAAAATTGGTTTCTAATTAACCAAACCCCCGAAATTGTTATTTGAAAGAAAGCCAGCCTCCTCGAAATTGGTTTTCAATCAGCCACCTCCATGAAATGTGAATGTTGAAGAATCCCGTCAAATTGGCCTGTTGAGTTGGGAAGGTTAAACCCCGAAATTGGGTTTGAATGGGCGGGCCTACCTTGCGAATTTTTTTTGTTTAATACGCCAGATCCGCGAAATTGCTCCTAAAAGTGAGTCAACACTCTGTGTATTTAGATTTTAAGCCCTGTCCACACGTTCAAACTCACTTCTGTAAACGAGTTTGAATCAGCAGGTTTGTGCTTTATTATAATGCTGGGGCAAACCCGTTTGTACCAGTAAGTGCGAAGAAAAATGTGAACGCGTGAATGGGGCTTTGGGCCCAAAAAAAAAAAAAAAAAACGCGAAAGTTACTTCTGCAAGTGTCAAATCCTCGTAACTAGGGCTCAAAGGGGTAAAATCCGCGGGTTTAGCCGTCGACGAAACCAGAAAGTAGGTAATCAGGAAGAGGAAGAAGGCTGGGCCACGGAGAGAATATTCGGGCCATGGAGAGAATATTCGGGCCATGGAGAGAATATTCGGGCCCTGGGGCGGAACTCAACGGAGCAAGACCCCCCCCCCCGCTCCACGACAATTATTTTAGTATCTCCCTACATTGCCAAATATCTTACACCCAAAAAAGCCCAACCACAGCAAACCTTCAAATCTCAGGAATAGCTCCATCAGGTGAGCAGAATCTGAATTTCAACTTTGCCCAACGTTACACCCCCGGCAACACGCCGAAATTTGAGTGGATTTTTAAATATCTTGTTTTTGGGGGGGGGGGGTTTACCACGCCATCGCTTTTGATAATTTTTTAAAATATGTATATGGTTCTCGCTCATTACTTGTGTTTTTAGAAGTCCTTAATCGGAATTTTAACCCCCCAAACCCTAACAAGAGACATTACAGCCTATAACTCGAAAAAACTGCAAACCCCCCCCCCCCGCATTTTGCTTGTTTTCAGCGTGCTATGCTATGCTATGCGTGAGCTTGTTTTCAGTGTGGTGTGCATCCAAAGTCGAAATTGACGTATAGTTAACATTATTTTTCCACGTTTTAAGATAAGCTGAATCTAAAAATCAAATTTTCTGCCCCCTACGCTACGGCAAGTATCAACATTTGTTGGCAAGTATCAACATGTACTAGGATTCACAATAAACCTCACTTTCCGGCACTTTTTAACGTGATTTCTCACTTATTGGCTGTTTTTAATCGCGTTTCCATTTTTTTAAGGTGTGCTGAATCCGAATGTCGTTTCTCACGTCATCCCCATCAGAGTTACATAAATGGTACGAATATCGAAAACATCCTCATAGATTCATTCTACTTTTTGGTGCGGCGACGTAGTGAAGGATGTATATCAGTAGGAAATCAATAGTTATATTGTCCTCAATAGTTGGAAATCAATAGTTATTTTATTAATAATAAAATCGTGAAGAGGACAATATAACTAATGATTTCCTACTGATCCTCATAGATGTAAATGTCTTCATTTTCAAAAGATATTTTTTACATGTATTTCTGTCCGTTTCTACCCGTATTACTGGAGTGCTGAATCAGAAGCTGAATCAGAATTTATTCTCAAAACTCTAACTACCGCCAATTAACTCCATGCTAGTGAAGTTCAGTTGATTCTTAACCAAAGAAAGCAGTAGCAACAGTGAAAAACGACATAATAGTAGCTAATAATCACAAAGAGTTATTGAGCCGTATGAATAAAAAAGAGCATGACCTTACCCTTGCATTTTTTTAAGCGTATGACCATCAATTATGAATAAAAATCGCCATTTTCATTCATAAACAGATGAGCATAATTGAAGTATAAGGTCATGCTCTTTTTTATTCATGTGGCTCATTGCCTTCCCACACGACTTCTTTTAGTGCATTTCATTCTGAAAATGCACTATTGGTCTCGTCGTGATGGTGGCAAAAATGGGTTTTTTCATGTTTCAGAACCTCTAGAACACGAATTCAGTGGTCTCCAGAATTCATTATCTCTCTATATACAGGATGTACAAAAAGCGACTGGACAGAGAAAAACCAGTGAAGAGGCAACTCATTTCTGATCGAAATCACTATTTGCACTTTTCCGAAATTCCGCTTTGTTTCCGAGTTATCCGCCATTTTATGTTTTTTTCAGAAACAGCCTGTTGCACACGCAATAATTCAACACACACAAAAAACAGATTTCACAGTCAAAATCTGGTAAATTACCAGATTCGTAACCAGAAGTTACCAGATTCGTTTATGACTGTGATAGACGTGTTCTACACGAAAAATTTTTTTAGAGGTTTTTTGACAAGAATTCGTTTCCCCGAAGATGGTTTCTTTGTAAACCGAAAACCGGTTAGGAATAATAAAAAAGAAAACGCGTGGGAAGACAATATCTCTTTGTGATTATCATCTGCATAAATCCCACAATATCCACGCCATAAGCCGGAAATATAGTAGCATTCATGAAGTAACACTCGAGACCTGGAAGGTAACAGGTGTTTGATGGGCAGCAGCTTCTATGGGGAAGTGAGGCCATGTTGTTGCTCTCTTTGAAGGACGATTTTACGCAATTCTCGTACCTTAACTTCACATAGTCACTTCCATTATAAAGCAATTATGTACGTCTCCTCTACTTCAGCTGCCAACAAGCACCTTCGTCATAGATTTGGCGTCTGTGAGGAGTTCTGGGTCGTTGAACTCTTTCATCATGGTCCCGGTTCTTCGTCTAGGTCTTAAGACAACCTGTCCCTGATGTTGGCTCAGTATAACATCTCCTACATCTTCATCTACAGCAGCGGTTGGGTGGTACAATGGTGTTAATTAGGGGTTGCTAAGAGTTTTGGTAACAAATTCTGATTCAGCTCACCAGAAACATCGGAAGTAACAGCCAGAAAAACTGACTGAACGGTGAAATCGCGAAGTATAATGACAAAGTTTAAATTTTTCGAGGTTTTTGGTATTTGTTGACATAATTATGTCAAGGTGATAAGGTCTTGAAAACGTCATTCGATTCCAAGGTAAATATTGATTCGATTCAGCTCACCGTACAAAAAAAAAAAAAAAACGGACACTTACAAAACACACACACAAAACGGAACCTTGACAAAAATAGCAAAAAAGTGAAAAGCACGTTAAAAAGAGCTGAAATGTGAGGTTTTTGCGTATATTAGAATTTTTTGTTTTTAATACGACGTTTAGCGTGGGGGGCCAGAACTTTTATATTCGGATTCGGATTACTGAAATCGTGGGAAACTAATGTGAACTATTTCAATCTCGGCTTTGATTGCACCTCACATGGAAAAAATAACAGAAATCGTTTTTTGTTTGTTTTTTTTTTTTTAGATTTTTCTATTTTTAGGCTGTAGCGTCTCTCCTGTGGTGTCGGGGGGTTGAAATTTAGATTCAGGACATCTCAAAACATGAGGAATGTGAGGGAACCACGTTTCGAAGAGTTTCACCAATGTAAGATTTGTTACAGCTGCATGGTATTTCGTAGACACCTGGGTTTTCGAGTTTTCTTTCATCTTTGACATTTCTGAGGAAGCGATTTATTTTTCTTGATGGTTTTGAATGTTGATCTGATTTTGTACTTGTTGAGGATTCTTCCTAATTTTGTTTGAAGTCCCTTCGACGAATGGTAGCACCACATTCCCTTTGATTTCTTGAGTTTTTTCTTGGTATTTTGGTTTTTTTGTATTTTCACCTGAAGAATGTTTTTTTCTTGATTTCTTCATCGCTTTCATGAATACTTTCTTCGCGTATCCATTTTTTGTAGAACTTCTTGTAAGTGTTTTATTTCTTCTTCAAGGTGTTGAGCGAATTTGCGTGTAGATAGCTATCAGTGTGAGTAGGGTTTTTGTAGGCGCTGTGCCCTAAGAATCCGTCTTCTTTTCTTCTTATTAGGACGTCAAGAAAAAGAAGTCTTTCATTTTCTATTTCCATGGTGAATTTGATATTTTCAAGTTGATTATTCAAGTGGTCCATAAAGGTGTTTAAATATTACGAAGGTGTCGTCTGCGTAGCGCAGCCATAGACTTGGTTTAATTGTTGCCGTATCTATTGCTTTCTCTTCGAAATTTTCCATGTACAGATTTGCAATTACTGGTGACAGTAATTTTTGTCGATAGCATTGTCCTTGAAAACTGAAGTATGAATTCCGTTATATCTGCCAGGTCTTCCGGTAGAAGAATTCGGACGTTATCTGTGACTTCTTCGATTGGGATTTTTGTGAAGAGGGAGACAACGTCAAAGCTATCGGGAAGATAATATGTTGGAGAGGTTTTGATATTTTGTATTTTCTTTACAAAATCCGTTGAGTTTATCACGAAGGAGCTGGTTTTTCCGACGTAATTCTGAAGTTTTATTGCTATGAATCTTGCTGTTTTTTGTGTCGAAGAGCGTATTTTATTCACGATTGAACGAAGTGGAGCATCTTTCTTGTGAATTTTTGGAACACCGTAGATTTTTGGGGCTACGGGATTCGATTCCTTAAGGCTGTTTTTTTCTTCGTTATTTTGTGTGAAGGAGTTTTTAATATTTTCGAAAAGTTTTCTTTGAGTTTTGCTGGTTAAGTCTTTAGTTTTGTGCCAGGTGAATGTACGTCCAAAATGCGTCAAAATTAGCCATATTGACCATAGTCCGATTCCTAATTCTTTCCGAGATATATGTATAGGGAATAAGCACTTTTGTAATGAGCCGCGTTTTTATGGATAAAATCGCTTAATTAATGAATTAATTAATTAAACTGATGTTATCCGGACGACGATGGAAGGGCATAGCCCAACACGATTCGAGTTTCGGGAAAAAATGGCACCCCGGCGGGATTTGAACCTGCAACCTCTGGATTACCAGTCCAGCACGCTGGCAATTGCGCCACGGAGACGCCTTTGGGAGTCGTACTCCGAGGGATAAGCTAAGCCGAACCGTGAAACTCGAATCGTGTTGGGCTATGCCCTTCCATCGTCGTCCGGATAACATCAGTTTAATAATTTATTAATTAAAAATACCGGCGACAGAATTATTCATCACATCCATCTAACAAAATCTAGATATGATAAAATTCGGCGTGGTTTACCGATCAGGAGAAACGCCTAGAGTTTCGAGAAACAATGGGCCTGGGTGGGGTTCGGCTTAGCTTATCCCTCGGACAAACGTAGACAAAACAAAACAAACGTAGAATGCGGTCGAAATAAATAAAAATACCCCACTCATCAATGAAACCAGGTGATATACAGGGTGGAAGGGGATAAGTGTGACAAAAATTTTTGGGTGATAGTAGGCCTCATTTGCGACCGAAATTACCATATACACCATGGTCCGAAAATCAATACCCTTCGAGATATGATTTTTCTAACGATTTTTAAGGCTTACATCATATTTTTAAACTAACGGTGAGAAACTCGCATTCAATTTGAATTTTTGAAACTTTTGGTGATGGATTCGGAAAGATCACACTATTTTCTGTCACGATTAGCCATTTTCGATAGACGTTAACTATTTTACGTGCCCTTAAATGCGTCTCAAAGTCGTGCAAATCGGAGAATTAATTTTTTTCAAAAAAAGTCAGTCCCCGTTTGTCCACACTAAATCTGAGTGAACGGACAACCCGTGATTCAGAAAAACATCTTCAAAGTGTCCTTTACAAAAATAGTCGTAAGCGTTTTCTTAGTTGTTTGGAGATTTTTCGTCAGAAATGACGATTTCTTAGAAAAAATAATGATTTTTCTCTTCAAAATCGCTTGTTTTGACCTGAAAAATTTGAACAAGTTTTGTGATTTTAACGTGATAAAAAGCACTAAAACCTAATCCAAAGCAATACGTTGAATCAAACTGCTTATGCCCGCCTACCAAAGTAATGAAAAATGTCGCTCCGGCAGCTGGGGTGTCGGACTGTCGGATAGAGTACATTTCACGAAATACGAATTTCGTTAATTCAACTAAATTTGCGATTATTCAGCAAGAATGGCTATAAAAATGTAGAGTAACAACGTGAAATGTTAATTAATTGCGAATAATAGCTAAATAACTAAAAACGTCGAAACTTGTAGTAGTGTAATGCACTTAACCCGACAGCAAGCGGCCGGAGCGACATTTTTTGTTACTTTGGTAGACGGGCATAATCAGTTTGATTCACCGTATAGCTTTGGATTAGGTTTTAGTGCTTTTTATCACGTTAAAATCACAAAACTTGTTCAAATTTTTCAGGTCAAAACAAGCGACTTTGAAGAGAAAAATCATTATTTTTTCTAAGAAATCGTCATTTCTGATGAAAAATTTCCAAACAACTAAGAAAACGCTTATGTCTATTTTTGTAAAGGACACTTTGAAGATGTTTTTCTGAATCACGGGTTGTCCGTTCACTCAGATTTAGTGTGGACAAACGGGAACTGACATTTTTTGAAAAAAATTAATTCCCCGATTTGCACGATTTTGAGCCCCATTTAAGGGCACATAAAATAGTTAACGTCGATCGAAAATGGCTAATCCTGACAGAACATAGTGTACTCTTTCCGAATCCATCACCAAAAGTTGCAAAAATTTAAATAAAATGCGAGTTTCTCGCCGTTAGTTTAAAAAAATGATGTAAGCCTTAAAAATCGTTCGAAAAATCATATCTCGAAGGGTTTTGATTTTCGGACCATGGTGTATATGGTAATTTCGGTCGCAAATGAGGCCTACTATCACCCAAAAATTTGTGTCACACTTATCCCCTTCCACCCTGTATAAATCGTGTAAGGGACAAAATATGGCGCCGATTTGCGTGTTTCCGTACTCGTGGTTTATAGTGCCTTAGCTTCAGTAGATGTCATGACATAAATGTCTCCGTGTGTACAGGGCTTTAGTGTTGTTTAATTCATTTTCGATCGTACGCGCTGAGGAAATCAGCTGCAAACTCAAAATTATGTTCATGTTTACAATCGTTGCCCAGAATTTGAAAGAGGTAAGATTTCTCTTCAACAGGTGCTTTCCGGGATGACATTTTTTGAGAAAAGTTGGAGCATAATGTTTATTCCAACCCCTTACCTACAATATTTCCCAAGTTTATTTATTTATACTTTTAAAAAACGCAGCACTCATCCCCGTATAATTGACCATAAGAATTTTAACTTCTTATAATACACGCAAAAAATCGTAGCCGTAGGAGCCCAAGTTGTCGGCCTTCCCTTGTTGGTGTGCGTCATCAACGAACCGGTTACGGCTGTTCTCCATCTTCAGTACCTGATTTCACAACGTCATTTTCAGTTGTGAAATCAGACGCTGAAGATGGTGAACAGCCGAAACAGGTCAGTCGATGACGCAACCCGAGGAAAGGCTGACAACGTACGGCTACGATTTTTCGCTTGCAATACCTGCTGAACCTCGTAGTTTAAGCTCTTTTACTAACAATATCAATTATTATAATTTATAAATTGTTATGAAAGTTGAAATATTAAAAATAAAAAAAAACCGGCCCCCTTCCCGAAAAATGAGCACAATACGTCCGTCCATTCGATCACTCCTATCGCCAGTCAGTAATTAGGCCACATGCTGCGTTTTTCATAGTATGAATACGGAAAATTGAGAACAATTGTAGGTAAAGGGTTGGGGTGAACATCTCACTCTAACGATGCTACTCCCGTGACGGACTTGATCCGTGTGGGATTCGTTTCCCCAACGGGCGCCGGGGGGGCCATCGGGCCGGCCCCCTGCCTGATGGTTGGATCGGAATAAGGCCACCGTGTGCGGTCGGGAGTCGGTTATCGGACACACCCTTTGGACATGGGGGCCGAATACGACCACATGGACAAACAGCGGGTTAGGGGCTGTTCTGAGTCGGGGACAGAAGTGGGTGGCGTCTCCTACCTCCTCCAGCTATTCCCCGCCCCCCAAGACAAGGTGTTTGGTCCTTACCTTAGGTCTGCATGGCATAGGGGCAAGGTGTGCTTTTAAACGGACCCTCAGGGCACCGCCCGATCCCCTGGTGTAGTAGGCTTACCGCACGCCTCAGCGCTTACGGCATGCAGTGCTCTGCCGGCGGTGGACATATATTATCCTGGCTTCTGGATGGACCTTGAAGGGCTCACCCAGAAGTTTATATGAAGAACTCAGAGGGGGCTTAGAGAACCTTCCATGAACGCCACAGTCACCTCCGGCTGCTCTGTCCATGGACACCACCGAAATCACACACGACATTGATGGGACCAGGGACGTACCTGTGGAGGGCAGTTCTAAGGAGGAGGGGAGTTTTTAAAAAACATACCATCGGCGGGCAGTTCTAAAGGCCACACCTCGGTGCAGGGGCTTTCGAGTGCAACGCACTCGGCAAGCGCTAGTTCGTCACCCTTGACACTCACGTGCTCAAGGGTCCCAGTTAGCGATTAATTTTTATCGCTTCTAAGAAGCGACGACCTCTAACCTTGATTAAGAGGAGAGAACCATCTTCGCATGATCAGCATTTTCGGGCTTCACTCGCCTGATATGTTCCGGCCAGCGAGACTCTAGCTGAGGACTTCTTCAACCTCATACGGTGAGGGGGACTCTAGACTCGATCAACCGATCCAAGAGTGCCACAATAATCCACATAGGATTCCGTGCCTGGGGCGTGTGTCATGCCCCTGCGCTTGGATAGTGAAGGTTTAGAAAAAAACAAAAAGCGATGGTACTGTGCGCCAAGTTTTCTCAAAAAATGTCATTTAGGAAAGCAACTGTTGAGCAGCGGCGTAGGTACGGGAGGATATAGGGGATAGATCCCCCCCCCCAGAGATACAAGTATACGAACGAAGGGACACGAGTACCAACGATCTAAAGAACGCCATAAAATCTCCAAAAATGAGAGTTACTCGTTGAAGTTAGATTTTGCAGATTTTCTCGACTTCAAGCAGACCGAAAAGGTTCGCGTGCTTCCAGCTGCTTCCTTGGACTTCAGTCCCCACGCAGTAGCTTACCGAGGTAGGGGGAACCGTCCCGGATCAGACGGGGCCCCCGAAAAGCTTAAATACGGATGAATGAGGATTTTTAGGTTATCCATGGATGTAGGTGTGTGAAGAGGTCGGACGGTTGGGCAGCGATTTGGCTACTTTCTACGAATTTCATTTTATCCGACCTGATGGAGAACATAACGTTGCAAGTGATATCAGCAAAGACTGCGAGCTAATTATTCGATTGAGCCCCCGAAAGCGCTGATCTGGTGGCTCAAATTGAGAAAGTTCGCGCTATCTTGAGGAAAATTCACGGCTAAAAAGAGAAAATACACCGTGTCCCCAGTTTCATTAGGTCCTTAATCCCAGTAAAATGCTGATCGGAAATTTGACGTGGCAAAAATTGAAAAAACCGCAAAAATTCGTGACTATAACTACGAAAAAGCGCTGATTCGTGGTCTCGCAATTTAACTCCCAGACTAAAATTGAGAAAAAATTGCTGATTCACGGTGCATGGTTGCCATTCTACGAATAAATTGTGGAAATCAACGCAAAAGTGTTGTGTTTGGACCAACCCCGCGGTTAAAATTAAGATAACACGCTATAATATTGACCAAAAAAAGACGCTTTCAAGTAAAAATTTGGCAAAAAAAGCAAATTCACAACTGAAATCGCTAATTTGCAATTTGCGGGTATAAAGTCGAGGAAAAACGTTAATGCGCGGATACAAATGAAGAAAATCAACTAGAAAAAATCACTAATTGGCGCGGCTACGATTAAGAAAAACCTAATTTTCGGTTCATATTGAGAAGAAGTGATGATTCCATGCAAAAATGGAAAAAATTGCTAATTTGCAGCTTAAATAGAGGAAAACGCCAATTCTAGGCAAAAATTGAGAAAATTCGGTAACGCACGGGTTGGAAACGCTGCTAAAATTGAGGAGAATCAATGATTCTCGGATTTGCGGTGAAATTTCTAATTTAAATACGCGCCTTCTGAAGGCAACTTTGTGGCTAAAATTCAGAAAAACTGGAAATTCATGCACGGCTATAGGTAAAAACAACGCTGATTCACGGGCTAGAACTAAGAAGAAGCAATAATCTAAACATAAAATTGCTAATACGGTGCTAAAATGTGAAAAAACCGCTAATTAGCGGGTAATATTTAGAAAATAGAGAGATAACGCTATTCACATTTCAACCAACGAAATGTTTACTACCTTAGCAACGCGTACACAAAAATCAACTTTAGCGTTTACGGAACTGGTTGCAAAATCTCTCTAATAAATAATTAGTCTGGCCAAAATTAAGAGATTTTAAAGGTTATTTTGAGACTAAATTGAGAAAAAGTGATAATTCACGGCGAAAAATGGAATAAAACCGCCAATTTACAGCTGAAATTGCCTAAAACGCAAATTCACTAAAATTGAGAAAAATTCTAATTTGCGTCAAAACTGAATTATACGCCATTCACGGCTTCTGAAGGCAATTTCTGAGTTTTCTAAAGGCAACTTCTGAGGCAAAATTGAGAAAAAGCGCCAATTTATGGTAATGGGTGAAAAATCGCGGGTATAACTGAGAAAAATCGCGGGTAAAACTGAGAAAAATCGCGCATGGTGAACCAAAAAAACCCTAATTTGTGAAAAGTCCTCTATTTCGAGGCTAATATTGAGAAAAGCACTTAAGAAAAACGCTGTTTAGCTAAAAACTGAAAAAAGCACTAAACCCCTGCTAAAAAACTGGAAAAATCGCTAATTTGCTGCTAAAATTGAGGAAAACGGCAAAACTCGTGGAAAATTAAGAAACATCATTAAGAAAAACTCTGCTTTGCTGCTAAAGTTGAGAAAATGCGCAAATTCATGGCTAAGGGTGGAGGGGTCAAAACCGCTAATCCACGGCTGAAATTAAGAAGAACGATACACGCGGACAAAATTGAGAAAAGTTGACAAAAAGCAATCATTCATGGCTTAAATTGAGAAATTCGCAGCTTAAACGAGTCATAAGCGCTAATTGGCGGTTAGAAAAGGTGAAATAGCGGTAATTCGTGGCTAAAATAAGGAAAAGGCTATAGGTAAAATTATATTTCTTGTTTATGCAGAGAATTAGGGCGAAATCACCCCCTGCCCTCCCTCTAACGAGATTTCAATCTGATCCCCCCCCCCCTAGGACAAATTCCTACTTACGCCACTGCTGTTGAGGAGAGCTGACTTCAAATTCTGGGCTACTATGATAAACTTGAACATAATGTTGAGTTTGCGAATTTGAATTAAACAACACGAATTATAAAGGAAAAAAGTCTGCCCTTTCCAATGGTGGTATTGAATTTGACGTGAGAGCTCTGGTTGCCAAGCTAAGAGCGTTTTTACGTGCTTATTCCCTAAATATTTCGGAAACTATTAGGAACCGGACTATGGTCCGACTCATTTTGGACGTACATTGACATCCATTTTTAAAACACCTTGTATAAGAATTCATTATTCCTATATTAAAGGTAAATCGGGTTGAATGCAACAAAAAATACGCCCCAAATGTACCAAATACGCCTAATAGAAGGGGGCGTAGTCCAGGCTCCCCTCCAAAAAAAGACAGAAAAACAAGTATGTATCCCCTCTTTCACTAGATAAACGATTAAAGCAAACAAATTATGGCAAGGTAGGCATGAATGAAATGCCGCTGAAATGGTAAATTTCAACTCATTGTCAGACCGGTAGGGACACGCGCTCCTTCGTTTAAGCCGGGCAAGGTCACCACCGTGATCAAACTAATTGACTTCTATTTACGCTTGAATGCCATGACGCGCTTTTCAAAAAAGGAAGAAAACGTACACTTTTTTTCGATTACGAAAGGCTCAGTAATATACGAGACCTGAACAATAACGGCTTATCTCATCGCACTGTGCGTACAAACATCAGTTGACATTGCGGTTGGGGCCAGACGAGGGAAGAATCATAAAAAAAAATGAGAGCTTATCAGGTAATTAAGACGATTAATACTCACTTAAAGTAAAGTTTGTGCACGAAATTAACCAGCAAAGCGTATAGGTCGGCCTCGTCCGTAAAATCGTACACAGGTCGGTCCTCGCCCGTCTTGGAGCATTTAGCCACTGTCGGTATGATGCACCGCGGGGAAAACTCTCCGACAAAGCCAAATCTGAGGGGTATAATCATTTCGAATTAAAGGAAATATTCAGTTTTGGGGGATTTTTGTCTCACTTGGTGTATTTGGAGCCAATATCTAGGACAACCGCGGATGTGTCCGTGCCTAAGCCTTCGTAGACTAAAGACATGACTCGTGAGTACGGCCCGGCCGTGAGGGATGGGGGCAAGTTACGGCGGTTATCTCTAAAATTTTAACGAAATTCACTCATTTCAAGTAAATAAATGGCTTAAAACTGGCGAATAATTAAAAAGACGAGGCTGACAAGCGACCAAGCAAGCGACTAATTGGTGGGCTTATCTTATCATAAACTGGTGTACTGGTGCGGTGAATCGATTCGCTCAAACACCTTCTTCTGTGGTGAGCAATGAGCACGGAGTTCAATTTTAATAAAAATTGAAAGGAAACTGTCTAAATACTGTCGTTGAAGCTTCTTGATTTGGAATTTCAAGTCACTCTACCGCTGAAAACACATGACTCATACAATCCACATCATTAATTTTGAAGGTTCCTGTCAGGGTCCTTGACTTCCTTGTTTACTGGTGTGTTGTGTTGTGATTTCATCGAAGTTACCGTTGTTCTGTGTGAAACACCCAGTTTTCGTGTCAATCTGTCAAATTCGTAAGTTTGCTGTCCTGTTCCTCTGATCCTCATCAACAAAGCTGACGTTGAAGACAATCTGGGCCCCGAAGAGGCTTCTTAGAAAAATGTTAGGGAAAGCCATCGTATCGCCCGTCGATGGGGATGACAGGCTCAATGCAGACGTTGTAAGTCGGTTATTTGGTTTAAATTTGACGCCCCTAGGCATATTTTTACATTTAAAGAATCTAAATAAGTTTTGTATTCACCCCCTTCCCTCCATCAGGCAGTTGCAACAGAGCCACCCGTATCGCCCCTACAGTTGGACTCCTCGTCGTCATCCGAGAATCCACAGCGTGAGGGTCGTAAACCCAAAAGAATTCTTCACTTTAGCGACGGCACACTCGAAGAGTTCAGTTCAGACGACGAAACGGATCAAGGGTCGGGAGAGGACCGTGTGACCAAAACAACTGCCAACGATTCACAGGTGGCCACTGTCAATCCAGCGGCACTTGACTGGATCTCGTGGATGATGTATCAGACGAGTTTTGCCGGTCAAAAAGCTTTGGCCGCTTGTGACTATCTGGGCGGTCATCTTGCCAATTTTTTCGGCATTCTATCGCCTAAGTACGAGTATGAAATCGAGCAGTACCAAAGGATGCTGGCTGAGGTGAGTAATTGGAGTCCTCGATGAATCCAAGGGCTTCTTTACACCCCCCCCCCCTTTGTATGTGTACACAGGAACGTGAGAGACAAAGTAAGGACGCTGAATATGGAGCTGGATGGGCAGAATCTCCCGGGAGTAAAGACGTTGTGTCTACCGAATTGAAAACGACAAATTTCGTCGCATAATAACCACAAAATCGTCAGAATTTTCACTTTTTAACTTAAAAATATTATTCCATTTATTTTCGATATTACTATTGTTTATCCTCGAAATTCGGGAGTTATTGCAAGTACACAAGTGGTTAGAACCACTTGTTTGCAGTAATTATGACGACAAAGCGTACTCTTGAGTACTAATCTTCTAATGAAGTATTTGAATATTTTGTACTATTAATTTATTAAAAATAGCCTTCTATTTTTCAAACAGCTTTGAGCCCAAATGACACTCCAGCTCCGTGTGGACTCCAGCTCTCATGAAAACTAGAAACCATCGCGATTCTTCTCCACAATCGTTAACTGCACATTCAGTGAGCCAAACATTATACTGCAACAGCCAGAGTCGCGGTCGTTTCTGTTCTGAAGCGAAAATCTCGTACTCCGCGTATTTTCTGATCAAAAATGACCCTTTCGTTGGTTACAATTGAAATTTTTGTGACCCTTTAAGCCCCTTTCACGTTAGGCTACTAGTGGGGCGCTACTATCAGGAAGTTACCAGTAGCTGCACCCAGTAGAGCAATGTGAGCACTCAGTAGCGGCTACTATTCAGTACCGAGCCACTAAAAGTGAAAATTTCCAACTTTAGTAGCTTGATGTCTGTAGTAGCTCATTTAAAAATGTCTAAAAAAGTGTTATTACAAGAAGCTAGGATTATTCAAATTGGGGTTCAGAAATAATTTACAGTCCGGGAGCCAACCGTATCAAAAATCCGGGTCATTTGATCATGTCTGGCACCTGCACATGTCGTTTTTTATGGTCTAGGATTGGGGTGGCCAACCCAGGGCCCGCTGAGCCATTCACAATGGCTCGCCCATATATGGTTCTACTGTGTGGTAAATTATCATTTTTAATGTTGGATTTCGGCGCCTGACGAAAAAGCGTTAATTCGCAGCGAAAATTGGGAAACAACACTCTCATCAGGTGAAACGCTAATTCACGGCCGGAGTCATGAAAAATGGCTATTTATGGGGTTACATTGAGAACATATTTTTGCTATTTCACAGAAATTAATTGAATAATTGGCAAGTCGCGGCTTCCGGAAACAAAACTTTGGAATTCGAATGTGTTTTAAGGTCATTTCAGGGATAAAATTTGAAAAATCAAGATCTAACGTCACTGTAGAACTTCGTGAAGATTAAAATTGGACTTTGAAATCGAATATTGGTGCAGAAATGGAGCCAAAATTTATGTGCGAAGTTTAGGCGAGGGTTGACTGGGAAGGGGTCGAGGAAACACCGCCTTAAGATGGAAAATTTCATTTTTACGCTAGTGATACACAAAGTGCAGAAAACCTCGAGATT
Source organism: Corythucha ciliata (assembly GCA_038030265.1). Taxonomy (NCBI): domain Eukaryota; kingdom Metazoa; phylum Arthropoda; class Insecta; order Hemiptera; family Tingidae; genus Corythucha; species Corythucha ciliata. The sequence goes on from CM075941.1 coordinate 11,265,336, forward strand.
TCAGTGGGTGCCTAATTTTGACAAATTGGATGAAATCAACACCACGTAGCGTTAAATTATGGCTCATTCTAATTTTTATCCGCGAATCAGCGCTTTTTCCACACCTTATTCGCAGATTAGTGCTTTTTCTCAGTTTAAAGCCGCGAATGAGCACTTTTTCTTAAATCTAAGCCGTGAATTGGATATTTTTCTCCATTTCAGTAGCGAATTAGCGTTTTCTTCATTTTAGCTGCGAATTAGTGGGTTTTGTTTCACTCTTTAGTCACGAATTAGCGCTTCTCCATAATTTTAGCCTTAAAGTTGCATTCACCAGAAGCGCCGCGAATTGGCATTCTCTCAATTTTAACCGCTAATTAGCGCTTTTCCCCAATATGACTGTGAATTAGCGTATTTTTCTCAATTTTATCTGGATGATTGAGTTTTTCTCTATTTTAGCCGCAAATTAGCGTTTTCATTTTAAACGCTCAATTTTCGTCACGAACTAGCGATTTTTCTCAATTTTTCCCGCGAGTGTGCGATGTTTCTTAATATTTGCCGCGAATTTAGCGGCTTTTTCCGCCCTTGGCTATTAGTTAGCACCTACTTTTCTAAATTTTGGTAAAGAAGAATCCTTCATCAAAGAGTCGCGATCGAATTGGCGTTTATCTTAATTTTAGTCGCGAATTAGCGGGTTTCTCTCATAATCGGCCCTTTTTATTAATTTTACCTGCGAATTAGCGCTTTTCTTTTTTACATTTTATTCACGAATTTAAGCACTGTTCCTCAATATCATCCTCAAATTATATTGATTTCTCTACATTTTTAATCGCGAATCATCCTTTTGTCTCAATTTGAGCCGTAAATTAGTGGTTTTTTCACATTTTAGTCTGTAATTAGCGATTTTTCCCAATTATGTGTTTTCCCAATTATATCCCGCGGATCAGTTTTTTTTTTTTTTTTTTTTTTTAAACAAATGTTTGCTATGAAGTGAGCTAGAGTGCTATCGCGGAATATAGAGCTGTTCTTGACCAAGTCCGCGTTTAGAATTGGCCTAGGTAAATCGCTAACTCACAAATATAAATGAGAAAACGCACTAATTAGCGTTCGTTAAAAAAGTGATAAACAAGCGCTTGATCACGTTCACGAGCACGATTCAGCATAAAAGTTGGTGCGAGCATCTTTCAACGCTCTTTCTTCCAGGTCGGATGGAATGAAAATCGTCGAAAGAAGCCAAATCCCCGTCCAACCGGATACCAAGACACCTTTCCACGTACTTTCAACCATGAACATAAAACCTAAAAATCCTAATTTTTCCATCTTCGAGCTATTCGGGGGCGCCGGTCCACCCAATACTCGCCACTACCTCGGTACGCTACTAAACCGATCTGCGGATGCGCAGGGAGCAAACCCCGAAAAATTTTGTAATTTATGGAGGTAAGCACGCGAAATTCACAGTTCCTAAAAGATCCAGATTCGCGAAATTTGGGGTTAGAAAGGGCTAAATCTCGCACTTGTAATGCAAGAATGCAACCCTAAAACCTCAATTTAGTGGCATTTTTTTTGTCACCTCTCCCCTTCCAACAGTAATTTTGCAGCAAATTTCTTCAGTAACTAACAATTTCTATAGGCCGTTTATCGATCCGAACTCGCAATTTCACAGATACCGGTGAATATTCAAAACCGGAAGTTTGCGGCTATTGCTCCCAGGGAAAATGCAATTCCGCGTCTAATTATCCTCCGAAATATTCAATTACGCCCCTGATGAGGCTCTTTAGGGCTAAGCTTGAAACTCACAATTTCGCGGCTGATTATTCACAGAAACTTTCAACATCGTTGTCCACGAGTATGTAGCCCTGAAACTTCTATTTCCTATTATGTATGAACCCCACGAAACTTGTTATTCATGGCTGCGTCCTCCCGCCGGCATTGAGTGGTTTTGTCGCGGGAAGGAGGCTTCGTAAATGTCGCCTGATGCATCAGTGTAACATTGATGTGAAAGATGAACGAACTGAATGAAATATATCCCCCTGCCTTCTCAGGGGCGATAATATAAGTATAAAGCTTATATTACCTTGTTACCAGGGTGGACAAATACACCTTGCCCCTCTCCCATTAAAATTCCTAGCCTTAATGTGTGCTACATACATGCCCTGGATTATTCCCCCTTCCGGTGTCCACCTAGTGCACACACCGATCAAAAATTATCGGACAGCATCCCTCCATTGACACTTTTGGACGCTCCCCACTTCTACGAATAATTCCCCTCCCCACGGATGACGTTTTGAGCTCCCCCCCCCCCAGCGTCAGGTGGACGCCGTCGGCGTCGCCCCCCTTGTGTAGACGCCCCTGATTCGCGGCTAAAATGGAGACAAATCACTAATTCACCGATGAAATTGAGAAGAAGTGATGAATTGTGGAAAAAAAACGATAATTCGCGGCTCCTGACCTGGGAGGCAATTTCACGGAGGCGTTGGTGAAAGATTAGCCCAGGGGCGCCAAATGTCCAAGGCCGGCACTGCAATGAGCTGTCCCAGGGCACATTTTTTGTGCAAACGGAAAACGCTATAATACTGTGGTGGAAGTTATTGAACAGGCCCAAGTGCGTTTTATTCAGAGCGTCTCGGCCTTTTGCTAAGGTCAAAGTGTTGTGCTCGGTTGGTGGGGGGGGGGGGCTGAATTCTTACAATTAGGTTTATGGCCCACGACCAAAAAATGTTGGCCGGCCCTCGTAGCACTCTCGTGTAACACACTCGTAGCTCAATTGCATTAGTTCACCAGCGTGAGAAACCTACCCCTGTCCATTCGGATACAGGAACTATGCCCTTCCACAGGTTACGATGGCGAGGGGAAAGCGTTGCGTGAAACCGTTTGAGCCTAGTGAAAAACGTAACTTTATTTATATACAACGACAACCTTTATCCCCCGACTATGTTCTATACTTAGCCTACGAAACAAAATTGTTTACCAACTAGAAATTCGTACTTTAAGAGCTCATTTTATAACAAAACATCGTGGTAAACTGCGAATTTCCTTAAAATAAAATAAAATGCATTGTTGAATGATTCGAAACATGAACTCACCGATGGGTAATTTTTGGTGTCATTAACTGACTAGAAGGAGAGAAAAAAAACGGTTTCTGCCGACTATTTCGATAGAAACGATGTTACGGATGTCATGGTTTGGCCAGATTATTCGAAGAAGTAAAACAACAAAAAAATCAAATTTTTTAGCCCCCCTCACACCCACTATGACCCAGACAACGTCGATGGCGAAAATGAAAAAGCTTCGTACAAATTGGCCCCCAGAGTGTTGATCGAGTCAACGAATAAATACTGGTGAATCAAAGGCACTTGAGTTTTTCTAGGGGCGCCCTTGGAAACCCCGTGAACGATTGGAATCAATTTGGCCAAAGGTATTTTGACGCTAGTAATGGCGAAGCTTTTGTTATTGTTCGTCGACTGTGAGCCACCGACGATGTCGTCTCCCTTCCTACCGCCGTTCGTCGTGCTCGGCAATTTAACGGTGACTTCGTCGTTCAGAGTGTAGTACTCGGCGATTTCATCGGTCAAGTTGGAAAATCCTCGCTTGACGCTCGACTCAGCGACGGCTTTAATTTCATCGCTGTCGAGAAGTTCGAGCGTTTCTCCCACGACTTTTTTAATCACGGCCGAACACTCACCGCTGGTTGTTTCCAGTGAATCGACCGAAGGAAGTAGATATTTCGACAGATTGTTCAACGGTCCAGACGGATCTTCGGATAGAGCAGCGGTAATACCCCAAAATTGAACTTCTAGATCACAGAGAGCCAGTTTCGACTTTAACGAAACGTCTTCCAAGAGAATTCTAGCCTGTTTCTCAACGACCGAGCACAACTCTTTGACGCCGTGATTCAAAAAATGTTGGCACAAATTTAAATAATTCTCTTGAGCCTCAGAAGGGAGGCAAGCGTCACTTTTAAGCGTCTCGCTCTTCTCTTTAAACATGTACCCACCCATGATGTTCATTTGAATTCTCAAGAGGAGTACCAGCATGAGACCGGCATACACAATCGACGTAATTTGAGCAAAAACAAAAATTTTTAGTTCGTCCCATAGTTTTACCTTGTCGCCTTCACCTTTGCGAATTTTTTCCAATATCTCCTCGACGTTGAAATAATGAAGGACGGCCTCTTTCAAAACGTCAGACAACGAAATAATCGTTTGATTGCAAGTTTTTTCGACGCTTCGAAAATTGTGCTCCTTTTTCGCCTTGTCGAAAAATGCTTTCGCCTCTTTCTCTTGCCACTCGAGGAATTTCCGTTGAGCATACCGCGACGCGAGAACGGAGCCACCGATGAGGACGCCCGTCACTAGGAATTTCCTACGGTGACGGTAGAGGAAGTCTTTCATTCGAGAGAACATTTTCGTCGTGGCCAAAAAGGGGACGAATGTGGTCGTGGGCCGGATTTTCAACGAGACAAATTGACTCTGAAACATAAAATAAAACGAAAATTAACTGTTGAAACGATCAAAAGGGCTGAAGTGAAATGACAGGATAAAAACAGCTAAAATCGCGGTCGACAGACAAGAAAAGTATCAATTTAGACACAATCAGAATTCAATTGCATTACGGCATTTTGGTACCTGCGAATGACCTGCCGCCGCCACCCTAGAAACTCTAAGCGTCGAATCTGAAAGTCTCTATCAAACCCCAGTTCCGCCGACGATTTTCGCTCTTCTATTACCTTATTTCGCGATTTTAGCTTCTTTAGAACCCGATTTCACAGATTTTTGCTATTTCAAACCCTAGTTTAGCGTTTTTCCACTTCTTCAAAAACCGAATCTCGTGCTTTAGCTCTTTTCAAAATCAGTTTCGCAGGTTTGACTAGTTCGAAAACAAATGTGGCTCTTTCAAAACCAAAATTCATGCATTTGGTTCATTGAAAACCCAAATTACGTCATTTCGGCACTTAAACCCCCCCCCCCCAGTTTTGCGCATTTCCGCTCCTCCAAAGCCTAATTTCCCGCATTTTTCTTCTTCAAAACACAATTTCACTGGAATCAGGGGAGCCCAGTCGTGGCCCGGGGGCGAGAATCTTTAAGCGGCCCATGCACGCACAATAAATATTGCGCAATATAGGAGTTGCTCAATAAAGTTGGGCGTGTGTGGGTAGCGGGGTTGCACAAAATTAAGGGTGCGCGCGGGACGGGACGGGAAATGAAAAGTCCCGTCCCGCATTTTTTGGCCCCTCGTCGCGTCTCGCGTCCCGTCCCGCACACTCAAGTTCCAGTCCTGCGCGGGATTTCCCGCATGTACCGCGGGACAAAAAAGTACATGATCAAATACCCCCCTTCTTCGCCAGGTGTTTTTGAAGAGTCGTTTTCGGGTGGTCTGATCAATGGTCATCGGGGAGGAGGGGGCAACCCTTGACCATTGGCGAATGCAGAAAATGGATTACGTGGAAGAGAATTTCAACAAAATGACAACATGGTCCCCCTCCTCATCGTCAGGGCGAGGGGAACCGCGAGATTTTCTTCGTGTTTTTGTTTTTTACTTGTAACTCGAAGGATACAGGTTCCACAGACAAATATTCCATGTAAATGTTAAAGAACGTTAAATTTAAGTTAAGTTAAGTTAACGCTCTTCAACTTGGAAATTAAATAAAAAATATTTGAACAGTTAATTTAGAAGGCTAAATTTACTGGCCAACAATTTTTTTCAGGCCCAATAGGTACCGAGATGCAGTGGCGTAGCGTAAGGGGGGCGGTGGGGCTTCACTTGAAAAGGGCATCAGTCGGCTGAAGCTTTTATTTATTTTTAACGTGAATATGTTAAAGAACCGAGCACAGTTGGGATAAATATAGAGTCCTTTTAAGCACCAACGGTACAAAACACTCCACATCTATAATTCAACTGCCCAGTGCCCATAGTTGTCAGGTGCTCCGTGAAAGAAATTGTGGCTTTAGGTCTACCAAGAGGCACCAAAACCGCACAAAATGGTCCATTGCAGACCAAGGCACCCCCAAGAGCTATCTATAACAGTATAACGGCTGCCAGTTAGTGGGAGGAGGCGTAAAAAATACAATGAAGTTGACCGAAAGCTGAGGCAAAACAGTCTAAGAACTGGACAGAGCGTGCCAGAAGCTGCTGTTGCACCCCACAACCGGTCAGTGTTCCACGCAAACACGCTCCGTCCCTCTACACGTCAAGTGTAAGCTGGAAGAATTTGACAGAGCCAACCTCGCGGGGTTGTGGTCTTTTGATTAACCGAAGGAGGAAAAAATGTTTTTATGGAGAGCCAAATCCGTAAAATTGTTTTTTATTGAGCCAAATAACCCGCAAAATTGGTATTTTGAGTATGCCAAGTTCCGCGAATTCTGTTGTTCGAAGATACTAACCCTCAAGATTGGTTTTTTGAACGATCAATTCTCGAAATAAGGGGTTTCAGGAGTTAAACCCGTGAAAGTGGTTTTTGGAAAAGCCGGACCCTCAAAGTTTGTGTTTTTCATGTAAGCCAAGCTCATGACTTTTTTTTTATACAGAGCCATACCCTCAAGATTGTTATTTTCAACGATTAAACCCCACGAAATCGGTTTCTTGAAGACCCATTCTCGTGAAGTTGGTTCACTCCGGAACATACCCCTCCCCCCATCTTTGATTGTGTACCTTCATCATATATTATTGGCTTAATTACTGCAAAACTAGCTCACAGGGACTATGAAACTGCTGATTTTGTCCCGAGAAACATTCCCACGCCAAGAATCTGTCAATCTGACACCACGCCGGTCTGTTTGTTCCAAAAAGCGTAGGTATGTTAAATAGGTCCTTCCCAGGTAAATCGATACGATGTTTGGGAGAACATTTCCCCGAGAACCCTGAAAGTTTCCCCTACCCCAAGCCCTGGATGAATTCCGATTGAGGCGAATATCCCGATACTCGCATTTTTTGACAGTGGGGGGGGGGGAGGAATCCACCATAACCACCACCCCGAGCATCAAAATGTCACGCTACGCCCCTGCCGAGATTCAGCCCTTTACAAACTTGCAGTTAAGCAAAATTTCCCAGGTTTTAAAATTACACTAAAATTATTGTTCGCATCGAATGGCGGGAACGGGCAAGGGAACAGGCACGGATCCAAAGTCGGCTCAAGGAGGGGGCCATGACCCCCACCCTACTCGCGCACTATACCAACACCACACCACACGAGGGACCCAAAATTGGAGTCCGTTTGATGCAAAATCCTGTGCCCCCCCCCCCAATCGTTGATTTCAAGATTGGAGTTGCTAGTTCAAGGCAAACATTTGCCTTTAAAACATGAATATACCACGAACTACAAAGTTTCATAGCCAAAACAGCGGTTTTTTCATGGTCCATGGTTGGAAAATGGTCCATTGCCTAGAAACCGACGAACTGAAAATTGGAAAATATTTTGTTCGTTACTTGACAAGCGTGTAGGCATCCCGCTTCAAAGTACGAACTCAGATAGCCATTATCAAGGCGCGAATCGTTAATTTAACTATTTTGTGGACGAAAATTGACAAGTTTTTAGACATTTTCAGGGCGGCGATAATCGTCAGCTTAGCCTTTTTTGGGGCACTTGAAGCCCATTTGGCTATTTTAGAGCGGGAAATCTTAAATTATCTCGTCTATACGAGATTCATGAAAATTTTACTCTCCGGGACGTTGGGAACGAAATGTTGTCAAAAACCACGATTTTGCCCCTTCCTCCCAGTGTAATGCGGCCATTCCTATCTTTCGTATCAGGATAATAGGTATAATGTTCTGGGATCTTGACTTCTATCAAAAATGATTTCATCGACGATCTCATTCTGTTCTCCTGGTCGTTGGGGAACCAAATGTTCTCAAAAACAACGATTTGTCCCGCGTTCCGTCCCGCAATCTATTTTCAAGTCCCGCGACCGCGCGCACCCCTATGCACAATATATTGCGCAAACCATTTTTATCTGAAAAATAAAGTAATAACTCAAATATTGCGCAATATATTGAACGTGTAGGATAAAACGCCGAATTACATGTAACCCAAATTTATTGCGCAATAATTACTGTGCGGGCATGGACCCCTTTATGAAGACACTCAGCCTCAGCATCTAAATAAACATGGGTTATAATTTGAAAGTAGCATTAAATTATATGGCTTTTCCTTATTTTTTAAGCGAATTAGCTGTTTTTTCACATTTAGACATGAATGGGAAACTTGCATATATTTCAAGCACTGGTGTTTCTTGAAGAGGGCTCTTCCACAAGGCTATTGCACACATTCCCTCAGATTGTTCCCTCAGATGTTTCGCAAGTGGCCATTGACGTCATTTTCCCTCGCACCACCCATCCCTTCTTGAAGAACTTTGAAATTTATTTAAAAATCACCAAATGTACCAATCGGGCTGCAACCATCCTTCTGTCCTTGGGGCAATTCACCGGTCTACTTTTCTCCCAAATCGGGCATTCATGCAAGTTTCCCATTCGCACCTTCTCCAGAAACCACCAATCGTTTTTTTTTTTTAAATTTTAGACGCGAAATAGCGCTTTTGCTCAATTCCGTCTGCGCTTAAGCGGTTTTTCTCAATTTTAGCCGCGAAATATCAATTTTCTTCGCATTCACACGTGGATAATACACCTATATGTTTTCGGTCGGGAAACAATTTTTACAACCCACCCGACCCACCCTCAAACGTTTTCTGTGTACATTTCAACATTTCTAGATTCGATTTCTGGAATGTCCGTCCGCCGTCCGGGCCACATCTTGCCCTAGGATTGCTGTGAAAAACTTGTTCTTTCGCACATAGACTCCATTTGGGATTTTTTTTTTTTTTTTCGTGGGCGCGGACCCAGCCCAGCCAAGCCCGCCGGCGCCAAAGCCATCAGTAGGCTCATCTCATGCACCATACCCCTTGGGGCTGCAGACTCGGAAGGCCTAGTACGGCTCCTCAAATCTCCCTATCCTCTCGAGAAACTCCAGGACCCGAACCCCATTTGTCCGGGAGAATTCTATAGAGGCATCTTGTCGTCCCCAAAAACTTCAAATCTCGTCCTTGCGTACCCATCGCATTCACACACTATGTGTTTCATCGTCCTTTCTTCAGATCCGCATTTCCCACAGATAGGGCTGCTGACCGCCCTCATCTTGTATAGGTGTCTCTCCACAGCATAATGTCCCGTGAAGTACCCCACTACCCTTATAGTCTGTCTCCTCCCTAGACTAAGCAACCATTTCGTTGTTTTCCTATCCATACCCTTGATGCCTTCTCTTGCCTGCCGGCAGTGGGTTTCCTCTTCCCATATTGCCTGAGCGCGGCCTATTGCCCATCCTCTGATCTCTCCCAAGCCAGACTCTTTTTTGTCACCCCCAAAACGGGTTCCGGTCCCACATATTGGGTCGAGGCCCCCTTTTTCGCCAACTCATCTGCCTTCTCGTTGCCCGGTGCACCCACATGCCTCGGCACCCAGCCTAAGGTCACTTCGTTCCCCTTTTCTAGTAATTCTCTGATACTTCTCCTGCAGCTCGCTACCACTCCGGATTTTACTACCGGCCTGGCTATAGCGCCGAGGGCGGCCCGGCTGTCGGAGTATATCGTTATTCACCTGTCTGTTGTCCCCCTTTTTCCCAGTTCCATTGCATATGTCTCAATCGCTATTACTTCCGTCTCAAACACGGTCTCTTGTGTCCAAAGCGTGATGCTCTCCTCAAACATCACTGGGGCCGTATTCCGAAGCAGTGTGAAAATGCCGCAAAAAGCGGTTGCTATGGCGGGATAATGTTATTTCTTATTCGGCGTCCTTGGATCCCGCTTGCGGCATTTTTTCCCGACCGTTCAGAAAAGGCCCCAGGTCGGGCACGTAAATGCCCGCCCCTGATCGCCCACCCTCACTTTCCAGTCTCGAACCATCCGTGTAACACTTCAGAACCGTATGGTCGTCCGCATCCGGATTTCTTCCCCTTCCGTACCCTACGCTCAGCTTAATGTGGGGTTGATGTCTCAAAATCCGCAAATTGTGCTACCTGATCAGATCTCATCTTGGTCTTGGGGGCGACTTCGTTCATAAACTTCTGAACTTCTCCTATTTTCCCCCCTCACTGTTTGATATCTGCCCACTCAAACAGTCCACCCTGTAAGCTGCCTCTATGGCCCGCACCTTGATCTCTAGGCTCAAGGATCTTAGCCCCAGTATTACTTCCATCGGCCTAGTTGGTGACATTCTAAACGCTCCTAACACTGCAAGACCCGCCAGTCTCTGAATCCTGTCCAACTTACTTGCATTCGAGGCCGTACTGGCCGCCTTCCACCATACTATCACCCCGTATAAGATCCTAGGCCTTATAACCCCCGACATTTGGGATCTAGTTGGTCTCAACATCTGATCAGTTTCTTCAATTAACTCCCTGGGTTTTAATGGACCAGAACGCCAGAAGCGGGTCCAAAATGGGGATCTTCAAAGGTTTTGTAGGGGTGTAGGGTGTCGATTTTCATGATATTTCAAGCCGGATCTAGCTACATTCATGAATAGTGAACCCATGTGTAAAATTTGCAGCATTTATGTAAACTTGTAGGCGCTAGGATTGAGAACCCCAGTTCTAGAAATACCTACACGCTCGTTTAGGCTCTCAGTGGGGGAGGGGGGAATAAATTTTACGCAAGTAAATAACGCGTGCTTGCTCATCTTGTTACACTACTGAGCGGGAGTCGTGATGCTGTGGCTCCTACTGGAGAGCGGTGCACTAGTCCCGTAATTAGGTAGATAGGAGAGTTGAGATTGCAGTAGCATGAAGTAATGGCACACATCCACTAACCAATTGACTACAGTATCATATGAGTTTGCCCGCATGTAGACGTTTCTTATAGCGTTTTCAATTTGCATAAAATTCAGCTCTAAATTCGAGTATTTTCACCCGTTTTCTCCATTAGCACATGATCTAATTCAGAGAGGGCGGGTGGAAATGCTTGGCTCCAGAGCTGAATTTGGCACCTCATAATCCTTCTTAACTAAGCCTCGCACTTGAGCACACTGCAATGTTGACCTGACAGGGTGACTCTCATTTAACGCCAAACTCTGGTTCTTCCAGCGGCGAGACTTCCCCACTTGCCCACGCAGTGAGGAAGGGGAGACCGCTCATTATGTCCAGCGAGGCTACAGGCTGATCTCCATCGATCACTCAGCGTGCCTGATTAGAAGCGCAGGGCACACCCGGAATAAGGGGTTTCTTTCCCTTCTCGGGATGGTCCATGACCCTATCTGAAACATCAGGCTAACATCATTAGCTACGCAGACCAACTACACGAGGTTACCAACTGGGCGAGAGCCAGGCGCTGAAGCTTAAGCCGTGGCTAATCGGTTACTGAGTGATGCTGTGGAGTCTGCTGGGTTTATCCGGATCGAAGGGTCACAGGCCAGGTAAGCCCCGGAAATAGGCTGGGTACTGGCAACATTTTAAAGAGTCTCGGAAGGTTTGTCGCTTAAGTCGTGTGTTGTGGAGCACATCCCAGGGCGGTCCCCCCCCCCCCTATTCACCAGTGACAGTAGTTACAGGAAGGACCCTTCTCTCGACAGCACATCGTTGAATTTTATACTGGGCACGGTCGCTTTATAAGGTGCTCAAGTGAGTAAATTCATGCTCTCAGAGTCAAAACAATTAATTGTGTTTTAATGGTGGAGGGAGGGGAGAGATTGAACCCAATGATTTCACTGTCTCCTTCAGTTGCTTCAACCCAAAGGCAAGTTAATTTACTGATTACGCGATACCATCAAGCCGCAAAATTGTCTTGACTATGTAATTAAATTATTCACAAGGGCGCCGTAATATTTACACGGACTTGAGTCAAGATCATAAGTAAATAAGACGCAATGAACTCACCCAGTGAATTTGTCAGGCTTATCGTACGAATTCATCGATCACGATAATATGAGGGCGTGAGCTCATCGCTAAATTTGAAACGTTTGAAAGAAATAAAAACGCGAATTACACTTTTATAGCTCCTGAAATGACAGAACAGAAAAAACCGATTATCACTGGACGTCACTCATCTCAGTGTCTCTGGTTGGTTGCTTGGCACGTACAGTGAAACCTCCAAGGAGTCCCATAGGGCTTGGTAATCGGGATTCCCGCCTAGTGAAAGCATGAAACGGGCGTAACATTTTTGCTTCCAACCCAAAATGTACGATTTTTTTCGATAAATAACATTTCGTAGGGTCAAAACTCAAAAGCAAAAGATTCATGTTGATTTAGGTCCTAGGCACACTCAAGCGAATCATCCCACCCCCCTCACAGACACATATCCAAGCTCTTTGGGGAAAAACAAACAATTTAAGGATCAAAAAAACTGTATTTTAGGTAGTAGTAACAGAGTAATTTAATACTTCGTTCTTACTCTAGCAAGAGGGAGAGAGAGAGAGAGAGAGCAAAACTTTTTTGGGACTAAAAGCAAGTTAAAATTCGAATTAATTACGAAAAGTCCAACTTTTGAGACCCGACAAATTGTCTTGGGAGAAAATAAAGCTAAAAAGCTTTCACAAAGTTGATGAAAGTAATTTCAGTAAGGAAAATAAAACTACCTGCGATGACCCGGTCGTCGACCACTACTATACCTCCCCCCAGAACTGCTCGAAGTGCTTCGACGTCGCCTTCGGTCAGACGACCGGCGCCTCCGTTTCCGGCTCGACGACCTTTTCCTTTTGTTCGAGCGACGTCGCTCACGACTTCTCGACCTACTGCGCGTTCTTGAGCTTCGACTCCTCGACCGACTGTACCTACTACTATTCCGTCGGCGGTCACCGCCTCCGCTACTACGGCGGCGGCGGCGGTTGTCGTCGTCGTACGACCGACGTTTCGACGTTGACGTTTTACGCGATTCGGACTCGTCTTCAGAACTTGAAGAGGTCGTGCTCGTCGACGACGATGAACTGGTCGACGACGAGCTGGTACTTGAACTGTGCCTAGAATTCCTTGATTTACTGTTCGAGTGTTCATGGGTTTTGGCACTGGAGTCTCTGCGAGCGTCGTGAGAATCGTGATGATTGGGGCGATCCTTGTCGAGCGACTCTTTTGACGCCTGGACCGCTCCAGAGTATCTCGATTGGACACCTAAGAAGGATTAATTCGAGTGAACAAACTCATTGCACGGTTTAAAGGCCATTAGGCCAAACCGTTAATGAGACTTTTTTTTCAGCATGACTACAACGCGCATGTCTAGGGTTCGAACCCACATGCGCAGCACACGAGGGCAAGGTTAGGGCAATGGTTTTCTTTTTAAATGTCACAACCCCAAATTTTCGAAACGAATCAATGAGGTGGATCAATCACCCAGCAGACTAGGCCACGTAAAATACAGCAGGAATTCGCTCTTACCTTCGTCCGGAGGCTGTACCTGTTCGTCGGCATCACTATGATTTCCGTCACCTCTTCGAGGAGCAGACTTGCTTAGCTGTCTCTTCTCTCTCTCCTCTTGTTCATGAGCTTCCCTTTCGATCTGCATTTCAATGCTAACGAATTCGTTTTTCAGTCTCGAGATTCTTTCCTAAAAATTAACAATGACTAGAGTTATTGAAAAATCGACACCATAATACCGTTAAAAATTGTGAAATCTAAAGAATGTCTTAAAAAAATAAAATGAAAAGGATCAGGGGAACTATTTGGTCATAAGTGAGAACACTGTACACTCACTTGTATTTCTTCATCAGAATCTGGTTCATTCGTTACCTTCTCGGAGTCACTTTCGCTGCCAGAGTCGCTTTCGTACATTCCCAAGCCTGTGCAACCATCTCGATTAAAACAACAACAACGACAACAACAACAGAAAAAAGGCCATCATCTCAAACGCCATTAGGCAGTTTAGCTAAATCATCTCCCGACGAATCCCGCAATAGTCCAACGAAAAAACAAAAAAAAAAATGCCAAAAATTACGTTCGCTGAACGTTATTTTTAACATTTCCCGCCCCGGATAAAAAAAATACTCGACAGCGCTATTTACTTACCAAGCTTTCCAGTCAAAGACGTTAATGCGGGAGTCTTGCGAATTGTAGTCGCTGGAGCTTTACGATAAATAAACAAAGACAATAAGAGAACCATAAACAAAATATGGCGGAAAAAAGAAAGGAAACTAAAAAAAAAGTCGTTAAATAGCTCTGAAAGAAAGGAAAATAATCTTCCGATTTGGGAAGTAATTGTGGGGAGGGGGGTGACTGAGTACTCCATCAGGGTCAAAGCGAAGCTTCTTGGACAATTTTTTGAGTGCTTCGTTTGACAATCCATAGACCGATGATTTAGGTCAATACCTTTTTTCTTAAATTTCCTATCTACTTCTTCGACAGCCTTTTCAATTTCTTCGTTGGTTACTTCCAGTAAAACCTGCGTTATGACTCTCCTGACATCACTCATCTTCGTAATTAAAAAAAAAAACACACACACAAAAATTAGTTAAAGGAACACGAAGTGAAGTGTTTGAGGGCGCGGGAATTGATGCCTACCACAGCCTGAAGTATTTGCTCCTTGGAACGGAAAGACTTGACGGTGGATCGAAGCGGTAACTGAGACGAAGTCGCGGCGGCGGTTGGCCCGGATTCACCGGAATGAAATCGAGACCAACGCTTCGGCGGTTCATCCTCGGATTGTTTTGTTTCAATGTCGGCGGCGACGACGCTCGAGTCACTTGAACTGTCGGAGTCGCTCTCCTGTATTGTGTGGTGAGGTGTATGGGTGATGGATAATATTAAAATTAGAAGATGGGATGATGAAACTGATCGCTTTTACAGACTACAAGACACATTTTTTGAAGCGTAAAAAACAACGTAATTTTGATAGCTACAAAGCTCGTATTCTAAGAGGCTCAAGAACGCCAGATTTTTGAGGTTAGAAAACAAGAGCTTATGGAAGAATTTTCGCTGAAATAACCTGTTAATAACATGATTTAAGGGAGAGGGAGAGTGAGTTTAGAGTAATCAACACCCGTACTTCAACAGTCTCAAGGCTGATATGACCGGCCGAAACTCAAAGCCTCCCCCAAGGCCTGTTTCACACGATCAAGACCACACCATACCACACACAGTACGACGGACGTAAAAGTTGACGAGTGTTGAGTTGATCGTCTGAAAGACGTACGCTAGCTGTAGTGTGGTGTTGATTTCTGTTGATCGTGTGAAACAGGCCTAAATAATCTGTTTTTCTTGCTACAAGATATACCTGTTTCTAATGAGCACAAGTCACCATATTTTCGAGTATTTTGGAACTGTTGAATGAGCATATCAGTATGAAGTGAAGGAGGGGAGAACTGCAGGACCGAGACAGCGGCGCAGGCAGGAGCGTGAGCACCAGGGATGGTACCAAAAATTTACCCCCTCCCCCTCAACGAACCTAAACCAGCGTATCATTCTAGAAAAAGTGCTCTCAACCTTTTGGGTGGCGAGTAAACCTATTATTTGGACCCGTGGCAGACCACCCACATAGCCAATTGCGCCGGTGATGCACCAAGACGACCATTTTAACGCTCCTGGTAGAGGGTGAATTTGTGTTTTGAAGGACCAAATTCCGTGAAAGTAGGTTTTCAAAGAGCAAAAATCCGCGAAATTGAGATTTGTAAAAGCCAAAATGACGTAATTTGGTTTTTGACTGAAAATTTGTGAATTTGGGGCTTGAAAGACCAAAATCAGTTTTTCGAACATGCCAAGCCTGCGAAACTGACTTGTGCAAGAACTAAACAAATTAATTTGAAAAAAAAAAATGAAAATAGCCAAAATGACGAAAATCAGAGAAACTCCTAGGGTGCCTGAATAGAAAATTCCTAGGGTGTTTAAATAGAAAAGTCTGTGTTCTTCCCAACGGGCTTATCATTTTCGCCATTGCAACAATTATTGCGTGTGCCACAAGCTGTTTCTGAAAAAAACAGAAAATGGCGGATATCTCGGAAACAAAGCGGAATTTCGGAGGTGCCCCGTCATTGGTTTTTCTCTGTCCAGTCGCTTTTAATACACCCTGTAGATGAAAAACGCTAATACCAAGCTTCTTGAGGTCCATAAGTGGCTGATACTGTGAAAACGCGTTAAAGTGCTCTCGGGCCAAGTCTATGGCTAACATTTAGAAAAAAGCTCGTTAGCGGCTAAAATTGAGAAAAAGCGCTAGTGTACTGTTCTTGCGTCAAGTCCACGTCTAAAATAAAGGCGAAACGCTAGTTCAAGGCTAAACGCGAGAAAAATCTCTAATTCACGGATGAAATTTTAAAAAAGAACTGATACGTCTAGAAGCAAAAAAGAGCGCTAATTCAAGGATAAAATTTAGAAAAAGGGCTCGTTCCCTACTAAAAATGAGAAAAATCGCTCATCCAAGGCTAAAATTGAAAAAAATCGTCAATTCGCGATTTTTTTGGATGCAGCTTACTGAACAAATCAAAGAAAAAGCGCTAACTCGCAGATTTTGGAGGTTCCTTAACGGCTTAAATCGAGAAAAAACGCTAATGTGCAGTTTTAGGGGAAAGCACGCGGCACAAATTTAGGAAAGGAGCTCATTCGTCGTTAAAATTGAGAGATAGCGTTCGTTCGCGACTAAAATCCAAAAAAGCGCTAATCTGCTGTTCTTAGGGGAAAACCCGCGACTTAAATTAAGAATAAACGCGAATAGACGGTGGAGGGCTACGCCGATGAAATGTTGAAACGCAGTAATAATTGTGATTGACGAGGGGTCAAGGATCGGCGCGGGGTGGCACGAACAACGCCCCCATTGTACCTACTTCGCCCACCCCTCCCCAAGACTACCGAAACAGATTTTTCGAGCAAGATATGACACATTGACGCCTAAAATTGTCTGTTATTCAAGGAAACAGAATTGCTCAGTCCAAAAACTTGTTCCTCCACCAATTTTTCCCCCTAAAAAATTGCTGAACAACAACAACAAACTGAAGATCCACAGCATTCAAGAGAATAAAAAAGACGTTGCCTCTCCACTGCGATTTTGAAAATTTTATTTAATTGAACCGGTTTCGGCCTCCTTTTTTCACTAGGCCGTCCTCAGCAATTTATGTTGAGTCGTTCACTCGTTAAATTATCAAAACATTAGGGAAGGCCCCTCGTCAATGCTATTTCATTTGACGGTATCATGAAATAGCATTGACGAGGGGCCTTCCCTAATGTTTTGATAATTTAACGAGTGAACGACTCAACGTGAATTGCTGAGGATGGCCTAGTGAAAAAAGGAGGCCGAAACCGGTTCAATTAAATAAAATTTTCAAAATCGCAGTGGAGAGGCAACGTCTTTTTTATTCTCTTGAATAATAACTCCACTACCTCGCCCCACACCCATCGAAGAAGCGGTGGGAACTATGGATCCACAGCATTGTCTTTAATGGGTCTACTTCGCGCCGCATAATGTACTTGAATGGTAATTTGACCCCTGTTTTAGTCTTGAGGATTTAGGGGACTAAGAGGGCCCATAGATGACTAAGGGGCCTCATAAAGAATTCCGCCTCTGATAGGTTCTCCGCATCTTAGGACCTGATTATTCGTATTCTAAAGCGGTAATTGTGTAAGACCCCCCCCCCCCAAGAACGGGCTTTACGAATGAAAAACTGAGAACCCCTGTAGCTGGGGACAGAATTCAGCCATTTTGCAATAGCTGCCCGGCAGGCAGTGTGTCTCTACGAAGAATCACAGCATCGAGAAGGGGGTGGTAACTGTGCGGATCCGCGGTCATGCGTTTGGGACAAAGCATGGCCAAAAACTCACACGGTAACCCCCCAAGTAACTAGCAACTCCTCCACAATAATACAATTAACAGAAAAACTTACGAATCTGCTTTTCATAATCTCCGAAGGTCCATTCGGAGTCTCAGCCATGGAAATCACTGGCGGCTCGGGTGTATGCACTCGATTCTCTTTTTCTTCCTGTTTCAACCTCTCAAGTCGCTCCTGTTCGGCTCTTTTCTGTTTCTCGCGTTCCATTTTTTCGAGACCTTCTCGAATCCAGGCGGGTAGTTTTTTCCGTTTGGCAGCATCTAGCGTCAATTATTCAGTCAGACAAAGAGCGATGATTGGGCGGTTCAAGGAGGGGGGGTACCTAGTTCTGGAGGAGGTTCGATGGAGGACGTTGACGTGTTCCTTTTACGATGATGATTAGACTCGCCTAGGGAGGGTTTAACGTCGGCAGCGGGTGTAGCACTTGGCCAGTAGTCCTAAAAATGCCATACTGAAATGTTTAGAGTTCCGAGAGTAAACGGTAAATTCGGTCATTACTCGGGTAAAGTCGGGACTGGCGGTGGCGGCGGCAGTGGCAGTAGTCGCCGAAGGCACCGACTGTGGTGGAACGTAGGAGTATATAGGCGCGGGCGGTACATGAGGGACAGGCGGTTCGGGTATAGTTGTATAGCCGGCGGTTGGAAACGTCGGCACTACAGGGGCCTTGGGCACGGCCGCCGCGGCCCAGTTCATCCAAGCTCCTCCACCCTGTTCCCAGGCCCAATTCCCGGCGTTCCAAGCACCGTCTAATAATAAAAAGAAAGAAAACGGGAGTTGCGGAACGATGCACCACCACTAGTGATGTCAAACCTTGGCCAGGAGGCCACTCAGCATTTCGTCCCCCCAAACCGTGGTCTTCTTTTGTTATTTCCATCGGAGCCTCGCCTCCCTCTTTGCTAGGATCCGCCGTCGACTCTTTCATCTTGATCCATTGCTGAGCTAACGACGCCCAGTCGACTGTAAAAACACAAAAAACATCGAGAATCCACCCAAATTCTCATATTGTGGACAAAAGAAGCACAAACCTTGCTCAGGTGGGATCGTCATGTACGAAGCCGCAGGACCAGATCCATGGGCCCAGGGTTGAGGGAATCCGTCGCCGGTCCCAGAGCTCCCTCCAGCCCACATTACAACCAGTTCGGGTCCTTTTGAAATGAATATTACGCTTCGTACATTTAACTAAAAATATGCCCAAATAGAGCATGAAATCACCTTCAGTAGCGAGATAACGGGAAAAGTTCAAGAAAATCGATCGGCTGAGACAGAATGCCGGACGTGGAAGATTCGGATGCGAGCCATCGGCTCTTAATTACGATAACGGTAGCGCGATCGGCAAACTTATTACCGTTAATTAGAAGGTAAATTCTACTCGAGAAACAACGTTTTAAAGACTGAACTTCAATAAAAATCAGGGCAACTGAACGCGATAAACACCACCCAGGCACTCAGGCTCAGGCAGATGACAAAAAATAAAAATATAAAAATTCATATGAAAATCAGTTTTGCCAACATATTTCATTGCCAACCTAACTCAACCTGACAAGCGTGAACCTTCAATTCAAGGCGCGTCGTCCTCGGTTCCTCCCTGTCCCCGAGAAAATTAAAGAAAACTGTCCTGTAAAATTATGTTATAATTATTGTGAAAATCCGATTTTCTCGTCGCCAGGATGTCTGAAATTATGCTTTTGTCGCGTATTGTGACTGTCGACTCGTATCAATGTTCGCCCATCCGAGGAATGGACCCGACGTACTCCAACTTCACGCACTCGATGGTGTCCCAGGTGCCGGTTCTGAGGATATTTGGAATTACGTCGTCGGGTGAGTTAAAAATGTTGAAAACTAGGTAATTCAGATTTTTATTCGTATCGCACTCTTGGGAAAGGAGCCAAAGCTTGCGTTCACGTACACGGCGTCTTCCCCTACATATACATACCGGTTCCTGACGATGTCGACAATACCGACGCTTTTCTCTACCGTCTGAATTCCAGTATTAACGACGCAATTAACGCTGGATATGAACAACAAGGAGGGAACAAAATGGGTCACGTGTTCAAAATGACCATCGTCAAAGGCGTGTAAGTTGTCACATTTTTGTCAGATTGTTAGCTCACGGTTCATGGTGATGAATGGCCACTGTTTTGGTGAAGGTGACTATAGCAGAGTGACTGAACTTGAAGATGCAGCTTTGATCCAACAGACTACCAGGAAATCGCATCAAGGGGGACATCCTGGTCTGTTGACAGACAAAAGTATACCGTCAACTTTAAATGGTTGTCCTTTAAAAACTAGGGGGGGGGGGGTGTTTAAGGCTCAAAGGATTTTACAAACATTCAACGTTACGTGAATTGCCGGTATACTTTTGTGTCTGTCAGTAAATTAGGATGTCCCTAATTTTAATTAGGCAAAGAAACACAACAAACAGCTCCCTGACCAACGTTACAGCGCATTTTTTTCTGAAGGCACTCATAACGCAAACATGCTAGCTGGCGTGTTTGGAATGTCCTAAAACTTCAAAAATCATGTATTTATTAACTGTTGGGTTATTTTGCGAATGGATCCCGATTTGTGCTCTATTTTAGTGTAAATGAACCTTAAAAAATGGGTTTATGAATAAGTTCTGACCCATGAAACTTCCTCATTAGCGCTTTTCTATTTCAGCAGTAGCTTTCGGGAAAGAAAATAGAGGGGTTTTTAATTATACTCATGAAATTTCCACGATATACCACGAATTAGGTTTTTTTCCTGAAATGAGCGTAAAATGAAAGTTTTTTCTGAATTTTAGCTTCTTAAGGGCCTACAAAAACTGGGGACCAAGGTTTTCGACGGCTTCCTTCTGTATTGAATGGACTCTGTGGGGGGGAGGGGTTGATAGAGGGATGGACGCCATTTCTGCCTCGAAAAATTGTACCGATCACCGTCCAGTCCGGTCCAGTCTCCGTTTCGACCTCAGACCTTCTGCTACCTAAGCTACTCGGTCCTGGTCTCATCAGCCCGGCAATTGAGCCGAGTCCGGAGCCGATGGACCGCCCCTCACCGGGAACGGAGGTGCCACTGCACTACGATCCCCGTCTCCGGCGCTCTACCCGACCCAGCAAAACCTAGTCAGGGAGGACCCGGTTCACCAGGACTGATGAGAACCGTGATGTCTAGCCACAACATTCCCAGTCCCCGTTTCGCCCCGGCGGGGGCGGGGATCGTAGTGCACTGGCACCTCCGTTCCCGGTGAGGGCCGGTCCATCGGCTCCCTACTCGGCTCAATTGCCGGGCTGATAAGACCAGGACCATAACATGGGGACATTCCCCTCATATTAATGGAGTGTGTGGTATTCGAAGGAAAGCGATTAGAGCCATCACAGGAATGAATGCTCGGCAAGATTGTAGGGCAAAATTCGTTGAATTACATATTTTAACCGTTGTAAATGTTTACATTTTTGAGTCACTTAAGATGATTCTCTCCAAGAAAAATAGCTGGAGTGTCGTATCGGATTGCCACCAGTATGATACCCGGAACAAATTTGACTTGAGAATAGACTTTCATAGAAATAAGAAGAGTTGTAACGCGGCAAATTATTGGGGCCTAAAATTTTATAATCATCTTCCGTTGGATGTCAGGAACATGAAAACCATTGATTTCATTGGGACAGTTAAAAGACTACTAACTGAAAATCCATATTATACAATAACCGAGTTCCTCAATAATAAATTAGAATGTTAATATTAATATGTTTTTATATGGTGTTTATCTTAATTTACAGCAGTGATTGTTAATTGTTGACTTATATAAGGCCCCTTTTACACGAGTAAGTTTTTTTGATCAAAGTAGTCATTTTTAAAAATATTAACAGATGTTCCCTGTCTGAAATGGATTGTTTGCGATCAGATTGAACATATTTAAAACTTACTCGTGTAAAACGGGCTTAATACCAACAGAATGGTTACTATAAAGAAAAATAAATAAAGAAAGAAAGACCGAGTAGCTTAGGTAGCTGAAGGTCTGAGGTCGAAACGGAGACTGGACCGCACCCTCGGTTTAATTTTTCGTGATTGTTTGGTGGGTCCTGCCACCAACATCTTTGTCGTTCTTTATTGCCATTCCTGCCGTTCATGGTAGCGGACTTGTCGAAGTGCGTTCGTTCTCGTGTGATGGCCATAGGTGTTTCTGACGTAGTCGGGAGTTCTTTTTGGCCCCTATCCGGTTGGTACGTCGACGATCTCTTAGTCGTCGTTGCATGACGCTCCCTAGTAAAGTTTCACCTTGGAGGTTGAGCGACAACCCCTGACAGTTGTGGACGCTTTGGCCTTCTTGGTGACTAAGATGGCATTAACACCGCAAGTAGGGGATCGCGGCTCTAAATTTTAGCTATTGAAGTTCCTTAAAAAATCGTGAATTAGCGGTTTTTCTCAAGTTTGGGCAGGATACCGCCATGAATAAGCACTTTTTCACAATTTTAGCCGCGAATACTTTCTCAATTTTAGCCATGCGTTTCGAGATTTTTCTCAATTGGAGTCGCCGACTAGCTATTTTTCTCAATTTTAGCTGCGAATTAGCATTTAATTTCACGTTCTTTTCTCAATTTTAATCACAAATTAGAAGTTTGTCTTAATTTTAACCACTAATTAGTGATTTTGCTCACTTTTTGCCGGAATTAGCGCCTTTTACCAATTTCAGCCTTGAACGAGCGCTTTTCATTTTAGCCACGGTTGAGCTCATTTCTCAATTTTAGCCTCCATTCAGCTGTCTTCCTCAATTTTATACACGAATTGCTGTTTTGTTTTTTTCACTCCTAACTATCGCGGATTAGCGCGTCGCTCAATATTAGCCGTGAATTTGCTCCTTTTATCAATTTAGCCGTGAATTCGCTAAAACAAATCCTTGATTGATTTCAATGTTTAATGTGAGCAAAACCAATAGTCCTGTAGAAGAGTCCTCTTTAAGAAGAACTATATTTTGAACAACTTTCAAGTTCCGAATTGGCGGGTTTTTTAGGCGTGAACGAGCGTTCTTCCTCTTTTTTTTCTTTTTTTTTACATTTTAACCGCGAATTAAATATTTTTATAACTTTCATCCAAAACTAGTATATTTTCTTAATTTTCGGTGCGAACTTGCCTCTATGTGAATAGCACATTAGCACGCTTTCTTGATATGAAGCACCAAAGGACCTATAGAAACTGGGGATTAGCGTTTTAAAACATCTATTCAATTTCAGCCGGTACTAGAAGAGCATATTGAACCGGTTCATCCATTTTAGCCGAGCACTTGGCCGTATACCTATCCAGGGCTGGGCAGGAATTGAATTACATGTAATTGAATTAAGTAATTCAATTACAATTAGTAAATGGTAATCTTTTTGTTTTTAACAGCCCTTTCTACGGTTACCACACGCAAACCCGAGATTACGTCAAAACCTATTTCTACCGTGCGTCCGTAATTAAAAAAGTCGCCGCTCTTTTACTGAACGGCAGTATTCTCAATCGACCGTGTCAACCGCACGAGGCTCACGTTCCGTACATTCTTCAGTTTTTCATCGACTACAACCTGTTCGGCATGAGTCATTTTAATTGCGCCAAATTCACCGTTCGAACTGATGGTTCGTTGCATTCGTAAAGAGTGTGCTGTACCGGTGTATCGCTCATTTTGCTTGTTTTAATTTAATACAACCGTAGAACCTGAGGCGATTTCATCGTCAACACAACCCAAAGTCACCTACTGTCAGTATGAGTTTGACGTCATAGCCGACGATATAACGAATTGCAGCTCGCTGAATGGTCAGCCCACTTTGAATCCAGGGCTGGCTTACATTTGGGAAGAGGAAAAGGAGAGGAGGAAAAATGAGGGGAAATTGGAAGAATTGTCGATGAGGGAAATTCAGAACGACGAAAGAACGTTGTGGTGTAGTGAGAACGAAACCGAGCTGAAACGGTTGCTTACTCAGGCACTCAAGGTAGTACTCAACGTTTTTCTGATTTTTTATGAAAGTGTTAATACGAATGTACCTCCCCCCCCCCAATGTAGGATCGATGGAGCGCAGAAAGGCCCAATGATTCCTCTCAGATTTCAACCTCAGTTTTAGATTCTTCGATAAGAGAGTCTCACCATGACTCCGCAATATGTAAAAACTCCCCCTCACCCCTTCTGTTTATTGTCCGTGTAATATTTCGAATAATCGTTCCTTCTAAAGTGGATGATCAAGACTTGTCGTTGTTGAACGCCATACGAGTCCGAATGGAGGAGGACGCTGATAGCAACGATGAAAATGACTGGCCCGAAGATAGCGTCCTTGGATCACAGCCCGTTCGAGCCGCAGATCAGACGGCTTCGGACGATGAACAGGATTTGACGAGACCGCTGTCCGATGATGAGGAAGTTGCTCAAGCTAACGATGGGCACGCGCGGTATACCCTCCCCCCCCGTCCGGGTGAAATTAACGTAGAATCATAGTTTCAAGGTGAATTATTTATAGAGTGTCGTCCGATGATGATGATGACGTGATACCCATGTACCTCGACGGTCAGTTTGACGACGTCGAGCAAACGCCGAAAAAAAGCAAGTCTAGCGCACCTTCGAATTTATCGAAGTCCGTTGAGCGGTCGGCGGCCAAGGAATCACCTTCAAAGGAATTTTTCGATAGAATGGCCCTCATTTCTCAGTCTTTTATCAAGAAGAACCTCAGCCATGATTCGAGTATGAGTTCTAACTGTAGTGGTTCGTCAAGAGGGTCTTGTACTGATGTCAAAACTCCCAGTACTTCAACACGTCAGAATTCTGGTGCGTTTTAATTTGATACGCCTTTTGTAAGAACCATTTGACTGATTTATTTCGTACAGCGCCCCTTGGAATTACACCGTTAAAGCCCAGAATGGAAACCAGCCGGTTTGTTTAATTTAACATTTTCTTTTTTCTTATTCTAAAGTACGCATTTTCAGGTCATTTTCTGTCGCTCTAAACACAACTGTGAAAAGTCCTTCGGGAGCAATTGATTTATCTACAGATGGATCCCCTTGTAGCACATTTTATCTCACGTCGCAAGAATTTTCCTCTCAATCGACCGGAGAATTCTTCGTCTCCGAAAAAATCGATCGTCGATACGCCCTAGAAAGCGACCCTCCTACTTACGAAAACGTATCGGAGTCATTAAAATTGTTGAATCTCCGAAAAATCGAGCTCCTCAAGCCATTTTACGGCAATCCCGCGGACATCGCCTCGTCTAAAGAAGTAGGCACGACGACAGTCTCAGTTTCGTCAAAATTTGCCCCTGACCTGCAGGAATTCACCGGTACTTTTGCTTCGTGTTTGGATTCGGTTCAAAAACGTTTTTTGGACGACATTCTCGCCATGCAGGGCGAGGATCGAGTCAAACACTCGAGGAGGATCCTTCAAACGCTAGCGTCCAACAGGGCAATGCTTGTCAGTCCCGTACTGGAGCCACCGTCGTTTTCCGAGGTACAAAATTGGTTGAGTGACGTGAAACGTCAGCAAAAGCAGGCGAAAAGTGATTTGAGCGATGAACCTCAAAAGGCGCACTCTCAGAACTCGTTC
Organism: Corythucha ciliata; assembly: GCA_038030265.1. NCBI lineage: Eukaryota > Metazoa > Arthropoda > Insecta > Hemiptera > Tingidae > Corythucha > Corythucha ciliata. Next base: position 11,290,561 of record CM075941.1, read on the forward strand.
AAAGATTTCTCAACTCGTGAAGTCCACTCTTCAGAATCAATTACTCAAGTGATGTTTGCATTATGTCTACTCTATTTCGAAGACGTGGTTTAACGTAATTTCCCTCACCAGAAATCTTCAAGAAGCTCCAGAATGTTCACTATAATCGAGTCGAGAAGAAACAGTCATAACATCGAGGAAACTTCTTTAAATTCGGGACCCTTCAAATTGGAATTTCAAAATCTTCAAGATTGTCGAGTGACTAGTGTGGTAAGCGCCTGCGTTAATTTCCAAACTATTAATTACCTAATGCTAGGGAAGCCAATAAATTTAATCATCCTCATCAGCATAAATATCTCACCGTGTTCGCCCTTGAACTTCACGTAAACACCAGAGGCGACTTGAATCCCGACCCAGAGCACGACGCAATCGACGCAATTTTTTACTGCGTCTCGAACGACGTCCCCGCAGACTTTGGCATACCGCAACTCGCTACAGGTTGGGTTACTTCTAAAATGCCCCGTAAAAACCACCATTTAACACTTTATTCTATGCGCAGGCGTTGTGATGGTGTCGACTAATTTAAAGCCTCGCGTCTTAGTTAACGACTGTACGGTGGCGGTAGTTCAAACGGAGCTAGAGCTTTTCACTAAAATACTCGAAATTGTTCGAGCTCATGATCCCGACATTCTAGCAGGTTACGAGGTAAGCACGGAAAATTTAAAAAAAAAAAAAAAAAAAAAAAAAAAAAAAAAAAAAAAAAAAAAAAAAAACCTCAGAGGGCCCAATTTTTCATAATTTATTTTTTTCGTTTCTAGATAGAAATGCTCTCCTGGGGATATTTAATCCAACGTGGATTCGTCATCGGACTGAATTTGTACAACGATTTGAGTCGCTTAAAGCATTCCGCCGTCACAACAATGGAGATGGAAGCCATGAAAAATAGGGACTATGAAATGAAATTTCCTGGAAGAATATTGTTGAACGTTTGGCGCCTAATGAGGCACGAGGTAGGTAATTATTATTCTCGTATACTTCCCAATTTTGGAACTCGAGAATCTTCTGGGACACGGTACAATCAAAATAGGGAGTGCGCATGCGCAAGACAATTCAGTTCAGGTTGGAACACTGTTGGCCATACCATCTTATTTTATTAGGACTCACACAGTCTGGCAAATTCTGGCCTAAACATTTTGCTCCGTCTTCTTGCCCAACGCCCTTTCTTACCCCATGGGTGGAGCCAAATGGGGGGAGGTATGGGTGGGTGGTTTTGTCAAAACTCACATAAATCATTTCTCAGAAAACAATTTTGAGGATTACCCCGCCAAAAAAACAACTTTCGCGGATGAGGCTCACAATAACAAAAAATCATATCTCAGATTTCGCACTAATTACACGGGTTTTTGCTTGCTGGAAGCTCAATTTCGCGGGGTTACCTCATTGAAGTAATCCGTTCCAGCTGCGTTCCACCTGTTGTCGGCCACCCCGGTAGGCGGTAGGTGACAACGTCTTCTCCCGTGAAGGGGCCCACCCCACCATATGCATTCTCACACGACACACGAAACTCATTCATTGCTACAACGCAAGACAACTTTTAATTTTCAGGATAAATTGGGTTAGCGGCTTCCTAAACTTAAGGGGTTCCACTGATTTTGGACGGTTGCAGGGGGTTCCCCTTTGATGTCGGAGATTTTGGATCACTTTGGCGCGTTTAGTGATCGCCTGTCAACCTTTCCGTCTTTCGGTTCCCTCCTGGAAGCACGTTAAAGAGCTCCCCCGGTAATTTTCGGTCAATTTGAGGGGCTCTACTGGCGTGTTTTGGCCGTAGTAAGATGGATGGGGTGGGGGTTGATAAATTTTCTTTTAAATGTCCGCCGTGGAGTCGACTGCCCTGCCCTGAAATTCAAGGAGAAGCATCGATATGCGTGGACCTCGATGGGCCGCTCTGGAATCGAGTAAATAGACTGAAACCAACGATAACGTTCGTGTCTCTAGGCTAAAAAACCGCGGATATGACGTGGACGGTCCTAAAGAGGGTCTGGGACCATATATCTGGCATACAACATACTTTAAACTTTGAAAAAGATACCAAAAATTGTCCACTTAACCACTGGGCGATTTGTGCACAAATTAAAATTTGACGTATCTTGGGGTTCAAGACACGGGGAATCCATAAATTGAAACGAATTTTCGTTCGGCCCGTTGAAGGAGTTCTTTCCGCGATTCTTGTGTCTTTCCCTCCTTTTGAAAGGCCGCACGAATTTTCCCGCTGACGGTGGCCACGCAACTTTGTACACGCCCCAGGCCCAAGGAAGGGACTCGATCGCGCAAGCATTAGGCTGGTCGTCCACTGGAGGCGTTTTCGAGCGACGCTACTACGAGCGACATCGAGCGTACATACAAAAAGACATAAATTGAATTCACTGCTGCTAAGCCTGCAGTGGAAGATGTCACATTCAATGTGAGGCTTTGGGATGTACGCGCGTTGTAGCGCCGCTCGAAAACGCTTCCAGTGGACGACCAGCCTAATGCTTGCGCGATCGAGTCCCTTCCTTGGGCCTGGGGCGTGTACAAAGTTGCGTGGCCACCGTCAGCGGGAAAATTCGTGCGGCCTTTCCGACGAACCTTAAATATACCGCCGCTCTGTAGTAGTCGAGAGTGTTTGACCGTTGAAGTAATAGTCCCACGGGACAGGGGAGTTACATGCTGAGAAGTTTCAAATTAGTTCAGAAATCTGTACTTTCGGTCTAAAAACGCAGCAGACAACAGTTTTTCAAGCTGTTAGAATCCGATGACCTCAGAATCTATTCATTTGCCCATTAAAACTAGGATTGGCCCCTTGAGAACTAGTCAACTGTATCCGCTTATAGGTAACAGGGAATTTCCTCCCCCTCCTCTTCTCCCAGCCATGTAGGCAGGTTTTTTGCAACAACAACCTGTTAGCAATACACAGCATGATGCAGTTTTCGTCCTAACATTTCAGGCGGCACTAATGAGTTACACTTTTGAAAGTATGATGTACCACGTATTGCACACGAGAGTCCCTAAGTACTCTTTTAAAACGCTGACCTTCTGGTGGAACAACATGCAGTCCAATTTACGGTAACGTATTTTTCTTGATCTCACGCCCCCCTCCCCTTCCATGGCAACTCAATTAAGATTTTTCAACAGAATTCTAACGATTAAGTACTACCTTACGAGGGTGCAAGGAATGCTTAAAATAATGGACTCTTTAGATTTTGTCGGCCGAACCTCCGAATTGGCCAGCTTGTTTGGAATTCAATTTTTCGAAGTATTGTCCCGGGGCTCGCAGGTAGACAAATTTTTTGCGTCTGTTATTCTAATGGTTAGAAACCAACTTTTCCCCCACTCCCCCCTCTAAAAACTGTTAGTTTCGCGTTGAATCTATGATGCTTCGAATGGCGAAACCGATGAACTACGTTGCGGTGAGTCCAAGTGTTGAACAAAGGGCACATATGAGGGCTCCGGCCGCTTTACCTTTAATTATGGAGCCTCTTTCCAGGTGAGTGGTCAAGTTTTGAGTATCAAAACAGTTTTTTTTTTTTTTTTTTTTTTTTTTTTTTTTTTTTTTTCGCCAGGTTCTACACAGACCCAGTGATCGTGTTGGACTTTCAAAGTCTCTACCCGTCTATTATGATTGCCTACAACTACTGTTTTTCAACGTGTTTAGGACGAGTCGAAGAGCTCTTAGAGTAAGACTCTTCCCCCCATCCACCAACGTTTATTACGCTCTTATTTAAAAATGTCGATATCTCCCCCCCCCCTCCAGGCAAAACGTTTTTAAATTCGGCTGCACCGAACTGCAAATCAACTCAAAAGAAGTGTACAAATTAAAGAATCACCTGAGTATTAGTCCAGTCGGGGTGGCCTTTGTGGACAGTTCTGTGAGGAAAGGCGTTTTGCCCAGAATGCTCGAGCAAATCCTCGAAACGAGGCTCATGGTAATTTTACGAACGTCGTTAGTGTAGGGGGGATGGTTTTTTCATTTGTTTACGTTTTATAGGTGAAGGATTCGATGAAATCTCACAAAGATGATAAGCTTCTTCACAGAGTATTGGACGCTCGACAGCTTGGTCTCAAACTCATCGCGAATGTCACCTACGGATATACCTCGGCGAATTTCTCCGGAAGAATGCCTTGCATTGAGGTAAGTCGCTAGTTTGTCTCCGCACGAGCACGTTTTTAGTCCACGGATACTTGTTCTTTTCTTTTATGATTGTTTGTGGATCACTCATGATTCGGCTCAAACTGAAGCAATTTAAACAAATGGCTTAAATCGCCTACTTATCCCCTGGGCGATTTTCTTTTAAAAGGTCAAAACTGAAAATTGCACAAATCAGTGTATGTTGGGGGGGGGGGGATGGGCTAACACACAAATAATACAAACATGGTGTCAGACTTGTTATCAGACGAGCCCGTTGGGGACTGTAATTCCGGATTTTTTGGCCGCTCAGACTTGAGTCCGGTAAAAAATGTTTGGGCCGGAATTTGCCAGACTGTGTGAGTCCTAATTAAATAACATGGTATGGCCAATAGTGTTCCAACCTGGACTGAATTGTCATGCGCATGCGCACTCCCTATTCTGATTGTACCTTGCCCCTGAAGATTCTCGAGTTCCAAAATTGGGAAATATCCAAGAATAATAATTACCAACCTCGTGCCTCATTAGTCGCCAAACGTTCAACAATATTCTTCCAGGAAATTTCATTTCAGAAGCTTTTTCGCTGATGTTCGCCTCCAAAATGTCACAATTTTGTGGTTTTTCGTCGGGGTGATGTTGTGGAAGGCTGGCCCGGGCAATCTACTATATCACTTTTAAAAAACCTGGAAACTTGCAAATTCTGGGATATTTTATTTAGACCCACAACTCCAAACACGGTTTCACAACCAGATTTAAACCCCAATTTTACCATATTATTGCTATTTTAAACCCTAATTGTGCGTATTTTCTTTCTTTCAAAAACCAAATTTCGTGGCCTTGGTTCTTTCCAGAATAATTTGTTGAAAATTTCGCTAGATCCAAAAACAAATGTGGCAAAAAAGAAAATTTGTGGATTTGGCTAATTACCAGATTTCGTCGATCTTTTAAAGTCGTTAATTAACGACTTTCACTCCCGACTTTTTCCCTTTCAAAATCGTGAAGCCTCTGCTACCAGAAACGCCACTGATCCAATAGTCGGCGAACTTCGCATCCAAAAAGTTCAGAACTTCTAGAATAACACACTGGTTTGGGCTACGGCGAAGGGAAGGGGATTGACATTTTAGCCACTTTAGTCTTCATGCAGTCTTGTCTCACTGGGAGACCGCCCAAAGATTTAGTTGGTCTAAGGGGCTCTGAATGTTTCGAACTGGCTCAACCCACATTCACCATTTATCACTCTTGTCTCTTTCACTTTTTTTCTCACTAGCTTGGTGACAGCGTTGTCAGCAAAGGCCGAGAAACTCTCGAGCGTGCCATCAAGCTCGTCAACACTACCGCCAAATGGGAAGCCCGAGTCGTTTACGGTGACACGGACTCGATGTTCGTACTGTGCCCCGGTAAGACGAAAGAAGAGGCTTTCACCATAGGCAAGGAGATCTCCGATGCAGTCACCAACAGCAACCCGAAACCGGTCAAATTAAAACTGGAAAAAGTCTACTACCCGTGTATTTTACAGGTGGGAATGGGCTTGTTACAATTGTGATACATTTTGGTGTAATTCCAAGGATATTTCAGACGAAAAAAAGATACGTGGGTTACTCCTATGAAAGCCCTGATCAAATAAAACCGAAGTTTGACGCCAAAGGGATTGAAACTGTTCGAAGAGATGGCTGCGTGGCCGTTTCTAAGGTACTAACGTCAAACAATAATTATTGACAATAAAGCCCTGTTCACACGATGCAATGTTTGAAGTTATATTGCATGCTGGTTTTTTAAAAACATATGTTCCTTGGTAGTGACCGGCTGTTTTTAAAAATCCAGCATGCAATTTAGCTTCAAACATTTCATCGTGTGAACAGGGCTTAAGAAATGAGAGCTAAGTCTTGTTTATTTACTAGATTCTGGAAAAATTGCTCAGAATATTATTTGAAACGTACGATGTTAGTAAAGTTAAAGAATACGTCTGCAAGCAGCTTACGAAAATAGCTTCGAATAAGATGAACCTTCAGGATTTTATTTTCGCGAAAGAGTACCGCGGAATGAGCGGCTATAAACCGGGCGCTTGCGTTCCCGCGCTCAAGTTGTCAAAGTAAGACGCCTAGGTACGTTTTATTCTTTAAAAATATTTATTTATAATTTAGAGAGCGGTTGGCCAAGGACCGTCGCTCCGAGCCGCGTATCAGCGAGCGTGTTGGCTACGTTGTCGTGTACGGACCGCCCGGCTTTCCCATTATTCGACTGGTTCGAGCTCCGCATGACGTGTTGAATGACGCCTCGCTTCAATTGAACGCAGAGTATTACATCACTAAAGTGATCATTCCACCGCTGCAGAGATGTTTAACGCTAATGGGAGTCGACGCTTTTTTATGGTGTGCTGTCTTCCCGTCGCCGTACAAACAATTTGACCCCCCCCACAACCCCGGCCCGATGGTTTTGTTCAAATTAAATTTTCAGGTATAAAAGCGTGCCGAAAAGTAAAAAAATGAATCGACCAATCAACTTCGGCCCTTCTACCAGCAAAAAAGCGACTCTGTCTCAATATTTCTCCACGGTCAATTGCGTCGTCTGTCAAGTATTGACGACAACCCCCGTCTGTACCAACTGTCAATGGGACGAGCAGAAATTGTTCGCCAGTCTATGGAACAAAATCGCCGTCGCCGAGCGAAGGGAATTCCTCCTCAAAACAGTACGTTCCTAACGATTCATCCTGTAAATCGCGTCATTGTGCCTCAACTACTGTGTTTTAAAGGTTTGCGAGTCTTGCTGCGGTAGAAGCTACGCCATTGAGTGTCAGTCACTCGACTGCCCGGTTTACTATCGACGTAAGCTGACGTCTTTCAACTACGACCAGGCGGTCCAGTATCGGGAACTTCTGGACTCGCTTGAACTTCAAGAGCAGGTGGAAGACATGTTTTAGCCCAGTCCTCTCGGTAAGTCACCAGTTTTCGTTCAATAATTCTTGGTGCATTGTGAGTTATGTCGGTGGATGGGGAGGGGGGGGGGTAGTTCAAGACCTCAAACCCAAGCTTTCCAATATGTTTATTTATTGGAAGTCCAAATTTCAAGACGAAACAAAAAGGTGGCATTAATACTTTTCGAAGTACATAGTCTGAAAAATTATCACAGATCACGATTTCTTAGATTTACTTTTAACTGCAGCCTTGGCTGCTGCCGTCACTTGTTTCCCAGGCGGGACGGCATGGCCAGTGGTTTTTAGGTGTTTGAACAGTCCGTTTTTCGAAGAGAATTCCTCCTTGCATACAGCGCACATAGAAGGCACTGGCGCTTTTTCTCCACCTTCTACGTTCTGTGATTTTTCTGGGGCGGGCGGTGGTACGGTGGCTTTCGGCTCCTTCTTCTTGGGTTTCCTTTTTGTCTTGGCCGGCGTTTCTGCGATTGGAGTGTCTTCGTTTTTACTCATTTCTAAAAAGTCTACTTCATCCCCTGAACTGTCCATAACCAACATTTGTTTTTTCTGTTTTACTTTCTTCTTTTTGGTCAGAATTGGAGACAGAGTCGCGTCACTTTCGGAATTCGCGTCCAGGGCCTCGCCATCATCATCATCGTCGTGATGGTCCTGTTCTGCAAGCTTGTCATCCTCTTCCATTTCAACTCTCAAAGTCGCCACGTTCTCTTTATGTTTTTTAGACCGTTCGTGGTTTGAAAACGCCTTTTCAGTCTTGAAAACTTTATTGCAAGCGACACAATACAGAGGGTCGTTCTCGTCGTCTTCGCTCAACAGTTCGTCGTCAGACCCTGTTTTGAGCGTTTTCTCAATTTCCTGAAGTTCGCCTTCTAAATTTGAAAATTTGGCCCAGTCGCATTCCACGTACGAATCCACTTCTTGTTTCCGTTTTTCGATTTGTTTCTTTCTATTCTCTTTCAGTTTCTGAGTGTTCTCCTCAGCTTTTCTCTCCAAGTGCTCCATGTGTGCCTTTATACGCTTGTCCCTTTTCCTTACAAAAGCTACCAGCGCTCGAATTTCGTCATTCCGCTCTTTTTTCTCTTGATCTCTAATCTTTTTGTTGTCCTTTTCCATGAGTTTCGCGATTCGGCGATTTGGAGCCTCGCGAAGGTCGTAAATATCCAACCATGCAAAACTCTTCTTCGTCGAGTAACTTTCCCAGTAGCTGTAGAAAGGATGTACCACCTCGTCGTAATCACTTTTCGAGTTTCCAAACGCTGGTATTTCAAACTCGCTGTCCGAATCGTCCATGAATTCCATGTCTTCAGCGGCGATTCTCTTGAATAGTTCCGAGTACACAGCGTAGAACCCTTTCTCGTCATCGCCGTAGCCCGTGTAACAGGAAGACGTGAAAAATGGATAAATGTCCACCGAGTCGTCCTTATAGTCGGAACCGCGGCCACGTAGTATCGAGTCTTTGTGCCTGTCGTACCAGGATCTTTCCTGCGGATCAATGAGTACTCGTACGCTTGTTGTATGAGCTGGAATTGAGTCTTGGCCTCGTCGGCTCGATCGGGGTTTTTGTCGGGATGCCATCGAAGGGCGAGTTTTCTGTAGGATTTTTTTATGTCTTCTTCGGTGGCTTCGGCGTCAACTTGAAGCACCTCGTAGTAGCACTTCATTGCAGGGTCACTCGAAGGGGAAAGGGGTGGCTGAGGGGGCGCTTTCACTGTCGCGCAACTCGAAGTTAACTAGTTCATTCGACTATTTTTCTATATTCGGCTATAATTCTCTGTGAATTTTAGCGAAATAGACTAAAACCGCGTGTTACACTTGAATTTGGACCTCGTGAGATAAGAGCTATCAAGTTACCACTTATCAGAGGCTCATGTGCTCATGCTCGTGTGCTGTACCAAACATGATTTATCCATTCCAACGACTAATTTCGCCGGTTTGCTTGTTACAATCAAAGGCTACCAACAAATTATTGATCCTCAAAGTTCCCTCCAGAAGTTAGGACCCCTTCCTCCACAGGGATAAAATGAACCCCCTCGATCTTAATCTTTGGCCACAAAGTAATTGAAAAATTCTCCAAAATGGTCATTGAGTGACCGAGCATTTTCAAATACAACCCCAACAATCTCAACTCTATCAGTGGCGCCGAAACGATTTCAATGAGCTGTAGCAGAATTCTGGAAAAAGGACCCACCCACCTTTTGGGATGTTCACATGGGGTTTTTTTTTTTTTTTTTTTTTTTAAACGGGGAGGGAAGCCCAGAAGAAACTATCTCCTACCAAACTCGACCTATTAGATCTATTGTGGTGTCCCCTCAGGTTGCCCTGCCATGAAAGACGCTAGTTTTTAAGCGTCCTCCACCACCACTTCTTAACGAAGTTGAGGATATTTCCCGTAGCCATCCTGGAGATGTCCTCCGGTTGAAGCACATCATTTCCAAGATGGTGAAAGCGTAACCGCCCCAGAGCCTCGCACTCACACAGTACGTGCTCTGCTGTTTCCACGGCCAAGTCGCAAAATCTGCAAATGTCCGTGTCAGACTTCTCCTTTAGTCTGAGTGTATATCGAAGGGCACAATGTCCCGTTAGCAGTCCCACCAAGATCCTAAGGTCTCCTCGGCTCAGAGAGATCAGGCCTTTCTCCGATCGTCCCTTTGGAGTGACAAAGAGCTTGGCCTGCCTGAGACCTGGTTGTCAAACCCAGTGTTCACGATGCCTCTCGTCCAACCACGCCTGCACCTGCCTCTTCGTGAAGGACTTCGTGACCCCGAGACTTGGCTCCGGGCCGACGTAAGGCATCTCTGATCCTCTCTTCGCGAGTTGATCAGCCATTTCATTCCCCTCAAACCCCTTGTGACCCGGCACCCACATCAAAGTAAGGCTGTTTGCCGTTGCCACAGGCCTGAGGGCTTCAAGACATCCCCAAACTAGCTTCGAATTCACGACACTTGAGCCTAGGGCTTTAAGAGCCGCCTGGCTGTCAGACAGGATGAAGATCTTCGCTTTCCGAAGACCCCCCTCACTAATCTTCCGCGCACAGGCTTCTATAGCATAGATCTCCGCCTGAAAGATGTGGCGGTCGTCCCAAGGGACTCCCAATGCAGAAGCCTGGGGCCAAAGACCCCAAGCCAGTACCCCCATCCTTCACAGATCCATCAGTATACCATACTTGCGTGCCGGGCTTAAACCTCGGCAAACCCTTATCCCAAAGGTCGTGGTTACCTATATCGACCTTAAAGGGTTTTTCAAAATCCATCCTCACATGCATGAGATCCGTAACGACTTCAGCCGCCTCACTACATGCAACTTCCTCCAGAACACGCAAGTGCCCAACCTGGACACCCCGCTTCACCTGCTCCGCCTGCAGCAGTCTCACCGCCGCCATGTATGCGGTCGCCTGCACATGAAAGTGCAGGGGAGGCATGTCCAGTAACACCTCCATGGCCGCCGTCGGGCACGAATGCATAGCACCCGTCACTCCAAGACAGGCCTGGCGCTGCAACTTACTCAGCAAGGCCTGGACTGTCCCTTGTTTCGTCTTCTGCCACCATAGGAGTGAGCCATAGGTGACGATAGGCCTAACAACGGCTGTATACAGCCAAAACACCATTTTTGGCTTTAGACCCCATGTTTTGCCGAACATTTTCCGACCAGCCCACAATGCGAACGTGGCCTTATTCAGCACCCTCTTGATATGCGAGGTCCATTTGAGCCCCTGATCCAGGGTAACTCCAAGGTACTTGACTTCTTTTCCTACTTTCAACACTTCTCCATTCAGTCGAACTACCTTTAATGCCAGCTTCCTCCGCCTGGTAAACGCAACAAGGGTGGTCTTCTCAGGGTTAACCCTGAGACCATGCCTGCTGCACCATCGCTGCACTATGTTAAGGGCACCCTGCATCCTACTGGATATGGTATCATCAAATTTGCCCCTAACTAGAATCGCAAGGTCATCCGCGTAACCAACTACCTCATAACCCTGCTCCTTTAGGATAGCGAGAAGCTCGTCCACCACGAGCAACCAGAGCAAAGGAGAGAGCACACCCCCCTGGGGACACCCCCTTGAGGGCAACACGGAAACAGTCTCCCCTCCCAGCTCCGAAGTCACGACGCGGCATTCCAGCATCCTCTTGATCCATTTCACTGAAGATGGATCAACACCTCTGCTCCTTACTGCAGCCTCCATATAGTCGTAGGCGGTGTTGTCAAAAGCACCACCTATGTCCAGGAAGCAGCCCAGCGCAGTTTCTTTCGCCTCCAGAGATTTTAAATGGGCCAGAGATGGCCCATTTAATTTTCGCGGGCGTAAACAATTTCCCCGATGCGCTCCATATTGCATTATTTGCTGGCTGGCAGTCAGCCACCACTTCGCCCTGAACATCTGAGGCCCCTGCATCCCTAGAATCAGGGAAATGACTACGCAGGAGGACCTCCAGGGTCTCTTTAGCGCTCTCGGTATACGCCCTATCTGCCTTTTTTATTAGACCAATTTGGCCCGGGCTCTCTTTGGACAGGACCCTCTGCAGTCTGCCCATAACGGACACATTCTCCATCCCCTCACAGAAGGTCCTCCACGTGGCCCGCTTTGCTTTCCTAAGGGCCTTGTTATACTCCGTGAGGGAGTGCCTATAAGCCTCCCACTCCCCACGTGATCTGGCCCTATTGTAAAGCCTCCTCGTTTCTCTTCTGAGCATCTCCAGCTCATTGTTCCACCAAGGGACTTCCCTATTCCCCTTCTTCACCTTAACAGGACAGCTTTCCTCATACGCACTGAGGACCGCTGAATTGATCGCCTCCACCGCCCTATCAAGGTCGGCTTGGCACTGAATGTCAAGGTCCATCTCAGACAATTCCTGTTCAAGATACCCCTTAAAGACCTCCCAACCCGCGTTTTTGGGATTCCGGTACGCTGTACTTCTAACCCTAGGAAACTCGACCTCAAAAGAAATCAGCCTATGGTCAGACATTGATGTTTCTGACATGACTTTCCAATCGCTGACACTATTGGCCAAAAACTGGCTGGCCAAAGTAACATCCAGGACCTCACTCCTCGCACTTGTCACGAAAGTAGGGATCGAGCCCTGATTTACCACCACCAGGTCATGCGTCATCAAAAATTGAAAGAGTGACTCACCCCTGGCGTTGTCATCTGTACTTCCCCAGATGGTATGGTAAGCATTCGCATCACAACCCACAATCAGCTGCAGATTCCTCGCGCTGCAGTACAGGACCAAACGCTGAAGCTCCTCCGGCGGCGTCACCTCAGCGTCCCCCGGGAAGTACGCGGAAGCTACCTCACACCTCCGGGTCCGGTCCTCGTCCTTGGCTTCCAGGATGACTGCTGTCAAATCTCTGCATAGAAATTCTGGCATAGTTAAAAATTTCACTGCGGGACTTAGAAGCAGCGCAGTTCGCGGCCGCTCCTCATCCCTACAGTAAACCAACTTACCTGCTGTCGCAGAGAGGCCCTTGACCTGCCTCTCCCATGCCCATGGCTCCTGAACCATGGTGACGTCATAGCTTCACCCAGTGAACACCTTCCTCAAGACGGCCGATGCCGCTGCCGCACGATGCAGATTCACCCGGAGGAAGCGCAACCCCGTAGCGGTCACTTATTCCCCTTATGTACCCCACTCCGCGATTGCTTCTTCAGCATCGCCTTACTCGGAGGAGGGTGGGGTTTCTGTGCCCGACCTGCCACCTTTGGGACTCTTTCATCCCCCTCTGGTCCGACACTATCACCTCTCTCCCCTGCCTTGCTAGTAGATGGCCTAGCGTATGAGGGAGCTACCTGCGTTGACTGCCCGGATGCCGTGGCGCCAACTGTTGTTCCCACAGATTGCACTTCCTGCTGCGGTGCGGGGGTGGTACCCCGCACAGCAGCGGCTACCTGATCCACCTCCATCGGCTGCTGCCGGGGGCCGGAGGATTCACATGGGTTGGAAATGGCCAAGTAGACAATTTCGCGCACCATTGAAAATGGATAGACCTCCCCCCCTTCATTCAGCCTCAGGGACGATTCGCCCCCCCCCCCTTAAACATCAGGGACGATTCGCCCCTGAAAAGTGGCTAAACTGACCGCACGTAGATTTTCATGGACTATTTGCGCTTCGCTCTTCTAAAAATGGCTAAAAACAGCTAAATTGATTATTTGCGCAGCTTAATAGTAAAACTGGCAATTCGCTGTATTGTAAAATTGCTAAACTTACAATTAGTGCTCTGGAAATAGCCAAACTAGCAATGCACTCTCGAAAAATGACCATTCGTGCCCTAAAATGGAAAAAATGACGATTCGTGCTTCTAAAATAACCAAAATGACAACTCTGTGCGGCCCTAGGCTTGACGCAATATTCGCTTCCATAAGAATGGCAAATCAGACTATTTTCTCACAAATATTGGTAAAACTGGAGACAATTTGCGTCGTACTGATTGCAAAAGCCCAACTGGTTTTTGATACCCAAAAAATGGCAAAAATAACGGTATGTGCCTTGAAAATAGCTAAACTGACGATTTCGCACCATTGAAAACTTTTGAACAGACGATTTGTGCCTTGAAAATTGCCAAAACCGTTTTGTCGCGCTCTAAAAATAAAGTGACCAAATCGCCTTAAAAAAAATTGCAATCTTCAAAGTTTTGCTCTAAAAATGGTCAAACTTGTCATTCGCGCTCTTTGGAAAGTGTCCGGGACAATTCGTCCCTTGAAAGTGGTATAGAACTGACCAATCAGGCCTTAAAAGGGGCTGCTGGCCGTACTGACAATTCACGCCCCCCCTCACCATGGCTAAACTGACAGATTCAGATTGAAAAACGACCATTCGCGTTCCAAAAATGGCCAAATGGCGACTATTCGTGCACAAAAAATGCCTGAACTGATCATTCGTGCATCAAAAATCCTGAACTGACCATTCGAGCTTTAAAGATGCCCGAATGCACGAAAATGCCACTCGTGCCATATTAACGATTACCAAATTGACTGTTCACGCACTAAAAATTGTAAACTCAGTCACTGTGAGAATTCTGGTTTCGACCATGGATTTTCTTACCCTCCCCCCTCCCTAGACAACCGTAAATTTCGCTCGAGCTGTCAATTATAACTGACAGTTATGACTTGGAATCTGTCAATTTTCTCTAAGATAACAAAAAAATCACATAACTTGATTTTGAGATTCAGCAGCAGACAATTCGGGCTCACATGACATGGGGCTTTGAGCCACTTCACTTAAAACAGTCGAGTACTAAAAACTCTCATTACAATTCCGTCTTGTAAACAGTCAATTTCGCCCCAAAAACTGTCAACTTTGTCATGAATAACTGTCAATATTGTCCCATAAGTTGTCAATTTCGTCCTGGGAACTTTAAATTTCTAGTTGAAATTACCAACATCGACGTAACACTGTCAATTTTGTCCTATAAACGCGTTAATTTCGTCCATGAAACTGTCAATTTCCTTCTATGAAGGTCAATTTCGTCATTCAAACCTATCAATGTCGAAACTATCGATATCATTCTGAAACTGCCAATTTCGTCCTACAAACCGTCAATTGCGTCCTCGAATCTACCAATTTCGCCCTAAAAACTGTCAACGGATTTCGGAAACTGAGGATTTCCAAGCCCCTTCACCGGAAGCAGTCGTGAACTGAAACTGTCAATTTCGTTGTTCAAAACTGTCAATTTTGCCTTATAAAATGTTAAATAAATGTTCAAATCTGTCAATTTCGTCCTGGAAACTATCAATTTTGTTCTTCAAGCGGTCAATTTCATCCTGGAAAGTGTTAATTTCGCCTTTTAAAGTGTCAATTTCGTCGCTAAACCTATTAAAGTCGTCCCGAAACTGCCAATTTTGTCCTATAAACTGTCAAATTCGTTCTGGAATCATTCAAAACTGCCAACTTCGTCATTGAAAACAGTCAATTTCGTCCTTGAAACTGTCAATTTAGTCTTGGAAACTATCAATGGACATTTGTCCCGAAAACAGTCATTTCCGTTCTAAAAACTGTGCATTTTGTCCAGGAAATTGTTAATTTCGCCTAGGATATCAAAATGTCGTCCTTAAACTCCTAATTTCCCCCTAGAAACTGTCAATTTCGACATTCAAAACTGTGATTTTCGTCTTACAATACTGTCAATTTGGCCCCAAGAACTGACAGTTTTGACTTGGAAGCTCAATTTCCTCCTACACAATCCCAAACCTTGATTTCGAGGTTAACCCTCAACGCGACAGGTGCCCTTTTGCCCACCCTGGTGACAGGTGAGTATGGCATACTCACTTTCCCTGATTTTCATGATTTCAAGCACTTACAATCATGTTCTGTGATTCTTGAGTTGTCGTCGACTTTATAACCACGCCGAAAGTTTTAAAATGTACGTCCTAATTGACAAAGATGTTGTAGTAATTCAAATTCAGATAGATATGAAGGATTCTGTCGGCGGTACTTTAATTAAAGAAGTAAAGTAATTAACTGATTTTACCCGGACGACTCGGCAACCTAAACTGTAGAAGAACTGTGCGCCTTTGGAACAAAAATTCTGATTCCAGGTAAAATTTGACAAGTTAGACAGCAAACTATTGCTCTGGTCCTGAAGTTACAGGACGTCAACCGCTTGATATACAGGTTCAATAACCGGCAATTAAATCGATGATACAGTTATAACGCCTTGAACAATCCAGAAAATAACAATGCGGCCAGAAATTGTCCCATAAAATGGACCGAATTCACAAATTTGACTATGAAAAGCCGATTTGGCGGATTTCGCTCCTTACAAGTAATTTCGTGGGATCCGATTATTCAAAGAACTCTCATGTTTGAATTTCACAAATAGCAATATGCCACAAGGCTGGATGTTTAAAAAGCCAATTTCGCGGGTTTGGCTCTCTCAACAGCCAACTTTGGGAGGTTTTGTCATTCAAAACCCAATTTAGGCGATTTGGATTTCAGAAAAACAAATGTCGTAAGTTCGGCCAAAAAAAAAAAACTCAACAAAAAAATTCGGGTGGCCTCTCATTCAACGAACTTATTTCGTGGATTTCGGTCCTACGAAAACCAAATTTCGTGAATTTGGCTCATTCAAAAGTCAAATTTCGAGGATATGGGACTTGTTAAAAGTCAATTTCGTGGGTTAAATCCCAAAATTGTGGTTAGAAGTAACCAAATTTGAGATATTTGGTTTTTGAAAATGCAAAACCCACGAAATTTTAGGATTTGAATGAATCCAATCCGGAAAAGTTTGCTATCCAGGGTTTTGCTAGAGCCAAAATATCGAAATTAGAGGTGTTCATTGACCCAAATCCGTGAATTTGGTTTTGGAAAGAGCAAACTAATTTTTTCGAATTAGCCAATCCTGCGAAACTGATTTCAAGCAAGTGCTCCAGCTATGACATTTGGTTTTTGAAAGAGTGAAATTTGGAGTTTGAAATAGCATAAAAATGTGAAATTGGGTTATGTAGGAGCCAAGTCTGTGACAATTGAAGAGCGAAAATCGGCGGGTTAAATTACCAAGGGTTTTCGAACGAGCCGTAAAATTTGGATTTTAACGTGCCGAATCCGCAAATTTTGGTTTTGAAAGGGTGAATGTTCTGGATTCTTGGGCCTAATTCACAGATTTTGTAGTGAAATGGAAGCATTAAGGTGTGTGGGAGTGAAATAGCTGTTTGATTCTCTTTCTTGATTCTGCATCTGATGGTAATTTCAATCGCTTCTTTCCATAAACGTGGGGCGAAATCAAATTTCGCGCAAATTTTTACTTTAGCTGCAAATCGGGATTCATTCTAAATTTTTGCGGCAAAATACTGTTTCTTACTTTT